>OX454319.1:75895994-77111297 GCA_949715965.1 Dysmachus trigonus
AAGAAAAGTCCTTGCCCAATCCCAGCTCATAATATCAATATTTACTGGTGGCTCATCGAACTTTTTTGTTTTCCATAAGAATAACATGGGAAAGAATGTGTCACTAGACATTTTTGTCTGTATCTCGTGAAAAAATGATCATACATGAATGGGACCAATTTTATTAGAAAGAGCATAGGTTCAATAGGTTAATCAATAATATTCATAGTTTCATTGAAGAAGTCACAAAATCGTTTTTTTCCTCAATCTTGAATTTATGCCTCGAGTTTGAATGCTAATAAACTAATATATTGTTAACTTTACGAAAAAAATGCAAGAATACTTTTTCTTTAAAAATTATATGCTCTTTCTAATGAAATTGGTCCCATTCATGTATGATCATTTTTTCACGAGATACAGACAAAAATGTCTAGTGATACATTCTTTCCCATGTTATTCTTATGGAAAACAAAAAAGTTCGATGAGCCACCAGTAAATATTGATATTATGAGCTGGGATTGGGCAAGGACTTTTCTTTCCTGTCCTAGCAACGATTGAACCTGTTTGAAGAAAACGAAAAAAATTTTGAATCACCCTAATATATATATATATATGTATATGTGTGTATATACAGGGTGATTCAGACCAAGGTGCCACGGGGTATAGCACGTGATTCCTGGAGGTGAGCTGATAAAAAAATCGTTCTACATAAAACCTAAAACCTTTCCCAAACGAGTTATAACCCCTCAAAGATTTTTCGACTTTGGATGTTCCTTGATGAAAGTGATTGCTCTTAGCTTGTGAATCGCCCTATGGATTTTGGTTATTTGTGGTAAATTGAAAGCTTTCATAAGTTATCTTACTTTTTGTACCTCACTTATTGCTATCGACGAAATATTCGAGATATTACAAAAAGAATCGAAAATTTTCGTTTTTTTACCTAGCATTTTGAAAAATAAATCCATTTATTTCTAAAATGTTTTTCTACGGAATGTAATTTTATTATTGTTTAATAATGCCCCCAATGCCGCCTTACTACCGCAAAAAGGACCAAAAACCAGAAACAAATTCTAATAATTCTGATGACGAACATTATGGCGCCATTAATTGTGCATTTTGTCAAATCTGACCTGGGATATTTTATTGCGGTAATTAATTTCTATACCTCCCATCCTAAGCCCAAAAAACACAAAATTCAAAGTGAGGGTAATCAAGTGGTCTGGAGTGTATCAAAAATAATTCACGTTCTTCACTATATTTTTAAATTAACGGTTTGTATTAAATAGATTTTTTTTTTTTAGTAAATGTATACATGAAGGGACCGTCGTTCGGAGGGGGGTGGAGGGCGTAGGGGAACGACAAAGGACTTCATCCCCATTGAAAAAAATTTGGGGTGGAAACGTGAAGGGGCAGGGGATGGGGATGAAAATTACATATTTTGACTCCATTTTGTCGCCTCCAACTTTTATTATTTTTTTGAGGTAGTTCAAGTTCACCCCTACCCCTCCATCCCCTACCACCCCCCTCCGAGCGACGCAGGTGCGTTTTTTTAATGATCTGGATCTGGATTGCAATTTTGCACTGAATTGAAATTTTTCAATAGTTACTCATAGCAATACTTTCTAATTTTGCTAAAGGACATCAAATTGCATTGATTTATGCCCGTTTCGCGTCAAAAAATGAATCCAATGATTTTTTCAGTTAAAGATTTGAAGTTTGGGTAGGTAAAAATCATGGCAATTTGATGCATTTATTGCACATTGAAAAATATTTCCTATAGGACATGGTTTAAAAATTTCAATTCAATGCAAATTCCTGATCCAGATCCAGATCATTAAAAAAACGTAACAGGTATCATCATGCATACATTTACCTTTTTTTTTATTTAATAAAACTGATATGAAATGAAAATGACGACTTTCCTTTATTAAAAAGTATTTACATTTTCCCGATCTCTCCATTTGTTAAAAAATAGTGACTCATTAGTTTTCACACATTCCTATTGGACACTCTGTACATTCTCCTCTTTTAAAGCTTTTGAAGTTTTATGGCAATATTGAAGATACTTGTCATTTCTTTTAAAAAGAACTTGCAGTTGTGAGTTATTTTCGATTAAAAAAACTGTTTTCATTATCAAGCAAAACTAAGGGTTGAATAATTTTTCAAGGAAAGGTATTGTAAAGCTTCATAATAGATTGGTAGAAAGAAAATAAATGGCAATAGCTGGTTAAAAATCTTATTCTGATTTTGATCTACACGTCCGAGTTTTAAAATTACTCATTTAATAGTTTTTAAGAAGAAATCAAAACTTGTGAAGACCTTATTTATCTAGTATAAAACAAGTAAACTTCTGTATATGAGCAAATACAATAATAGATGAAAACTCCACCGCCAGTGTAACCATTGCACCCGCCTCTTGTATATGAGATCGAAAGCACAGAACCACTGCGCCATCTGATAGTCAAACATTTTCCAAGTTACATGTCGCGCCATCTAAGCCGGAAGCCGAAACATTACGAAACATCTGTAGAAGGACCGACGCCTCAAAAGATGGCGTATTGAGTGACAAAAACACCACGCCAGCCATAAAGAAAGTCAAAGCTTGTTAGAAGAAAAACAAAAATTTCGCAAGACAGCCGGTAGTAAATTGGTCGAATTTACTACCAAATCAAAGCAAAACTTCATTAATGAAGAAACGTGAACCGTTCAAGCACCGTCGTGGTCGTGGAAGCCGCAAAAATTAAAAGGAAAATTGTGTTCTTCTGAAAGCGCCGAGAGAACTCTTGCCCCGGGAAAGGTTTGCTGGTTTGTTTATTTTTTGTTTACTCCCCGAAACTCTGAGCGTATTAGTAGTGGCAGGAATTATGCTAATTTGAGGTGTGCTTGCGATTATCAGTCGTCGAATGCGGCGTGCAATTGGACTAGTTTTGTGCGGGAATTGCAAAAGTAATTTTTTTTCTCGAAAGGCTGTTTTGTGCGACTTCGGCATTCGCATAAACGGGGCAACAGGGCGAAATGTCAGCAGGCTGCGATCTGTCATCGACGGGGGCTTTACTTGCTGGTGGAGATCTGCGGAAAATCAGACGGGCGCCAAGTCAAAGCATATTGAATGAAACTGATAAATTAAGCTCCTAAAATGAAAGTCTCTCCGTCGATATTTCGAATGGCTGCGTTTTAAATTCTACAACAGAACGTCGAGAACTGTGTTTACATTTAATTATATTTGCAGATTTATTAAGAGCTGCATTTTAAACGAATTTTTACTACCACCAAGACCATACCGTTCTTACAGATTTCTGTAAGTGGATCGCTTTATAAACAACATTTTTTAGCAGACAAGAATCCTCAGCTTTATTTGCTTTTACTTTTAGAGAGATAACTAGATTTGAAACAGTACTGAGAAATTTTAGTACATATAACTTTGATTTAACAACAGCGTATTTTTCACAATTTGATCTGAATCAGATTAAACAGTACATTAGGTATTGAATTATAATTTATGAATTGTTACCCATTGAAACAATGTTTAACATAGCAAAAAGAACATCAAATTGCCTAATCCCATAATTTTTTCAGATCAAGATCTGAAGTTTGGAAGGTTAAAAGGCATAGCAATTTGATGCGATTTTCGTTAAACATATTCAATTCAATGAAAAATCTGATCTAGATCAGGTTTTGAAAAAAAAACGCAGCTAATACTCTGCAATTGATAATTCTACTGAAAAGACCCGCAAAAGGAATTTAATCTCATTATTATATGGTAATACGAATTGAGGAATGCTTTTGCTTCTGCATAACAAGTTGCAGGATCTCGTATCGGAATTTGTTCAGAATATGCGTTGAAAACGGTGGGAGACAAGATACAGTCTTGCCTTACCGACCTTTTTATTTCGATATCTTCGCGAACTCCATCATGGGTCTTTATCGAAGCAGTTCGATTCCAGTACAAATTCTCGTCCTTCGAATCAATGTTCTTGCTCTCAAAAATGTTGATTAACTTTTCCTGCTGGACTTTATCAAATGCCCTTTTGTAGTCGATGAAGCAAGCGTAATATTCACGTTTAAATTGCGACATCTTCGTGTGTGTAGGCTAAGAACAAAGAGGGCCTGCCTCGTACCTAGAGCATTTCTGAAACTGAACTGTGTTACTCATATCGACCTCTAATTTTTTATATAATCTGTTGTGCAAAATGTTTAGAAATAATTTGAACGATTGACTCAATAAACTTTTGGTACGATAAACGTTAAATGTTGATTTGATCAACTTCTTATTTACAGGAAAAATTGTATTTATACTTGCTCAAATCTACCTGTTGTCTATTTTCTGCACAAATCAAAACGCAACAAAGTATACATACTAATGGTCTACACTTTGAATTACCAATATTGGAAATTGAGACCCCTGAGTAATTTCCCAGTTCGAGATTTCCAGGGGAGAACAAAATTTGAATTGCTCAAATAATTTACAAAATATAGAAATTTCTCTTTCAGCCGCTCTAAGTAAGCATAACTAAAATTCTAGTCATATTGACATACCCAGTATTCGGGATCCCTGTTGTTCTTCGAAAATTAAAATACGCGTCAGACAAAATATATTCGGTATAAAAGTTTCATCATTCTTAGGGAGCTATTGATTTCCGTAAAAAAATACGCCGTTTCCTTGGCGATGGGAATGTTGTCACTGAAATTTCTATGAGAATCCTCTTTCTTTTTTATATCATATCCCGGATGCCAATTTACAAATAAAAAAATTTATCTAAATTACTTTCTTCGAAAAATGTATTTATCGATAGTTACATGTGGGAGTATTAAAATTTTTACGTCTAGGTGCTGGTGATTTTTCAAATGTTTTAAGATTTTTTAATTTTAACCCATCCAGTCGTTTTTTTTTCCAAAGTAAATGTATCCATAACTTAAACTCCGGGATCAAGTTGTTTACCAAATTCCTTATTTTTCGTTGGCCTCAATATTACATGCAAGAAATTGGATTTGCATGCTCAGATATTTTAAAATATACTTTTATATTGATTGGAATGGATATTTAATGAGGAGAAGAGAAATAAAGGAAATAGTCCATGTAACAAAACTTTCCTATTAAAATTGAATTTCTAATATTTTTATTACAGGATTTTCAAACTGATTAGAGATGAGTGATATTATTTATCCACAAGGCTGTAAGCCTCTAACCGAGGACTTGGGTCCAGACGAACTGATCCGTCGTCTGAAGGTAATTCAATTCATCTTGGTTTATGGGTACCCCTTATCATTATCTTTTCAATTCAGACCCTTACACACACACTTCAAGCAATGGGTCAAGACGATGGCTTGTATCAGCAGTACATCCCTTTAGCTCTACATTTGGTCGACGAGCACTTTTTAACACATTCTTCGCGTGATGTTCAACTTTTGGTTGCATGCTGTATCGCAGATGTTCTCCGGGTTTATGCTCCAGAAGCACCATATAAAGACCAGGAGCAGATTAAAGGAATTTTCATGTTTCTAATAAAACAACTAGGCGGACTGAAAGATCCCAAGGATCCAGCTTTTAAACGATATTTCTATTTGTTAGAAAATTTGGCTTATGTGAAATCCTTTAACATGTGCTTCGAAATCGAAGATTCCCAGGAGATATTCTGCAGTTTGTTTTCTTTATTTTTTAAAATTGTAAAGTAAGTTTGATTACTTGAAATTTTAATAAGAGGCTAGCTAAATATATATATATTTTTTTTTTTTTTCTAGCGATGAACACAGTGGTAAAGTCAAGAATTTCATGCTGGACGTCCTTTGCCCTCTAATCACTGAATCAGATAATGTGTCAACAGAACTGCTTGATATAATTTTAATTAATATAGTTGAACCGCATAAGACGCAAAAGAAAAATGCGTACCAACTTGCGCGGGATTTAATTCTTAAAACAAGTGACACACTGGAGACCTACATCAAGCTGGTACTTATGCTTAACAATAACAAAAAGTATTAATTTCTATGTTGGGCCTCTAATATGTTTTCTCTTCGCAGTTTTTCAACCAAGTTCTAATCATAGACAAAGTCGACAAAACTTACGCGATATCTTATAAAGTTTACGATCTTATCTATGAATTGAACGTAATCAATCCCAACATCTTGTGCTCTGTGCTGCCACAACTTGAATGCAAACTAAAATCATCTGTAGAATCTGAAAGACTAAGTAATATTATCCGGTTATTTTGAACACAATCATATTCTAACTTCTACACAATTTTTTTTTTTTTTTTTTTTTTTTTATTCCAGAGGCAGTTGCCCTGCTTGCAAGAATGTTTTCTGAGAAAAATTCGAATTTATCAAAGAAACATTTACCCCTATGGCGTCAGTTTTTAGGCCGTTTTTATGATATTGCCGTGCCTATCAGAATAAAATGTGTGCAAAACACAATGCACTTTCTCTTGAACCATCCACACGTCCGCAAAGACATAATTGAAACATTAAAAGCACGATCTCATGATTCTGATGAAACAGTTCGATATGAAGTAGTAATGGCAATTGTAGAAACGGCTAAAAGAGACTTCCAAATCGTGTCCGAATCCGAAAATTTGCTTGAAATCGTAAAGGAGAGGACCCTAGATAAAAAGTTCAAAATCCGCAAGGAAGCAATGAATGGACTGGCAATGATATACAAAAAATACCTAGCAGACTCAGACGTCCCAGAAGCCACCAAGAAGGCTGTGAATTGGATCAAAGACAAAATCTTACATGGATATTATATGACTGGCACTGAGGACAGACTTCTCGTCGAAAGGCTGCTTATAACTTGTTTAGTTCCTTATCAACTGCCTGCGGATGAGCGAATGAAAAAGCTGTATCAGCTGCTCGGTACAATTGATGAAAATGCAACAAGAGCATTTATTGAAGTGCAAAAGAATCAATTGAAAGTCCGAAAAAGTGTAGCTGATTGGATAAAACTTCATCGAATCAAAGAAGTCACACCAAAGTTACAGAAGGAAATAAATGCTAAGTGTGTTGTTATTTCAAAGTAAGAAGTATTTTTTTTTCCATTGATTATTTTTTCATGATTATTTTCTTCCTAGACAATTGCCAGATCCCATAAAGGCTCTAGAGTTTTTAACAAAATTCAGTGCACATATGAGAAAAGATGCCACGCTACTTCGGGGGATGGAAATAATTTTAAAGAAGGATGTCACTTGCAAGGAATGCGCAGACACGATGGCCGGAGTACTTAAGAAACTGGGACAGCCAATTATGACTAATTTGTACTATAATACAATAAAGATGTTGCTGGAAAGGATCGCATCCGTTATGGTTGACAAAGATGCCGTGGAGATTCTTGTTGGGTGAGTCCTTTGTACACAGCTCCTACGAATATTATGCCATCAAAACATTTGTGGATACGAAAGCCAGAAAACAATTAGGTATCCGTAGGGTCCTAAGCCATGTTAACAGCAGCAATTATTTTTATTTTAAGTTCATACGTAGCAATAGCCATTTGGATTATGCCAGTTTTTAAAATAGAACCAATAGTGTTCAATTACAAGAAAAAAGTATTTTCGCACTTTACACCTAACGTCTTCGAAATCGATAGAAATTATAGTTTTGAATCTCAGGCAGAAATAAGAATGAAGTTCACATAGTGCTTTCAAGCAGTTTATTCTTTGAATGTGTTTTTACGACACAAAAAAAATGTCATTTTATTAAGTAATAGTATTTAATAAATCTAATTTTACAGCTTGGTTGAAGATTGTATACGTGGTGGAGAAGCAGCTACAGAGGTAGGCCTTCCACCTGATCTTGCAGGGGTTAGAGGCTTGAAATTATTGGGCGTAAGTACACATTTTTTTTCTTTTATTCAAAGTTGATTACTAAGAATGCTTTTTATTCGCGATTTGAACGACTATAGGTACTAGCATATGTATTTTCGGCACATTTTCTATATGACTCCACCTTGCGCCATATGATAACTTTGCTCAGTTTTGATACAGAACATACCGCACCATATATCCTCAAAGCATTTACCTACTTGGGTCGTTATAGACCTTTAATAGACTCGCATCCAACGGTACTTGAAGAACTTGCACCGATATGCAAAGATTTTGCAATTTCGGGTACTCCGAAACAAGCAAAACATGCAGTGCGGTGCATTTTCGTAAATTCACAGAGAACGGACGATGAACCAATTCCTGGTTCAATAGATATCTTCCCAGATATCGTTGAGTCGTTCAAACAGAGTTTGAATCCAGAGAGCGAGAGCTATCGGACGGCAATAGTCTGTTTGGGCCATGTAGCATATAATATGCCACAGAGGTTTCTGACACAGATTAAGAATATTGTAGCACGGAAAGTCGTTAAGGAACTACTAATAAAGGACGTTGCTGAGAATCGAGTTGATAATATACCAAGTGGAGAGTGGTGTGAAGAAACAGAACTGCCGGAAGAAACTAAATGTAAAGTTGAAGCTTTGAAAACAATGGCAAGGTGGTTGCTCGGTTTGAAGAACGATGTAATTTCTGCACAAAAAACATTCCGAATGCTTGATGCTTTCATAAAACACAATGGAGATTTGCTATCACAGGGTCGACTTTCGCCGGCTGAAATGTCTTGGCTGCGATTGACCGCCGGTAAAGCGATGCTTAAGATTTGTGAACAAAAAGGAGTTGGTGATCAATTCACAGCCGAGCAGTTTTATCATTTGTCACAATTAATGGTAAGTTGAATAAATTCCGAAAGAGGTTCTATTGCGATTTCATTTTTAAACCGAATTCGAAGTGGAAACAATGATCTAAAAGTTTTTATGCATTGCTTATTCGATTCCACTATAGTGCAATTTGTGAGTACGCGCCCTAAGCATTTGGTTGGGGTTTTTTTTTTATCTTGTTCATATATGAAAATTCGGTGTTCCCCTTTAGCCTTCCAACAACCAGGGGCCCTTTCATACAGTTCCAAACGAAATGTTTGACTCGATCTAACCAACTTTAAGAATATCACTCAGGATCTGCATTTCGTTTTTTGTGAATTTAAACGATAAACCACACGACAACTAACTTGTTTTAAGTTGGATGTGAATAGAAATTTTTAAAGTTGAAACTAATGTTCTCTTAAAATTGCTAAAACTATAGTATCCACTTTGAAACAAAAACAAAACAAAAAAAAAACAAAAAACAATCATAATTATTTCACAACTAAAACTTTATTAGAAAAAATTAGAAAACGATCAAAATAAGGATCATGTAGTTTCAATTTTAATGCCATTGAATATCGATATCAATTTCATTTCGACCGAAATGTAATACAGGAGCGTATGTTTTGAGAAGAGAAATTATGTAACTCGTTTCGAATTTAGTCGAATTCACTATATATGAGCCGTTTATTGTGAAAGTGGTTGAAATGATCATAAAGACTATTTTTCTATATTCTTGTAAAGTAAAATATTCTTTATGATCATTTGTACTTGACCCACATCCAGAATAAACGGCTCATGTGTGCTAAACACGGAACAGCTGTAAGCCAGATTTAGTGCACCACATTTCCTGTTGTGCTAAAATTCGCTGTGCTTATGTAAGACGCATAGTTCAGGTGTAATTACTAAATAATTAAGAAAGGCATTGAAAATAAATCAAACGCACAACTTTCAGTTCAATTCTAGTAAAAAAAAACAACAAACAGAAACCACGAGTACAAAGAATAAAAGTACGAGTGGAGTTTAAGATAAAATAAATCTCTGAACTGCATTATAATTGTTCAAATGCCTCCTCGAGAACTGATTTTGTTCGCCGCCATGCTAACATATTTTAGTTTTTCAGCGTGCTTTCATATACCGAACGGATTTTATTTTCGCGAGAATCAAGAATAGAGCTCTATATCCAGCTACCGTGCTTCCAATGAAAATCAAAATTAAGGCTAATGGCTGAATAAAACATATTTTCCCTTCACTTGTACAATTACTTTTTTATTTTTAATCTTTTGGTATGTTGCGATATTTTTCAACATTATGCAACCAACGTAACGAAACTTATTTGATCACTTAAGAAATAAAGCAACTTCATTATACAAATTGAGAAGGTTTGTAAGCACATTCTTAACAACTGCTTTCTTTATCAGACTACGAAAAAACAATTATAATTTCGAATTGAAATTAGACACAAATTCTTACCACACTAAATATAAAAATAAATTTGTTTTATCCAAAAAAGAAAATCCTCCTTTAAATTGGATGAATGCACTCTTCAGACAGATACAGCACGGTGGCTTTGCAGGCTCAACACTGATAATACTTTAGGACTGCATATCTTACTGAATCCCCACACCTGTGTCTGGAAGGAACATTCTTATGTTATTGTTAATTGATCGGGGAGGGGACCAGCACTAGCAACATCTTGATGTAAATTCCGTTTAAAGTAATCACAATTATTTAGAGAATGCCTGAAGCTAAAGAAGTACGCAATCTTTGCTAAATGCGTGAAAAGTGATAAAACAACGCAGTCCAAACAGTATAATTTCGCAAAGATCGCACGATTTTTAAGGTTTAAAAAAATCCGCAATAGAACCCTCAATCGTTCGAAA
Organism: Dysmachus trigonus; assembly: GCA_949715965.1. Lineage (NCBI taxonomy): Eukaryota > Metazoa > Arthropoda > Insecta > Diptera > Asilidae > Dysmachus > Dysmachus trigonus. The sequence continues at coordinate 75,906,525 of OX454319.1, forward strand.
TTAATTGATTTGTAATTTGATTAGATCGACCCTGTGCCTGAAGTGAGAGAAATCTTTGCCAGAAAGTTACACAAAGGACTAAATAAGGGCATACCAAACAAGTGTCTACCGCTAGACTTCATGGGATACTATGCCCTGGGCGGGAGAGAGACTGATAAAAAGTAAGTCTGAAGACTCACTTTACACAAAAGATTTTATTCTCCGTGACTGTCACAAGGAAAAAACATTTTAGGCAATTTTGTCACCTTTAACTTATAATATTTATCCTTGCAGATTAGCAGGTATGCTTAAATCTTATATTGAGACTGACGTAAATCGGAGGCGGGAATATGTGAAAACGTTTGCGACAGGTAAGATTATTAAACAGTGGCAATATGGTGCGCACTATCTAAAAAAAAGATAAAATAATTGCAGTGGAAAGAGCGATGAGCCAATTACCTCATATTTTACCAGACTATATGCTCGTATTTGCCGTACCAGTTTTAACTCACGATCCAAACTTTACAAGTTATGAGGATCGTTCACAACTGAAAGCAATCGAAAAGTGTTTGTGGTTTGTATTGGGGCCACTGATAACAAATAAAGAATTCTTTTGCTATGGCTTTTACAAAAATATCATTGACCGAATGAAAAACCACAAAGATGCCTTCAAACCTGACGACATTTCTATTAATTTTGTAAGTATTATAAAAAAGGCTGTTATAATGGTCAAGACGATCCGCTGCGACTGATCTCACATTACATTACCACAATGCAGGTTATTTCTGCTAATTAAGTTTTGAATTTACAGAAAATGTGGGCCATTTGTGATATTGCTTTACATCTAATTACTGTAAAGACAACAACATACGATACAATGGATTTTCGACTAGATGCTCGAATACCTTCAATGTATTTTAAGTCACAACCGGATGACTTCTTGAACACACAAATTTACGTGCCGCTTGACACATATTTTATGCATCCAGTGAACAAGAAGCCCGTAATACCGTTTGCCCCACTCACAGCAAATAGCGAAAGGAAAAAAGCCCGAAAGATCTCAGAAAATGGCATTGATCAGCCAGAACCACATGTAAGAAAAACATTTTTTCCCCTTCTCTGTAAGTTGTCACAATAAAAAAAATTACAGTCTACAACAACAGTACCAATGAAAGACATGGACAGTATGGACGAAGATGAGCCACCCGCAAAACGGTCACGAAGTCCCTTCTCTGAGTAACATAATTTTTTGTTTCGCTGAAAATTAAATCAAAGATATTTATGTATATCATTATTTGTTAAGTCCTTAAGGTTAATTTAAAAGATAATTGCTTTCTGAGAAACACAGTCAATGTTAAGTTATGTATTGGAGACATTTTCAAATAAAATATTTTGTTTTAAATAATAAACAGTTTAATAATAATTTGTTTTCTTGGAAACATTTTTCCCAGACAATTCAAGTATCTACATTTTTATTATGTGCATTTTTTGTGCTGTAAAGAAACAAGCTGCCAAATCATTTTAAACTAACTTTTTAACTTAAACAGACGAAAGTTTTCCCAGGGATTTTTTTGTGGTCTATAATCTCAAAATGATAGTATCCAAGATTCCAGATTTAGTATGGTTCGCCATATTGGATATTATATTCAAAATGTTGATCTGAGGCAAAATTCAAGGTTGGCGATCCCGAAATAACTGCGCTTGGAATATAAGAAGGGTAAAAAGTATGTTTGCAAATATATGTGCTTATTCTGGTGAGACGACTATCTAGTGAGATTTGTCAATTTCAGCTTTTCCTATTCTGATATGCTATTCACGTGACAAATGTAAAAATCGCCAAAATCACATTGTTGGTTATTCTAGGAGTCGATTTTTACGACAAACGTCGTTGTGAAGTGACGAGTCTTACTGAAAAATTTGGCGACATGGCAAAAGGTGAGTTTAAAGACTTGTTTTTACACGGATTTTTCCGAAACTGAAATCGGGCCTGCCTGAAATGAAATTCAAATACTACAACATATTCTTTTAGGGTTAGAGTCACGAACAAGAAACAGTTCGAGCAATTAGTAGAATTCATGAACCAAAATCAAAATCTTGCGAAACGGTTTCTTATATTTCCAAGTACGCCTAATTCTCTTTTTACACGAATTTGATTTAACACGAGTTCAAAAGAAAACAAATTTCTCATTTTACACGAATTATTTTGTTTTAACACGATTTTTAATATTCCAGGAATATTTTAGTCTTACGTAAACGTATGCGTTTATTGTCAGAAAGTGACAATGCATAAAAAATTTTTATGTCTTTATTATTTTAACTTCTGTTATATTAATGAATTTCAGATATAATTACCTTTTTCCAAAGTAGAAGTTATTTTTTATAAACTATTTAATGAATTAAAATGTGTAAGCACGAAATAAATTAAGTGAACTCTAACAAGAACTTTTTAATATTGTTTACACCTAATTCTCTTTTTACACGTATTTTTTGGGAACGTATCTATCGTGTAAAAAGAGAATTAGGTGTATGTAATGACAGGCAGTTAAAGGTAAAGAGAAAATTACAAGCCAATTAAAAAGAAAAATGCCACGCGGTGGGCCAAATAATCACAATCTTTCAATGGCAGAATAGAGAGTTTAAAGTAGTAATTTAAATTGAAAGAACGCGATATTGAAGTCAAAAGCTCGTTAAAACCATAATTATAACGATGGTATGAAAGGTGGAAAAGGTCAGTATTTTTCAAGGTGTGTGCCGGCACCGATATATTAAAAAGAGCCCAATAACTCAGAAGAATTAATAGAATCCTGCAAACAATCGAAAGCCAAGACAGCTCTGCATATGTTACGTCTATACGTCAACGAGTCAAGTGAAATGATCTTAAGTCTATCGAGATAGGACGGAAAGATATGATCATTCTCCCAAGGATGACCACGAAGAGAGAACCGTATGAATCTACGTTGAATGGCCTCAATATGGTTAATATAGCATTCATAGAATGTACACCAGACCGGAATGGGATATTCTAGAACAGGTCTCACAAAAGTACAATACAGTAGACGAGAGCTGTACGGATCATCGAACTCTTTAGACCATCTCTTAAAGAATCCTAAACTTGAATTAGCTTTGATAGCAATTGTTTCAATATGATCCTCAAAAGAGAACGATGAGTTGAGAACAACTCCCAAATCTCTCACCTTAGTCAGTCTAGAAAGACACTGTCCATTAATTGAATAGTCGAAAAAAAGGGAATTCATTTTGCGGGAAAAAGTCATACACGTACACTTACTAACATTAAGTGATAGATAATTAGTAGAACACCATTTATGAAAGGCGTCTAAGTCAGAGTTTGAAGCATCGCGATCACGATGGTCAGATATTATGCAAAAGATTTTCACATCGTCAGTATAACAAAGCAATCTCGAGTGGGTAGGGATAAAAGATAAGTCATTAATGTAAATCATAAATAACAAAGGTCCAAGGTGACTACCCTGACGTACGCCAGATGTGTTGTCTATTAAATAAGAAAGTGCATTGCGAAAGCAAAAGTGTTGAGAACGGCCAGATAAATAAGACGCAATCCAGTCGACAAAACTGGCGAGAAATCCCAGGACAGACAACTTGTATGCCGTAATTAATCCTATAAATTAATGGTAATACATTGAAAAACGCCATTTTTGCCTAGGTAAGATCTTTCATCCCGCTTATTTTAGCATGCGCTATGTGAAACACTCTGTATATTATAAATAGAAGAGCACCTAGAACTGATTCCTGGGGGAATCAAGTCCATCCGATCGTAAAAAAAGTCGATTACACTTGCTAAATTACATCCGTTATTTCTTAAAAGTATAATAATAAAAATTAAGTATTCTTAAGTGCTCTAGCACTTAGATTCAAAAGTTTCCAGAAGTGGAGTTAGTCGTTTCGGCAAATGAACGGCTCATTGAATAACGCCCCGATTAATCGAATATAACAGTTGCGAATTTAAATTTTCAATGAAACTGACCTATGTACATCCGTGATGAACTTCACTAAAATCCTGCATTTAGTGATGTCCAATACGTATCGAAATATCGATATATCGATATTTTCTCCCCAAAAATATCGTGCTAGAAGGCGATATTTCATATCCGATATTTATCGGATATTTATATCGAAATGGGCGATAATATCGAAAGCAAGGAAAAGAAAGTCATCATTTATTAAGTCACCAAAATCCGTCATTTGAGGAAAAGCTTGAAAGTTTGTTGACGATATCTCGGAGAGACTACTCATATGAACATTTGAGTTTCCGTTTTCTGTTTTTATTATTGTTTTTTGTTGCTTTTTATCTCATGAAAATGTAAAGGAATTTATTTTTGTTAAATAAAATTATCTATATAGATAAATCAGGTAAATTTTTATTAAATAATTAACAATAGGAATATTATGTGTTACACTTTAGTCTAGCGACTAGTCTTCATCTGATATATCGATATATCGATAAAACTACGCCGATATTATCGGCTTATCGATACAATGGGCTCATGATACGATAAATATCGATACTTATGTCCGATATTTGACATCACTAACTGCATTACCAACAGCCAGCATTACCATACCACTAATTTTGAGGAATCCTCTGACAATTCTACATAACCTCAACAGTTCATTCATCACTTTTACAGCGAAGTGAGAACTTACAGTTCGATATTCGGGGCCCGGTCTTATGTATTTGAATAATTGTGTTTAAATAGCATGCAGTTGGGGAAATTTGGAAAGATTGCAATTGGATGGTAAACTATACAAATAGCACATTTAGTTCCCAAGAAGAAATTAACGTAAAAATCCCTTTCAGGTCAGTGATAACATTTGCTGGAGTGTACGCCTTCATCCTGTCGAAGAATTCCATTGACAAAAAACGTATTGAGAGCATGCGAATTAGGGAACGTATGCGAAAATCAAATTACGGAGAATACCAAACAGAGTCCGAGAGGCGGTTTGAATAAAAAACTAGCAGCACCAACTTTTTCATTCATAACCAAATAGGAAATTATAAAAAATCATGGCCACCGCACAAATGAACGCTGCCGACCAGGCGAAATTACAAATGATGCAAGAAATGGAAATCGAGATGATGTCCGATTTGTATAATAGAATGACCACAGCGTGTCACAAGAAATGTATTCCCCCAAAGTATGGAGAAGGCGAATTAGGTAAGTTGATTGCTGATTTGATTAGTAAGTAGATCTTTTAAGACATTGAAGATTACATAAAATTTCGCTGCGTCGCTGGTACCTCAAAAAGCGCCAGAGGAACTTAGGCAAAGTGTATAGGATTTCGGACCTGTGAACATAATTGTTTGATGCAGTGGTAAAATATGACTGACAGGATAGACTAAAGTTAAATATTTTTTAACGTATAAAGTCTAAAAGCTGTAGGATAAAAAAGGTAGATACAATTTTATGTACCTGGGGGACTGTTATATGGATTCTAATCGTAACATACAACATGGAACTCGCTAAATTTTCATTTCATTAAAAAACTTCACTCATTTCAATGAGTCTTTAATTTCTCTACTACTTTTCCCATTTGAGTTTCAAATCTTTCGATTTCAAAATTGGCAAAGCCTTCAAAATTTTTTATGGCTTTCAAGTGGAAAAACAATTATTGCACACATTTTTGATGAATAATTCAAATTTTTTCGTAGAATCCCGACGATGCAAGATTTGGCTTTTATTGATGTGATATTCTCCAGCATTCTTATCGTCTGTGGTGGTTAGTGCTCATATATAGATTTACCCTTCATTTATTTTTATTAATATTAAATGTGCCGAAATTGTTAAATTTTACACATTTATTACATCGTGTCCCAAAATCGACCTCCAGTCTGTCTAGCTGTACAAGCTCTTGACGATGGGTTACAGTAAAAAAATCAACCAGTAACTGGTATTTCCGGAGTCTTTTTTTTTTTTTTGAGAAACCTGTAGAAGTGGATCCCAGATTGTTGGTAGGTTACCTAACTGGCCACCATGGGCTAAGATACCACCTACATAAAATAGGTCTGTCAATTAAGACGGAATATCGTCTGTGTCTTGAAGACGACGAAACTACATCACACATTCTGTGTGCTTGTCCTTTTTAGCACGGTTAAGAAGAAAGATCTTCATTCAGGAGTTCTTGGATTCGGGTAACAGACCGTCTTTATAAGGGGGCTTCGGCACAAAAGACCTTTCGGTCGCAGTGGTGGGCACCCCTAATAATAATAGTAAATAAATAAATTTATGTTGTCGAACTAGCAGCCCCTAGTATAATAATAAAATATACGTTTAAGTATGTAGTTTTATAATGTAAATGCGTAAACGCATTCTTTATTATTTTACTAATATACTTACCATTAGGAATATGACAATGCTTTATTATATAGTTTGCCATTATTATCAAATAAAATATTAATTTATTTAAAGAAAAAAGTGGAACTTCTAAACACTATTTCAACAGTATTTAAAAATATCACGTGTTTTTGTTGAAACTCCCCTACCCTATTAAATAATAAAACGGTGCTTCTGTCATGAACCTCCTCCCTCCCTCAAAAGGATCACCTGATTTATGGACGGCCTCAACACGCTCCCAAAATTTCAACCTATATGCAAGTTCTCCAAAGTACGACTAGCAAAATTTTCCATTAGATACAGCAGATATATTTTACTTAGGCTGGCCATACATGCTCAGTTATATTGCACAATAAAACTGTGTGACGTCAGAGTTGATGGGAAAACTAAAGAAAACTCAGGTGACATGCACAATTTACTAAGTTATTAGCAGTTTTTGACCTACGCAAAGTCGTCGTGATTACGCAGTTAAATGCGCAGGTCGCATGAATTGCTTTCAATATAACTGTGCAATTCTGTGTAACAAATGACGTAACGTCACGTTTCCTTCTATTTCTTTTCGCTTTTAAAATTGCAGCTGCTAATAGTACGTCAATTAATCCTTTTCTTTGACACATTATGGCTTACTATTAATTTTCTTCAAAATGAATTCTTCACGTGTTGAACCTTCAAACTTTTACGAAAAATTAGCAAATTGTGCATTTAACTGAATTGTGTGTGGACACCATCTAGCGCAGTTTTTTACATAGTTTTATTGTGCAATATAACTGCGCGTGTACCAGCCTTACGTTTTTATGCCTTCGATAAATAAAATGTCATCGTGAAATACAACGATAAAACTTCTCGTCATCGAGAAGAAGAATGCCACATCATATCGAAATCGAGAGCCGAAATCAGGCTACGGAAAGCCAATTTGCCGTTTTCGACAAAAATTACTTTCGAATCGAGGAGCGGAATACGGACCCTGGACTATTATCTCTGCAAATTCTTATAAGAAATATAGAGAGAGAAATAGCATAGAAAACATAAAGACTAGATGTCCCATCCAGAACAACAGAAGTGAAGCGCATTTTTGAAAGCCCGGCTTATTAACGATGCCTCCAAATTTGTTTTGAAAATGTATAGAAATGCGTTTCACTTCTGTTGTTCTAGATGAAACTACTTAATTTTTCTGTGGAAATACCCAGAAATTCTCAGACAGCATTCTCTAAGTAATCATATTTCAAAAAGAACGGTATTACACAATGATATGGTTTTTTTCCGATTTTTCGTTATTTATAAGAGCATTAAATTTTCCAACACGATGTTGTAATAGTGGGTATTTAATAAGAAGGGCGGCTTTCCTAAGTTAATTAAAAGCAACATAGTTGTTCGGGCTGATCTTTTTTTAATTTAAAATCGGTGGAATTTCTAAACAATGTTCACTTTTCCACAGGTAAAGGTGAATCAGTGTGTATTGATCGCTGCGTTGCAAAGTATCTAGACATCCACGAAAGAATAGGTAAGAAGCTTACAGCCATGTCCATGCAAGACGATGAGCTGATGAAGAAGATGGCTGGAGAAGCGCAAAAATAACCGCAACTCAAACACCGACAACAAATCACCTGCAGTAGCGTACCACAGCAAATAGTCTCATAGTTCTGTTGCAAAAACAATGAAACAATTGATTTTTACAATTTGTTTTTTAATTATATTTTTTTGTTGAAATACTGAAAATAAAAACTAAAAAAAAAAAAAATCCTTTCGAAGCAAAAAGTCCTCATTCCCTTAGCTAAAAGTTGTTATATATCGCGACAATTCCGGTATCAGGAGTGATATATCCTGCTGCGAAGAAAAAGGTATGATGTTAAATAGGTTACAATAATTTAAATAGAATATTTTGCCAATTACCTCAATTTCGTGTTCATCCCCACTTTCGTCTGTCGAGTTAAGATCACTTGTTACCACACTATTTTCCCAATCAGTCTCATCCTCGTTCTCAGAATGGTCTGCAAATTCACCATCTGATTTGTTGTGAATAACGTGTTTGAAATTCTAAAAGGAAATTAGACTTGAGTAAAAGTACATACGTGCTACCTGAATTCACTTACAGGAAAAATGGAAACGAGTTCTTCGCTACTAACAGCTGGATTGTTTGTAATATCGAGGACTTTCATAAAAGACGACAATTCAATTTGACGAGGTGTAATTGTTTCGATACAATTGTCCTCCAAAAAACAGTATCGAATCTTCTTAATATCGTTCACAGCTTCCGGGAATGATGATAATCGATTTTTTCGCAAATTTAAGTGAACAAGTTTTGTCAGTGCAACGAATGCTTGCGGAAGCTCTGTAATCTTATTATCCTCAATTGTAAGCCATGTCAATTTGTGGAGTAGACCAAAACTTTCTGGTAGCCTTTGAATACAATTTCCACGGGCTCCGAAGACTTCTAATTGCTCGCAGCCTCCTATTTGCTCTGGAATGTATTCAAGCCCTGTATTATTCAGCCAGAGAGACTCCAGTTGCTTTAGATTTTCAATTTCTGATGGCAAGACACGGATATTGTTACAACTCAAATTCAGAAATCTAAGCGTTGTTAATTGGCACACTACAAGCGGAAATTCGCTTAATTTGTTGTAATCTAGTGTAAGGGAGCTTAGCCGATCTAAAGCCACTATACTTTCTGGAATCTAGGAAAGAAAGAAAACTGTAAACACTTGTACCTACTGTTTATTTTGTGGTGTAGTAATACTATAGTTCCCACTATCGGCCCATATATCAACATATCCCATCAAAACCATTTCATGCAACAAGTATGGCCCTCTCGCGACTCTTTCACTTTTAAAAAGCTATGAGATCTCATGTAGAGCTAGGTCTATTCCTCTTACGAACCTTTAAAATGTTCATTCCCAGATCATTCCAAGTACATATCTATAACTTAGTTTAAAAAAATTTCGTGACATGCCCATTTTTCTCCCTTAATATATCCAAATAGAAATGATAATGTTAGCTAGATTTTCTTACTTTAACCACATGGATAATTTTTTATTTTATTTTAGATTTTTGTCGCACTTTTCAGCATGTTTCTGGAAATATTCACCTATTTATGAGCTACCTAGGCATTAGAATTTAGGCTCTGTCATTTTCTATATTTCTAATAAGCTAAATAACAAATTTTAAAAATAAGGGTTAATTCAGTTGTATGCTCCCCAGACAGATAATATTTTATATAAAGGGTCACACATAAATAAATAATCTCACATCGCTTATCTTGTTTTATCGTTAGTTGCGCCTTATTTCAATAAACGTGCAACAATAACACACTAAAATAGTTGCTTTACTGATATTAATAGATCAACAAGTAACTGAATGCAGTAAGTAGTTGATCAAAAAAATTTGGTGTGCTTATAAAAATATAACATTTTTAAAAGAATTTTTAAGATTTGAAAATATATTTCTTCATGGTGAGTTCTACAAAATTAAAATATTCATAATAAAAAAGTATTAATGCGAAAATGTTAATTAGATGGTCAGAGAATGTGAAAGGTATGGCAGAAGAGCGGAAATTAATAAATGAGGGAAAAATCTACGAATTCATTGCCGACGTGTTAGGTCGTCCCGATTTTTGTTACAAATGCATTAAACAGAAAACTAGAGGTCGACCTAGGAAAACGGCTCTAACCTCTGATCATCAGAGACAATTACTAAGATAGTTTATAGCCACAAATTGCAAAATGTGATGCTCTCTTATTCTGAAGACAATATCCAATATATAGGTATCAATTTCAACAGAATAATGATCCCAAACACTCGTATAAATTGGTCAGTGAATGGTTTGCGGCTCATAATGTTAATGTTCTTCATTGGCCAAGTCAATCCCAGGACCTCAGTCCCATTGAGAACATGTGGGATGAGTTGTAATGATCCTTGGCAAAAAAAAAAAAAAACAAATTAGGAGCAGTTCTGGAGAGCGGTTCAGTCGCATTGGAGAGGCATACCCAGTAAGCAGTGCCGTAAATTAATAAATTCCATAACAAGCCGAATTAAATCCGTTTTGTTAAATAATGGAGGTGCTTCGAACTACTGAATATTTTTTTAACGTATTGTTTTTTTTTTACTCTAATTTATTGTGAAAGTGATTTAGATTTAATATAATTCTATTATTTTGTTCAACATCAGAAAGGAATTTTTGTTGTTGTTTTTTAAATAAATAAACTGATTATGCTATAATTCTCATTCTTGTTTTCCTAATTATAAACTTAGCCAAGTGGAAAACGTTAGATTAATTTATGAAGTAACCCTGTTCTGATGGGTCTATTTAACATTCTTGACACAATTTGCAGATTCTTAGCTGCATTTTGGCGCCATAATATTATATGTAAATCTTTCTTTTCATTACTCCAATAACTCCAGCCAGCCTCCTCCTAATGGTGTCCACATCTTAGTCCAAGTAATTTGATTATCTTGATCATTCCTAAATATTTGTATTCCGATATTAAGTTTTCGCCTGTTAATTCGTATGTTAATATATGGCGTTTTTACTTTTTTTTTTTTTTTTATAATCATATAGATTGGTTTTTTTTTTTATGAAAAGCTTATAATTTATAAAGATATTTCAAGCGCTTTGTATGGAGTTTGGATTTAATGTGCTAATTAATATACAAGTAAAGAAAATTCAAGTTGTATAAAATAAACATAAAAATGATTTTGAATATACTATGGCACTTCACCATCTCAGAATGAGACGAAAGAGCTAACGTAGAGCCTGTAACTGTCTTATAAATCTTATAGCACAAAAAGTGTTTGAAAGATATTTGGTCTTAAAAGCCACAGGCAGGTAGGCAGGTTAAGACTACAGATTCTGAAGCTTGATTACTGTCTATAGTCTAATTGTAAGTAGTATGTAAATAACTTTAATCTTTTCTCACTAGGTTTCTTATCGAGATACTTAATACGAACTAGGCCACTGCTTTATATTCCTGCTCATCGAACGTGTTATGGACAACATGAACCAATTACTTACTATTCTACACTCTTTAATGAACTATGTGACACGCTAGACCTAGCGGATGATAGAGCTACATTCAAGTCTACACTTGTAAAAGTTGTCAAATAGGTTTAAATCGCTTGTTGGTGCTTTTGTTTATAAGCTGGGTCGTGATATTCTGTTATTTTAGTTCTATCTTATTTACTTTTAATTTTTCTTTTTCTATAGTAGAATTAATACTTATATGCATGTAATCTGGAAGAGGTTTTTCTCTGTAGATGGTAAATAAATAAATAAATAAATATTCTCTGGTAATACCTAACAAAATTTTATAGTTAATTGAATTTTAAATTCTAGCATTTTAAAAATAATCATTATATTCTATGAACATAAGTTTTAAATTAATATTAATAAGTAATATTAATAAATACGTTTGGGCCCTTCACATCACAGTAGTCTCCCCTTTGACTCATTACTGGGTTATTTATTCTGCATAAGAAACTCTTACCTCCTTACATTACTAAATAAAGTTTAATTCAACTCTAAGAAAACATGTGATAAGACTGTGGAATAACCCCTTTAATATGACCTTGTACTTTTCGTGAAAATTTGTTGTTTACATACTATACCAGACCCATACCGGCTGTTCGCGCGAAATGAAGCAACAAATCGAACGTCTGTCGCAGCTCCGCTTCTTGCCAACTTTCTTGAGCTAGTTCTGCGGGAAGCGCTCTTTCGCCGGAAATTTATGCATGAATTCCGTTCTGACAAACAAAAGCTAAGACCACTTCGGGCCAAGGTAAAACAAGAAAGACCTGTCTGAAATGAATTTCTGTCCCGTAGAAATTGAAACTTGGCTCTGATGCGAGTCTGAAGGGTCATTCCAAAATCGAAAGTGACGTGACTCAACTTTATCTCAAAATTGCACAGATGTTTTACGGAGCCCTAGAAAAATCTGAGACATGGAATCTTACCCGGGAAATTTCATTGTGGTTCAAGTAGAGCTTCAGTAGACTATTGCAGGTGGTCAGGATCTCTGGGATTTCTGTAATCTCGAACCGGGACAAATTCAACGTGAAGGACTTCCGATGGCACGCCACCTCAACCACGGCCAGCATGTGATTCTCTTTTATGAACTTATAAACGGAATTCATTGCAACTTCACTTTTTTCTTGCAACTAGCATATATGAGGTGGGTGACGCGAGGGCAATCAGTTGGCGACGGGGTACTTTCCTGGCGAAGCTCGATTTTTCCGAGGGTTTACTTCCCCAGCCACTTACGACACAATTTCGCACATTTTAATCGATTAATAAAGAAAATTTCGAGCTGATTGCGGCGATTTCCGATGGGATAAACCGATATTATGAATTTATTTATAACAAATGTTGGCGCTGTGGCGCAAATGTGTCGCCGTCATCCCAAAAACAAAAACAGCTGACAGTTTAAAAATAGAAGTCGGCCGCATCCACTGTCACGAACAGCATTCGCGAGGGAGCGAGACGGGAGGAGAAGCACGTGCTTTCTCTGACAATTGCTTGTTGCTCCAGTGGGGCTTGCCAACCGAACCACACCGCACGACCGGCGGCACGAGATGCTCCAGGGGTGGGACCGGCCCGCTCAGAACTTTTTTTGGAGAAGTTAACGAGGAGGACAAGATAAGGCTCCACCGCCTATCAGCCAGCAAAGTTCTAAGACTATTATTAGTTTTGATGGCTAATACAAAAGTTTAAGATTAGCATTTCGGCTCGTAAACTACAAACTTTGCTGCGTAAAAGCCGGATTTTGTTAGTCAGCGTAGGTCATAGGAGCACTTGCTGATAAAAATTTAAATATGGTGCATACTTGAGAATTGAATTTAAATTAAACCACGAATAAAGTAAAATTTCATCCAAATCCTCAAAGTCCTTTTGTACTATTCAACAGGGGCGTTATAACTTTTTTTAGATTTAAGTAACTTCAAAACACGTTTAATAGCAGGCGTGGAATTAATTATATTGCTCGTTTCAAATAAAAATAAGTTTAATAGCTGAATTGTATGTAAAATACCTATAGGATATATATATTTATTTTCCACATATAATAGACTTAATCTGAAATATAAAAAGATATAATAGCGCACTCGTGTACTATGCCCATATGGCGCATGACTTAAATTTATATTTACATAAGTATATATTTTAATTCTTTGAGTTCATTAGTATTTTACATAAAAAAATTCCCTACTCCATTATTAAATTACGCAAAAAATTTGTGTTACTTATTCTATTCTAGAATCTGATACTAAACACAGTGACCACAAAAATCGCCTATTTTTGCACATTTCACAGCAACCTAATAAGACAAAAAATAAAAAAATATCGGGTATCAAATTAATCGTCGTAAAAAATCAAGAGGCATTGCTTTTAGTTTTTTGAAAATATTAAAAAAAATACCCTAATTAAAGGTTGAAATCAGCCTAAAAGATTAATTTTATCAACAAATTATCATTTAGTACAAAGATGTTTCTTATTAGATTATTTATATCAAATCAATCTCAAAAATGCAATGTGATGTATTTTCAACAAAGAAGGGTTAAAAATCCACCTATAGGCGCATCCTCCAAATATTGGAATATTATGGAAAATTTTTCAAAATTCTAAATGTAAGATACTTTTATGCTTCGAGTCATGAAAAACAATTGATTGGCAATTCTTGCCAGTTTTGAAGGAAAAATTACCCTCAACTTAGTACAGCTACTCTCTAAGGGGGTGAAATTATCCCTTAAACTTAAAAATACTGTAAAATATTTTTGAAAATTCTAAATATGAAATATTTTTGCTTAATGAGTATGGCAGTACCTAGCAGAGGGTTGTTTTCCTTCTAAAATATCAATAAAAACTAGTTCCATATTTAAGTATAAAAATATTCTGTTTAGATTTTAGAAAAATATTTTAGGTTATTTCCACGTTTAGGAACGATTTCACCCCTTCAGAGAGCATTTGTACAATGCCGAGGCTTCTTTTTTTCAAAACGCATAAGAACTGTTTGTACCATATTTTTACTCACTCAAAAAGCAAAAATAGTTTATATTCAGAATTTTCAAAAATATTTTACAGTATTTTTATGTTTAGGGGATGATTTCACCCCCTTAGGGAGTAGTTGTACTGAGGGTCATTTTTCCTTCACAACTGGTGTTTTTCATTACTCGAAGCACACAAGTATTTTACATTTTGAAAAATATTCCATATTATTCCAATGTAACAACCTTTGTTAGCGCCTATAGGTGTATTTTTAACCCTTCTTTGTTGAAAACACATCACATTGCATTTTTGAGATTGATTTGATATAAATAATCTAATAAGAAACATCTTTGTACTAAATGATAATTTGTTGATAAAATTAATCTTTTAGGATGATTTCAACCCCCAACTAGAGGTATTTTTTAATATTTTCAAAAACTAAAAGTAATGCCTCTCTTGATTTTTTACGGCGATTAATTTGATACCTCATACATTTTTTTATGTCTTTGCCTTAGTTCGCTATGAAATGTGCAAAAACAGGCGAAAAACGCCCTTTTTTGGGGTCACTCTTTTTAGGAATCGACCAAAACTGACTGATGCTATCCGAAGTGTGAATTCCTGATATATTCTAATTACTTATTTGATAACAAAATAACATGAGAGCTAAAATGAATAAAAACAATATAAAGATTAACACAAAAAAGTCTTTGACTTGTTGAAACATAAAAATAAAATTAAAATCTATCTACTATATTAGGGGACTTATGTTTAGGATATTTATCAATCTAAGGAGCTCGGCTGGTTGCGAGGGATCCAAAGTGTAGGTAGGGAAGGAAGGTCCCTTCTGTAGGCATCCTTGGTGTCCTCGCAGGTCAGAATATGTTTTATCGTGAGCGGGCACTGACAACGGACGCATCCCCTCTGGGGAATCCTGAAGAAATCCCACGATAGGTGGTGTTATTGGGGATGGATCGTCCGGATGGTTTAGGATATACAGGGTTACAGGGAAAGTCGTACTGAATATTAAAGGATGTTATTATTCAGGTCATTTCCGATGGATTTGATTCTGTAATATGGTGTCCGGAACTTAACCGTTTAGGAGATATTGAATTTTAAAGATTTTTTAAAAAATCCTTAATTTTTTGGCTTTTTTATCGACTTTTTTCGGATTAGAGCTCCCAGTGTCCGTTGTTTTTTTTATGTATCTAGTTAGAAGGCATGTCAATTAATAAAAATGATTAACAAAAACTGAACCTACTACTAACAGCTTAAAAAGACTGCTCGACAACGGTTAGAATTAAAGAATTTTCACTAAGTGTTTTTAATTTTGAAGCATTTTATATTTATTTATTTTTTTGTGTGTATGTAACGCGATGTTTTTGCCGATTGTGAACCGATTTGAATTATTCTTTTTTTATTGAATAGGCTATATTTCGACGGTGGACCCATTTAAATTTGAAGAAAATATTCCACCTCTAAGGGTGGAAAATTAACGAATGAGTCTCGTTTATTGAATTTTACCCACTTCACGTTAACTAAAAATTTAAAAATAAAGTTAAATTTTACAAAAATAAAAAAACCGAATCCAAAATGTTTCCTATATGTACAAACTTAAACTAAAAAATTAAAAATAATATTTTTTATTACTTTAAAGAAAATTTCAGTAGAGGACAATATACAAAATTTTTGATACTTAAATATTTACAATACCTAATCAGTTATTTTTGCAGTTTGTGCCAGACAATGTAAGTTTATAAACTCAAATTATCGGGCAATTTTGATCTAAAGTTCATACAATTATTACTCAATACTAAAAACATATTACACGTCTTTATTACTAATAAATAAAATCAAAAAGAAACTAACAGGTTTAACAAAGAAAATTAAACTTAAGGGGACCTTTACTTTCAAAATCGGGAAAAAACACACTTTTTAAAAGTTTTTTTTTGAAAAGACTATTATATTTATGATCCTGAAACCTTTTGTACATTTTTGGTAAGATTATGAATAATATAAAAAGAATTTTTAAATGTAACTTTAGTTTATTTTAATGCCTGCAGATGGCGTCAACCAAAAGGCACTTTTAAAACGGCCCCATTTCTCCAGGACTTCCTGTAACAGATAGATTAAAAATGTTTAGTGGATTGTTATCATAAGACACAATACTAGTACCTAAACCTAAAAAACCTTTTATTTTTAATGAATATATCATTTTATACACATTTTTCTAAAAAAGTTACAAAATGACTATAAGTTAGGGGTAAACTAACCTCCGCATAAAAAAGTGGGGGGGTAAAATAATATTTTTAAAGGTTTAGTTTCTAGTATATTTGATAACGAATCGAATGGCGTTTGGTTTGTTAAAATCGGTTGAATAGTTTTTGAGATACAGATGCGGCCATTTTCAAAAATGTGATTTCGAGAAAAACGCGTTCAAAGTTTTTGCTATATATTTTTGCATATAAAATGCGTAGAGGTAGCGTTACAAATATAGGTATAACTTTTTTCTTTTACGAATTTCTTAAAACCGTTTTAGGAGAGGGTTTGTATGATGTTAAGAAGCATTTTTATGAAAAAAAAAACAACATTGATTTTTTTCCGATTTTGAAAGTAAAGGTCCCCTTAAGAAATACTTCGAGCAGCGATATATCGATCTTGGCCCTTTTAGCAAGTGTTTGAAGGAGCGCTATATCGCTCTTTCGCACTCAAAGGGTTAAAAGCTTGTAAGATTGTTCACATTTACATTTACAAATCAAGAACAATGTTCGATACAGATCATCTTTAAAAATGCAGAATGAAAAAAAATATGAATCTCATCCGTATCTATACTCAGTCTTTGCTAGTTGCCTCTTTTTTATTTTTCGTTTCACTGAATTCAATGGATTAGTAAATATTAAAATTTCTCAGAAGAATAAATTTGTAGAACTACAAAATTGAACAAAAATATGTAGGTACATATATGTAAGGCGAAGGCAAGGGAAACAATCTACTAAACTATCTTTTTTACGAAAAAGTTATGTTCTACTAATTTTAACTGGGGAAGAATACCGTTCTTATGGTACCAAAATCATTATAGGGGCGAGAACAAAATGTTAAAGATATTTATGTTCAAAAGTTACTGTTATCGCCCATTGAAAAAATTACCGCGGAAAGTTGTGCTGCCAACTCGACGTGCCGCTGTAGTTTTGTTTGAAGAAGTGGCTAGAATTGTTTTTAACCCTTTATAAGGCCGATGAAACTAGACATAGTACGTACATGAAATTTTAGTATGTTAGTAGGAATATCTTTTTATGATTTTGAATATGTTTATTCATAATGGAAAATCGTTAGGAAATACGTGGAAAATTTGGTGGCAGGATATGTGCCACTGCCCATAACAGAGGTGGAATAATTCTGTAAATTTAAATTAAATTAAATGTTGTTTTAGGGTTATTCTGCTTTTACCTTATAAAGGGTTAAGTGCAAAAAACTCTGATATTTTGTTCTTGTCACTATAAGGTTTTTCAGATCATAAGAATCATCATCCCTAATTACAACTAGTAGAACATCATTTTCGCGTAAAAGTTATTGTTTAACAGCTCAAACGATTAGAGTGGCATACTTCGGGCCATAAGAAGCAATGTTATTTCGCGTCGAATCTCGGACTACATCACTACATATGCATTTTCTACTTCGTGGCATTTTTTTTTTGTATATTTTCGAATACATTTTTTCTTAGAAGATCGATACATTTAGACATATTTTATATATGTGCAGATTACAGCTATCACTCATAGGCTGCGGCCGTCGTGAGTGTTCTGAGCTTTCCTAAAAGTTGCAAAACATTTGCAAGTAATATTTGCAAATCGATATTTATAAAGATTCATTTGATCTTACAGGTAAGAGTGATATATAAGCTAAATGAACGATTTGATGCTTGAACTGAACGTTTACCTTTCATGCATTCAGTGTTTGAGAGAAAAGCAAGATATAATAACTGATTATTATACATTTATGTTCGTATTAATAAAGTTGTTCTAATTTACATTAGACATAAAGTTGTTCTAATTTACATTAGATTAAATTACTACAATTTATTGAAATGCATAATTTATGAAACGTAAATGCGAAATCGATTTTTTGAATTTGTCCATTAGTTTATTTTGAAACTGCAGACTTCATCATAATATCAAACTGCGTTTGAAATATTTATTAGTTTAACTTATTATTATTCCAAGTTTTCGTGGCAAAGATTCGTAATTCAGTGCAAAAGCAATTAGAATATTGTATTTAAATGCATATAAAGATTATTTCAGGAATTCCAAAATACGTTTCGAAAATCATAAAGTTAAAAGTAGCCTTAAGCTTCTGATTCCCGCAGATATATTACTCGGATACAGTAAATTTTATAAAGAATCTATAGGAATATTAAGACCAAAAGTTTATAAACTATGTTTGTAAAATCTTAATATTTTACTTATTTTTTTCCACTTCGGGGTATTCTTAAAACTTTTATTCCGTCCGTCTGTGAATTTTCTGTGTAGTTCAAAATTAGAAATCGAATTTTTAAAGCCAAAGCCTTAAAATTTTGCACACTGCTAAATTTTTGATGACACTACAAGTTAAAGAAATTTTGAATCTGCGATAATTTGTTAACTTTTTATTGCGCTAGTTTTTTAAACTATAATCTTTAAATTATTATAATATTAAACTTATTTGAACACTTTATCCTTACAAGGGGCGCCGAGGGAAAATTTGCCCAACTAAACGCAAAAGCCTAAGGCCAGCACTGGGTAAGATTATGCAACTCGTGTTGAATTAGCGCTCCATACACTATAATACCGCGTATTAAAACCCAGTGCGGTGTGATGTCAGGTTTCATCGTGTTTGTTGCGTTTTTGTAAGCCAAGAATAAGCGATGGGCGTGGCACGCACCAGGTTTTATTAATGCGCGGTACTATCGTGTATTGACCGCTTAAATCGAAACGAGTTTAATAGGTGAATTGCAAGTAAAATTCTTATAGGAATCCTATAATGACATTCAGCTATTGAAAGCCGATTCGACCAAAATCAAAACGAGTTGCATAATTCCACTCCAGCATTTTAAGTGTGGTCTTCAGAGCTGGCACCCATACGCCATATGGACAATGATCCCGTAGGTATTGCATTAATGAAATTTCTGCAAAACAATATTAAAAACACTTTCTCCAGGAAAAAATTCTAAAAAACGTTTATGTTTTTAACCCAACGAAGTGAAATCTACCTATGTTAATACGTCAACAAATAAATATATTGTTAAACTGTAATCCGGTAATCAGGATGTTGGTTTGCAAATAAAAGGACAGAGAGAAAATTAGCAATTTATCACTTTCGTACTATTTTATTTAATATTTTACAAAATTTTAATTGGTTCGAACATAAAAATGAGAGCCGAAAACATTAATATATGAAGGATAAATAAAATTACGCAGACTACTCCAAGTTCAATAAAACTATTAAAGCCCTGAAACTCTAGGGCATAGGCGCATATGAGCCAAAGACCCTGGGGTAATGCCCAACATGAAAATATTTCAAGAGGCGTAAGATCATTTGACGTTGGGTGGAAGTTTTTAAAGCAAAGAGGGAGCAAAGATAAGTACCATACAAAGTACTGGGAGGTAATCACTGGATTGTAAATAACCATAATGAATGCCTGACAAAACATGCAAAATGACAGTGTATTTCTGTTCCAACCGAAGGTTATGCTTAGATATAACAAAAGAAGTAGACGTGGCAGAACCTTTAGTGCGAGCCCCCAAAATTCTAATTTAACGTCCATACCAAGGTATTGCATTAGAAAATATAGAGAAAAATTGTGTCTGATATCCGTTCTGGTGAAGTGATAAAAATATGCTTCTAGGATGTATTCCATGCCATACAGGACATAAAATAAAACTGTGAAGGTGCCAAGACTTACAAATGTCCCCAAAATTAAATATTTTTGTCGCAAATTCATAGACAATGTTGCTCTAACAACACAGACTATTCGCAAATAGAATCTGTCGGAAAAATTCTTAATAAGAGTAAATGGACGAAAGTCTGATAAAGTTAGGAAAAGAGGTAAACTAAAAATAATTGGATAAATGCGTAAATGAATAGATATCCCAAGACAAATTCCTGCCAAAAATGCATGTCTGTCTTTACTACTACTATGGATGAAGTAGACAGTGGCTAGCACAAAAAAACTTGAAATTGAATCTCCATTGCCACGAGTTGCTATTACCATTGGGAGAGGATTGTAAAGCCAAAGCAGAGCAGCATCCTTCGCCCAATTAGAATATATGACGGGAAGATGAAACTTCTCTACTTCATCCTCTTTGTTCTTGATCCTATCCTTGGCCTTCTTGTACAATTTCTCACTATCTATATCCAACTCCTCCTCGTTGTCATCCTCATCCTCCTTGCTTTTGGCCCTTTCAAGACTTTCAAAAAATTCATTCTTCAGCTCATTGTAGACAACTCTTTCTATCATAATTCCAGTTAGGATATCAAATAAGGAAAAGAGGACTTTTCCAAAACATTTATGCACCAGCAAATTCGGTATTACAAGAATAGCCAGTAGCGGACTATACCTGTAAGTATGCCTTTTGAAAGGCGATGAACCTTGCAAAATATGTCTTGCTCCATCTGTTACAACTTTATAATCAATATCTGTATAGGGTACCTGAGCTATTTCATCTTGAATTTCACCGTAAACAATCAGTCCCAATCGAATGACCATTCCCAGCAAGAGATGGTTAAGAAATGAAATAGATCGGAATTTTGTTACTATTTTTTGTATAAAACTCATAATTTCGTTTTCATATCTTTAGCAGCTTTCATTAAGCAGTTCTTGAATTCAACAAACTCTTTCTCGCAAATCCCTTTCTGAACATTTAAGTCCCGTGTAACACAAGCAGCATAAGACTTTGCAGGCTCGGCACACTTCCCTAAAAGGACTGGATATTTTCTAAATCTATAGTGGGCTTTTTTAACAGATTCCATAAATTTACTGATCTATTTTGTTCGTGGTTGATGTAGTTATTTATGTGGGGGTCCGATTGTGGGAGTATCAGCTATAAAGCCGTCGTAGATTGGCTTCGAGAAGAGTGTAAGCATGGAACCTGTGATGAACAAAATTTGAAATAGCTTTGGATTTCTCTGGATCCAATTTCTTTTTGGTGGAACTATAGTACGGCGACGCTGTGGTGGTGGAATTTGTTGCATTATTTTATCTGAAAAACAGAAAGAATATTATTGAAAATTACTTATATGTGAATTATTTATAGTATAAAGGGACCATGCCTAGTTGTAAATTTAATAAAGGTTTATTTATGTGGGAATTACTTGATAAAAACGGGCCGTCGAATTGTTGTTTATTAAAAAAAAATATACAATAGTATTGGTACAATAAGAATTTTTCATCAGCAAATTTTTAAAATTGAAAGGGTATAGCCGGATAAGCATGCCGAATCTGCCCCCGCGGCGTTTTCTACGAAACTTTGGGGATCATTTTGATATAAAATAAAAATAATTCACCCCAAATTTTAGATCATAATATTAAACAGTTATCAAGTTATTTTAAAAAAACCTCTTTTTTGGTTTTTATTTATTTTTTAATAGTAAAAATGAAAATTGACAGATCGTGATTTTTTCTTGAATACTTGAGACTATAAGACATTAAAAACATTTTTTTTATTATTCCCAAATTTTAACCCAATTTTTAAAAAAATAAATAAAATTAAAAAAAAAAATAAAAATTTTTTTAACTGTGTTTTTGAAAACATGCAATCACCAACTTTTGACAGAAAATTGCTCTCATACTCCTTCATACTCAGCAGTTTTTTCAGATTTTTCGATTTGGTGCAACATTGTGAAAAAAATTAAAAACCGTATTTTTTTGAGTCTGCCCATAACCATACCGAACCGATTTGAATTTGGTGCATTTTGTTTTTTTTAGGTTGCCTCTATTATAATTTACGACAATTTAGCCCAAAAATTAAAAAAGAGAAACTTTGACAAGAGGAAAAGATGAAAAAAAAGTCAATTTTTTCAAATTTTTTCAAACTTTAGTTATAATTTTTTTTTTTTCCATTTTTCTACTAAATGTGGTAAATTACAAGGTAAGGACATCTCAATCCTGAGATGATCTCTGGGCAATGGAACTAGCATATTTTCGAGCTGCCGGCTTCAGCGCCCTCTATACAAATTTCTAAACACAAAAATGAAATAAAATATTCTTTTTTCAATCTACAAGGATCAAACTTATTGCAAAAAAAATTTGGTTGTAATATCTAATAAAGGGGCTGAGAAAAAAAATCATGAAAAAGTGTCATTTTTTGGCTCTCTAGACGGTAGTAGTACGTTAATTATGTTTATTATTGTGAAAAAATTAAAAGCTGATTTTTTTATAACATCTTATTTATAAAATTTTATTAGTAGGAAATTATATAAATAATATAATTTTTTCAACAGAAAATGAATATTATACTATAGAGATACTAACAATATTAAGAAATATGTTACAGAAATAAAACAGAACTAACTATCCTCATTAATAACTATACATTGTCGTGCATTATTATAAATGCGACTTAAAATTTCTGCTGGTTTTACATATACAATTTTTGATAAATATATAGCATAATAATAAATTATTGCAGCGACATGAGAACAGCAACCAACCGTACGTCTGCCATTTGCACAATCACAGCAATATCGAGAAATCTCATTTATTCCATTCTTGTTAGGAAGATACTCATTAACCTTTTAAGGACGGGAGTGGTCGATATATGGACCAGCCAGAGGACACATAATATTTGATGTTTTTCAGGGAAAATGTTATGCGCTAAATATGGGAAAAATAGTATAGAAATTCCTGGAAGCATCCTTGACCTTGAAAATGGTTGTTTTCAATGTCAAATTTTTTCTGATATTAAGCCCTGAAAGTTGGCATACCTACATTTTTTGATGCGCTGAATATGGGAAAAAGAGTGTAAAAATTCCTGAGGCATCCTTGACCTTGAAAATTGCTATTTCAAAGTCAAATATTTGCTTGCTATTTCGCCCTGAAAGTTGGCATACCTGCCTTTTTTTATGTACTGAGTACGAAAAATATAGTACCACGAATCGCGAAACTCATCTGCAAGGTGAATTCAAGGTTAAAAATTGAAATTTTCACGATTTTTCCCGTATTCAGCGCATCAAATTACCGAGAAAAATACTTTCAAACCGTAGCGCCAAATTTTTTACATGGGACTTTCCGTTGCGGACGGGCCTGGTCGATATATCGACCAGCAAGGAGGGGGGGACTCCACATAAGAAGTTCATTGAATATATTTATATTAGTCATGTCTAATAAAAGGTCAATTTTAACGTAATTTTCCCCGTCCTTAAAAGGTTAAAGCAATGATATGTCTTTGCACTGATATGCCGAGATTTAACACGAAAGATGATGTTTTCAACTGTTTTTACATACTGGATGCTTATATGTTGATCTTCATTCATTATTTCAGTTAAATATGATCGTTTTGATATTTCGTGGAGTAAGTGGCAGGATAGGTCAGGGTGAATGCTTAAACCTTTTTTCAACAATTTGTGAATCCCAAATACTTGGATGAAAGAATTAAAAATTTATGAGAAGGTAGTAATTATGTTTTTGTCGGTACAACTAGAAATTAATTCCATAGATTGGAAATTAATTATAAAAAAATCGGTTTTTAATTTTTTTCACAGTGTTGCACCAAATCGAAAAATCTGAAAAAACTGCTGAGTATGAAGGAGTATGAGAGCAATTTTCTGTCAAAAGTTGGTGATTGCATGTTTTCAAAAACACAGTTAAAAAAAATTTTTTTTTTTTTTTAATTTTATTTTTTTTTTTAAAAATTGGGTTAAAATTTGGGAATAATAAAAAAAATTTTTTTTAATGTCTTATAGTCTCAAGTATTCAAGAAAAAATCACGATCTGTCAATTTTCATTTTTACTATTAAAAAAAAATAAAAACCAAAAAAGAGGTTTTTTTTTAATAACTTGATAACTGTTTAATATTATGATCTAAAATTTGGAGTGAATTATTTTTATTTTATATCAAAATGATCCCCAAAGTTTCGTAGAAAACGCCGCGGGGGCAGATTCGGCATGCTTATCCGGCTATACCCTTTGCCCATTTCAGATAATTCCAAGCACCTGGTGCCCCCTGGTGGTTAAATATGCCGGAACCAAAATGGCGGCCATTCAATGTAAAGTTTCATTAAAATTAAACAAAAATGGTACCATGAAATTTTTGGAATTGCTGATTTCGAATTTGTTTATTTATTTTTATCGTATTTATTTAATTCAGCTTAGTGTAAGCCAAGCATACAAACGTAACAAACTTAGCGCCTAATTTTAAAAATGCAATATTGCAGATTCAAAGTGGTAATCTCTTAATGCTAAAATTTACTTAAGTCTCGGAAAATGGATGCAATCGACAATGATTTGTAATCCAGGGAAAAACAATATCCACCTGAAATCCGAAAATAGGATAAACGACACATCCAAACCTATACTAGGATTTGAACTGCCATTTGAGTCAGATTTGGCGTCTTTGGCCTATGTTAGTCTTCCCTGAATGCATCAAGACTTGTATTCGCAGAAATTAAATTGCAGATGGTCTGGCAAAATGAGGAACAGAATCGGCCTTCGTAGGATTGAAGCCCTTTTGTGGAACCTGAAAATTTCGTCTTAAAAGGATTCCTAGCCAATGAATGAGCCAAGAGGCAAATCTATACTATAAAGCCACCATAGGCCTGAGGCAGGCTAAATATTTCATACCTGACACTCATGCGAAGGCCGGAAAATTTCTCTAACTAAACAGAACTGAGATTCGTACAATTACAGTGTTCTTTACTGGACATTGTCCTTTGAGATATTAGCTCAACAAAACTGGCAAAGCTGACTCCGCCACATGCCACTTTTGTGCTTAAAAGGCCTCCCAGTATTAACTTGTCACTGTCCAGCATTAGCTAGACGCAGACTTACCTTGAAGTCGAAGTGCCCATTTGCCTCAATTTATACGGTATTTTTATATGTCATGCCTTTGTATATACATTAGGGTGCTTTTTTTTTCGCGACTATTTTTTTTTTCAGTCCCACCTCGAAATTTTGTGGCTAATACCTAAACAAACATTCATTGAAAATTGGAGCCCTTAAAAATAATATTTAGTACTAGACCAAGACGCATAAAAATTTCCCATATAAAATACACGTGAACTTTGATTATTTTTCTTCAAATCTCTACAACTCAGAGGCATTTTATGGCACAATCTTGGGCAACGGTAGGATTTCTTCAGAATTGAATGCTCGAAAAAAGTGTCCATTGCGGTGTAACCCTAAGTCCCACCAGCGAGGTAGTACGGGTCACTAACCCTATTTTTTCATGAAATTCTCGTTTTTTTGCCCCTATTTTGTAAATAACAAGAGCTACAGAAAAAATGTGAATGACAAACTTGTAGGAAATTCAATTTCCTCCAAAAAGTTCTAAAACACCAAATCGCTAACATCGATATTTCTTGAGATATTGGGTTTCGAAGTTGAGGTAGTGTTCCTACAATTTAGCTCAATAATCCATGACAATTCCACACTACCTCAACTTCAAAGCCCAATATCTCAAGAAATATCGATGTTAGCGATTTGGTGTTCAAGAACTTTTTGGAGGAAATTGAATTTCCTACAAGTTTGTCATATTCACTTTTTCTGTACCTCTTGTTGTTTACGAGATAGGGGCAAAAAGCGAGAATTTCATGGAAAAATTGGGGTCAATGACCCGTACTACCTCGCTGGTGGGAGTTAGGGTTACACCGCAATGGACACTTTTGTAGAGCATTCAATTCTGAAGAAACCCTACCATTGCCCAAGATTGTGCCATAAAATGTCTCTGAGTTGTAGAGATTTGAAGAAAAATAATCAAACTTCACGTGTATTTTATATGGGAAATCTTTATGCGTCTTGGTCTAGTACTAAATATTATTTTTAAGGGCTCCACTTTTCAGGGAATGTTTGTTTAGGTATTAGCCACACAATTTCGAGGTGGGACTGAAACAAAAAAAAATAGTCGCGAAAAAAAAGCAGCCTAATATACATATAATATATTGAACGTACTCCTGCCAAAGATTCGATTTATTATTGAAGGCATATACCTACATGTTAATAGGAGAAAGGAATGAGAAAAGTATGTAAATAACTAACAGGAGGAATACATAGTTTTGTTTTTAAGATTTATGTGATAACATTTTATTACATATTATAGCCCAATAATGTAAACAAAAAGAAATTAGAATAGAATTCTAAAACAAATACAAACAACTTGTTTTCTTTTAATATTTATAATGGAACATATCATATGTACATATTTTTGTTTTTATTGTTTTTTATTATGGAACATTACTGATTTATGTTTATTGCTTTTCATTTTAATAAATTAATTGAAATACTATGTAACGCAAAAAATGTGAGTTTTTGAATGTTTTGTATGAATACTAGTGCTTCAATTTCGAGGCTACGCATTAAGTAGAACCAATCTCCTTTTTTCCATAAAATCCCATTTTCCACGGTTATTATGAGCGCGCCACTGTGTACGACTTTTCTTAGCTTAAGCTTATTTAAACCTATCCTCATTTTTTATATGTATACGGCCCCTCATTTTACGCGGTTTCGATTAACAGAATTTTTCTTAGAACATATCTATCTTGTAAATTGAGGGATGGGTGTGTATCGGAATCTGGGTATGAAGTGAGGGAGACTGTGTCGCATGAACACTAAAAGGACGACCTTTGCGCATTTGTTCATCATCCTCATACAACAACATACATGACATTTAACTGGATTCAATCCGGATTGAATATATACGTAGTATCTCTTTTTAAGGGAGGGAAACCACATAGATAGTTCAAAAAATCGTATTTCTTTTATTTCACAAATCGTCAGCAAAACATCTCAGGAATATTTTCTCAAAGTTTTAGAATGAAATTCGTTGTCTTTCCGAAGTTACTGGCTATTCGCTGTCGCACATTCGAAACTCTTAAACGCGTTTATCTCAAAACGGGATTTTTCCAACTTGCGTGCTGATTACTCAAAAACTACTTTTTATAAGTTTATCTTATTGAATTGTCAAGAATATGAACTAACAATTTTATTTTTTACATAAAGCTACAAAAAATACCTAGATACCTTTTTTGACCGCATATCAGTTCACATTCTTGGAAAACATGTTAATAATTTACACATTTTGCTTTTGATTTCAAATAAAAACTACGATCTCGAGGATGAACGCGAGCTAGAAAACCTGTTGCAGAGAACTGGTAATAACTCCACGATTTCCAGCTTTGGTGGTTTGCCCCCTTAGTCAAACCTGGCAATTACTTCCCTCATTTCATACCATATAACAAATTTCGACCTTGATCAGTAGTTTCAAAGGCACTTGGAGTTTTCAAATTAATTTTGTGGTACTTTAAAGGTATTTCTAGATAAACATTATTTCTTTTCTATCGTAGAATGAGATACAGCGTATAGTATTGCCTGAGTAGATTAATCTTTCTATAACTTTAAGGTACTCTGCTTTATTTACATTAATTTTCCAGAAAAACAGTTCTTTTACCAAGGATTATATTTTGGAGCGAAGAAGAAAATTCGCCGTTACGTCCAGCTTATCTTATTAGATTAGAAATTTTACCTTGTAGAAGTTTTGCTCTCGGATTCACTCTTACGCTCGAGATAACTTTTTTCTAATTTGATTCCCGAGCAGCACAGGGATATTTCATGCCATTTAAGACAACATTGCCGCATTTCCTCTAAGACCTCTAAGCAGGCGCTTTCTTGGAAATTGTTTTCTGAAAGTTATGTAACAATTTCTGTAATATCAAACTCAAACTTAATCAATTACCTTTCAAACAAGCTTGTATCTTGCAGGCGTTCGCTTTACAGGGATCCTTATTTTTAGGCATAAATTAATTCTCACAGCCAGCGCAGCAAACGTCCCCTTTTTCCTTGACTTCTCTTGACAATTCACTTCACGACTTGGCGGGTTACAAAAAAGTCCTCAAACCGACGAGCTTAACAAAACATTGGGCAATTTCAAACGATAAGAAACTCTCCAACTTCCAGTTCTTGTGGTGGTAAAAATCAGATAAAAGTCTCCGTGTCTCTACAAAAGTCAAACAATAAATAGGCATGCCATGTCACTTTTCGATGAAGTTTTAATTTGTTGTTTATTCGGTGAAGTGTTGCTCTAAATTAACTCGCCGGAGGCTTAAGTGACACCCGAAATGCCATCGAAAAAGAAAAAATACAATGCCAGATTTCCCGCGGTATGTTTATCTAGCCCGCCCCCAAAAAAAGTGATTGTGATATTGTGTCCTGGTGCGGCGCAAATATTTTATAAAATTGTCACTTTCCCGGGGAAATTGTTGATAAATAGAACATTTTTTTGCAGGGACGCATCAAGAAGATTATGCAGAGTGACGAGGAAGTTGGGAAAGTCGCCCAGGCTGTACCCGTTATAATTTATATCCTTTTCAAAAACACCACACCAGACTACTCTTTACGAGATAGTCGGGAGGTTATGTTTGTTTTTATAAGTTGGAGTTATATTTTGACCTCAGCGACGCGATTTCCGGTTTCAGTCAGGACTCTAACTGCTCACTCCACCTCGGGAATACTTCACCGGACGAGGAACTCATCTTGGTCTTGACAAGAGTACTTCCGTTCGGATGTGGTTTTGTGCACTCGGGATCAGATGCCTTCGTGACCCCGTAGCCGTGCCAACTGATTAGAACTTTTCTAAGTGAGCCGAGATTCGTGATATCTCGTCGATATAAACATTTTCAGGTCATGAAGTGCGAGCTATATAATTTAGTAGAAGTGGCTGGAAATGCAGATCAGAACATCGTAATCGTAGCTCTGATTTTAAAGTGGCTAGATTATGGCGATGATCCAGTTACATTTAAATTCATATCCCGCATTTATGTAATTCTACAGTTTAAAATCCTTTTAGCTCAACGCGAAACAATTTCAATGCTGACCTCTGCCTTAAAAGGTTTTCAATAGAGCAGAAATAAATAATGTTTATACTTCCAACATGAATAAAAAGGTGTTTTTGTTCCTTTCTGGAACAAATAATTTAGTGGTCTATAACGACTTCTCTGCAGCCAAGGAAGTAATGTGGCTTGCATTCCAAACTTTAGAAATATTCCTTGGCTCTCGAGTCAACTAAAAAGTAATAAAAATTTAAATTTTTTCAATTTTAATATCGGCGGGCTAGTAAAACATGTTACTAACGTCTTACAAAAATTGCACCGTTGCATGAAATGGGGCAAATTTAACTATATAACATTTTTTCCAATGGGAAAACTATCATTTCCAGAAAAAAGGAAATCTTTGTTAATGTTAGTGTACACAAAGTCAAACCTAAGCTTATGGCTTAAAATTAAATCTTTGTCTTCTGGTACCAAGTTGCACTGCTGCCGCACATAAAATGGGAATGCATGAAGTGTTAACACATCACTTAAACTTGCGCATGTTCCTCATAATTTAATGTTGTTATTATTAAAAAGTATGACGGCAATGTATGGTGCAGGGAATGTTTATTGAATTTTGAAGGGATCATATTATTCCAAGAATTGCTGGGCAGCTGCTGTTTGACTCAGGCGTTGGCATCATGTACCTTGTTTCGATTTAGTCGACTTTTAGAGCACAATTTTTGCTGCTTCTGTATGATTTTATGTAATCAATTTGAAGATATTTTTTAGTTAAATAAAAGTTACAATACCCTACTAGTTTTCTTACTATCTCTATTTTGAAAATGTCTTCGCTAGTCAATCTAGCGGAATCAACTTCCATAATAGGGCCCAATAATACAAAATATACCACGTTTTCATATTACCTTTTTTTAATTTTGTTGTTGCAGAATAATTATATAATATAATCCGAAATCCTCCTAGAATGTTTAGCTATTATAAAATGTTGTGTTTGGATTATAATACTACGAAAGTAAGATTAAAAAATAGTGCTTGTAATTGCAGGTCAAATATCTACATATTGTATACAAAATTAACAATATATATAAAATTCTCAATAGAAATATTCCTTAACTGACAATATATACCTAGAACACTAGAACTTTTCGTTGAGTCCCTTTTAACAAAAACACTAAAAATCACGAACTCTCGAAATGCAAAAACACTATCGCCATCACATATGAAGCAATGCATAATGTCTGAGAGTCGTTTTGATTTTCTCCGTGAATTGGTTAAAAATATTCCCGACATAAGTGTCGCAGAAGAGTCAGCCCATGATAGTTCACCAGGTCCACAATCGGATAATCTTCAACAATCGTCACAGCATCACCAGCACCAGCAACAGCAACAACAACAACAACAACGAGCAATTGATTATAGAATGCCATCAACAAGCTGTGAAGCATCCTGTTCATCACCTACGAAAAATGGTAGTCCGCTTCTGGGAAATGGTGTACTACAAATAGCCGTTAGTGGGGAATTGGGTGTAACAGCAACTGCCACAACTGCAACGAAACGCAGAACTGAGAGTGTCCAGGAGAGTCGAAAACGAACAGCAGACAGCAGAACAGCAAGTATTCAAGGCAATTCGGTAATTCAACATACATCGGACTGTACGGAAGGTGAAAGCGTAAGCCCTCCAAAACTGCTTAGGATGGACTCTGTACCAACTGCTACGATTTCCGACTCAAGTAGTAAGACCTAATTTAAAAAAGAAAATTTTGTTGTAAATTTTACAATTTTACGATTATTTCCAGGAAAAAATTCCACAAAACGCCTAATGCATCAATCAAAGTCTGTTCCGTGTTCATCCAAAGAAGCCAGCCAGCACCAACATCATCATCAGCACCAGCACCAGCTCCAGCAGCCCGTTATACCAGCACCTATTGTAGATATAAACATCTGCAACAAACCCATCGTTAAGATAGATTATAGTAATTTAGTCCTACCTGATAAGGATTCATCTAGCGGGTCCTCGTCCGATCAAAATTCAATGAGCAACTGCATTAACCCAGTTATAAACATAGACCTGTCCAAGATCACTACACAGCCTAGCTCTGAGTTACAGGCTGTATCCCTCTCGGCGGGCTCAGTCAAATCATCACTTGAACTCGACGAAGATTATGACAATATTTGAACAATAAATTATTTCCGTAATTTTTAAATTTTTTTATGTTAATAAAATTTCTGAATGAAGACTGAAGGTATTTCAAGATTGTAGTGGGTTAGGCGCGTATACAGAAAGTAATTGCGGAAGGGTCTTTATTACTTATTTTTTTTCCTAACACCATAGGTGTTTCTAACTAACCTAACATAACTTCGATACTACACAAACCGGGTGCTCCAAAATTACGGGTAGATGACTTGTGAATGGTTAGAGCTAGAGCATATGGAAGCATCTATTAAACAAACGTTTGGTTCTATCCTCAATCAACCAACTCATGCGCATCGTAGTTCGTTCGGTCAAACGAGAATATTGTCACCGTCCATGATAGTCCAAACCTCTCGATTCCTTGTCGTGCACAACAACTTGGGTTTTCACAGAGCTCGACTTTTCGAAAACTGTGTAAAGACTAGTCTCCACCCAAGATCTAGTTGACACAGTACCTCAAGCCAAATAACCATTTGTTTGAGCCGTACATTGACTGGAATTTCGGCCAAGAAATCATCTTCAGCCTATTGGATCAACGGCTAGGCAAAAAAAAATGTCATTAGGGTATGCTGGTGAAATAATTCACAAGAAATCTTAGAACATTCGTCTTAGCGGACCATACTTTTTTAAGAACGGTAAAGGACGAACATTAGGTCAATTGTAAAAGATATTGGGCAATGATTAACAATTTTGCGTGGCTCTGTTTTCTTGATATGGATCTCCAAGATAAGTTTTTTCAGCAAGACGGCAGTACATGTCACACAAGTGGCGAAACAATCGCACTATTGCATGACAAAACAGTGACGTTAATTGGTTGCTAAGATCATTTAATTTAACAACTTTAGACTGTTTTCTGTATACACCAACAAGACAAGAAGAATTTAAGAACTAAAGGACAACATACGATGCGAAATTGCCGCTGTGGAGCCTAATTTATACCAAAATGCCATTGGAAATTAGACCTCTCGAATGCGCGCCACTGATACGCGGGTATAATCTAAACTATCCTTCTAAAGCGGCCCATAAAGGGTCAGTATTATTGCGCACTATCTGGGTTTGTGCAATATAATTGATCGTGTGTAGACAATATTGAAAGGTTGTGCAATATATTATACGAAATCGAAATTTTTTTAAATATATTGCGCAACTGGAAAATATTGTGCCGTCTGTTGGCAATATTGTCCAATGTCCTGTCAGTCGGTATCAACAAGTGGTAGAGAACGCGGCGTGGTAATGCGGATGAAAAACTCATTTAATTGAATTTATTGAAGTTTACCATGGACTTCCGGCCCTATGCACATTGTTCCCAGTAGGTTCAAAACCACCCACAATTCGTAATTTTTAACGAAATTTGAAAATTCCTGTTGTAGGCTACTCGTGATGAGAAAACGAAGAGACGCTCGAAGCCCTTTTTGCCAAAAATGTCTTGGGTGAGTTTAAAAATACTAATTACTTCACTTTGATTTCGAAAATTCAGCATATTGAAACTTCAGTCCTACGATCCAAAAACTTAAAGCAAAATCTGGAAAAAAACAAAAATAGGGATTTGAGGTTTCTGAGTCAAAATTAGGCATTAACTTCATCGTCCAAGGTCTCTTGAATATCCTATTTTTGAATTTTTCCAGATTGTCATTTTTGCTTTAAGTTCTTGGACCGTAAGATTGAAGTTTCAATATGTTGAACTTTTTAAATCAAAGTGAAGTATTTTGAATTTTTAAAATCACCCAAGACATTTTTGGCAAAAAGGGCTTCGAGCGTTGTTTTGTTTCCTCTTCACGAGTATCCTCCAACAAGAATTTTCAAATTTCGTTAAAAATTACGACTTGTGGGTGGTTTTGAACCTATTGGTTTTGAACCAATTTAGCAATATAGCCCCAATGTGCTATGGGACGTGAAATGCAAAGATTATACTAATCGCGTTAGAAAAGGTGAGTAATCTGACGTGCTTATTGAGAAATATTGCGAAAAATACATGGATGCCAAAAAGCAAGATGTTGTCAAGAAATAAATTATTTGCGGACAAACTTCTGGAAAGAACTCAAGCGGTTTCGTAATGCTGAAAAGAGTGGTGCAGGTGCGGACTGATAATATATTGCCAAGTACATTGTACGACTGTTCTTGTAATTGCGCAACATATTACACAACCATCAATATCGCCTCCATACGATTCAATTTATTACACAATCCCAATTATTGTGGAATAATATTGAACGTCAATGGGCAGCTGTCAAAATATTGTGCAATTCATATTGCACAATAATATTGTTCCTCTATAGGCCGCTTTATTGAAGACTGCGCAATGATTGAATAACATATTGAGCGAGATTATTTTTTATTGCGCAATATTAATTACTTGCCCCGTGTGTAGCGTATATTGCACAATATTTAGTTCAGTCCATAGCTCGAAGCGGAACAGTGCATGTGTCTACGAGTTTTTGCAGCGAAAATGGTCAAAACTGCAACGAAAGAAAAGGAACGTGAATTCCTTATTGAGTGTATACAGTTATACCGTGATTTGCCTGCCTTGTGGAAAGTGAAAAGTAAAGAGTATCATGATTGGAAGCAGAAAAACGCAGCCTATGAAATTTTGTTAAAAAAGTACAAAGAGATGTTCCCGGAGGCCACTAAGGATGACGTTAAAAAAAATTTAACGCACTGCGAACAAACTATCGTAAAGAATTGAAAAAGTACCTAGGATCTATGAAATCTGGAGCCAGCGCGGATTCTATATGTGAACCAGCGTTATGGTACTACAATGAAATGAACTTTTTATATGATCGAGAATTACCGTGTGACTCAGAAACTACTATGAGTACTGCACCAAATTCTGCTATGAATGCTAAAGATGACGACTTAGAGCAAAACACAGTAAGTTTATAATTTTAAGTATGTTTTTATGTATAATTTCTAGGCGTTGAAGTGCATTTAAGAGGACATTTTCTTTTACTAAGAGGAGAAATTTTGTTTTTTAAGATTGCTATGTAATGATGTCTTTATGGTGGCAATGGATATATAGGCCAGTCAATTAAACCTCTGAAGCCGAAGATTGTGATGGAGTGCTCATTTTTGGATATATTGTTGGGGACGGTGAGAAATGAAGCTCTAATTTTTTTCCACCCTCAGGGGTGTTTGCGAAGGGGTGAAAAAGGGTGAAAAAGGTTTTTTGTTTATAACTTTGAATAAAAAAGGCAGCCTGGGTGGAAACGTTAGAGGGTGATATAATAAATGATTATTCATCTTGTATTAAAGTTTCCACCAAAATTGTTTATTAAAAAATACGAACGTTTCTTCCAAATACACTGGTAAAAATATTCTGGATGGGTGGAAAAGTTAATACAAAGTTGTTTATAACAGAATCAGTAAGATATTATAGTTTCCACCTTTTTTGTCATCCTTTTGTTTAAACAAATTAGAATTTCAGGATCATAAATGTAAAAAAAAGAAAGAAATTGATGCAAAGTGTTAGACAACTTGGAAAATTGTTCTGAACATTAAAATTAATAAAATTTAATACTTTTTCGTCATTTTTTTTATTTGTTAATTAACAGATAATAAAAAATCGTTGATTTTAGTTAATAAATCTTCTTCAAAAGGACAAATCTATTTGAAACTTTTTACCAATTGTGAGATACAATTGAGCATGTACAGTCCCTACTCATTGAATTAGACGCGCCGGAAAAAATTGCAATTATGAACATTGTCGCCAAATTTTTATTACCTAGACAAGTTTTATGGACCTACGTTTTCTGAAATTAGGAATCTCGGGGTAGTTTCCAAGAATTTTAACGATTGGACAAATTTGTTCAATAGCCGGTTATCGAGTAGAACTATAAAAAACGATACTCAACCTCTTTTAGTTTTATTGCGATCTTAGTAGAGTAAAAGTAAAGTTGACTGGTATTGTTTAAAAAAGTTGTGTTTTGTTTACAAAAAAGTGTTCTATATGAAAATTGTAAGTATGAGCAGACCATATTTAAAAAAAAGAAGTCATTAAAAACAGTTAATAATATAGTATTTATTACATTTTATTTTGAAATGTTAACAGATCGAGAAGATTTTAAAATGTGGCGTAAAAAGGCTATTTCGGAAGTGAAGAGGGCAGTTATTGTAGCCTTATTGAAAACTGGACAATTTTCCAATAAGGAAATAGCAAGAAAGGAAAACGTGTCGGCTTCGACTGTAGACAGGGAGGCGAGAAAGTTAAGGGAAAGTGGTTCTGGTAAAAAGAGTCGTCGTCAAAACTGCCGTCGAAATCCCAAAACTACTCCAAGGGATAATAGGAAAATAAGGAATATTGCTTTGCAACATCGTAGAGCACCAGCTCATACATTGGTAGAGTACCTATCGGAGGAAGGAGTCAATATATCCCTTAGTATATTTCGACGAAGAATATATGAAGAAAATTTAAAATGTAGACGTCCTGCGAAAAAGTCTAGATTAACGGAGAGAATGAAAGAACGACGTCATATTTGGGCCCAAATGCATCAACACTATACTACTGATGATTGGAAAAGGGTAAGTTTAGATTTTATTTTTATTCAAGATTTCTTTTTTTATGAAGTTAGCTATTTCTAAATAAAATTTAAAAATTGAAAAATTTTAGGTGATATTCAGCGACGAGTGCCGCCTAGACGCTGTGACGGAAATGTCTCAATTTGTGAGAAGGAGACCAGGAGAACGATATAAAGAAGATTGTGTACTTCAAACTGTTAAACATCCTCCATCTGTAATGGTATGGGGCTGCACCAGTGAAAATGGCCCTGGCCCCTTACATTTTGTTGAAGGGACACTGAGACAAGATCAATATAAAAGTATATTAGCAAATGCGTTATTGCCTTACATAAATTCCCTTCCTTATGTAAGATCTCATTACACCTTTATGCAAGATGTGGCACTTTGCCATTCTTCAAAATTAATTACAACTTTCTTGAAGGAGGAAGATATCAATATCCTCCCATGGCCCGGCAATTCTCCGGATCAAAATCCGATTGAAAATTGTTGGGCTTTCCTTAAAACCAAAGTATATAGTGTTCCCAACCCTACAATAGTTATTTTAAAAGAAAATATCGAGAAAGTTTGGTACAACTACGACGAATTTAAAAATATGATTTGTTCGTGTATTAGTAGTATGCCAACACGTCTACAAAAATTAATTAAAGAAAAAGGAGGCTTAACTGATTTTTAAGTGAAGTACATAAAATATTGTAATCAACATTATAAACAAACATAATAAAATATATTTTTGTTAAAAAGAGTGGTTTTAATAGCTAATATTTACTTCGCACACAAAATTTTCTTATTATTCGGTCGCGCGTCTAATTCAATGAGTAGGGACTGTATGCTAATGATTGTTTTAAAATTGCAACTTAAAAAAGTAAATAAACAATTACAACAATTAATAACAATTCAGAAATTCATCATTATATTCGTTGGAAAAGGCATGCATTTTCACATTTTATACTTAACAGAGAATCTTAACAGAAAAATTCATAGAATTCTCACTAAAGATAAAGCCACACAGCTAGGTTCATTACAACTTCCAAATGGTCAGTACATAAACGATGATACTGCTATCGCAGCACATCTACTGGAAACCCATTTCCCAAGCTGTGAAAATCTATCCTCAGATATCATTGAGAGTTATGAGCAATATATTCCAAGTGATTCTGACTGGAATACCGCAAACTCAGTGATCCATCGAGATCTTCTCAGATGGGCGATATTTTCGTTTCAGCCTTTCAAAAGCCCTGGCAGAGACGGAATCTCTCCTATCATGCTACAAGAAGCGATACTTCTAATTTTAGACCCCTTAACCAGGATACTAAAATCAATCTTGGCTTTCGGCTACGTTCCAAAGAGCTGGAGAATAGCTAAGGTGATTTTCATTCCGAAACCTGGCAAGGCAAGTTACAATTTAGCGAAGTCTTTTCGCCCTATTACACTAACGAGCTTCCTAATGAAGACATTGGAAAAGTTGCTGGATGAGTTCATCAGATCGAAACATCTGAAGGAGTCCCCGCTGCATGTAGAACAACATGCATATCAAAAGGGGAAATCCACGGACTCCGCCCTTCATCACACTGTAGCATTCATAGAAAAGGCTATAAATGCAAAAAACTTCGCCCTCGGGGTCTTTATTGATATCGAGGGCGCTTTTGATAACACCAGCTTCAACTCCATGGCTTTGGCTATGCAGAAGCACAAAATAAATCCAACTATAATAAGGTGGATAAATAGTATGCTGCAAGGCAGAATTATATCGACTAAGATTGGTAACCACGAGGCCATACGTAGGGCCGGTAGGGGCTGCCCACAAGGTATACCACTCTCCCCACTACTATGGTGCATGGTTGTTGATGACCTCATAAATACACTGTACTGCAGAGGCTTCTTTGCAATTGCCTATGCAGACGATATTGTGATATTATCAAGAGGTAACTATCTAAACACAATCTGTGACATTGTACAACAAGCTCTCCTGTTGACGGAAAAGTGGTGTAAGGACAGACATCTGTCTGTCAACGCGGAGAAAACCTCCGCTATAATTTTCACCAACAGGCGCAAGCTTGAAGGTATTAAATCTCTTCGCATTTTCGGCAAAGAGATTAAGTATACCAAGAGTGTGAAATACTTAGGGATCACGCTCGACGACAAACTAAACTGGAAACTGCACTTGGAAAACAAAGTACAAAAAGCCACTTCAGCTTTCTGGCAGTGCAGAAGAGCTTTCGGTTCCACCTGGGGATTAAGCCCAAAATGTCTTCACTGGATCTACACAGCAGTAATAAGACCCAGTCTTTGCTACGGCGCGGTAGTCTGGTGGCATAAGACAAAGATAGGCACATTCGGGAAACTTTTAGCTAAAATCCAAAGAATGGCCTGCCTTGCAATCACGGGAGCTATGAGAACCACTCCAACTGCCACCATGGAGCTGGCATTATCTCTCGTTCCGCTTGATATCTTCGCAGAGAAAGAAGCTATGAAAACTACCTACCGCCTGAAGTTAAACAACTTGTGGCAAATTAATACTCAGCAGGTAGGGCATCTAAAAATCTGGGAAAAGATGATTAACTTGGACAAAACTGTTCTCATGATCTCAGATCACACAACTCCTCAAATCTGTCCAAGCAGGAGTTATGTAGTACACTTCCCTTCTAGAACAGAATGGGAAGAAAATTATCTCTGGAACAATACATCAGAGAGTAGCTCCGTGTGGTTTACGGATGGCTCTCTGGCGGGTGGACACGCGGGTGTGGGAGTGTATGGACAAACGGAGAGCCTGTACATCTCCCTACCAGTTGGCAGTTTTTCCACTATTTTCCAGACAGAAATTCTAGGCATAAACACATGTGCCACTACAATACGAGAGATGAACATCAGTGGGAAGAACATATTTATCTTCTCTGATAGTCAAGCAGCCTTAAAGGCTCTAGACTCGGATGTGATATCCTCGAAACTATTAGGTGAATGTAGAAAGTCGCTTGAATCAATCGCCGGAATAAACAAGGTGGCGATCATATGGGTCCCTGGTCACAGCAACATCGAGGGTAACGATATTGCTGACTCATTGGCCAGGAAGGGCTCCAATACCCCATTGACAGGCCCCGAGCCATGTGTAGGCCTAGCAACATCCTTTATTACACACATCTTCGATGAGTGGGCCCTAAAAGAGCACAATAAACGATGGTATGCTAGGGGGGACTGCAGGCAGTCTAAGACTATTTTGAAAAAGGCCGATCAAGGCTTAACTAAATGGTTGGTGAGCTGCAATAGAAGAAGCATCAGCTTGGCAATCAGTGTCATTACGGGGCACTGCAAGCTGAACAAACATCTTCACACTCTGCGGATTGCTGACTCGCCATTCTGTAAATGCGAACTGGCGGAGGAAACCATGGACCACTTCCTGAGTTCCTGCCCCCTCTACTTCAGAGCGAGAGCCGATACACTCGGAGCACTTATAGTAGCCACGTCAGAGCTACACAATCTCACGTTACCCAAAATAATGAGCTTTGTTAGACGAACCAAACGACTAACGGCTCTTGAAGGGTAACAAGATTAATTCAGATGGCGTTCTTCTCCTGAGGTATGTACAATGGACCACATGGTCTAAGTGCTGGGTATCATCGCCCGCCTCCTGAAATCTACATCTAACAGAAAAATTAAAGAAATAGCAATAAACAATTTTAATCATTAATAACAACAAATAAAGACATTTTATTCTTTAGAAAAAAATGCATTTTCTCATTCCAGACTGTTTCGACTGAATGTTCGAATACGATTTGGAATGGAATGTTAGGAATGCATTTTCACCTTTTCGTCTTTTCTAACGGTACTTAGGTACCGCGCGTCCTACGGGAACGTGTCCCCACTTTTGACAGCCTACCGATGTTAGCCGAATAAATAGGGCTGTCAAAGGGCATCATCAAAGAGTATCTATTAACAAGAGGCGACACTCGTGACGTATTTCCTTATCTTTTTTCGTCCTTGGTACCGTTACAGGAATGAAATGGGAATTTCTGCTAGAAATAGTTAGTAATAAAGAAAGCATAAGTGAGAGAAAGACAAAAATTTGGGGCGAAAAGTGGAACACTCTTGCAGGGTGCACTTCACAAAAATCTTTTATCACAAAACTTTTCTATGAACATATTACACGCTGCCTTTTCGACAGCCACACACCAAACACATTTTATTATGCTTACCCATAATTTATCTAAAGCACATTTAATTTTATTTAATTAATTGCTTCTAAGAAAGCACTTTTTTACTCAAAAATTTTTAAGCTTCTTCACATTTCCAAACAAATCAAGACCACCCGGTACTTTTCGTAAGCGAGCAGCACACAAAAGAAATTCCGCTCGGGGGCAGTAGGTAATAGGACCCATGGGCAGGCGCTCTGATTGGTCGAGAGGTTTTGGTGACGTCACGTGTACGTGTGCGTAAGCCACCCCCTCCATCCAAAAGCTTCCAGAGGCCCCGCCCACCTCCTCCCCGATTGGTCACATGATCTCCGCCCACAAGTTTCTCCTCTTCTGCCACTGGTTGTATGATCTGGCGAGATCGTAAAGGGGAAATCAGCAAAAACCGGAATAAAGAGCTTTAAGTTGTCTGGAGCAGCGCTTTGTGAAAAGGGGAAACCAACTAGGCAAGATCATGTTCGATGTGTAGATGTAAAGCTACGTGAGGCAGCTTTTTGAAAAAAGGGGAAATAAGGAATGACTATGTATGAAAAATCAGAAAGACGAGCGGGTGAGGGGATATAGAGAAACCTTAAAAGGTTGATGACATGACGCAGCGTGTAAAAGCTTTATCGTTAAAGCAAACAAAACGTAATTCACTTTCGTTGCTTGCAACTTCATTACAACCAAAACCTGCTGACCTAAGTATGTAGTTGTTGTTGTTTTTTCATTAAACTTGATTTAGCGAGTCTATTGCAAATTCTTGCTGCGATCGGGTGCCGTTGTACATTTGACTTTTTTCAATTATGTGTTCCTGTTACTTCGCCTCTATAGTGATATTATAAAATTCTGTATACCTTGCACAATCGAGTTGAAATATCAAATTAATTCAGTTGAATCTTGAAGCCAAATCTGTCAAAACACAGTTGTTATTGGCTTCAAATAATGAACTGTCATATTTTCAACCAATAAGAAGGATGCTTCTTTTGTCGCAATGATTTGAAAAATACTGTTTCGGTGTTTAGCATTTCATTCGATATTTGGTAGTGAAGTGCTTGAGATTGAAAATTGTGCATTAAAACTCTTTAATTTTCTTTTATATTAATGGGTGTATTTATTTTCATTTTTTTTTAGTAGGCAGTATAATTTGGTATAGAATTAAATAAATTTTATTTTATTTCATTTTATTTACTATCCAGCTCCTTTTATTTGACATATAAACAAATTTGTCTGATTTAAATTTACATCTTCACTTATTTGATATTAAACATTGCTAAACTAGTTCTTGTTGAATATTAGTCTTTCAAGAAAATTTAAATTTAAAAAAACAAAAGTTAAATCTAATAGCCTGTTGAAACTTACGAACACTTGTTTAATACTAAACATTGTGAATTTTATTTATGTTGAATATTAAACATTTAAGAAAGTTTGAATTTAAATACATTGTGAATTTTATTTATGTAGAATATTAAACATTTAAGAAAGTTTGAATTTAAATACAGCTGGTTAAATTTAGCTGCCTGTTGAAATTTACTATAATAATTGTAGGTAATTAGCTGGTTACATTAATTGAAGTAATATCCAAGAAAAAATTTTAGAGTGTACCTCCTCTATTTCTAGTTAGATAGTCCGAAGCTGCGTCGTTATTATTAGGCTGTGAGGCTGCGGTATATGGGGTGACCCGTTTCGCTGGTATTAAACGGGTATTGTAACTTTGCGATACCGGTCGCATGATAAAGATTAACCTCCCATACATGTATTCTAAAAACTCTTTATACTCGCTGTACTTAGCTAAAGTTGTATTTAAAAATTCTTCCTCGCCCCTCTCCACAAAAATTTCTACGACTGTAAAACGTGTCCGATCTAGTGCGTAACCCTCTAAAACATCTTTTATTTTTTTAAAAAAACTACGGAAATCAGGATGGCTTTTTACATAATGCGCAGTAGTTGTTATTCTTTGCTCGTATTGGTTGAATGTATAATCAAATAAATTAGGCCAATTAAGGTTTACTGGGGGTATTATAGTGGCATTTTTTAAAATAAAAAACGATTTAACGGCTGAACTAAAAATAGGCTTTTTAGCGGTTAATGTCTCATCTTCAACAGACTCATCTTCAACAGACTCATCTTCAGACTTATTTTCGAGACTACGCTTTTTAGCTGTCTGTAAATTTTCGCTAATAGCCGCTGCCACTGAAACTCTAACCTCGTGCATTAGCGTACGGATACTTTCCTTCATCTCGTCTATTTGGTTTTGTAAAGCTTCTTTTTCAATTCTACTTAAATTATCGACCGGAGCAGAGCCTGCATTTAAGCTAATTATATAATTATCGCGGTTTTTATTTTCAATTTCACCAGGTTGTGATGACGATAGATTCCCTGTTTTTACAGTCGTGGCCTGCGGGTTAATTTGAGAATCAGCGTGATCAATTTTATTGTTAGGAAGGTTGTATTGAAAAAGGGTTGTATTTGAATTTTTGTAAGGATACTGTTGCAGGGATCTATTCAACCATCTGTCCGCCAGCGACTTGCGGTTAGAAGTTTGGTTTTTAGCAAGTTCTGTATCAATGTTAACGTTATACGCCTCCATTTTATCAATAATGGTGTTCTCGTTATTTTCCCCAAAATAATAATACGTCTGTGATCCAACATTTCCTGTACCCTGTTGAAATAAAAACGTGTTTCCGGGTGTATTAAGGCGCAACCTTTCGTCGGGTTCTGTAAACAGCAGTTGAGTTTTATCTAAACATAGTAAATAAATGGCTTTGAATAACATGACCAATACAAGCTGTTATGCTACTTACTCGTCTTGGCCTGCAGTGCTAAAATAAATCCATAGCGGTGGTATGTGCAACACACAACGGCGTATACAATTACCCATTTTAAACACATGGTGTAACACAGTTTTTAGTTTGAAAAAGCTAAAAAATTTTAATTAAAATTATTATTAAATTAATTATAAAATCAAAATTATTTTTAAATTAATTATAAAATTAAAATTATTATTAAATTAACTATAAAATTAAAATTATTATTAAATTAATTATAAAATTAAAACTTGATAGCTGGCTTTTAACCCCTCGGAATATGAGATTATCCTTTTAAAACGTGAACAGTACGTATTACCTATTTAAATATTTAGATTAATGTCGGTAATCGTTTACAGTTGAAACTAATAAATATAATAATAATAGATTTTATGACGTACTTCTCAGTTTCTCTTTTAGAATAATGTTGGTAATTATCTACGGTTGAAGCTAGTAAATATAATAATAGTAGATTTTATAACGCACTTTTTAGCATATTGCTGGGGGAAACATTCACCTAATTCTATAGAATTTAGACTCCGTGGATCATTTCCTGTAAATCCTATATGACTGATTTAAAATAAAAAATAATTATCTCCACAGCCACTCAGACAACTGGGCATTGTTATAAGAGCAATGATGGTTTTCACAAAAAATTATTTTATTTTAAATAAATAATTATATATAGAGTAAATATTTTTTTTGAATTAACAAACAGCTAAATTTTGCGAAAGTAATATTACTCGTTGGCTATACAGACAGCTAGACAACTTATTATTTATATATAAAGATGTTAAAGATATTAACTATCATTTAACACCTGACAGTCAGCGTTGATAGACATACTCAACAAAGCGTAGAAATAAAAGTATGGATCAAAATACAAAACTAAAAAAACATTGCGAGGAGAAACACAATATTGCTAGAACAACAAGTAAATTAATATCTGAAGAGTTCATTAAAAAAAACATGTACGGGATTTGTTTACCCGCAAGCTTGCTAGCATTTGAACTATTAAAAAATGTTGGGGCGAAACTTACATGCGGACAGTTATCATACAGAAATAAAATAACTGCGCCAATACATTTCTGGGTTGAGCTGGATGGTATTATATACGATCCCTCTATTGAAGTAAGCTGTCATCGGTTAAAAACACCGAGGCATAAAGATGACTTCAGGCACCATAGAGGAATAACGAAGCCCCAAGATTTTGAAGACCAACTTATGATGCAGGCATTCTGGTTAGCAAAAATGCGTGGAGATGTATATACATATTTTCAACAGGCACCTTCGTTTCTTAGAAAAATTAGATATGAAATAAAGTGTAAATATATTGAAATGGTAGAAAACTAAAAAGCTTGTTCTTTATATTATATAAAATATTCTATTAAAAACTTTCTGAAATATTTTAGTCTACAATTTATATTTCCTAAATTTGTTCAGCCTAGGGGAAAATTCTAATACCCTGGCTACTCTGATTTTGTGTTTTAGGTTGCGCATTACCTATTTTCTTTTGCGTAAAAGCATTATGTGTAACTACACTATGATGTTACATATATTTATGTACATACCCACGATTGCAGCACCTTTGGAAATGTAAAACATCAAAACTGACAGAATTTATATAGCTTGAAAAATCAGACGACCCAACAACTAACTACCAGGCGCTTATTTTATGTATGGAGATATACATAACAAAACAAAGTGCACATGGAACCTGCTTAATGCACTTACGAATTCATGGTCATATCTTTTTTTTTTGCCTTTAATCCGCTGGTTTGGTTAATATATAGTAAAAACTGATACCCGATTTTAAATACTTAAGACACAGACTTACCATTTTGTTATACACTTAAGCACACT
Source organism: Dysmachus trigonus (assembly GCA_949715965.1). Taxonomy (NCBI): domain Eukaryota; kingdom Metazoa; phylum Arthropoda; class Insecta; order Diptera; family Asilidae; genus Dysmachus; species Dysmachus trigonus. The sequence goes on from OX454319.1 coordinate 75,951,389, forward strand.
TATATCAAAAATAAAGATTTGTTATACACTTAAGCATACCTATATCAAAACTAAGGACTTCTACACTCGGTACACTATTATTTATATAAAACAAAAAATTATTTTATGTGAATAAATAACTGATCCTACTTATTATTACAGCCTAATCATTAATATAAATAAAATATTATTATTAAATAGTAAAAGCTTGATACCCGATTTTAAATACTTAAGACACAGACTTACCAATTTGTTATACACTTAATCACACTTATATCAAAACTAAAGATTTCTACACTCGGCGCACTATTATTTATATAAAACAAAAATAGCTTAGTAAGCACTAAATTTCTTATTTTAACCCGCAAGACATTGCTGAATGTAAATTAAAAATCGCGATAGTTATTCTACAAAACGTTGCAGAAAGCAAATTACCGTTTGATAGTTGACTGTTAACCCTTGAATATGAGATAATTTTTTAAAAATGTGAGCAGTATGCATCATTTATTTTAGGTTTTTAAAATTAATGCTGATAAACACATTGCTTTTACTTTTTATTCTACAAGGTGCAGCAGTTTGTACAACTTTGTTGCAATTTAAATATAATGTAAATTCAGGGCACATTTAAGAATTATGTTGTTATAATGTAATAAAAATTAGCGAAAAGTCGCTCGTCTAACGAAATCATCTGTGATTAACCCTATATGTACATAATTTAAATGCAATATTATGTGTCTAAGACAGATTTTGCATCACACATATTAAGTAACTTGCACGTTAATGAAACGATTAAGGGCTTGCCGAAAGTATGGCAATATATTTTTTCAAACTATATAGCATACATTTTAGAAATTTTATGTGTTTGCTGACAGAATGATAATAAAAAATGTCGTTAAAGAATAAAAGATTATAAATTTATTATCGGCTGCAGATTATTTTGTACCCTGATAGTTTCTAGCTAGCTAGAATTACATAAATTGATTTTTAATAACGAGTGTGATAAGATACGCTTCAATATTTTTCCGTGTAATTGCAATATCAGCTGCTTTGATAAGAGGGTTTTTGCAATTAAGCACATCTTAATCTTTGCATAATTCCTCCTGAGGGCATTAGGGGACAAAGTTTGTTTTGCCTTGCAAACATTGATTGTTCTCTTCATTGCCGAGCAACATAAAAGGCTAAAACCGGTTACCGTGCGATCAGACTCTATCGCAAGCAGTCGGAATTCATTAGTTGAATCGCGATCTTCACAAGCCCAAACAAGTGGCCCCATTCTTCGCGTAAAACTTTTGTTCAGACAGCAAGACAAAACTTGTTTTGCGGGTTTAGTGACAGAAACTTTATTACTTTGTAACGCATGCACGGTGCATTCATAGCAGTTATTACTCAATCGAGAACAAATTAAACGTATAGAAGAAAAAGAAAAACTATATATAGAAAAGAATAAATGTTGGCTGAATAAAACAAAAGATAGGGTTTTTATAAATTCTCTTTTATTAACTTTTTTATTTTTTTATCAGAACAAACCGTAATCCATTACATTTAAACGTCTTCTTTTAAAGTGCATCGATCTGAATGTTATAACGCTGCCTTTTTTATTCCACTCGCTGTCTCTTAAAACCAAAGGGGACTGAACTATAATCATGTAAAAATCGTCGTTTTTCCGACAGAGGCTTATATTTCTTAATCTCTGGCTCTGTCACAACACCGTAATTTGCTGTTCGTCGAATATTTTGTGAAAGTATTTGTATATCCTCGCTTTCAGGTTTTAAAATCATTTCTTTAATGGATTCGAAATTTACTTGCTGCGAGGCCGTATAATTGAGACAAATCCCTTTTACTTTACATACAATTTTTTCGGAATTATCTTTAGAGCTGCAGAGCTTGTAGGCATAGTTTTTGGGGCCGCCACTTACAAATTCGGTGATATAGCTACCTGCACCATAACAATCCAGTTCATCTGTCATATCGCCAACGAATTCTCCTGTTGGTGGCTCGTACTCTCCCTCTCGACTTATGTAAATCACAGAATCGGTGTCATAGTATAAAACACGGTCACCTACTTCCTCTAGGTAGCTGTACAGTTTAAGTCGAGCTTGTGTTGTTGTGTACGATGCTATACAAACATTTACAGTAGATAGGCATTCACTGACTTCTTCTTTATAGTTCCAATTAACAACGATTGTGTTTTCGTTAATCGGAAGAAGATGAGAAACCTCTGTAGCAGGATTCGTAAGCAGTTCATACAATTCCGATGGTTTGTTTATAATACTTGTTTTTTGCTGGTTCTCTTTTTGACCGAATTTACCCCAAAAAGAGTTTAAAATTAGTTTAGCCAGAGATCTCAACCCAGCGTTGTTTGTAATTTTTGCATACTCTAGTTTAATTCCTTCATTATTAAGAAAGTCTTCAATATATTGACTCTTCTCCATCTGAGTAACGCAGCGGCGGGGCCAGCCGGATGCCTGTTGTTTAACTTTTATAAACTTATTCATCATATCGGTAAACAGACCGCCTGTAGATGACAGCTTGTCATACTGTTTAACCTTGTAACTCCATATTTCATACACTTCTAATAGTTGATAACCCTTCTCGATAGCCTTTTTGATCTCGTCAATGACCCAGGTTCCAACCAACGCTCTTTTGTCATCGGAGTGAGAGCAAAACTCATCCTGGTTTTTATGCTCGCTGCAGTTTTGACATAATGAGAACATTAGTTTATTATTTTGCTTTGCGGGGAGAACGGGGTGTAACAGATTTTCTGGTGGTAACAATTTACACTTGATCAGCCCATCAGTTTTATTTAAATCTAGCTGAGAACAAACGTCGTTTCCAACAAAAACCGTGGGGTGTCCTACCGGAAACTTGCCATTTTTACATACCCAGGGATAAAGGGAGCACACGTCAATGTATTTTATTTTCTCACCAGGCTTACATTTATAATACATATAGGCGTTTCCTGTGCGGCCGCCATAAAAAGCATCCCGTGGCTTCAGGGGAGCTACGTTTAAGAGAGGGTGATGCTTTAAATATTCCATAGACCTATCTTCCTTTTGTTTTTCAAATTCACAGGCCCACATTTCGATTACTTCATAGCCTAGTGTACGCAAACGCTCTGTTTTGGCTACTGTTCTTTCATATCGTAGATTTAAAGTATCGTATTGATCATTGTGCTGGGGAGTGTCGCGGTTATGTCTTAAACATATAGGATGACCGTGATAATAACAACCATGGAATTCGAAAACCTGTTTAGTTTCATGACAGTATCCATCTACTTTAACGCCGCTTACCAAAGCTTCTCTCTGTTTTGCAGCATGTTGAATGTTAATTTTACGTCTATCTTCTTCCCAGATAAGCCACTGCATTGCTTCTTTAGATTGATTGTCCGCAAAACGATACCCCCTTCTAGGAATAATTCCAATAGTGTCTGGTTTAAGGAAGCAGCGTCGAAATACAAGATTACAGGCTGAAGCGATGGTTGTTGCCTCTAAAAATGGTTCAACGTTACACTCCTCAAGGAACATGGTTCTGAATTTTAAACAAGCGTCTGTCAGAATTTGAACATCGCTCTTACAGTAGTCCTTTAGCTCGCGCTGCATACTAAACTGATCGTTCCTATGTTCGTTATACCATTTTAGAAAAACGTTACGATCATCAGTTTTCATAGCGTCGGGGTTATAGTATTCCAACGAGGGCAGAGGTCCCGTATAATATTTGTTTTCCTCTGTGTTAAATAAATGAGGGAAGTATCCTTTCTTTACTGCAGGCGGCAAATCAAACGCTGATGGTAGTTTTGAAAGAGGCATCGGAAAGTAGTTCAGGGAGTCTAGAATCTTAATGTTTCCCAGCTGCATTAATATAATTTTTCTTCCTCGCATTATTAATTCAGGCTTGATGTTGGTCTCTTGTAGCAAATAGTTCAGCATAAACTGATGATCAAAGGATTGGCCGTTGTGAGCAATTACGATAACTTTTTTAAATTTTTTTCTTTGATTAAGAATAAAGTTTAGAAATAATTTTACAGGTTCTATTTCATATATAAATTCTCTTATTCCGCATTTGTCACACGTTTTTATGTTTCTGTCTGTGTTAAAACACCGATCACATCTTAATTCAAAAGCACATAAACATGGTTCATGCTCCTTAATCTCTCCGATTACTAGGCCCTCTGTTGTCTTTTTTTTAATAACTTTTTCCTGCCGTGTTTCCAAATCGTAAAAAATATATAGAAAATCGCCTGTTGGGGGTGTTCTGATATCAGGTTTAATAAAACACAAGTGGTGTTGAGGAACATGTTTTTCACATATTTTACAAAATTTCTCACCGCATACATGGTTTTTATTCGCCCTATAGACCTTTAAACACTCAAGACATTTTTTTACCTGTTCACAAACGGTTCCTCTATTTAACGAACCCATAGTTTGATGTTTTTTAAAGCATTGTTCTCCTCTAAAGTTTCGACCGCAATCCTCGCAATGTATATTAGAAGTATCGTTTGAACAGGTAGGAGATTGCTGACAGCACGGGCATGTTCCTCCACATCTATGGTCGTTTTTGGTGTTGTAAGGCTCGTTACAGCTCTCGCAATAATACGCACAACAAAACGCGGCTGTGAGAGATGTTATAACATTATAATGACCATCATGGTATAAAAGATTTAAATTCCTTCCTCTATTAACGCCTTCATAAACGATATCTCTGCCTTTGGTCCCATACCTGTAGACAACAATTTTATAACTCGTCAAAAAATTTTGAAATTGTTGCAACTCCTCTATTCCACAACCATCACTACCAATAACTACACCTGCTTTAGATAACAGCTCAGCACTTTTTTGTGTTTGAAGTTTTCCTGTGTCCTGCCTAATTTTCTTGTAGTCCGGATCTTTTTCTGCACACGCAATTGCTACCACCAAAGCACGCGGTAAACATAAACCATCTTTGTTATTAATGGTAACTATACCGCGACGCATTGAGCATTCCTCGAAAAAACTGTTGTACTTCTTTGCACGATCGTTCCCTTTACCTTGCGGTAGGCGAACCGAAGTTACAGTCATACAAAAAGTATCTGTGCTTATTCCCTCAGAGTTACTCTGGAAAATTCTGGAAATCATAGCCCATATATCTTTTGTTGTAATATCAGCCGCATTTTTAAAACTTATCCAGCCAGGGCCACGTTCTTCAAAACCCTGTCCACAAAATGTTATACCCATTTTTTCGTTGGGGTGGGTGTTTTGGGTTGCATATTTAACAATGTCTTCAATGGCTCCTTTAATCCACCCTGTAGGCTCCACGTTATTTGGAGTCGGTTTTATTTTAAACTCTACCTTTCGCCCCCGTACATTAAAGCGTCTAACCTGCACGGAGCGGTCTTTTGTAATTATAAAACGGTTCATCCCTACACAACCCAGATAAGACTAGTCACAAACACGGTTAGATTAAGAATGAGTTACATGTGGTTGGCGATCTATATTTATACCTTTCTGTGTCAATAAAGCTAGGTCCTCTCAAAATCTGCTGAACCATACTGGTCACATGTAATGCTCATAATTCTAGGTAAAAGTAAAATCTTTAGTACTTTCGGGGGCCATGAGGAGGTATTTAAGAACACATACATACACTATTCTAACTAATATTAAATTAACTACTCTCAATTGTTGGAGAAGACCTGACACCTGTTTTAACAGGAGACTAGCTGTAAGCAACAGGCAAACCTGTGTACGCGACAAAATAAAAAACAAGGTGCGTTATTGCGCGCGAGTCAATCAGAGAATTGACTCCTAAATAAAGAGCCGTAGAAGGCAACCTCATAGCTCCAAACATATTTAAATAATTTCACAATATTATGCAAAATTTTCAGAATTTCGCAATATTATGCAAAATATACAGAATTTTATAATATCACTTTAAATTATATACAGAAACAAACAGACTGTTTTAAAGGCGAAGTAACAGGAACACATAATTGAAAAAGCCAAATGTACAACGGCACCCGTTCGCAGCAAGAATTGCAATAGACTCGCTAAATCAACTTCGAGTTTTGTTTTTTCGTACACCTGGTTAATGCATAGGCGTTCAAGGGCCAAAAAGATGCAAACAGGTTAAGACATGAACAGAACAGTGATGCAATATTGTGAAATAGAGATTTTGTTATTATCCAATTTTCTTTGTATCGTCTCTGTTTTTCATGCATTCGGTCGTCTGGTTGATCATAGTTTTGCTCCTTTACAGGTGACAATGTTTTGCCTAAAAGAAAAAATAGAAACTTTGTTGTGCATATTTGTTTTTCCACGCACTTTTGTTTCTGTTGCAATATTATGAAATAGAGATTTTGTTATTTTTATTTTCGGACATCAGGCTAATGCATATGCGTGCATGGACAAAAAACAACGTAAGGTACAATCAGGCTCAGACATGAACAGCGGCCTTCTGATGCAATATTATGAAATAGAGATTTTGTTATATAATTATATTTTTAACGGGTAAATGTTTTTATATAAATGATTCATAAATGTTGATAATTATATCAACTTTACTTAAACATCTCAAGCTGCAAAAGTTTCTTAATATTTGTAATTTGTTTTGTTACTTTTGGAAATTCTTACAAATTAGTTAACTCAGTTGCAAAAATTTTAAATAGTTTGTTAAATATTGCCGAGTATTTGGTAACTGTTTTGTTTTATTTTTAAAATTTTCATAAATTATTTAGAAAACTTCAAAATTTCTTAATATTTGTAAATTGTTTTGCTACTTTTGGAATTTCTTACAAATTATTTAACACCATTGCAACAATTTTAAATAGTGTGGTAAATATTGCTAAGTATTTTGTAACTGTTTTGCTTTGCATTTTTAAATTTTCACAAATTACTTAGAGAACTGCAAAAAATTTTTAATATCTGTAAATTGTTTTGTTACTTTTGGAAATGTTTACAGATTAGTTAACTCAGTTGCAAACATTTAATTTTCCCCCAAAAAGGAATTTAATATCAGTTTAGCTAAAGATCTTAGTCCATGGTTGTTTAAAATTTTAATTTCGTTGCAGCCCGATAAATTACCTATGATTTAACCTGTAACAAAAAAATATACAAGAGAAATAACTGCTACAAGAGGAACAAAATTCCAGAGATAGCCGTTTAAATCAATCTGCCATTAAAACGCTTGATTCTATGTTATCTGTTTTTACTTCTTACCTTCACCCACATTTTCACTGTCAATAACAAGTTACCAGCCACTGACCTTTCGCTCATGTTTTCTGTTTTGATCAGTGTCTTTTCACCCCAAACCAGTTTTGTCGTGTACACAACAACTTTTGCTCTTCCATTTCTTGACCTATAGAACAGCATGCGTTCTTATCAGAGTCTTTGCCTCTCCCAAACCCCTCGCCCTGTTGCGCAGAAGCGTAGCAGATTTTTCTTTGTGCTACTCTTTCTGCAGGCTATTTTATTCCACACCTCTATATCCCCTCACCCGCTCGTCTTCCTGATTTTTCATACATGATCATTCCTTATTTTCCCTTTTTTTCAAAAAGCTGCCTCACGTAGCTTTACATCTACACATCGAACATGATCTTGCCTATTTGGTTTCCCCTTTTCACAAAGCGCTGCTCCAGACAACTTAAAGCTCTTTATTCCGGTTTTTGCTGATTTCTCCTTTACGATCTCGCCAGATCATGCAACCAATGGCAGAAGAGGAGAAACTTGTGGGCGGAGATCATGTGACCAATCGGAGAGGAGGTGGGCGGGGCCTCTGGAAGCTTTTGGATGGAGGGGGTGGCTTACGCACACGTACACGTGACGTCACCAAAACCTCTCGACCAATCAGAGCGCCTGCCCATGGGTCCTATTACCTACTGGGGGCGCCTTTAAAAACGCACAATGAAAAAATGTAAACAATCTCGTCCGTATTCATGCTCGGTGTGTGCTGCCTGCCTCTTCTCCCTTCTCCGATTCGGCATTTCCCTATAACTTAACATTGCGAGGAGAGGTAAACTTGAGCGACCTAGTACTAGTGCCCGGCTCTGGGGCGCCTTTAAAAAAGCGTTCATAAAAAAAGCTTCAGTTTATAGCTTACGCTGTAAAAGCTGTCTGTGAGAACTTTTTGGTAACTATTTCTCTCTCTTCATTTCTTATAGGTATTTACAGAGGTAGTAGCCCTGAGCTGCTTTATCTAATGGGAAATTTTGCTGGGTGTATTTGCGAGAGCTTGCATATGAGTTGGAATTTTGAGAGAGTATTAAAGTGTCGCTTCTTGTTGAAATAGATATTCTTTGGGCATCATAGACCGGTCCCCCACTCGCAGCATCCGATTCTAGCCGAATCCTACAGGCTTTCTCGCGTCATCAAAGGGAAATACAGCGGTCATCGTTAGTCGCTGGAAAAATGGCAGGCGGGGAAGTGTGTGTTTTCTGTGACGTTTTGTTGTCCGAGTACCCAGTTAACACAGTGAGAAAACTAGGATTGGAAACAATCAGGAAGTGCTGCGTAAAGAGGAAAGATGGCAAAGATGCTTTGTTTGCGGGTCTGGAGAGTCTGACAGTTCATAAAAAATGTTGGAGAAGTTATACGAACGAGAAGAACGTCAGTGCCGCAGAAAGAGGTACTTCCAGGGCGAGGGCGAATCCAGCACCAATCAACGTTCCAGTCGATGCGGTTCCGCAGGTTGCAAGGGTTGATTTTAGTTTTGAAGATGACTGTATTTTTTGTGACGAGGAATTAACAGATGCCTTCAAACAAAGTGAGAAGAAAAAACCAGTAGAAAAGCGGATTGTGGTATCGACGGTAATCAGTGAACATACAAAAGCGAGCATCGAGCAGGTTGCTAGAAAATATCCCAGCGAATGGAGTACGAAGGTACGTTTTGATGAAGCATGTTTAGAAAGTTAGGCAGTGTGAACACGAGGCGTCCCTCGGTTACACGTGTTCAAGTTTGAAATTTGTCGTTGTATTGTTATGTCTGTGGCTTCCGGTAAAAACCAGACAAGCCAAAATAATAAACAAATTAAAAACAAACTGTTTATTTAAAACAAATATTCAAAGAAATAGTCTTTTAAAGTATACGTTAAATTGCGTACTGTTAAAATAATCAATAGATTTTTATGAAAAATAATTTCGTTTGCTTAGAAAAAAATCACGATAAAAAACAACTTTTCTGTACATAATTTTTATTTTTATATTGAAAAAAAAAAAATGTTTTACGTAATGTCATTTTTAGTGCACTCAAAAATTCATTAATCAAATAATTATTATAATAATATAATTATCTAACTAGTAAATTACACCTACGTTGTTAAAATATTGATAGTGGTCGCTTTCTTTGCAATCTGAAGGCAGGTTTTTTGCTTGATACTTCCCAATGGGATCAGCTCGGCTATTTTCTCGGTTGGTGGCCCTATAGTCCCGGAATTTATATTTTCATTGGGAATCAGTTTATGAGAAAAGTACAAAGGATATTTTCGTAAAAATTTATGAAGATAGTAGCATGCTAGAACAACTCTCTGTACTTTAATTGGATGTAGAAAAAATGCTCGCTGAAATACTCTAAAACGAGTAGCAAATATCCCAAAAATGCTTTCCACCAAACACCTTGCACGTGACAACCGATAGTTAAATATTCTTTTTTGTTTTGTAAGTCCAGTTTGACTATCCGGTTTTAGAAAATTTGGCCCCATAAGAAAAGCGTCCTCTCCTACAAAAACATATGGGAAAGTTCGTGTAGTACCACCCACAACTGCAGGATTCGGAATATTCAAATCATTGCTTCTTAATTTTTCTCCGAATTTACTTTTTTTGAGTACATCGTCGTCAGACACACGGCCGTTGGTACCAACATCGACCATTATAAATTCATAATTAGCATTTACAATAGCTAACAACACAATACTGAATGTTTTTTTGTAGTTGAAGTACTATAGTATGATCCAGAACCAGGAGTTTTTTTATTTCCACGTGCTTTCCAACTATAGCACCGAGGACATGTGGCGCATTCCACCTAATTTTAAAATCGTTCGCGACTTTCTACCATTCTTTGTTTGTTTTTTTGGTATCTGGAAAAGAATACAATAAGACATACTATAATTAATTATAATAGCTGCGTTTTTTCATCTGGATCTGGCTCTGGATCAGGATCAAATGAAAAAAACGATTCAGATTAATCACCGGGATCACGATGTTGGGTTTGAGGAGCTGGAATTGGTGTTTTTGCTAATCTAATAAGAATTGGGGATTAGACGACAGCTTATTATTATTATTATTATTGTTAGGGGTGACCCTCATGGTGGGCACTGCGACCAGGCGGTCTTTTGTGCCGAATCCCCTTTACAGTAAAAGACGATCTGCTACCCTAAGGAACGCCAGAAGGTCTTTTACAGAAGATGAACGAGCTTCAGCCGAGTCCAGGAACTCTTGACCGAAGATCCCTCTTCTTAACCGTGCTAAAGCCGGACAAGCACACAAAATGTGTGATGTAGTTTCGTCGTCTTCAAGACACAGACGACACTCCGTCTCATTTGACAGACCTATTTTATTTAGGTGGTATCTTAGCCCATGGTGGCCAGTTAGGTAACCTACCAACAGTCTGAGATCCGCTTTACTCAAGACGTTGATTTCAGTGTAGGTATAGGGTCTGACGAGCTCTTTGGCTTGCCGGATCCCAGGGAAGTTATCCCAGTGTATGCACTGTAGATTCCTGACCCATTCTTCTATCACAGCTTTGGACGAAGACCAGCCAATGCTGCAGAAGGGCTCAGGGCCCTTGAGTCGAGAAGATGAACCTTCCCTGGCAAGTTCATCAGCAACCTCATTTCCCTCAACGCCGGAGTGTCCCGGTACCCAACAGAGGGTAACCCTGTTGGAAGTTGCTAGGTGTTGAAGGGTATCAAAGCATTCTTTAACAAGTCTAGACGAGAAGCGCCATGACGAGAGTGCCTTGAGGGCCGCTTGGCTATCGGAAAAGATAGTGATATTGGCACCTTTAAGTCTCTTGTTAATATTGAGAAGGGCGCAGGCTTCAATTGCATGGATTTCAGCCTGGAAAACGCTGGGCCATTTTCCCATTGCTATCGAGACCTTGGTGTTGGGTCCATAGACACCAGCACCAACACCATGTTCCGTTTTTGAGCCATCTGTGAACCAACGGAGAGTTCTGGGGTCCAGACTGAGGCCGTCGCCATTCCAGTCTGCACGTTCAGGGATGAGAATCCTGAATCTCCTCCCGAAGCTCAGTTCCCTGGTCATGTAGTCTGTTATATAACAGATCCTTAAGTCAGGGATGCGCTGCAGGATGCTCATGTGACCATTGTCAGCAATTTGCGTTTTGGATGTGATTTGCACTCTCAGAGCACTAATTGCGGCTGATTTCAAAATGAAAAAGTGCAGAGGTTCGAGTCCTACTATCGCCTCCATGGCGAGTGTTGGACAAGTCCTCATGGCTCCTGTTATGGAGAGGCAAGCAAGCCGTTGTAGCTTGTTGCACTTAGCAATTGCCATCTGCTGCTGAACTTTGGGCCACCATACAAGGGCGGCATATGCAACAATTGGTTTGACAATTGTATTATATAACCACAGGATCATCTGTGGGTTGAGACCCCATGTCCTACCAAAAAGTCTTCTACAGGCCCACATGGCTCGCGTGGCCTTATTTAATGAGTAGTTTAGTTGAGTATTCCAATTTAGCCGCTTATCCAGCCAAATACCTAAGTATTTTACTTCATTGGAATACTCAACGACCGTTCCTTGGATGGATATAGTATCCAAGTTCAGACGGTACCTTTTTGTAAAAGGTACCAAGACGGCCTTAGACGGGTTGATGGCTAGGTCCTCACTGACACACCAGTCAGTGACTACACGAAGAGCGGACCTCATCAAGCTAGTGACAGTTGAGTCAAATTTACCCGTAACGATTATTGCCAGGTCATCCGCATAGCCAACAGCGTGGTAGCCAAGCTCACAAAGCTTGACTAGGAGGCCATCCACAACCAGAGACCAAAGCAATGGCGACAGTACCCCGCCTTGTGGGCATCCTCTGACTGCCCTAATCGACACAGAGGTGTTGCCCAGCATGGATGAGATTTCTCGCTCTCTTAGCATAGCATCTACCCATGCGATTGTATATGAGTCTATACCCCTGCGCACAAGAGCCCTGGATATAGAATCATATCCTGTGTTATCGAAAGCTCCCTCTATATCCAGGAAAGCACACAGAGCTATTTCCTTGGCCTGAAGGGATTTCTCGACCCTACTGACTAAACTATGTAAAGCAACCTCTGTTGATTTACCTTTAGTGTATGCAAACTGTGATCTGTGGAGCGGTGTTGATTGCTCCAGTTTGCACCTTATATGAAGGTCCAACAATCTTTCCATTGTTTTCAGCAGGAAAGATGTTAAGCTGATTGGTCTATAAGACTTAGGCAGCTCGAGGGGCCTATTGCCCTGTTTTGGAATAAATACAACCACCACTTTCCTCCATGAACGTGGTATGTATCCCCAAATATAACTGGCCCTAAACAGGCAAACCAAAGGATCAAGGATCGTATCCAGACAGTTCTGAAGTAATGCCGGAAAGATCCCGTCACCTCCTGGGGTTTTAAAAGGTTGAAAAGAGGCCACTGCCCATTTAACCTTGTCCCTGTCAAAGATGACACCGGACTTGCTACACGCTCTGCGGCTTGCTCTATCGCTAGGATTAGAGTCTGCAGGCTGTAGCGAATTTTCTCCTAGAGTTGACCCGGGAAAATGTACTTGTAGTAGGTACTCAAGTGTTTCCCTTTGCGACTCAGTGAAGGTACCATCCTGTCTCTTCAAGAGTCCAACTCCATTTGAGACGTCCTTAGCTAGTACCTTTTGAAGACGGGCTGCTTCCGGTAATGATTCTATACCTTCACAGTGCCTTCTCCAGGATTCGCGTTTCGAGCGTCTCAATTCTTTATTGTAGTCAGTGAGAGCAGATCTATATTCGTCCCACTGCTTAGTGCGTTTGGCCCTATTGAATAACCTCCTCACATGCCTACGCATATCCGATAGCCGTTCGTTCCACCAGGGCACCTTGCGTACCACTTTGGCTGGAACTGCGACATTGCTATCATGGTAGGAGGATATTATTACTTCATTAAGCTGGTTTGCAGCCACTTCCAGCTCACTAGTTGAGCTGATACTGGTCACCAGCGTGTCTGCCTTTGAGCTCACCATGGCTCTGTAGGCACTCCAATCTGTTTTCCTTGGATTATAAGCTTTTGAAGTGAGTTCAGAGCGTCCTGGAATGTCGAATCTAATGTGTTGATGATCCGACAGTGACGCTTCATCTGATACTCGCCAGTTCACTATGAACTCGGACAGGATCCTGCTGGCAAGAGTGAGGTCTAATACCTCTTCTCTGACCGCAGTGATAAAAGTTGGTTTGCACCCCCTATTAACTATATCTATATTCTTACTAGATAGATAGTTCAAAAGGTACTCACCCCTTTCATTTACGTCGCTGCTGCCCCACACCGTGTGGTGCGCGTTTGCGTCGCAACCGATGAGGAACTGTCGGTTAGATCGTCGACAGTACTCGACGAATTCCTGGACTTCTTCTGGTGGAATATCTGGCCTATCCCCTGGGAAGTAGGCCGATGCCAGGACAACTTCCTGTATTCCACCCAGCGTGGGGATCTCCACCAGCGCCGCTACGAGGTCCCTGGAAATAAAATTAGGAATGGGGAGATGATTGACACTTTTGTCTATTAGAAGCGCCGCACGTGGTACTTCTACCCCGCGGTCGTAGATCAACTTACATGAGTCGATGTTGAGTCCTCGGACTTGGCCACTAATAACCCAGGGCTCCTGGATGAGCGCAAGGGTTATTTGTTTCTCGGCGAAGGTTCTGCACAGCGTGGCCGATGCCCCTTTGGCATGGTGCAGGTTCGCCTGGAGCACCCTCATGGTGCTCATTGCTCCTCTTTGGAGAGGGACTTCTTGACGAGCGCAGCTGCCTTAGCTCGACGAGGTCCCTTGGAACTGCCACCCTGAAGGGGTTTGCGCAGTTTACCCACCTTTGGCCTTTGCTGTTTTTTCTTAGCATTGGCTGAAGACGGCCCAGTGGTCATCGTCTTCTGAAGGGGGGCCGACTTGGCAGTCGCAGCTGTAGCCTGTCCTGTGACCCGACTAGTTGAGGGCCCAGCAGTGGAACTAACATCCACTGACCCTCTAGCTGGGGCGACACTGCCTTGAGACGACCCAGTGGTCGTCATTCTAGTGGCCGACTTAACAGTCGCAGCTTTAGCCTGCCCAATGGCGCGACTAGTTGAGGGTTTAGCAGTGGCCATAACATCCACTGACCCCCCAGCTGGCAAGACACCACCTCTAGCGCCGGTTGCAGCAACCCCGGAAGAGGGTAGGTCCACAGACACTGGTCCCTCTCCTTCTGGCTTACTGCCGCTTCCCCCTACTACTGCTTCATCCTTAGTGGCGCCCTTAAGGATGAGCTTAAGGTGGGTAAACCTGTAGGCGATCCTGCCTTTTTGTTTTGTCAAGATTGCCATTGAAACATCATCAATGGCAATGACCAAATGAAGCAGTTGACCATGTGTCAACCTCTTCAGTACCTTCCACTGCACGGCTGAGAAGGCATTTTGGGCATCAATTGATGCCAGCACCTTCTCGTTTGTGAGGGAAAGGCTCTGAGGAAAGTAGCCCCGGATCACATGAGTCCGGGGGAACTGCTCTTCCTCAACGAGAGCAATGTCAAGAGCGCTCTTGGCACGAATGTGCTCAAAATTGCTCCTGACCCAGTTGGCCGTCTGCTCATTCGTGCAGACAAGAAGGAGCCAGCCGGTTCGAGGCATACATGCCTCGAACTCCGGCTGGATCCTCTTGTCCACGAGCTCAATCGTGGCATCGACAATCGCCTCCTGTAGCAGAGCCATTTGCTCCGCTGAAAGGGGACGATTGACCATGTCCGCCGATACTAGACCTAACTTGATGCTACTAACCACCTGGCTAAAGGTGGGTTTCGCGGACCCCATATGGGTCGTCTTTGGCTTTTTAGTAGCCGGAAGATCAGGGGACTTATCCTCTGATCGAGTCCTCTTTGACTCAACTTTTACCGGAGATTTAATCTTTGCTATCTCCAGAGACTTTTCCCTGGAGTGGCCACTCGCCAAAGCCTTCTTAAATCTCTTCCTCTCTGCATTGGTGAGCCTGACAAAACCGGAACCAGCGTCAAGCTTCATCCGACTCACCTCTGCGCCAACAGCCGTAAGTCCGGACTGCTCCGAACACAGGCTTACACTATCCGGCACCTCGTGGCAGTCGGAGTCTGTATCCGAGGACATTTCCTCAGACACAGCACTACGTCTGTCGCCCCTTGGCACCGACAGTGCTGGCAATGTTGGGGCACAGCTGCTCTCCAACTTTTCCGAAGAAGGTTCTTCTGTAGAGTGCCCAATGGCTCCACTACAGGAGATGGATTCTTGTAGCCCAATGGCTACAGTGTTTTCTGCCGTGATCGCTACCCGTTCATCGGCGGATGCAGTCGGAACTACATCAGTTTTTTGGGGGTTTTCCTGTGTATTATTCAGTTTTGTTCCCACGAGAAAACGGGAAAGGAAGGTCACACCGCACAGAGCCCGTTATGCGGCGAAGTCTAATTGAAACTGGAGGGCGACCGGTATCCAGAGTCCGCATACTCACGACCAAGCTCCCTCTTGGCCACGCATCCCTCGGCGTATGCTGTTCCACCTTGGATTAGGGTATTTTATTTAAGAGAGTGTCCTTCTCTCCGCCCGACTACCATTAGCCAGCACTCCCGGCAGAGACTTCCCATACCGGGAGCCTGTTTCCGGCCGCCCCCACGTGGAGGGTATAGTCGCACTACCATCAGTGCACACAGTTGCGGCACATGCACGCAGATACGGCACGTACACCAGTGTGTACGCGTTGTTCCCCCTGCGTGCACGCGTGAATCCCCCTGTGTACCTGACGGCTGACGGCCTAGACGACAGCTTTCGTCAAAGAAAACTCAAAAATAGCCTTCAAAGTTTTGTTTTTTATTAAAACCCATAATCAGAAAAACGATTTGATTTATTTTGTTACTATAAATTACTTTTTCTTTGTGTGCTCAGAACCAATCGACTACAAATTTCATTGCTGCCATCATTTCAGACAAGAAAAACTACAGCAGCGACTCTGTTAGAAATTTCCGAACTATTCATCCGACACTAGCACTTCTCGTAGAATTTTTTGTAACCACTTCTTGCGGATCATTGATTCTAATCCAAATGAAAGTGTGGATCACGAGTTGTTGTTGTATGTCAATGTTAAGAGATTGATCCAGATCCTGATCCGGTTGAAAAAAACGCAGCTAATACTAAAGTACAATACAACCAGTAATATCTTTTTTTGTTTTTTTATTCTAGGGATGTCAAGTTTCTACTTTAGATGATACTGAAAATGTTGCAGCTCATGGTGTGCCTCCACCCGCAACCTCGAAAAATGCTTTTAAAAGGGCAAAGACTGAAAAAAAACTTATGAAATTGGCATTTGAACATCTCAGTGAAAATAAAGACGAATACAACTATTGGGCTATGGCTTGTGCCGCAGATTTACGGAAAATGGACCAGATTCAACAAATTTATGCTAAAAAAGCAATTGCTGAAATCCTAATGGATGGTCAATTGGGACTGCTACATCGTAATTCTGTTAAGATAAATGAATCTGCACCCATTGAGAATTTGAGACCATCGGCATCACCAACATAAGTCAACCCACCTTCAGAGCAAGACATCGCAATACTATCGCCATCTTCAGCATTTGTTAACCCATCTTCAGTACAAATTGCCACCCAGCTGTCTGATACAGAAAAAATTCAAATATAGCGATATTTGTAGAAAATCCAATGACCAAAATTGGAAAATTACTTATAAATTACATATCTTCATTTCAAGATGATTAAAGAATAAATTTGTTGGTAAATTTACTTCTTTTCTTACCTTAATATAATCTCTCAGAACTTGGTATTATTGCATCACAGGTTTCCACTATAATTTTGCCAAGTGACTGTGGAGAAATGGTACTGCTGAAATTTAAATCTTCGAAAGTATTTCCAGTTGCCAAATATCGTAATTTTATGGACGACCGCGACCGTTGAAAAGGCTATATTGCTTCTCTCATAACGATGTTTTGTCTCTCGATTAAAGGTTTAACTAACTGTATCAATTCCCCAAACTTTGCAGAATCCAGTGTCATGTAATTCTGGAAATCTTTCAACTCAGTCAAGGCTAAGTCCTTTAGAAGGCGTTCATTAGTATACAGTGGCCTGTTCTTCAACCAATCCTTAGTCCAGATTCAACGTTTTCATTTTCGTCGTTTCGCCATGATCAACAACACTATAGCTGCAGCCAAATCTTAATCAGAAATGTTGCTTTCACGAGAATATTGACGTAAATGATTAGTCAATTTTATTGTGTCGTCTATGCGCCTGAACGTTTCAATAATATTGCGCAGTCATAAATATTGTGCAATATGATTGACCATGTATGGGGGCCGCCTAATTATTATCATATCTTTACTTTGTAATTTATGGACCTTGTCTAAATTATAATTACGACATATGTATATACAGGTAACCCTCGCTTAACACGAAATTTTGTACTGTATTTTATTCAAGCCGTGTTAAAACAAAACGTGTAAGCCAAAAACATAAGCTCATTGCTCATTTTATGAAAGGTACATATAAGATTGGTCGGTTTGTACGAAACTCGTGTTCGCAAATTACCGTGTTATGCGAGGGCTACCTGTAAAAAATCGAAGAAAAGTTATTAGTGTAGAACTATAGTATTGTAAATATAGTTACTGCACACAATTAAAGATTGTTCTAAGAAAACCTATAGTTTTAAAGATCTTAGCAATACTAGAGCCAAAAAGGTTTGACGGATTTTTCTAAATGAGGTACCACTTGAATTATCTTAACCCCTATCACTGAGTATACGACGTTATACAAAATCCCGTAAGGCGAACGTTATAAGCGATATTTTAATCAAAGAATGTAAGTTTTGTATATCCCTCTAGTATTGGAAATCAAAATTAAAAGCAATAAAACGGAAATTCTAATTCATTAACATAAAAATTCAATAAGGCGGGCGCCATAAGCCATAAAATAAAAAAAATCCGCCTGCGTCCATTAATTTAGTAAAGCAATAATTAAAATGTATGACAATTTAATATTTGTATTTTATTTACTTTGCTAATTATTGGATCTGGACGACCTTTAACAATGGCATGGCAACTAAGTGTCCAAACCCCAAGGTTCGATGGTAGGGTATGCAAACAGTTTGAAAGCCGAAAAGGGGATCTCTACTTAGCGAACGGATTTGATTTCCACTAAAATCAAGAATGTGATCGTTAAATTCAGAGAACTGTAAATGATGCATTTCGATGCTCTCAAGGCACTCAAATCTTTAAGTGTTTACTTAATCTCTATAACTTACAAAAAAATTTACATTTATGAATAAAACTAGGAAAATTTTAAAAGAATAAAAATTTATTCAGTATTATCTTTAGCCATATCCATTTCTTCGTCCGAATCCTCCTCCTCCCATTCACCATCAGATGAATCTCCAGCATAGTTGGCTACTTCAATGTCTGAACTCGATGAATCTATAAAAACAGATGAATTAATTTAAGAGCCGACTTGACTACAAAATATTCTTTTACCTTGATCCTCGTAGATCAAAGCATTATCATTATTCAACGCATCAGAATCATCATTCCGCCGGATCTTGTTCAATAGAAGCTGAAGACGTCCATGTAATCTGAATTAATCCAATGATTAAAAAAAACACTTTATTTGGTCAATAGATATTGATTACTTTGATAACTCTGTCAAACAGTTAGTCCTATGTTCAATGATTCCTAAACAAGGTCCAAATTGAGTGAGTAAATCATTAGCGCCAATAGCCATTAGTTGACTTGAGTGCGTCCTCACGAGAACTTTCAGCCAATTGCATGCTATTTGGACGCTGTGGAAATAAACAAATTTATTATTTTCAAATAATATTTATTTTAAACATATCAATATAAATTATTCAATTATACATAGTCGTGCCATAAGTTCTGTCTCCCTCGCCTCCACTAAAAGGCTCACGACGCATCCCGGTTTACTGTCGCGAATAAGCTTAAATACTTCCCGCTTTATTAAAAAAATATCTTTATGCCATTGGATTTCGAAGGAGCAACATGGAGTGGGGCAATAAAGAGAACAGGATCGCCGTTATTGCACTATTTAAGTGCAACAAGTCAGCAAAGGAGATATTTGAGCTTCTTCAGCCACTACAAATTACAATGAAATTTGTGCATCGTACTATCAAACGATACCGTGAGACTTCCTCTGTCGATGACAGGTCCAGGAGCGGGAGGCCTCGTACGTCTCGTACACCAGCAGCAGTAGAAGCGGTGCGTCACCGCATACTGAGAAATCCGCTCCGGAAACAAAAGGTGATGGCACGGGAGATGAAAATACCCAAAAGGACGATGTCTCGTATTATCAAGGAAGACCTTAAGCTTGGTGCTTATCGATGGCCAACAGGGCAGCGGCTTACGGACAAGCTTCGTGCGATACGAGAGATGCGATCTAAAAGTCTCTTGAAGAAGTACGCGGGAAAAAAATACCAACAAATACTTTTTTCAGACGAAAAACTTTTTACTATTGAAGAGAAGTTTAACCGACAGAATGACAGAGTGTACGCGCATAGCTCTAAGGAAGCGGCTGAGAAGATACCCAAGGTAGAGCGTGGTCATCTTCCCGCCTCAGTCATGGTTTGGTGGGAAGTTGGATATTACGGTGCTGCGGAGCTGCATTTTTGTGAGCAAGGCGTGAAAACGAAGGCAAAGAACTATCAAAGTGACATCCTGGAGAAGATGGTGAAGCCGCTCAACACAACGATGTACCATGGTCAGCATTGGGTGTTTCAGCAAGACTCAGCACCAGCTCATAAATCCAAGACAACGCAAATCTGGTTAAAATCCAATGTTCCTGACTTCATTTCTGCTGAAGATTGGCCTTCTGGTAGCCCAGACCTAAATCCTTTGGACTACCGCTTATGGAATATTTTAGAGGAGAAGGCCTGCTCTATTCAACATCAAAACATTGAGTCATTAAAAGCAAGTTTGATGAAAGCAGCGAAGGAAATATCACTAGAAGTCTTGCGTACTGCGATTGATGAATGGCCGAAACGTTTAAAAAAGTATGTAGCTGCAAAGGGTGGACATTTCGAATAATTGTCTGCATTACTGTAAATTAGAAGAAGTATATTACTAAACATAATAAATAAAATTTAATTATTTTTTTCTTATATGAGCTTTTTTTAAATTTTCCTTTGGGACAGAACTTATGGCACGACTATGTATATTAAAGGAATTCCCATGAAAATTGCCATTTACGGTTTTCCAGAATTGTTGATTATTTTAATTATTTCTGCTTACCTTTGTCTCTTTTTATTCAGAAGAAGTGTCAATTCGTTCACTAAGCTGCTGATGTATTGCACAGGTAGTTTTTGCAAAGTGAGCTGAATTACTTTGGGGTCCATTATCGTAAGAACCGACATAAGAAGCCTACAATTTTATAAAAGTATTAGAAATGTTATATTATAACATAAATAAAGTTCATCTTATACAAAAAATGTTGAACGTTTTGCTTCAGCCTGCAAATTTCATAAGAGAAACCTAATCATAAACGTATAAAAACAGTTTATTTGAACGGCTTCCTTCCACTTGCTAGATCTCGCTGAGCGATCTCTTAAAGTTATATTTCTGAACAATTTAAAAAATATAGTTTGTCGCCAAACCTGTAACATTGTCATTAATTGAATCAACAAAAATTATTAAATTTGGAAAAATTATTGACAATGTTATCAGTTTTTAAGCTTTGACAATTTGAAACTCGTATTGGAGAAAACTGCATCTTAAAAAGAGATAAAGTAAGTAAGTAAAAGGATTTTCTAGGTCGTTGGGTTCTGGTTTTGCCATCACCATGTCTAGAGGTGAAAATCACCAATGATTTGAGTGCCTTTTACAAAGCATTAATATTTAATGACTTACTTTTTAAACTGATTTTTTTTTTCAACTATTAAAATGAGTTTTAATTCATTTTAACTTCAATTAAAATTTTTATTTTGGGCTGCAATTAAATTTAATTGGAATTACATATACGTAGTTACAGGAGGCACAATAGATATAATGAATTAATTATTTATTATGGAACTTCAATAAATTGTTCATTGCAAAGTTAGACAATTTTTAACATAGCGAAGGGTCGTAGGACTAGGTCAGGCTGAGTCAAAGCGATAACCCATCTTTCCTCTAAACATTATACTAGACTATAGTCTCGCTCCTAGAAATCTTACCAAAATTAAGCATTACAATGGAGATTAATTTTCCAATCGAAAAAAGCTATTACATTAAAATTGGAAAGACTTTAAAACTTTGCGAAATATTCCGTGAAAACAACTATTTTTCATAAACGGATTATTTCATACAATAGAAAGAACCTATTATTTGTTCGCCGCAGAAAAATAAAACAGTAGGGGTATTCATGCTTGGTTGTATTTCCTATAGTATTGTTGAAAAAGCGGTAGAAAGAGACACAACTATGAAAATATAAAATTGTATACTCGACCACGCATTGTCCACTGGCTCTTCGTGACAGTGATCAGGCCGATACTGGTATACGGTGTGCTAGTGTGGTGGCCCGCCCTAGAGAGGGCATGCCACCAGAATGCGCTGGATAGGATCCAAAGAATGGCTTCTGTCCTGATCACGGGTGCTCTCAGGACAACTCCCACCAAAGCCCTGAATGTCATCCTCCATCTCCTTCCAATGGAACTATTTGGTAAGCAAACTGCTGCCTCCATTACTGCTAGGCTCAATTCTATACATCCCTGGGCACGCATGGATTATGGTCATTCAAAAATCCTTAGCACTTGTACCCAAGGTTTAGACTATGTTATTCCAAACCCATGTTTCGATATTAAATTCGACTCGCTTATTCCAGCGAGACATGAGTGGGGGGAAGAACTTCTTAGCAAAGCAAATTCGGTGAAGATATTCACCGATGGCTCAAAGCTGAAGGGCAGAGTTGGAGGTGGAATATACTCGGAGCAACTGAGCCTCGAAGCGTCATTTCGGCTGCCAGACCACAGCAGCGTAATTCAGGCGGAGGTCATGGCTATCACGGAAGCCCTCTTATGGCTGCAGGAGAATATGTCTCCTTCCGGGGGTATTTCTATCTTTACTGACAGCCAGGCTGCAATTAAATCACTAACGGGTGTGTATACGACATCAAAGGTGGTTGCGGACTGCCGCTCTCTGCTTAATCAAGTAGCGGAGGGGGGGGTTAATATTAGTATAATTTGGGTACCAGGACATAGTGATGTCCCGGGAAATATTAGAGCGGATGAGCTAGCCAGGCAGGGAACGACCCTTCCAGAAAGGGATATCATCCGGCGGATAGGGGCACCGCTCGCCTCCTGTAAAGCAGAGATTGTACGATCGTACTTAAGGATTGCCGAAAATAGGTGGAGAAACGAGAATACTTGTGTGACCACCAGGCAGATCTGGCCAACATTTGACCATAATAGGTCAAAGAACCTGATTACTCTCAGGAGGGAGGCCATTAGTAACGTCGTGGCGGTAATTACGGGACATTGCCTTGTGGGCAAACATGCCAACAGACTAGGCGTTACCTCCAACGACTTCTGCAGAAGTTGTCAAAATGAGGAGGAGGAGGAAAGCATAACCCATCTCCTGTGCCAATGCCCAGCACTATCTATGTGCAGAAACCGATATCTGGGCGCTTATTTCTTTGATGACTTGTCGGATCTGAGTTCAAAGAACGTCAGAGACATTGAACACTTCATCAAAGGCACGAAGTGGTTCAAGGTTAGCTAGTTTTCTGGGAAAAGCCCTCGTGTGGTATCACAATGGGCCCTTGTGGCCTAAGTGTGCCGTCAGGCAGCCACGGCAACCTAACCTAACCATACTCGGCGCAATAGGAAATACTACAAAGCGTAAATACCCTAGTAAATATATATGCTAACCATCGTTATACGCATAGAAATTGTTTAGTGTATACTTACATATCATCTTTACTGTGCAAAGCCTGAATTAGCAATTGCACCTTACTCTCCGCCTTTGGAAGCTCGCCGTTTTCAAGATGTAGATTCTGTAACCTAGTTTCCATTGGGATTTGGACCTGATTCAATTTTTTCTTAGAAACAGTTGTTGTCGATGAATATTCCACATCTTTTGGATTAACAATTGGTGTAATAATTTTAAGAGCATTTTCATTATGTTTCTTCGATTTTTTTAGGTGTAATTTTTTGGGATCTTCTCTAGTGAGAACCTGAAGCTTTTCGGTATAAGTTGGAATCTAAGAAAAAAGATGGATTAGGCTGTATACAGATGTGCATGTGAAAATATCTACAATATGTTCGAAAATCAGGAAATGTTTGTCACCATAACCAAATAAGACGCTTTCCTGTTTCGTTCCATGGTGAAAAGACGCCGCTATAGCAGGAATTGGTGTTATGACTGATGAGGTATCTGAGGCTATTTGTAGTGTCAAATTTGGTTTAATTGGTTTTTCACGGGTTATACTAAAAGTAGAGGTTTACTAAAACGTAAATTAATGGATCGGTTCATCTTACCTCTCTATACTGTTCAAATAAATGTGAATAACACCACTCCTAGTCACTGCAGCAATTTTCAAATTACCCTCCCCATTGACAGTGGAGCACAGACAGTGTGCAATATCTTCCATCAAAAACGTACACGCAGGTGTTTGGCTCTTTCGTTTATTATTTAACGTCCACATTGATATTATGCGTTCCATTTTAGAAGCTGACAGTGCATATTCCACGGAATTATGAGAAAAGTGTGAAAGTAAAGTAATTTCTGAGGCATGTCCGGTAAACGTTTGAATCAGCTCGGGAGAGTTAGACGAATACAGCTTGATCTGTCTAGCACCAACAAGAATATTTTTCGATTTTGGTAAGCATGTAATACTACAGGGCTTTTCGCTGCCAGTAAACCATGACTCTGTCATGTTTTCTTCCGTCACGTTCCAAACGACTATATTACAATCCTCCCCAGCCGTATAGATAAAATTGGAGCCATCGTACACGATGCTGTTCACTCTGCCAGAGTGCCCTTCA
This sequence comes from Dysmachus trigonus, assembly GCA_949715965.1. Taxonomy (NCBI): domain Eukaryota; kingdom Metazoa; phylum Arthropoda; class Insecta; order Diptera; family Asilidae; genus Dysmachus; species Dysmachus trigonus. The sequence continues at coordinate 75,975,543 of OX454319.1, forward strand.
CCTTTAAACGCGCGCTCAATCTGCAAAGCAAAATTGAAAACATATTAAAGTTTGCTTGATTCCGAAAATACGTAGTAGCTTAGGTATTAATTCCAGGGGAAAATTTAGATGTCCCAAAAGAGAGATTATAGTTAAAACTGTTCTCCACACGTCGATGATTTAACACCTAGAATTTTTATTATTATTATACAATTAGTTACCATTTTGCCGAAATTAATCTATAACTTCTCGCATTTTGAACGTGGTAGTAAGCTGCTTGTGTTTCTTCTGGGATACGATTCCTGTAGTAAAATGAGGTTACGCTGCATATTAAATCAAATAAAGAATCATATTTAATTGCAAAAACCGTGCAAAAAAAAAATGGTAACAATTTAACTGTATAAGTTCTGTCTGATATATAAAGAGTGAAACATGAGCTGGTTTCTTTTTAAAAATGCTATAAATTTGACACTGTTCCATATTTTTCCAAGTTTGTAGATTTATTGAAAAGAGTACATTCCGATTAGTCATGGAATATTATTTCATTTAAATGGCTGCCTCGGATGGGTTGCCAACCAAATTTCGTAGCATATTTTTTGACATTTTTTTTTTCAAAAGAGAAAAGTGCTTACACGAGAAGAAATAGGAATACAAAATCGGCTCCACATTTCCTTAACAGTTTCATATAGGTGAGCGGTCCATTATATATATATTTCTGTGGTCCCTATGAATAAAGTACGATCTGCAGTGCACCAACACAATGCCACAAAAAGCAATGCTGAGCCGTTGTTAACATTTTTTAAATTGGTTACAATAAAATAAATATAAAACTATAAAGCTGCGGTCCCGGTCCTCCAGTTTGGCAGTGCCAACAAAATTAATCTTTTACAAACTGAGTTGATTATTTCCTGCAACGAATCTATTTATTTATTTTCGACTACATACAAGGTGTCCGGGAAGTAGTGAGCCAAAATTAAGGGGATGGTAGCTTGGGTCATGACCTACCAGAATATCAAAATATAACCTTAGTGAAAACCTCACCGTTTTCGAGATATTTGGGTTTTTATGAAAAATTAAATTTCAGTTTATTGACTAGTTGGTGTACATAAAAGGACATGTTCTCATTTTTTTTTTGCTTAAATATTCTACATAAACTGCCCTACCTATAATATATATATGTGCTAAAAATTATCTATTTACAAAGTCTTATATTATCTATTTACAAAGTCTTATACCTAATAACTAAGAAAAACTTATCTTCTTTTTCGGAATCGAGGTGGTAAAAAATAATAGTTTTATAACAAGTAAATATGTTCCAATATTCGTTTAGTTCCTACTTGAGTTATTATATACATACCTATTGCTAAACTATGTACCCTATTTATACTTATTATTTATATTTATTATTTTAAGACCTACTAATTTCATTTAACTTAAAATCAAAAATAGTGACTAGGAACCAAGGAGATCTTTCTACTTCACCTCTTTTTCCATTTAGCCTATTTTTTAAAACTAATTATATTAATGAAAACCTGTTTTTACAATAAGTGGAGGATACCAAGAAAGATAAGTACCTCTAGAAGTTGAGCGGGTTGGGAAGGATCTAAGAGTTGAGGTAAGGTAAGGGGGGTAAATTGTCGCCGTACGTGGTCGTTGTCTCGCTGCAGGTAAGTAGATGTTCAACAGTCAGCGGGCACTGGCATCGTAAGCATCCTCGTTGGGGTGAACGGGCGAAATAATGTCCCTTTGTGAGTAAGGTGTGTCCCGTTCTCACGAGGAAGATCTTGCATGCGTCTTTCCTGGTTAGGTTGGTGTCGTATTTCGGCATTTCAATAGTTGGCCAATGGCTGGCCAGAAAAGTTGTACACTGCCACCATTCATCCCTGAAGACCTCACGGATAGCTCCAATGGAGCACCTTTTGACGAATCCCACTAGGGGCGGAACTATTGGCGTTGTCTCGTTGGAATGAGCTCGTAGGGCGGCTTTTGCAGTACTATCCGCTAATTCATTCCCTATGATTCCCACATGACTGGGAACCCATTCAATTTTAATTTTTCCCCTGGCGGCGATGATTACAGATCGTACCAAATCGAGAAGAGGTTCGTCAACGACATGCTTATTAAGCGTTTGAAGGGCAGCCATACAGTCGGAGAAGATGATGGTTTTCTCGTCGCTCCTCTGGAAATGCTGAATTTCCTTCCAGATGGCAACTACCTCAGCTTCGAAGCTGGAGCTCAGACTCGTCAGCTTGACAGCCTCACAAGTAGGTGTCGCTGAACCTGGCAGAAATATTGCAATGGCCGCAGCAACATTATAATTCAATTTAGATCCGTCCGTATAGATTCTCGTCCAGCCGTGAAGGCGATAGATCCGTTCTAGATGGCGCTGCTGGTGTTCACCGGCCGTTCTGTGCTTCTTGCTACCGGATATTTCCACGATGCGTCGCGGTATTTGGTCGTAATTGGGGGAAGGGTGCTCAGGAGAATCACAGGGAGTCGGGAGGGGGAAACCTAAACTTAATACTAGCTGTAAAGCCCTTTTTAGGGCAGGAGTTGATCCTGGACGATAATTTTTGAATTGTGGAACCGTCAATGTTGCATTGTGTGGTTTCCGCCAATCAACCCAGTTGTTGGCCACCAGTTTCACCATTGCAATCTCACCCCTGGTTTTGATGGGGTGTAGTCCAGATTCTATCCAGAGAGCTTGGTTAGGGGTTGAAGGAAGGGCCCCAAATGCAGATCTGAGCGATTTGTTGATTCCAGTCTGAATTCTGGCAAGGTTCTGGTTCGAAGTGTGAAAGATGATGGGAAGTGCGTAATTCGTACAGCCACGAAGCAGGGTTTTCGCGATGTGGACCGTGGCGTGGAGGGGGGTACCATTGCCCCTAGCTGAAATTGCGCGTATAATGTTGTTGATCTTCCCTACTTTGTTCGCCACAGCCTTGCAGTGATCCGACCAGTTTAGCCTGGATGTGAAATTGAGTCCAAGGATTTTTATTTTATCGGCTATCTGCATCTCTACATCCCCTATCTCTAGAAATCTGATATGAGGCGATCTCTTCCGAGAAAATCTTATCAACTCATTTTTATCCGCCGGGATTATAGCACCTGTATTCAGACACCAAACGTCCAGTGCTAGAATGGCTCACCGTAGGTTGTTTATCTGTAGTTGTCAGTAGTAGCTATTGTCGGCGTAAATGTAAAAGTCTAATCCTTGTACGTCTTGTAGTTTGGAGATTAGAGAAGAAAGGTATGTGTTGAAGAGTGAAGTGGATAAGGGGAAACCTTGTGGCAAAGCGTTTTCTAAAGCTTTTCTTGGTGATACAAAACCGTTAACTCGCACCTGAAGTGATCGGGTGGACAGGAAATTTTTAACCAGGTGAATAAAGGGCGCATCAACGCCCCATATCTGGAGCTGAGTGGCTATGATATCCCATCTTACTCTATCATACGCCTTCTCGATGTCAGCAGATAGTAGGTAGAGTTCTCCCCTGTCGTTAAACGCACTCTTAATGGAGCACTCGAGCTCAAGAAGCAGCGAGGTAGTGCCCCGATACCTCCTGAACCCGTGAACCTCGCTCGGCAGAATACCCTCCAGGAGAGAGGAAAGTCTATGGCCAATATTTTTTTCGAGAAGGCGCGAGAGACAGGGCAAGAGAGATATTGGACGTAGATCCCTAGGTGTAAGAGTGCCATTGGCAGCGACAATTTTCTTACGGATGGGGATGAGGACAGCATTTTTCCATGTGTGCGGAAAAGTGCTTTTCCTCAATATGAGATTGTAAAGAGAGACAAGTCTCTCTTTGAAGGTGTCAGGGGCTTCTTTTATCATCCGGTAAGAGATTTTATCGTGTCCTGGTGCCGATCCCTTGCACTTGCAAAGCGTAACACTTAGTTCGTGAAGGGATATCGGGAACGACAGATTTCTTTCGGGATCAGGGGAATAGGGTCTGTCCGTGAAGGACCAGGTGGATTTTGTCCGATTTTGCTCTGGGCTAAAGGTACTGTCGTCAGAGTAACTGGCCCACGAGTGAGCCAGTTGCTGGGCAATACTCATGGAGTCTGTGTAGAGCCTGCGATCGACCGTCAAATTAGCAATCAGACTGGGAGGTGTATTGCCGGAAATTGATTTGACTCGACCCCATGCATCGGCTAGATTAAGGTTAGGGTCTACCGAGTTAGCGAACGTAACCCAGGATTGTTTCTTCGCCTCCTTATTCTCTTCTTTGGAAAATGCCGATTTCCTACGATAATCACGCAGGTTATCATCCGTAGGATGCCTCTGTAATTTTTTCCAGGCCCTATTCTTGTCCCTGATAATTGAGAGGATGCGTGAATTCATCCACACTGGTTGTGTCTTAGGTTTGGGGCTGGAGGCAGGCATTCTGCCCGCCGCTGCCGTTCTAATTATTTTTGTAACCTGTGCTGCCTCTTTGTTAATATTATGGGATTGGGGCCGACGGGAAGCGTCAATCTCGACTAGTTCTCTGAACAATTTCCAATCAGCCTGGTGTTCTGAAAATTTGACAATTGGTTGTGATACTGCTGATTGGAACCCAGCTCTAATGATTATGGGAAAGTGGTCACTTCCTTCTGGGTTGTCATGCAAGGACCAGTCGAGACGTGGGGCTATGCGGGGTGGGGCTAGGGTAAGGTCTATAGCGGAGCGGGAGCCTGTGTGAGATAAAAAAATAGGGGATCCTGTGTTGAGAATGCAGAGAGACAGTCCCTCGATCCAGGCGGCCACCCGCCGCCCTCTGGGATTCCAATGATCAGAGCAGCATAAGGGGCTATGCGCATTGAATTCCACACCATAAATGGTGTTTTCCGGCAGCTGGTCGGCCAGGGCCTCCAGATCTCGAGTAGCTATCTCTACTGGATTCTCCAGGTAAAAATTTGCGAAAGTTAGAGGTTGGGGCGAATTAATAGATACAGCACAAGCTATTAAGCTGGTGTTTAAATTAATTTCCACGGCAGGAAAGGAGTTGTGAACCAATATGGCCACACCACCATGCCTGCGCTCTCTCACGGAATTATAACCATAATATGTATAGGAGCCCAGCCGTTCAGGCTGATTTTCCAACAGGATATGGGTTTCCTGTAGGAGAATGATATGAGGTTTGTATTGAGAAGTAAGGAGGTCAAGACTAGGAAGATTATTATACAAACCTCTGATATTCCATTGCAGGATTGTTAAGTCCCGAAATGGAGAGCGAGAGGTGGAGATAGTGTTATTATTCATCATTCATCAGCATTAGAGTTTAGGGGAGTCTTCCCCATCACTTGAAAATGTAGAGACAGAGGGGATAGGATCCATGTCAATGTCAAGCATGGCATTAGCGTTATGTATAGTGTTGGTGTTTAAACTAGGGCCAGATATTGTAATAATATCCGGGTTCGTTTGTGGTATTCCTAAGATATCGGTGATAACAGCTTCAATGGCTGTTCTGCTGTTGGGAGAAAGGGACAGGAGGTGTGGGGTAGTGGTGGTTGTGAGTTGTGATGTGGTGTTATATTTTGTGTTTGTGTTCGTTTTTGTGTGTGTGCGCTTTTCCTTGTTTGTTGACTTAGTTTGGGTCGAGTGTGGATTAATGATGGTGGAAGTACTTACATCTTGATTGTTGGTGGTGGTGCAAGATTGTATAGGGGTTGAAGAGTTTGGTGATGGCGTCTTATTGGTGTTGGTGGTGTTGCTGTTGTTGGTGTTGGTAGGGTTGATATTGTTGGTGTTGGTGGGGTTGATATTGTTGATATTGTTGTTGTCGGGGTTGGTGTTGGTCGATTTGCTGTTTTTGGTGGTGCTGGTGGTGTTGGTGGTGTTGATGTTATTGATGTTCGTGGTGTTGCTGTTGGTGCCGGTTTGATTTTTGTTTTTGACGTCGATATTCTTGTTGTAGTTGATGTTGTCGCTGCTGATGCTGTTATAGCTGGTTCCTTTGTTGTTGTTGTTGACGCTGTTACTGCGTTTGTTGGTGTTGCAGCAGTTTCAGCGTATGTGGGTCCACTTTGAGGCTTGTAAATGGCGTAGTACTGCTTTTTGGCTTCGTAGAGCGAGCACTTTTGTATTGTTTTGATTTTCAATATTTCTTTCGCCTTCAGAAATTCTGGACAATCTCTACTCGCCGAAGAGTGTGTATCAACATTGCAGTTGACACAGTGTTTTTTTGTGCACTCTTGATAACTGTGTTGCGTATGATCCCCACACGTGGGGCAGGTAGAGCTAGTTTCCTTGCACCATTTAGCTGTATATCCCAGTCTTTGGCAATTTTTACAACGCATGGGGGTTGAATAGTATTCCTTAACTGGATATATTAAATATGCGCTGGAATTTTATAAGCGTCGAAGGTGAGTATTAATAAGCCAGTTGGAACCCTTTTTCCAGGCTCATCAGATGGGCGGGTAATTTGGATGACCTCTGTGACATCCTGGTCTTTAAGACCCTCGAAGATCTCCTCTTGAGTCATTAGGCGGAAGTCAGGAGAGTATACTGTGCCTTTAACCGAGTTAAGCGATTCGTGCAACTTAATTTTCACCGGGATTCCCGCGATTTGAGTCGTTTTTAAAAACAGATTAGCCACTTTGGTATTGTCAACAAGTAGCAATAGCGACCCATCTTTAATGTAACTGGCTTTTGTGAATTTTGTAGACACAGCATCTACGCCTTTTCTTACAGTGAAATGGTTGAAGAACTTCAACGCTTTATTTGGATCGACTGATTGAATCATAATATATCTGGGATGATCGCGGTTAGGTGTGAGATCCACTGTCTTTGTAGGAAGGGCTGGGAAGCTATCAAGCGGAGATGATGGTGTCATTCTCTTTGCAGCGTGCTTAGGCTTTTTCGCTGGCTGCGAGTCCAGCACCGAGAATGTATTTGCGTCGGCTGGGCCGGACGCCATAATTTAATTTTTGCTCAGGCCTGAGGCCCGGCAGCCGTTGGGGCCGAAAGCAATAAAACTTTATGATTGTCCGGCGCGAGAACTCCGTGGCGATTTGTCCTTGAGCTATTGCTTCTAGGCACTGGGTGCCTTATGCACTTTAGTGGATTAAACACTCTAATTAAGTTTTAAATCAATATTAAACTAATAAGTTCGCGAATTGTTTGATAACTTACTCGCTTTAACAGAGCAAAATCGCTTAGATCTGGCCGTAATCACTTTCGATCGCAGACTGCAAGGAATCGAGAATTTCCCGAATTGTTTTGTGTAGTTTATTGTGTATACAGAGTATTTAATAACAATAACGTTTCCAACAATGAATTGCTAATTCTTTTCACCGAATAAAAATGGAATCCTTCACGTTTTGCTTTCTGTTTTCGTAAAATATTAAATATGTGCATTTGCCCTGCATTTGGCGTGTATACACGTCGTTGCCTGATTTTAATTACGCATTCTGTGAGAGTTTTTAAAATAAATTCCGTAGTTAACTGATCACATTCAATTCTATTTTTATTCTATTCATAAATCTTCCCAATCCTGTTCAGTATTCTACAATCTGGCAGAATTTTTATCTTGGGCTCTTAATATAAACTCTTGGGAAGGCTATCATTTCCCTTGTGCTTTGATTTCAGAACGGCTTGCGTTTCTTACACCTTTAGAAATCATCTGCTAAATTTTTACAAAGAAATTCGAAAAAATCGAAGAAATATAGCAGTTTTTACGTGCGCATTTTTTACTATACACACATAAATATTGTTAAAAAAAATTTAAACGCGTTTTTCTCGAAAGTACATTCTTCAAAACGGCGGACAGTCAAGCTCCGGATTGTCTGAACCGATTTTAATTAACCTTATAGCGTTTTGTTTGTTAAGGTCTATTGTCTGGCAATTTACCAGAAAATTCCGAAAAAGTTATTAAAAAACATATTTGCAAACCGAACAAAGCGAAAAAAATTCAAACATACGCCTTTTTTTTACCGGTTTTTTACTAATTGTGGTTGTCTCATAAACTATCTTCCTTTTTAACATGCTTTTTTTGTTTCGGACTTGCCGTTTCTAAGATTGAGTGTCCTCCATGGAACCCGCTTTTTTTTGGACTTCTCATTTTTGAGAGCCCTCTATATATATAATAAGGTACTAAAAAAAGAAAACCCATTTTTTTTTTAGACTTCAAAAGTTAAATATTCGAATAAAAAAACATGTAGTTAGATTTATAATAAAGGAGCTGAAAAACAAATAAAGTTTAAATGTCTATTTTTTCCTGTTCTACAGGCACTACTAGTACCTTAAAGCATTTTGTAGCAAGGAACAAAGCAAAAATAATAATATAGTCAATAAGCATTTTTCCTTCAGTCAACACACAGTTTGTGTAGGGAAAAGCTGCAGTCAACGGGCACTTTCTAAAAAAAAATTTCGGATTTGTAAAGGAAAAGCAATTTGTTTACGGTACAAGATAAAACTTGTTTTTATCAATATCTCGGAAATTAGGCGAGATAGATTTCTCCATTATTTATCCCTTGTTCCCTGTGATAAAATGCTGTAGGAACTCAATAGGACTACAGTAAAGCCAGGCAAACTTGGCTCTTTTGGCTCCCGAAATCTCCCCAGGTGAGAAACTCATTTTTCTATCCTTTTCTTCTCCTTCCCAATCCAAAATCCCCTCAATTCCATAAAGAATATTTCTTTCATTCGGATTTTCATGGGGCTTATGGAGCGACCCGAAATTTAGACAGGTATACTACAGGTTCCCTTGGTGGGGAACTTTGCTCGGCTCTGGACTACAGGAATGATAGAATCCCCAAAATCTTAGTTGCTTACCTTGCCCGCGCTGTAGGAGTACATGGTGACACCACCTTTGCTCGTGCCCAGTGCCAGGTAAAGGTACATCTGCTGCGACCCACCATTATTCTTGATCGAACCACTTGCTCGTTTCGCTTTGCTCTGTTAAAATACACGGAAATTTCAATATTTAAAGAGGATAAATCAAAAAGCGTCAAACTTACCTTCCACTTGGACGATATAATAACCCATGTGAGGCATGTGCATGGTGCGGCTAAATGCAAATTTGGTGTGAATTCCTGCTTTAGTTCATTGGTTTCGGTATCCCAGATCCTCAGGATGCCGTGTTCATTAATTAAAGCAAATAGTTTCCCATCCGGAGAAAACTCCGACACGTGCTGGCTGTTAAATTCCATCATTCCCCAGGATTTATTTCCAAATTGAAGCGGGAAACGTCAAAACAAGCATGTTCAAAAAATGACTGACTTAAAATGTATTAGATCACTGAATAACGATGTAGTAATTTAAGAAATAATTCAATTTTGAATTGTAACTATTTTCACCTTTTGGATTATATTAAGCGTAATAGTTGAAGAATGCTAAATAAAATTGTTAATGTTATTTTAATTTTTATTTTAAATTTAAGCAAGATTTAAAAAAAATTATTGGAAAATTTATACTCGAATCTATTACAAATATTTCTCAAAAAAATTCTGACAGCTGCCAAAACAGGAAAGTTCTAAATCTGCCAGATTCTGTATTCCTAAGCCTCGGGCAAACAGTTTGTAAATAGTGCTGGAAATATCCTAAATTTAACATTTTACATAGAAGACAATAGATACATTAAATTATTTGCAAAGGGTAAAATAACGAAAAACTCAATGTAAAAATGTCTTCCAAAGAAAAATCCGAAGAAATGGAATGGTCTGCTGAAGAGGAAGTTCAGCTATTTTTCGCGCTTGAAGGCTTAAAACCTGTTGGATTAAATAAACATTTTTACATGGCATGTATTGCTGAAAGACTATCGAAATCTCTAAATCGTGATGTACCAGCGGAATGCATATGGGCAAACCTTAGGACGAAATATAATTTGGATGTCCTGGACGAAATGGAACCCCTCCCATTCCCGAATGAACAGAGAGACTTCTACCTGCCCGACACGGAATTTAGCGCTCTCATGTCGAGAAAGCGCTCGGAAAGTGAAGAAAGGAAATTTGAAATAAAAGGTATGACGGTTTTCTTCTTTTCTCTGGAGTCTTCTTTTTAAAGGACACCTGTAGGGAGTGACCAAGTCTGAATTAAAACTGGCGGGATAATCTGATTGTTTACCTATTTATAATAGAATAGGTCATTTTTGCTTTTTCGATTAACACAAACTTTTTTCAATGTTTATAAAGTATCAAATGAACGGTCACGGTTTGTTTACATTCCAAGAAACCGCCCGGCTAGCCATGGCTTAGCGAGAATTGTTTTCTGTTATTATATTTACAGATTTGTGTAGGCGTTCGACGGAGGAATAAGAGCAGGAATATTCGACATCCAAGAAGCTCATTTGGATTGGAGCAATACAATTATCCATATATTTCGCTGTTGCCTCAGTTCGGCAAGCACGATGCCTTGAAATTCCGTGAGAAAATCTGGATCAGAAACGAACAAGAGAAAACTTTTTGTTCTCTTAATACATTATCGCTGGGCTGCGTTGCCGTCCTTGTTTTTCCAGTTCGAACCTAAGTTGCGCATTTGGTTAGCTTAATTCTTGTCTCTCTAATTCCTTTTCCTACATACTGATACATGATACTCTTTATTTTCATTGTAAACCTTACAGTATTTTCAGCATAGTTTTCTCAAAGCAACCAAATTGCTGGTATTTTCTAATTACTGAATTCAAATATTACAAAGGGTAAACAAGTTGACTGTATTTTTACAGATCTCCACAAAGCTTCTTGAATTTCCTTCCCTTTTTATCAAATGGCTTTGCGCTTACTTGCAACGCGTCATATTTCGGGCGTACCTCAAGGTAGTCATCTGGGTCCTCTCTTATTCATCATATGCACTCATGATGTGTCCATGTGCTTGTCAAATTCTAAGATTCTCTGTTATGCTGATGACGCCAAGATCTTTAGGGTTATTTTTAGTGAGCAGAATTGTATTCTTTTAAATTGATGCGTGCTTAACCGCTTGTCATTACTCATTCACAAATGCACTTAAATGTGTTTGTCACATAGAAAAAGTATCGTTACTTTTAATTATACCACCGATGAATGCTCGCTGTACAGGCTTAAAAAAACGAAAGTTCTTAGAGTCTGTTTAAATGGCCGTTTTTCGTTTGAGGATCAAATTGATGACATTGTTAAAGCGGGTGTAACCCTTGACTTTATCAGGCGCTGGTCTGAGTTCAACGATTCCTTATATTACTCGCACTCTCTTCTGTACATTTGTAAGCTCATACGATTTTTTGCTTGTCTCGATCTGACGTTTCACCCCCTGAAATATTTACCTCCCACCTGTGAACACCCTGTATACAGATACTTGCATTAAAGTATGCAGGCCGACAAGTTGATGACAGGTCAGGTAATAAGCTGTTACGCTTATATTTTCTTTGTCCGACAAATATCAATAAAGATTTTTTTGTCACGAAACCGTCGACTTCAAAGTGTCCGACAGGAAAATTGGAAAATCTATTTTGTCCGACAATGTCATCAGGGCCTTTTAAATATTATTATCAAACCATTCTAAAGAGATCAGCTGGTTATCAATAAATTTTTAAAATTCGTCAAATCGACATGTTCAGGGTGGTGGACAAACCCTTACAAACCAAAATTTTTGTCTGACAATTTTTTTTTCGTGCGTTTCGTTCAATTGTCTAACGCATACAATTTGAAAAAAAAGTATATGTATAAATACAAATACAACGGGAAATCGACGTGTTTCGGAACCTCGGGAAAGCGAAGAAACCGTTTACGAGAATTTTCGAAGATAAAAAATGTGGTAGACTCCCCATAACACTGACATGAAAGAACTGGACTGCTAACCGTCGTCTGAAAAATGAGACCATTTTTAGCACAGGCTCAATCCTCATGGAGCGAATTATGCTATTAAAAATGCCCTAAAATACCGTACAATTATGTTTAAACTGACGCAAATTAAAAATAATTGAGCTTTCACGAACCGATTGCTTTCATATCACGCTCAATTTTAAGTTTTTTCATAAAATGTTCCTCGCGGCAATCAGCTGGGGACTTATGAATAACAGAGATAAATATATAATACCTTTGTCTAACCTTCATATTTCTCATATACCGGGTGTCCCAAAAGTATGGAAATGGCTAAATAACTTTCGAGGAATGCATTTTGGAGAAAAAAGTTTTAGACAAAAGTTTTAGGAATTTTCCCTGGCTGTTCAATGGTGGCCGTAGATTTGACCTTGACCATGACCTTGAAGGTCATTTCTGGGTCAAGTTGACTTTTTTAAATTGGAACCCATATTTTCGACCACGGAAATGGAAAGAGCGGAAAATTTTATGTCCGATTAGGATCTTAACCATGACCTCAAAGGTCATATCAAGGTCAAGATGGTTCTTTAAAAGGGAACCTGCATTGTTACTGCGGATTTGGAAAGGGTGAAAGTTTTACGTCCGAATGTGACCTTGACCATAACCTTGATCTTGGCCATGACCTTGACCATGACTTCGAAGGTTATATCAAGGTCAAGATGGTTTTTTGAAGGGAAAACCATATTTTTGGAAAATCATGGCAATTTGATGCACATTTCCAAAAATATTAAATCTTTTGTTCTGGGTAGCTTTTAGTAAGCTGCTGTTCAATACAATACTGCTTTATTGGATAGACGAAAAAAAAACGCAACTATTGTGTCAAAATTAGCTCAACAACAAGACTTCATTTTTAAAAACACATAAAAGCTCATAAGTTTTGGCTGCTGAATTTTTACTTGACCTATTACTAAATTGAAAATTATAATAATAATTGAATTTCCTGCTCTTTTTTTTTCTTGAGTTGAATTTACTTATTTTCCCTTTTTTTATTTTTGACCCCTGTTTGCTTTATTTTATATTTTATTATAAAAAATTCAATGTAATTACTTTTTGCAATAATTCAATCAAATAGATATTTTGTATTTTACAGACAAACCGACTTCGGTGAAAAACAATATGATACCACAAAAAGACTTGGAAAAGAAAGTAAGCAATAAACTTCTTGGTAATGATGCGCCAAAACGGACACCAAAGAGAACCCGCGGTTCGATGTCCCTTGAATCAAATAGTCCCTCAACAACACCACCTCCGATGTCAAACAGTAAAAGAAGACGAATCTGAATGGTGACCGCGTAAAGCAAAGGGTAATAAAATTTGTGTCTGACTCGAAAACATTCGTACGTAGCTACTGGAGGAGCCATTCTTAGAATGATCGCCCCTCAGGCAAACACACACTTGTGAAAAACTGCAATACAATGTAGTAGGATTTCTCACCTAATTTTTATCATAGAGTTATCAATTGCCATACTTAAAATATGAAGAAAAATCACGGGACTAAATAGACACCTTGGTATGAGCAAGAGGATATCAATTTTTTCACACAGTTTATTTTACTAACATATTGCATATAAGTACCGCTTCATATCTTATACTCTTTTATATTTTCTGTGCTACGGCCATCCTTTGTATGGCTATACCTGTTTCCTTTCCTACTCGTTTTCTCCCTCACATTTTCTTTATAAAAGTATTTTAAAAATCCAACGTACAAATATGAATACAAAAATGCACAAAGAAGTATACGATTGTAAATAACCGTCAAAACGGTTATAACATATTTCTTCATTTTCAAAATTTCCTGTTTAGCCAGATTTAAATGTTTTTTTTTTTTTTTTTTAAGTCCACTAAACCATCACGATGCAATTACACGCGAGTACAAGTGGAGAAAAAAAAAACGCGTACACAAACGTTAGCAAATGGAAATCTATCAAGTGTAATATTAAAGAGGCTCGAGGTACGACTGTTACAATTTAAATTTTTTAACAAGAACTTGAAGAGATATATCAAAAAGTTTAATTATTCAATGTTTTCTCAAAAAGATCCCAAATGATTTAAGGGACAAATGTTCCTACCATACATCTTTTGTAATAAAAGTATATGTGCAATAGCGAACGAAATTCTTGACTTCAATGTGAGGCAAAGCCTATTTCATGCGATCCATAATACTTATAAAAATAAGAAATTTAATCCCTTAGTTCATCCTGCATTGAAGGTTAGACTTTACATTAAAACTTTTTTCATTTTTATTCCTTAACATTTTTGTACAAATGAATCGAAAAAGCTGCAATATTTCATCACCATTAAACTATTATATTCATCTTTTATTTATAATCTTAAATAAAATAAAATCGGCTTTGTTATAGATTGAAAATTAATATTATGACAACTGTACAAATGCGTTAATTGCACCGTGTGTATTGGTAACCACATCCAACTTTGCTTTATTTAATCTGATCGGTGCCTTAGGTGCAAAGTGCCTTTAGTTTAATGATCTCGTCCTTTATAATTTTTGTACAAATTACTTTGTAAATTACTTGTCTATGTCTGTCTGTCTTTTAATAAATATGAAACTAGTCCTAATAATTCAATTTTTAAAAAAAACTAAATTTAAAAGATCTAAAGTGAAGGGCTCATACCAAGGCTTTAAGTTTTAAACGTTTAAGAATTTTTTGTGTAATTCCCTGAATAACCGCAGAGTTTTAAGATTACACATGGAAAAAAAGCCCAAAGAATAACTCTAGCTAGTATTGAGAACAAATAACTATTTTATTTGGAAAAAAGTAAAATTTTTAAATATATATTCTTACAAGTGCGTTTTTTGTGCGGCACCCTTTTTATCTGCAGTGACGTTAATTAATACAATTTCGATTGTTGATTTCAGAGGTTTTGGAGTTCTACAGTAATCGCGTGGCCGGTAATCAATGTCTAAACTACTAAATTCAAATACCACATTTTAGGTAGTAAATGCAAAAAACGGGTCTTTCTTTCATGATATCATGATGACTGCAATATTCTCAAAAATTCTTTTTATTAGTTTTGCTGGCTTTATTTTGCGAACTTAATTCTTGATAGAGCAAATTTGCAATAAAAACAAAAGCTCGAACTTCTGAAAATTATTCTAATTCATCTAGAAATTTAAATACAATAATTGATTGTATTTGCTTTTAAATGAAATGACGGCTAGTTTATCGAAACGTGTACCGTATGTACTGCGTTTTTTAAAATTAACTTCTTTAAAATCTCAAAATTTGCTGACCCGATTTACTTAGTAGTATAGTGAGTAATTTTGGATGAAAGCAGTGTTTCGCTACCCTCATCACTACTACGAAAGAATTATAAAGCATCAAACTCATCATTACCGAGCGGCTGATACTTTTTTTTTTTTACCTGTAATGGGTTTAGAGCCTCACCGACTCTTTGGTTTTCTTGTCCTTTCTAAATTCTAAAGCCTTGATGCAATTTCCTTGCTCTATTTGGGAACTATTAAGATATATGCTTCGAAATTGGTCGTCTTTCAATCAGGTGTGGTTCGGTATTTGATATCTTCGTGGTTCCGTATCGCGGAATATGTTATGGATCTAAATTGAGTTTGACACTATTCAGTCTAACCTAATTGAATAAAACAAGGCTTCTGAACATCTGTATTCTATTTATTTTATACCAAAAATAAGATATGCACTTAATCAGTTTAAGTTTGTTTGCTAGAAACAACGGCAATAATTAAAAAATATACAAAAACAATTTAAGCACTTACTAACATCAATACAGATATTTATTGTTGACTGATTTAAACAACAGCTGCCCTGATAACACCTCTATTGTTCACCTTTTACCAGTTTGCTTTGATAAAATTAATCAACCCATTTGTGGATGAATCATGCGATGTGATTTTATCACCAGTTGCCAATTCTGGTTCAATAGCCTTCGCCAATTGTTTACCTAATTCTACGCCCCACTGATCGAATGAGTTGATGTTCCAAATGATGCCTTGCGTGAAGATCTTGTGCTCATACATTGCTGACAAATAATAATAAAAAAAATTAATATAATAACAACTAAATAAAACAAAGTTCCAATCTCACCAATCAATGCACCGAGAGTGAATGGAGTTACTTTTTTTACGACAATTGAATTTGTTGGACGATTGCCGGTGAATGTTTTATGAGGTAGCAATTTTTCTAATTTCTCTCCTGTTATTCCAGCCTTCTCCAGTTCTGCTTTAGCCTGTTCGGCTGTTTTTCCTGTCATAAGAGCCTCAGTTTGCGCAAGAAAATTGGCTAGAAGAATTTTATGGTGGACACCACCGGCAATTGGATTGTGTGTATTTGCTGGTGCGATAAAATCGCATGGAATTAAACGAGTTCCCTGATGAATAAGTTGATAAAATGCATGTTGCCCGTTAGTGCCTGGCTCGCCCCAGACAATTGGACCGGTGTTGTAATTCACAACTTCTGAGTTTTTCGTCACAAATTTTCCATTACTCTCCATATCACCCTGTTGGAAATATGCAGCAAACCTGTGCAAATACTGATCGTATGGAAGAAGAGCATGCGTTTCGGCATTGTAGAAATTCGAGTACCAAATTCCTAGGAGGGCCAGTATAATAGGAGCCTATTTTCGATTAAATTTGTTTAGATACAGTTTTACAAATTTAAAACATAAAGGTAATACGAACGTTTTTCTCAAAAGGAGCTGTTTTGAAGTGATTATCCATGAAATATGCTCCTTCTAAAAGTTTTTCAAAATTTTCAAATCCGATGGATAAACAGATTGAAAGACCAATCGCAGACCAAAGGGAATAACGTCCTCCAACCCAATCCCAGAATCCAAACATATTATTGGCATCAATACCGAAAGCAGTAACCTTTTCCTTGTTAGTCGACAAAGCTACGAAGTGCTTGGCTACAGCTGCGGGCTGCAAGCAAATTACCATTTAAAGTTTTCTGTTAATACAATAAGGGCAATTTAACCCACATCCTTAGCATGCTGAAGAAGCCATTGCTTAGCAGATGTGGCATTTGTGATAGTTTCCTGCGTAGTGAATGTCTTTGAAGCGATAATGAACAGCGTTGTCTCATAATTAACCTTTTTCAGAACTTCAGCCATATGGGTTCCGTCAATATTCGAAACAAAATATGAATTTAGTCCCTTGGAAAAGGGTTTAAGGGCTTCTGTGACCATAAGTGGTCCCAAATCAGAACCACCAATACCAATGTTGACTACATCAGTTATCTTTTTTCCGGTGCAACCTTTCCATTCCCCAGATAAAACTTGGTTAGTGAACTCTTTCATGTGAGCGAGGACTGCACGAACATCAGGCATCACATCTTTGCCGTCAACTAGTATAGCATCGTTGGAACGATTTCTCAATGCGACATGAAGAACGGCACGGTCCTCAGTTATATTGATATGTTCTCCAGAAAACATTGCTGTTCTAGCTTCTGCGACTTTGCGCACTTGGGCCAGCTCAAGAAGAAGTTTCCAGACATCTTCAGTTAGACGATTTTTGGAGTAGTCAAGCAGGATATCTCCATCGTTGGGCGTTTTTAAGAGAAGGCTAAAATATAACATAGAAGATTATTTTGTGTGCTGCGTTCAAAATTGCAGCAATGCTTAAAAAGTAACAAAGCGATTTTAGAATGGCTGTATAAATGGTAGATACAGAATGATGATGTACAGCACATATGTTGGTCGAATGATATCTTGGATAAACGACGATCTCTATTAGAAATATACGACTGTTTTATCGTCTTTCCAGATCTTTACTATCTTACAAATATTCAAGGGCTAGGAACACTGAATCAGGTATTCGCTTAGAGTTAAAAAGTATTTTTACACATTATGACATTATTTACAAAATTTTCAACAAATATTTAAATAGCCTAGTCATTAATTCTTTGTCGTTTTCGTTCTTATCATTTTTCTTTGTGAATTTTGTAATTATCTAATTTCTTATTACCCTTTTCTTAAAACTCAACAAATTATAAAAATTTGGTTCGGCACTTTATGCACAACTTTAATTTTTCGCTCGGCACTAAAAGGGTTAAGTACGGCTAAGGGTTCCTAAAGAATAGAGCGTTTGAAACGATAGAGATTTATTCTCTATTCCAAGTCACTCAACTTTTAGCATGTTGCAAATGCACTTTAATTTTTATTTATTTATTATTATTATTATATTACTTTTAGTTTTGAAGGCTCTAAGTTAGTTTGGAAGAATAATTAATTGTCAAATTGCGTTAATTTCTAAATACTTATTATTATTTTACGTATATGACCAAAATCCCTATATATATGTATATATATAAATATGAGTTTGTTTGTTTGTTGCTCAATCGCGCCTAAATGCTTGTATCGATAATTTTCATTTTATGTCCGAATTTTAATGAAAATTAGTACAATGATTGTTTTGAGGTCATTGATTTTGAATATTATCAACATTTCCAAATCCAAAATGGCGACCAAGATTTCTCAATTCCATCGGATTTTAATGAAAATTAGTACAGTGATTGTTTAGAGGTCACTGATTTTGAATATTATCAACATTTCCAAATCCAACATGGCGACTAAACTGCCTTAATTACAACGGATTTTAATGAAAATTAGTACAATGATTATTTTGACGCAACTAATTTCGAATATGGGGACCAGAACATCTCGAAATTCGACAGATTTTAATGGAAATTAGTACTATAATTATTATGAGGGCTTAATTATTAATATCACCGACATTTCCAATTCCAAGATGGTGGACCCAATATGGCGACCAAAATGTCTCGATTTCAATGGATTTTAATGAAAATTCTTCAACGGATTTTAATGAAATAATAATTTTTATAATAAATAATAATATTGAATATTATCATATTATATTCTTCAATGATTATAATCATTGTACCAATTTTCATTAAAACCCGTTGAAATCGAGCCATCTTGGATGTATATTTATTTTAAGACCACTAATTTTGAATATTACAGTGCAACCTCGATATAACAACGCTGAAGGGGATTATAAAATATTCGTTATATCAAGTAATTTGCTACAACGGGGTTTGTTATAAAGGTAAGCCTCGATTTACGTCGCCTTGATTTAAGTCGTTTTGATTACGTCTTACTTTTTAATTCCCAGTTCTGATTTACGTCGGCATCTTTTTATTTGCATGAACATTTCTACGAATTTCCTTCGTTCTTCATTCTTACTACCCGAAATGGACTACATTTCTGTTACATTCGATATACGTCGCGTTTTCTCGGTCCCGAAAATGGCGTAAATCGAGGCTCGCCTGTATAGAGGTTAGTTTGGTCTAAGATTCGTTTTAACAAGGTCGCTTCGCCCTTCGATTCACTCGCATTTTTATTCAGTCTGTGCCTTTTCCATGCGTTTCTCAGCAAACGCACATTCGCAGTCCGCAGAATCACAACGCTCGGCTCAGCACAAGCACAAGCACATTTCCCCTTTAATTCTCTTTATTCCCCATTACAGAGAGAATTTCGTAAAGCACGAACTTGTACTGGGTGCAAATTTTTTTTTTTTATATTTTCTTTGTGTAAAGGTTATAAGTTGACAAAAATCGTTAAATAGAGGTAAATTATACTTTCTACTTATACTCAGCAATGATTGAAAATTCGTTATAAAGAGATTTTTCACAAAATGTATTCGTAAAGTAAAGGTATATTTTGCATGAACTTTTACAGGCAGTTCTAGGGGATTTCAAAGAATTTATTATATCGAGGAAATCGTTATATTGAGGTTACACTGTATTAAGATTTGGATATTCAAGATGGAGGATCCATAAAGAGGTTTTCGTGTTGGAACAATTTCTAGGAAGAACATTTGAGAAGTGTTTAATTAGTAAATATTTACCCAACGCCGGGTGAAAACAGGTAACCCAGTTAGTCATAATCATAAAAGTGAGATCGAACTCTGAGATTTAGATTGAACAGAAAGACCGAACTCTGGTCTGGTACTGCCATATTCATAAAGTTTGAGTGTTAATTTTGAGCACATTCTGATCTGTCTCGGGGAAATTTATAAATTCCTTAAGATCGATTTCACTACATTTTCCTTTTTTGTTTGCCTCGACAATTTTAAGTATCATTATATCACAGCAGAGATTAAGCTGAACAGTTTGCAGGCGGAAGCGAATTTCCACATTTTTGAATGTATAGCGGAGAATCCAGTATCAATTTAATAATTTAATATAATTAGATGGAACTTTAAAAGATTGACTAATTACTTCACTGCTGTCTATCATGTCCACCGTTTTCAACGTTTGTTCTTTTCCAGACTGTGATCACAGTCTGCCGCCTTCAAAGTGTTAACGTTTTTTTCCGTGATCTGATCAGGATTTGGAATTTTTCATTAAATTGAATTCTTAAAATTTGCAAAAAAAGCTCATCAAAATGTCATGCATTTTATCCACCAAAACCAAATTTTTAACTGAAAAAATTATTGGTCCATGCAAATTAAAATTTCTTAATTTCATGCTTGAGTCAAGACTTATTTGTTTACAATTGTGCTTCTAACTTTATGAATACAAAAACCTCAACTTTATGTATACGACCTTATATCATGATCTAAACCCGCAATCCAAATTGTTCCTATCAATATTAGCATGTTCCTCACGTCCAATCTTAATAATTACGCTGCCACCAGACCTAGCCGAGCGAGAACTTTCAAATTTCATTGCATCTCTGATAACTCAGCAAGTGCCCGGCTGCAGAAAGTGCAAGAGCGGAGATACTTTGAGTTCAAGGTGAAAAGCGTCAATGTCCTTTGGTAACGAACACCTTTCACTTTCAATAAGCTGCCCGGCAATCAAATTTCAATTGCAAATCGCCTACATCGCCTGGGCTGTTTCGTGAGGCTAAAATAAAGGGGGGTTGGACTGGAGAGGTCATAGAGGACTTTCAATGAATCGGTTTTTGGGGGGTTTCTTCTGATTTTTAATAAATAAGTTCCTCCGTTTCTTATAAATGTCTTCTATTTTCTATTAATCTAGCTTCTCTATAATTGGACCTACCTGAATTTTTCAAATCGTTGTGGGTCCTCCTGAAACAGTTGTTTGATGTTAAGTTTTGCCCCATTCTCATTGTAGTACTGTTGCATTTTTTGATAAATCGGCTCCTGGGTTAAAAGCGGTGTTCCAGACATATTAATTTTATTTATAGCTTTACTACTTTCACAGAAAAACTTGTTGATTTTAAAAAGCCGACTTGGTACTGATTACAGTATAAGCAGCAGTTCCCCCAACTCACTAAACACTGCTCCAACTGGGCGGTCAATGTCAAATGAAAAACACGTCGGTACTGCAGTTCGCCGCAGACTACAACCTTTGGAGTGCAATGATTTGAATTAAAGAATTTCCAATAAAACCATTAAGAAGTGCATTTAAATTGTTTTATTTTTATATTACTTATGTCATTCCAGTGGAACTTATTGAAATAAATCATAGCTTTGTAATTTGTGCAACTTATATATATACAGCGCCATCTAACTTCTTAAATTGAAGTCTTAAACAAAATATTTAACGTTTCACGAAAATAAAAAGAAATAATTATAAAAATTGAATAATTGAGTATTTAATATTTATTTAATGAAAATCCAAAAATTAATTAGACTGTAAATGAATGAATGAACCATTATTTATTTACAAAATTTCACTTTTGTTTTTATTGCCAGCCTTTAGTGCTTATGGAGCGTCATATTGTTCAAGATGGCGGGCTAGTTGTGTGTGTAATTAAGAAGTCAAATTTCATTTGTGCCCTGGTTAAATTAATAATTAGTGGATATTTTGATGATATTATAATTCGATTATACATTCCATTAATACCTGTTAGACATACATGTGCCCAAGTGTTGTGTTTCATATAAATTCAACGTGAAAACTATGAAAAATGACATTTCTATGAAAGTGACACTTTGCATTAGAAAGGTAAATATTTGTCAATTTCTAGACCATTAATTGTGAAAAATTCCAATTGTTTGGCCACAAATATTCGACTTTGAGATGTTACCTTTCTTCTCTGACCCTTAGAACATGATTAATGGGATAAATGCGTGGGAATTTTACACGTAACCTTGTGATTGCGTATTTCAGTAGCTACTTACTCAGAATTGGCTTGACTGACTTGTTTCTCGCCCAATAAATGCATCCATTTGTGATTTTTAAGTTGATAATTCAGTTATTGAAGAGATAGAATCAGTTTTTATCATAATTGTGTTGTTTTTACATTTTAAGGGTGAGTTTTTGGCGCGTCGTTATTCTTTCCAAAAGTACTCTGAACAAAGTGGGCTACTACTTACCCGTTCGGGTACAGTTTACGAATAAAGAAAGTTGACTGCTTTGGGAGGCATTTTAGTTGGGAAATATAAAATCTATCCTGTTTCTATGGATTATTTTAATCGAATATAAGCTTTAACTTATGATTTTGGATTCTATGCAAATAGTTCTGTTAAGAAGATGTGTAAACTCCCAACAGGTTTGGGATTTTGAAGCACTACAATAATCTCTTTAGGAGCAGAACCTAGAGAGGCATACAGTAGCTAACAACATATTCGGATATTATTTAGTGTTATATAGATGGAGATTCTGGGCAGATCCGGGTACTTTTCGGTAATTATATATTAAGGTCTATTATACGAACCATTCCAGCCTAAAAGTTCCACAATTTTCATTTGTGAGCACGAAATCAAGGGTAATTTTTGGATGTTGTTTTTATTAAAATTCTCTTATATAATGTAATTCGGTTTCGTGTATATGTTATAGTACTTAAAAAAAACAATTAACAATTTTTTAAATGCTAATCCAGGGTGCGGCAGGTGTCGTAGTTGAATCTCTTTTTTTTTTTTTTTTCTTAATCTTAGCGTACCTCTAGGGCTCACAATTTTTTACTGATTTAACTATAGCTTAATAATAACATCCTCTAGTGGATCACATACGATTTTGTTGAAATATTGATTAAAAAGTAAATGGCGCTAATTTGAAGGTAAACTTTGTTTTAATACAAAAATCGGTAGTAAATTGTTAATAGAATTTGTGGATTTTAATCAAACAAAAACGTCTGCTAATACTTTGTTTAAATATACTGTGGAACACAATTTTAGTCATATACAAATACAGATTTTAGGAGATGTGCAATATTTTAAAAATAATCAAGGAAACATGCACGTACTCGAAAACGAGAAATCTTATTGCCGACCGCTAACATACATATATTCCTGTATTATTTACAAGGTACAATGCGTTAATTTAATTATTTTATCCGACTACTCGTCCAGTCGTGGTTTGTCAGATATGTAATTTCATAATAAGTGGCAAAAAATCTTTTTTATATTGTTAATTATTTATTATTGGATTTTCTATAGATTGTATGCTTTTACAGAGAGAGAGAGAGAAGATAGAGGGAGAAGAAAGAGAGAGAAGATAGAGGGAGAGAGAAGAGAGAGAGAGTGATGAAAATCTTTTTTAGATAATTCTCTCTCTCACTCTCTTCTCTCTCTCTTCTCCATCTCTTTCTCTCTTCTAATAACAACCTCCCGCCTCCATCATGATACAAACTCAATGGTACCATATTATTGTATAGTCACAAGAATTGTATATGTTTGCAAAATTTCAAATCGATACGATAATTGAGCCGTTTATTTTGAAAGTGGCTTAAGTCCAAATGATCATAAAGACTATTTTTCTATATTCTTGTAAAGTAAAATAGTCTTTATGATCATTTGGACTTAAGCCACTTTCAAAATAAACGGCTCAATTAAAAAAGGGTAAAAAAAAATTTGCTTACATTATTACAAGTGAAGCGAATGAAAGCATGTTAAGAATATTATTAATTCAAAGAAGAAATTGAGTACCAGTCAATTTGGCTGGTCTTTCTCCTTATACTCATTTTGCTATCCCTCTTTAAAAATATGCGCGTTTATTCGAAATTTACGAACCCTAGTAAAATTGTTTGTTGAGGATGATGTTTTACTAATTCTAACGAGGAAGTAATACCTTTCTTATGATTTGAGAAACTTTATAGTGGCAAGAATAAAAAATAAAGTTGAAAACTAAAACGCGGTTACCCTCTAAAAGAGTTTTGAACAAGACTTCACTGTCTTCATCCAACATCATTTGCAGTTACTACATTCGTTAAAGAAATAAATATCGGTAATTGCATAGCCGTAGTCACATGTCGTCATTCATTAGTCTTATTTGTTTTAGATACGATACGATAAAATAGCCCTTAAAACTTTTTTTTTGAGGGGAAGCAGGTCACACCAACTGAAAAAAAAAATTAAATCAACTCTCCTATAATGCGATTTATTCGTACCGCATTATAAGGAACTGTGCTATAAGGAAGTCAGAATTAATACAAATAAATTCGATTCGGTGTTCAGAGGTGGGAGGGAAATATTGCAGGGGGTGAAAGGTCAGACCGAGACAAGCAAAAAATCGTATGGGTTGGGGTATCTCGCACCGTTCGGCAGTTACAGGGTGATTCGTAAATCAGGATGTTACTTTATATGGGAACCGCTCTTGTATTTTTATCTTTTTTTCTACGCATCGCAGCGGCTTCAAACCGATCTCAAAAAATTAGTATTTCGAAGCCTTTTCCAAAACGGTCAACACCACCCCCCTATCCCCAACCCCTTGGCCACAATCACCCCTGGAAGTTGAAAAAATTAACTTTTATTTCACGATTTTTCACCTTTCAACCCGATTTTCTCCGATCTTCACGTTATTAACATACCAATTTTTTTTTTTAAGGTTACCTATCTAATTACCTTTCCAAAAAGGTGCAACATGCCCAGGTAGGAAAAGGATACCAAAAATTTATTTACAAAAATCCTTTTACAGAATATCATGACAATTCGAATTTTTAAGAAATTATACTTAAGTTAACTAAAAAATACATTTTGTTCGCTTAAAAACTAATTACAATTAAAACTTATGTCCTACAAAAGCTGTTCAAAATGTTCTCCGCCAGTTTCGATGCATGCAAGTAGCCTTCGTCTTATTTCGCGTTTGAGGTCTATGGTAGCCAGTCTCTCCCGTACTTTCGTGGCTGCAGTCCCAATCCTGGTAACTAATTCTTCTCTGGTGTTGATCGGTCTTGAGTAAACTTCATATTTCATCATTCCCCATAAGAAAAAGTCCAGTGGAGTAAGGTTTGGTGACCTAGCAGGCCAAGGAATCGGTCCACCTCGTCCAATCCAGCGCTCTGGGTAATGTTCATTCAACCTTGCCCTAACAATGTTGCCAGTATGCGCAGGTGCTCCGTCGTGCTGTAAATACATTGCGCTTCTGGTGGCCAGGGGGATGTCCTCCAACAGATCCGGAAGGGTATTCTCCAAAAAGTCCGAATATAGCTAACTATTCAGCACTTGGGGCTAGATGAAGGGTCCTATCAACTGGTTGCCGATGATGCCAGCCCAGAGATTGACACCAAATCTTTGCTGGAAGGACCGACACCTTGTCCTATATGGGTTCACATCTGACCAGGTGTGGAGGTTGTGGAAGTTTTTGATGCCATCCCGGGTGAATTGCGACTCATCCATCCACAGAATTCGGTCTAGAAACCTTCTGTTTTCGATGTCAGACTAGAGCAGCCAAGTGCAGAATTACAATCGTCTTTCGGAATCTCCTTCCTGTAGTGCTTGGACCGGGATATGGTGGTATGGATGCAGTCCCTCTCGGTTAACAACGGTCTAAACTCTCCCTAAAGAGAATCCTAACCGTCGTGCGACCTGCCTGATGCTTATTTCAGGGCTGTTCCTGACGATGTTGAGGATTTGTTGGTCGGTGTTCGCTGAATCGGCCGATGTTCCTGATCGCGTTTCTGCTGTGGGGGCGGTTACACTTCCGGTTTCTTTTAACCTTCTGAAAGTCCTTGAAAATACTCTTCTGTCGGGTACACGCCGATTCGGGAACCTCCTTTGGTATTCTCGTACGGCCTCACTGTCATTTCCGTCTACTAAACCGTACCCGTAAATTATATCGGCTTACTCTTCAACACTGAATTCTACCATTTTATCTTAATTTTTTCTATTAAACGCCTGTTCTTATCGCTTGCTTCTTCAACTGTGGTCAATGTCCTTTCTGGGCATGTTGCACATTTTTGGAAAGGTAATTAGATAGGCAACTTAAAAAAAATAAAAAGTAGGTATGTTAATAACATGAATTTCGGAGAAAAGTGGGGCGAAAGGTGAAAAATCATGAAATAAAAGTTAATTTTTTCAATTTCCATTGGGGATTGTGGCCAAGGGATTGTGGCCAAGGGATTGGGGATAGGGGGGTGGTGTTTACCGTTTTGGAAAGGGCTTCGAAATACTAATTTTTGGAGATGGGTTTGGGGCCGCTGCGATGCGTAGAAAAAAAGATAAAAATACAAGAGCGGTTCTCATATAAGGCAAAATCCTGATTTACGAATCACCCTGTAACTGCCGAACGGTGCGAGATATGTATGGGGGCTTTTTTATGAGAAATTTAAAGCTCTTTTCAATTGGACTTAGTGATTTTTTCATGAGTTATAGGGGAAACTGTCTAGTAAAGTATTCTTTACAATCTTATTCTTATGGAAAACTAAAAAGTTCAATGAGCCACCAGTAAATATTAATATTAGGAGCTCTCCTTGGACCAGAATTTTTCTTTTATATATTTGCAACTATTAAACCTGGAAGACAAAACATTTTTTTTAATCACTCTAATGTATATGCGTACATATCAGAATTAAGTTTTATAGAATACACATACGTCTGAACACATTTAAAAACAATCTTGTACTAAATTAAAAGAGATCAATTCTTTATCGTTCTCCATTTTTAAGGAAATTTCCTGATATCTGAAATTGATAAACGCGATGCACACTCACTACAAAGAGGGAATTCTCCATTGATTTTAACTGCAAAAAATTTAATACATTCAAAAAGTAATCCCATATATAAACTTTTTAAGCCATTTAAGGGTTTACGTGGGTTTTGAATTAAAAAAAAAACCACAACTTTTCATATTTTTTTTACGACATTTATAGATTTATTTCAACTATAAGGATATAAAAGTACATCACTTGAACAAGTTGTAAAAAAATTGTCATGAAGAAAAAATGAAAATTGAGCCATTGACATTACGAAAATCGATGGTTTTTTACCGTAGGCAGAATATCTCGAGATAGGCATATCTGAAATCATAAAACAAAAATTTTCTATTAGTAGATGCATATGGTACAAGCTATGGACGAAGGGTTTGAAAACAAAAAAAATGATATTTGAATTTTTGACCAAGTTTTTAACAAAAAAATAATTTTTTTTTCTTAATTTCTGTGAATATTTTTTTATATTTTGGTGATTTTCTACTACTCTACTACTAATCCTTCATTCAAGTACAAGTCAATACTAAGTAGAAGAAGTGTGGAAAATTTCAGTGAGATTGGATTATTAGTTTTTGAGAAATCATGGCTATTGGATTCAAAAATGTAGTTTTGAGAAAAATGTGTTTAAAGTACAATTACTTTTAAAACTAAGAAAAAAAAATATTTTTGCAACTTGTTCAAGTGATGTACTTTTATATCCTAATAGTTGAAATAAATAACTTTTATAAATTTCGTAAATGAAAATCCGAAAAATTGTGATTTTTTTTGGAATTCTAAACCCACGTAACCCCTTAAGTTGTTGGAATATTCTTGCACGAAAATCGCGCTGTCGCAATTTTCCTTACGAGTTATAGAAGGGTTGACTGTATTTCATAATCTTTGACGAAATATGTACGCGTCACGAAGACGATTTCGAGAAAAACGTCTGTGTCAGAGATAGACAGACGGAGACAAAAGTGATCTTATAAGGGTTTCGTTTTTTCCTTTTGGAACCCTAAAAAGACCAAAAGTTTATAAATATTTGAATCAGAATATTTTTTCTCTTTTCTAGATAATGGAAATATCCTCACCTGTGCAACGAGTCGACTACTAAGGAAACATATAAAATAAATTCGATTTTTAATGGTTTTGCGTAAAGAGCGTCCACCCTCCGTGGGAAATCATCAAATCATGGCGAATGAACAGCCAGTGACGAAGCGTCAACGAATAGACAACATAAACGGCGAAACATCAGACTCCAAAGAAGAGCAGGATGCCCCACCAGATATACTCGTTGGGCCATCTACTTCAACAGCAACCGCAATGCAATTAACAACAGTAGTGAATTTGAACGAAAGCCTTCGAAATGCAAGCACCGATGAGGTGGATAAATCAGTAGTCAACAAAGAAATGCCAGATTTACTGCGAACAAATCACGTTGCGGGGAGCGAGATGGCTGAATTTGAGGAGTACCTCGTAAAGCAATGTCTATGCGGAGTCAGTGAGCGGACCCTGAGGAGGCCTTTCCAAAGCCACTACAGTCACGATGTTAACGGCGTTAAGCGTATAGCCAACTTAAGCGAGTGGCCTACTAACAAATTGCTACAGTTTCTGTCCAACTTGCAACTGCTATTTGACGTGTACTTGAAGCAGAATAATAAAGGTTTCATATGCACCAGGATAATGGATGTTTGCGACGCCCTCATTCGGAATGATCACAATTTGATTGACGAGATCATCGAATTGGGTAATTTCAACAACAAATACGTGCAATTTTTGTCAGGAAGGGTTTTAGCCAGTTTCCTCGTTATTGCGAAGAATAACATGGACGATAATTGGCTGAAGAAATTAGTAGACAATCTGTTTGTCTTCGAGCGTTTGGATCATCCCGCTGTGCGAAAGATTCACTTTAGTCTTGAAATAATAAAGAGGATTGTCGAATGGAAAGACTTGGATGTTCATCCTTTGGAGGATGAACTAGAACACAGCACCGGCACTGCAGTTTCTCAACCAACACTGGAAAATAACTACTTTGCTGTACATTTCAGTAGTGACTTAGCAGCAGGAAGTGGAAGTAGCAGTTCCTCCAGCCGGGGAGATTTTTTCAGCGGAAGTAGCAGCAGCAATGCAACAAGCAGCAGCAGTCATGAAGGTAACAACATAAGTTGCTTTAGGTCTAGGACTGCGCAGGAAGGTAATGAGAGTGGGTGCCACATAATCACGCTGACGGACTCTGAGAGCTTCGACACCACCCACCTTAAGTGTATAACAATAAAAATCTTAGAAAATAAATGGCCCGCTCTTGTTAAGAATATGAGCAACTTAATATCAACGCACAGGGATATTAATGATTCAGAAAATTGCATTCTAACATTCCTGCAATTATGGGAGAATATAATTAGTGTGAAGGCGAATTTGTCAATTGTTGAAACCTTGCCCTTTTATGCCCAATTGGACAAGTTCGAACTATTACTGAATCAGCACTTATCGTGCACAGTGTATAAGCAAATGCTGAGTCTATTCAATGAAGCTCTTTGCTATGGTAGCACTCTTGCTTTGCAAGATCTTTTACCTGAGGAAACATGTAGTTTAGCCCATCAAATTGTTCGTCACGTTAAGGATTTTAGAATACTCGATTCATTGCCTAGAAGGCATCCAGAAAATAACGTAGGTTTTATAGGATTTAAGGGTCATACTTTTGGTTACGAGAACGGTTCGCTAAATCGCCTTATGGGAGCGGAACTAAATGGAACAGGCGATATTCCTGATATGGACAAAACCATTTTGCAAAAAATGGTTCTATTAGTCCTCAAGTCAGTCGCTGTTACTGTTAAGGAGATTCGCAGTGATTCCTCAGATAGCTCAATTGACAGCTCTGATTACGATGCTTTTCAAGACATGGTTCTAATTGAAAGATCGATTAGGGACGTACTGAAGAAATTGGAGTCGTTTATTAAAAACACTCTCGAATTCCATCCAGAATGCCATTTTAGTAAGATCCTAATTCATCTATTCGATGATCAGGACGATCATCTTATTGAAGCTATGGTTTGCACGCTCGATGTAACTGCTGGTATATCCTTCCGCAACAACGCATTCCCCGAGCTTGTTTCCATGCTAAATCCAGTTTTTACGTTTTTAGAGTTCCTCAAAATGATTTCAAACAGTTCCGATCTACTGCTGGACTTGTTGGTCAGCAATGAAACCTGCTTCCTTCTATACTTGTTAAGATTCCTTAAATACATCCGGCTCAACTGGTCCATGTTTGTATCAAGTTGCCAAGAATTCGGAATGGGAAATCATACTCTGGACGATGCTATGAGCGTACTAATCCGTCTACGATTGCAAATTAGTAGGCTTGTCTCAAAGTCTCTGTATCCGTACGATATATCACCCGTACTCAGACTGTTAGAGAGTTGCGAGAACCTCTATGAAGGCAACGAGCTTAGTTAAACGACAATTGCATAAAAAATAAATTAAACAAAACAAAAAATATTAATTTAAAGACTTCACACAAACTAACTTTAATTGTTCGTCTTTAGCTGAGATGTTAGGTTTTAGCGTTTAGAAAATGTAATAATTTCTTGCCCTATTTACCCCGATATAGATCTAGTTCCGTTCTATTTCAGTATGTACATATGAAATATTGCAACCCGTTTGCGTTACATCAGTTCTTTACGGTTCAATAGCGTAGAAATTATCGACGCAAACGTTTATGTTGGACTCTTTGTTACCTGTTCAAAGAATAATTTGAGTTCCTTTTTATAGTTGCACAGAAATATATTATATTGAAATTTGTTTACAATAAAATTGTTCATCTTATTTGAGTTGAATTGCTTTGCAAGTAAGTATAATAGTAATGAAATGTATGGGCCTATTTTTCGGTGCAGAATTCAATTGTATTCTAAATCCGAACGTTTATTTTTCGTTATATGTACGTTGGGCTTGTAGACAAGTATTGCGCAATCAAGGAAAACTGAATGACGAGATCAAAGCCCATGAGTTCTGAGAGAAATCAGAAGTTACATTGAGTACAACACATTATGATAGTCGACGATTCCTGCCAATCATAAGCCGGAAACGATTTTAAAATAGTGTTTCGGTAGTTGCTACTCTTTTCTGATTTCGGTTCTTTGATTACAAGTTCAGGAGAATATAAATAATTCATTCCTGTTTTACTTAGAGTCCTAATTTGAAAATCTTCACTCAACTCGACTAGTAAAAGCAACTTTCATTTCAGCTTTCTATCTGTGTCTTCACTGTTCAAGCGAGTCAAACGAAACCGACTTCCATAATAAGGTCCTTCATTTTTCTCTGATTTTTATCCTGCATACGGTTCTCGCAATATTGAATTTTAAGCTTGTGCAGTATTAATAACTTTTGTTTTTTTATATAACTTTGGATTTAAACGCTAATTTCTCGAATTATTTAGTTAAAAGAAACAGTCATTTTTAAAATCCGTTATTTGTAATTTTTAAATACAGATTATGCGGGATTCTATAGCCATTACACATAATGTTTACATTACTACATAACCGGTTTTAAAATTGACTCACTCAAATTTTTTATGTAGATTTCATTTAACTTCTCGCCAACGAAATTTTTAGTTTTATAGTTTCCTAAGAACAACGAAAGTATGGGCCGATACTTACAAATTTACTGGTTGATTATAAATACTAGATTTACGAAACCTGTCAATTTGACGGTTTTCAGATTTCGTGGCAAAACTTAAAGAAGTCGTATTTATCATTTTTTAGTGAAATATGTTTTATTTAATTGAGTAGCCCATATGCAAAACGCGCTATATGCTTTATAAAAAGTTTTGAGTTATTCAAAGAAAACGTGTAAAAGTTCTCACAGATATGTTAGAGTGTGCATTTTTCTCGCCTTATTTCAAAAGAGTTTCAGTTCTTTTTGCAGCACAAAATATTGTTTTTCAGATGGCAGAAGACATAAGGTTAATATTTCCACCATTAACTGAATATCGACTTTTCTTGCATATAGCGGGTTTTGCATATAGCCTACTCAGTTGATGTAATACTACGCCGATATGTTTTTGTCCCTACTCCTTACCTCTCCAGCCCTTTATTTCGAACGGGAATATATTCTAAACTTATTTTTTCTGGTGTTCAAATTTATTCAAATTATCTTAGTAGAAACAGAAGAATAATAAAAGGTCGGCGATATTTTTGTTGCCGGATAAGTGACATAATTTTCTTTTAAATGGCTTTTTGACCCGTGAAACTGAGCAGTATAGTTAAGGACTAACTCTATTAGTCGAAGCATTTTTCGCCTACTTAGCTTTCAAAGCAAAAAAGCAAAATCCCACTCCTAATTTTTCCATGATTATAATCACCTCAGCTCTGTGAAGTTTAGGTTATACATAAACACCCATAACCCAATAATAAATATTCAACAGAAGTCTATTCATTTATGGTACTTTTTAAGATTTGGAAAGGTATTTGAACTCGTAGATACAAAGTCCTAATTTCCCATTGGATATGGACCTTTCCATACCATTATCTCTTGTTTATTGTACGATCGGAATGCTTGCATCGTAGAATAATAATTTCCCAAATCAGAAATACGAGAGATTTTGGAACAGGTCTGTATGATTCTGGACACTTTAAACATTATTTGGAAACAAATTAATTTTTGAAATTTGAATAGGAGTACACTATTGACTTTTGATTGTCTATAATAATGTTTTAGGAGATTAAGGCTTATTCAGAGTAAGCGATTATAAAATATTTTGAAAATATATAATCGATTGTTCTTCAGTAAAGGAGGTAAAATAAATAGTGACTAGTCTTCCCTCTAATTTAAAGAGAGGAAAGAAACACTGTCGATGGTGTTCTCTCTTACGGAAATAATATCATCTACTGCTGTCATACGTAAACCAGAATAATTTTTAAATCTTTTGCATACGAATTTTACCCATCTTACTAAAATAAAGAAGCGAGAATTAAATTCAACGCGTTTGTGAACTTTTGAAATAAAAATCTCCCGAGTTTTGTCTTTAAAAGAATATGATTCTTACAACTCAAATCGTTAATTTCATTTCTCCTCGAGTTCTAATGGAAAAAATTAAGAAGAAACCCCAAAACACGCTTCTTGTCTGGAATTAAAAATTAAGGAAGGAGTTCGTGCAAGGTGCGAAACACTTTCGCGAAGGTTTGTAATGCAAATTATATTAATTTAGAATTATTCTAGTATTTGAAAATATTTGTAATTCAACCGTTTGGATACGGAAGAATTTTATAACAACACAAAGATCTTTACCAAATACTTCTCCATCGCTGGTATCAGCACTTTAAAAACAAAAAAATAAAAATATACAATTTATTACTATTTACTTGCAAAGTAATTCTATTCAAATCATAACAGCGTAGAAGTGAACGCATAAAAACAAATTCGAGAGAACGAACTCATAAAACTTTAAATGTACCTGGAAATATATAAGTAATAACAAATGAATCAAGGAACGCATTCTTACAGTATTATAAAAACGCAAGCAAACATAAATCCAAAACATTGTCGCAAAAAGCAGCATTGCTAGCAATTTCTCTATACTGCGAGTGTAAATATTATATACCACTTTTACCTTATAATGTTCTTAGATCGTAATGTGAATAGGTTTTTTCAGACTGAACTTATACGTTAACGAAGTACTCATGATTAATTTAATGGTAATTGTAGTTAAGAGTGAGATTAGGGGCTGTCTTCAGTCTTCTTCTCACCATTTTAGTGTTTAAATTTACAGCCTTATTTAATTTATAACCACAGTGTACTATTGTAAATTTCAGTTGCCTTAGTGTTCAAGTCTAATTTATAAATTACGTCGCGCCCTAAGTCTAGCATTATTTCTATTATATATTTTTTTGTCTAATACTTGTAAGAATTTAATGTGCTGTAACGTGCCTTCAATATTGAATAAATTATTTTTTTATGAAATTTGTTGTATTATAATGATTAGTGAACTCATTCAGGTAACCAGACGGCATCGAAAAGAAGAGTGAACCATTCTTTCCTTCGATCGTTTCTCCCTACCGAAGGAGATAGTTATCGGTTTCGAGGTGGTCAAGATAAAAATATATATTTTCCAAATCCAATGCGCTACCGCAGATGTTAGAGACTTGGACATTCGGCCTCGCAACTCTCCGAACTCTTTAAAGGCTCATAAACTGTGGAACTACAGATCATTCTTCTGCTGACAAAAATTGCCTAAAATATTTAGAAGCTAAAGGAATTCTAAAAATTAAGATTCTTAAGAAATGCTCGCATTACTTTAAAGAGGAATATAACGCTACCAGACCGATAACAAGTGTAAGGAACCTAAATAACACCTTCGCCATAACCACCAGACAACTACAAATTACTAATCTTTCTGTGAAAGATTCTGCAACAAAAAGCTATTCGAGTTCTAATGCTACTCCCCAGTCTACCAGGTCGGGAACAAAAACAAAAAATTTTAAAAGCGCCAGCACTAGGGGACACCAAATAGCCATCCCTTCGAACAT
Organism: Dysmachus trigonus; assembly: GCA_949715965.1. NCBI lineage: Eukaryota > Metazoa > Arthropoda > Insecta > Diptera > Asilidae > Dysmachus > Dysmachus trigonus. The sequence goes on from OX454319.1 coordinate 76,009,640, forward strand.
ATCCACGAAAGAAAGCACATCCGCTACCTCCCTGACAACTTAATCTTAAATGGCAAACGATAAAAAAAAAACTGTATCTACCCCGTCCCACAACTATGAATCTGGAATTGCCCTCTCTTATAAAAATTCGGTATTTACCCCTGAAACCACTGATCCAAACCTCTTTTATACTCTCCACTCAAGAAATTTTAAACTTTCCCTATAAATCTATTGTTATATAAAGCGTATTTCATACGCTTAATCTAAATTCACACTAAAGTTACTTATTTTTTGCGCCGTATGGGCCAAAGGCCACGAGTGTGCCGGCCTCCACTAAGGTTAAGGTGTCATTAATGCTCCCATAGCCTCTATCTAAATAAATAAAAGTGGTTAAAATCTCATTTTGGGAAGATCAGTGTAAAGACATTGAAGAGGTTGAAATAAGGCACAGAAGTTGCCGATTGATTCGACAAAGAACAGGTTAAATACAGGCTCCGACATGATTTCAAATGAGCTGTTGAAATGATTGGACAAGGAATGCATCAAACTCGAGATCAATCTCTTCAATAGGCGAAACCAAATTTGGTTTAAGGGATGGATATAGCACTAGAGACGCGTTGTTGGTTTTTAACATGATAATTGAGAAATATCGTCAAGTGAATATGGACGTTTTTGTTATCTGTTTTATTAATTACTAGAAACCGTTCGACAGATTACAACACTCAAAATTGATCTTGATTTTCGCGAACAAATCTCTGCCATTTGTTGTTCCGTTTGAGTATAATCTTCATCTAAAAATGCTTGTAATTCGGAATCTTCGAATTTTTTAGATTAATCTGGGCGTTCCTTGTTCTTTAAGTCAAAATCTCGTTCTAAACCTCCTAAGCCAGCGTACACAAGCATCTTGAGTTAAGACATTGTCACCGTAGGTTTCGACGAGTATACGATAGCATTCACTCGCGTTTTTTTCTAAAATGAGGAAAAACACAGAACTGACGGAGACGAAATTTGGAGCATCTTGGCCACATTTTAAGGACTAGGAAATACCACCTGGTACAAGTGACAGGAAAGAAGAGCTACAGGCAGGCGCAGAGATATGACTGTATAGCTTAAAGGGTTGGTTCAACATGAATACAGCTGAACTTTTTAGATCGGTCCTATGCAAGCAGAAATGATTTCCAATAGCGAAGAGGAACCTTAAGGAGAAAATAAGGCAATAAGTAGATTAAAGAAAATTATAATGAAAAAGACAACTTTTATTACCATTATTTGGCTGATAAATACATTTTTAAGCAATACGGATAACTGACTTGCCATTATCATCTCGCAGCAACTTGTAATAGCTACGAATTCTCCCCAAAGTTGAAATGAACTCTTCGTCGTGTGTAATAATAATCAGCATAAAATTGCTCTGACTCTGCCTCTCCTCCACAATTTTATTGAGAGCTTCGCACAACGAAATAATGTTACTTCGATCCAAATTTGTAGTTGGCTCATCTAAAGCTAAAACGCCACAATTACTGCTGAACGTCTCAGCCAAAGCCATTAGGATTATTAGAGAAGCGAGAACTCGTTGGCCAGCGCTGCATCTTCCTCTCATATCAATTTGAGATCCATTCTTTGATTGAACCACCCTGTAATTGTAGCTTCGCTTCTTATCTGCAGTATCAGTTTTCATCTCGTCCGTCTGGATCTGAATGTAATCAATGTCGTTTCCACGATATATTTGTCTCCATAGTTCTCGGATTAGACGGTTGATCTTTTGCATCTTTTCAGAATGGAATTCCATGAGGGCCCATTCCAGCGCGATGCGGTATTGACCCAAATCGTTAATGACTTTCTTTAAAACGGCCACTTCATAAAAAGTCTTTCTAAAATTCTTTACTGAATCCTTGTATCTTTCCTGTGATAGTTCGCTGCTTAGCTTTTTAATTTGAACATTAATTTCACCTTGTTGGCCAAGAATTTCGCCTTTTCTCACAGTAATATTTTCTCGCCTTGAAATCAATTCAGCCTTCTGCTGCGGGACGTTCTTGTAGTCTAATTCACCCATGTCCTTTGCTAACTCGTCATACTGTTTCTGTAAGTCATTTTCTCTCTGCTGAATCAACTTTAATTCTTTATTATCTTTTAGGTCACGCTTTAACATTTCTTGATTCGATATATCACTTTTAATGGCTTCGATCTTCGTAGCAGTGTCAGAACTTTCCTTAGCCTGAAATATGATATTAAGAAAAAATGTACGAAATGTTCTAAAAACATAATGTAAACTGAGCTTAGCGAAGTTAAAAAATAAATGCATTATTTTAAAGAACAAACTTGGCTTATGAGCACAGTCAGTTCCAGCTCAGTTCACTTTTTGTCTATGCAAGAGCTAAGGCATCATACCTTCGATTTTTGATCATCTAAATATTTTTTCATAGTGCCCTTAAGGCGTTCGAGTTCTTCATTTAAATTGAGCTCCTCCAAGGCTTTTATTTCCTTCGTATACCTAATTTTGTGCTTATTATTAGAAAAGCAGTAAATTATTTCCTTAACAATTACCTTTGGATATCGTGATCAATTTTTTTCAACGAATCTAATTTCATAACGTTCTCATTTAAAACCTTTTTATTTTCTTCCTTGGCTCTCTGCTTTTCGTAGATGAATTTTTGCAGCTCACGTTTGAGGGGTTCTAATTTATCCTGTAGGTCGGCGAGTTCAGTTAACGTTGCATTGATTTTGCTTCTTATTTCTTCTTTACGTGCTTTAAATTGAGACAGTGCTTGAATACCCTCTTGAAGTTTAATTTGCTGATCTTTGAGACTGTAATAAGACCCCGTAAAATTGTCTTCTATAACAGTTTATTTAAATTCATAAATACCTATTTCTGGTTTCACGCATTTTATTCAATTTTTCATTATCTTTTTCATATTTGTTTTGCAGCTTATCAACTTCAGACCTTTCAGTTTTTAATTCCGCTGCTGCCGCTATTTTGTCCATTTGTACATCTTCCATTGATGCCTCTGATTCGCTTCCTTCAGGTAATTTTGTCTAGCGGAGAGATATGTCAATGTGTATTGATTGGGGAATGGTGTCAAAAAGTTATAATAATATATAATAATAATAATAAAGTAGACCCTAGGAAAAAAATTCAGATTTTTTAAGTTATTATGAATTTAGTGAACTCTATGACGTTTTCATTGAGACGTTATGCCACCCTACAGAAATAATTAATCTGTGATCAAATATATAATAGTAACAGATAAAATTTATCAACTAAAACCAAGTTCTGGTTAATTTAATTTGAATTATTACTCAATGAATTTTAATTTTATTAAATCTCGTAAACATTAATGGAAACACTCAGACGTTGCTAATCCTCTTTTTCTGAATTTTTGCTAGTCAAATATCTAAACCGAATAACAAATACACCAATTTAAGGGCTTGGAACCAAATATTCTTACTCTACCTTCAACTTTTCTATGTCGGCTGTAAGTCTAGCAACATCTTTCATAGCTTCGTCCAGCAAGCTCATGTCACCAAGCATAGAATTAACCAACTGGACATTTGAAGTGGGCTCTGTTGTAAGTAATTGGAAGTTTTCAACTTCATTAACTGCCTCAACCAGCTTAACTTCGGTGCTTTTCAACTCAGTCTTCAATTTTGGAATTTCTTCTTCAAGACGTTCAACTTTTTCAATGATCGGTTTTAGGCTCAAAAGCCCTTCATACTTGATTTGTTCCTTTTTTAGCAGCACTTCAGTTCGATTTATATTATCCGGTAAACGATGAATTTCATCAGATAATTCGCTTGTCAGATCAGTTGCTTCGTTAGTAGACATAGCTTTGTGACAAAGTGGACAACAAGGATTATCTTCAATCTTTTGAATATATCTGAAATAAAGCTAGGGTTATTGAAGGATTTTTTGAAGAGTAGTTTTTCGATGGATTTGACAATTTGTAGGAACATTTCTTTAGCGAATTACATAGTTACTAAATTATAAAGTATACTTACTTTTTGTACATGGCATCTGCCGATTTGAAAGCACCTAAATCCAATTGAAGTTTTTCTATAGTTTGCTTGCTTTTAGCTAAGAGTTCCTCATACGGAGTTGAATGACACTTATCGAAAATTCTATCTTTGCCATCAGCAAGTTCCTTTTCGCTTTTTGTTAGCTTATCCATCTGATTTTTTCTCATGAGTTCCATTTCTTTTTCTTTTAGTTTAGCAGCACTTATGCTTGAATTTAACTCCTTTATTTGACGTTGGAGTTCGTCGTAACAGCTTTGTAAATTTCTTTTATAATTGGACTCAATTTTTCGATTGGGAAACAATTTCTTAATATTATCGGAATGTTTGCTCTTGACACGTTTAACCTCTAGTTCTCGTTTCTCGAGCTCTTTTTCTTTTAAATTAATTTCAGCCATAGATTTGGAGATAGAATTAAGGAATGTAAGTTTGGTATCGAGCTCTTCAACACGCGCTTGTAACTTATCAATATTCTTTCGCTTTTCAGCAATACTGCTTTTTATTTCATCTAGGTTTATGCTGTTGCACAAATTCTCGTATTCTTTATTTACTTTTTCGACCTTTGTAGTTACTTGTTCCAGTTGCTTTGAATCATTTTCAACTGATTTGATTTGTTTGATCAATTTTTGTTCTTCCTTTTCCATCTGATCTTTCTAAAAATGCAAAATGGTTAAATAATTAAGAAAAAAATTGTTCTTCGTCACTATTCACAGCAATTAAACATTAAACCAAAAACATTATTCAATATTTTGCATAAAGTTATTCTTCTAAAGGCTAACAAGATCCAGTAAACTCAAAAATTGAGGCCAACTGACCAGATTAAGATGTGCAATCAAAACAAGAAGAAAATGACGATGTTTTCGACATAATTTCTAGCGTCGGGGATCATTTTCATCTTTATGGATATTTTGAAATAAAACTGTCGAGGGAAACATGACAAATATTGGAAAAACCTATGCAACCAAAAAAAACTGGCTTTTGGTGTTTAAGATCTGGTTGAGTGATTGGTCCTTACTTTTTTAAAAATGCAGCCGTTAATGTTGTTAATGTGAATGAAGATCGATATCAAACTATGATTAATAACTTTTTAGAGAAGTATTATAGAGAAGTACGGTTTCAACAGGATGGTGCTACGGGCCATACAGACGATGCATCACACACTACTGTCCCTGTAGAGGACTTTTCAGAAATTAATCCAAATTTTTAAGCCTAATTACAGGAAAATTGCTTGAAGTTTGAAGTTTTAAGCCTAATTACAGGAAAATTGCTTGAAGTTTGAAGAAGAAATGAAACCCATTGAGGAAAAGCTTAGTACCATTTATAAAGTTGAAGCAGCTATGTCCAAACTGCAAGCTGTGAAAATCGAACTTTCTACAAAGTATTGTGCTTTTAATAATGCATCATAAAATTTCGCTTACGTATTTCTTTTAGGCTTAAAAATTGCAAAGAACAAGCTAATAATTTATCATCGAAAATAAAAACGAATTTCGAAGGTAACATACATCAACTGGAAAGGGAAATTAGAAATTTTCATGAGACCGTTGAGGAGAAAAATAATGAGTTACACACTTTACAAGATGCATTAGCATCAATCAAAAATCAAGAGAGAAAAATTCAATGCACTCTTACAGAATTAGATAGAAAAAGGACATCCTTAATCCATCAGAAGCAGCAGGAACAAGATTACGCTTCAGAAAGAGCAAAAAAAATTACTGAGCTCTGCAATCATTTAGGTATTGCGGTACAAAGTGATTTTGAAAATTCAAGTGTGGAAATCACTGAGATTTTGGGAAATATAAATGAAACGTTTAAAAAGGAAGAGGCTAGAACAGCAAAACTAGCAAATGATCATGATAAAGAAGATCAGAATCTACAGGCAAAGATTGATAAGCTTCGAGAAACAAAGGCTTCTTTGGAGAGTGACATTTCATCGAAGAAATCTCAGGTACGTAAAGAGTGCATAAATTTGAGATTTTATTTAAACTTTTTGATTAAAAATAAATTACTGATATTCTCTCAATATTTTTATTGAAAGTTAAAATAGAAATGTTGCCGTCTATTATGGAACACAATATCTGATAAGTGACTTTCTCCGCTAGTGTTAGCGTTAACTCCATAAAACTATAAGAAAAATTTCAATTCATTAACAGTACATCTGTCGAATAAGAGCTATCACGTTTAAAGAATATCGAATAACAAGAAAAGGGACACTACTGCTTATGACACACATGTGGTATAAATATTAATCTCGTTATCATAATATCGGCAATATTATAATATCTGCACAAACGGGACACATAAACCTAGTATGCGAAAATAGTTTTTCCTTTAACATTAAGGATGTAAGCAAGTGGAAAAATTAAAATTGAAATGTGAAATGTACTATTTGACAGGAGTTTAACGTTTTTTTTTTAAGTTCTTTCTTTGTATCTTCGGACTCTATTTTATTTAGTAAAAGGCTCAAAACTTACGAAGTTGATCGTAATTAAATCTGTTTTGTAGAACAAATCTACCGGGAAAGGCGCTTCGCACAGAAAAAAGTATGTATATTGGTCTCTCAATTCTACATCCCGCCGTTCCTTGCAAGCGGTCTGAGACTCGTGTTTTTCGTTAAGTTGAATTTAAACTCAAAAATTGTATATATTTTGTTTAAAAAAGTGATTAAATGTCTAGTAAAATGAAAGCGAACTTCTTAGGGTAAACGTTAGTGAAAATCATTTTTAAGCAGGAGCTTTAGTTTGGATGCTGCCGTGAATTTTATTTTGCCTTTTTTACGTCGCCTATAAGACCCAGTATTTTTTGACAGCTGAAACCACTTCTCTACTACTGTGTATGTGCGCCGGACTATTTCACGGCTTGTAATTGTAAAAGGCTTTGCGAGAGCATATTTCTAAGCACCATACTTTATCATTTTAGCGTGTTTCCCTATGATTGCACCTGAAATAAAGTACTGTACAAAGGTGTTAAATAGAATTCACCGATTGATATATTAAAAATTTGGATTAATTTCCCTCTACAGGGACAGTAGTGTGTGATGCATCGTCTGTATGGCCCGTAGCACCATCCTGTTGAAACCGTACTTCTCTATAATACTTCTCTAAAAAGTTATTAATCATAGTTTGATATCGATCTTCATTCACATTAACAACATTAACGGCTGCATTTTTAAAAAAGTAAGGACCAATCACTCAACCAGATCTTAAACACCAAAAGCCAGTTTTTTTTGGTTGCATAGGTTTTCCAATATTTGTCATGTTTCCCTCGACAGTTTTATTTCAAAATATCCATAAAGATGAAAATGATCCCCGACGCTAGAAATTATGTCGAAAACATCGTCATTTTCTTCTTGTTTTGATTGCACATCTTAATCTGGTCAGTTGGCCTCAATTTTTGAGTTTACTGGATCTTGTTAGCCTTTAGAAGAATAACTTTATGCAAAATATTGAATAATGTTTTTGGTTTAATGTTTAATTGCTGTGAATAGTGACGAAGAACAATTATTTTCTTAATTATTTAACCATTTTGCATTTTTAGAAAGATCAGATGGAAAAGGAAGAACAAAAATTGATCAAACAAATCAAATCAGTTGAAAATGATTCAAAGCAACTGGAACAAGTCACTACAAAGGTCGAAAATGTAAGTAAAGAATACGAGAATTTGTGCAACAGCATAAACCTAGATGAAATAAAAAGCAGTATTGCTGAAAAGCGAAAGAATATTGATAAATTACAAGCGCGTGTTGAAGAGCTCGATACCAAACTTACATTCCTTAATTCTATCTCCAAATCTATGGCTGAAATTAATTTAAAAGAAAAAGAGCTCGAGAAACGAGAACTAGAGGTTAAACGTGTCAAGAGCAAACATTCCGATAATATTAAGAAATTGTTTCCCAATCGAAAAATTGAGTCCAATTATAAAAGAAATTTACAAAGCTGTTACGACGAACTCCAACGTCAAATAAAGGAGTTAAATTCAAGCATAAGTGCTGCTAAACTAAAAGAAAAAGAAATGGAACTCATGAGAAAAAATCAGAAGGATAAGCTAACAAAAAGCGAAAAGGAACTTGCTGATGGCAAAGATAGAATTTTCGATAAGTGTCATTCAACTCCGTATGAGGAACTCTTAGCTAAAAGCAAGCAAACTATAGAAAAACTTCAATTGGATTTAGGTGCTTTCAAATCGGCAGATGCCATGTACAAAAAGTAAGTATACTTTATAATTTAGTAACTATGTAATTCGCTAAAGAAATGTTCCTACAAATTGTCAAATCCATCGAAAAACTACTCTTCAAAAAATCCTTCAATAACCCTAGCTTTATTCCAGATATATTCAAAAAATTGAAGATGATCCTTGTTGTCCACTTTGTCACAAAGCTATGTCTACTAACGAAGCAACTGATCTGACAAGCGAATTATCTGATGAAATTCATCGTTTACCGAATAATATAAATCGAACTGAAGTGCTGCTAAAAAAGGAACAAATCAAGTATGAAGGGCTTTTGAGCCTAAAACCGATCATTGAAAAAGTTGAACGTCTTGAAGAAGAAATTCCAAAATTGAAGACTGAGTTGAAAAGCACCGAAGTTAAGCTGGCTGAGGCAGTTAATGAAGTTGAAAACTTCCAATTACTTACAACAGAGCCCACTTCAAATGTCCAGTTGGTTAATTCTATGCTTGGTGACATGAGCTTGCTGGACGAAGCTATGAAAGATGTTGCTAGACTTACAGCTGACATAGAAAAGTTGAAGGTAGAGTAAGAATATTTGGTTCCAAGCCCTTAAATTGGTGTATTTGTTATTCGGTTTAGATATTTGACTAGCAAAAATTCAGAAAAAGAGGATTAGCAACGTCTGAGTGTTTCCATTAATGTTTACGAGATTTAATAAAATTAAAATTTATTGAGTAATAATTCAAATTAAATTAACCAGAACTTGGTTTTAGTTGATAAATTTTATCTGTTACTATTATATATTTGATCACAGATTAATTATTTCTGTAGGGTGGCATAACGTCTCAATGAAAACGTCATAGAGTTCACTAAATTCATAATAACTTAAAAAATCTGAATTTTTTTCCTAGGATCTACTTTATTATTATTATATATATTATTATAACTTTTTGACACCATTCACCAATCAATACACATTGACATATCTCTCCGCTAGACAAAATTACCTGAAGGAAGCGAATCAGAGGCATCAATGGAAGATGTACAAATGGACAAAACAGCGGCAGCAGCGGAATTAAAAACTGAAAGGTCTGAAGTTGATAAGCTGCAAAACAAATATGAAAAAGATAATGAAAAATTGAATAAAATGCGTGAAACCAGAAATAGGTATTTATGAATTTAAATAAACTGTTATAGAAGACAATTTTACGGGGTCTTATTACAGTCTCAAAGATCAGCAAATTAAACTTCAAGAGGGTATTCAAGCACTGTCTCAATTTAAAGCACGTAAAGAAGAAATAAGAAGCAAAATCAATGCAACGTTAACTGAACTCGCCGACCTACAGGATAAATTAGAACCCCTCAAACGTGAGCTGCAAAAATTCATCTACGAAAAGCAGAGAGCCAAGGAAGAAAATAAAAAGGTTTTAAATGAGAACGTTATGAAATTAGATTCGTTGAAAAAAATTGATCACGATATCCAAAGGTAATTGTTAAGGAAATAATTTACTGCTTTTCTAATAATAAGCACAAAATTAGGTATACGAAGGAAATAAAAGCCTTGGAGGAGCTCAATTTAAATGAAGAACTCGAACGCCTTAAGGGCATTATGAAAAAATATTTAGATGATCAAAAATCGAAGGTATGATGCCTTAGCTCTTGCATAGACAAAAAGTGAACTGAGCTGGAACTGACTGTGCTCATAAGCCAAGTTTGTTCTTTAAAATAATGCATTTATTTTTTAACTTCGCTAAGCTCAGTTTACATTATGTTTTTAGAACATTTCGTACATTTTTTCTTAATATCATATTTCAGGCTAAGGAAAGTTCTGACACTGCTACGAAGATCGAAGCCATTAAAAGTGATATATCGAATCAAGAAATGTTAAAGCGTGACCTAAAAGATAATAAAGAATTAAAGTTGATTCAGCAGAGAGAAAATGACTTACAGAAACAGTATGACGAGTTAGCAAAGGACATGGGTGAATTAGACTACAAGAACGTCCCGCAGCAGAAGGCTGAATTTGAAGAAGAAATGAAACCCATTGAGGAAAAGCTTAGTACCATTTATAAAGTTGAAGCAGCTATGTCCAAACTGCAAGCTGTGAAAATCGAACTTTCTACAAAGTATTGTGTTTTTAATAATGCATCATAAAATTTCGCTTACGTATTTCTTTTAGGCTTAAAAATTGCAAAGAACAAGCTAATAATTTATCATCGAAAATAAAAACGAATTTCGAAGGTAACATACATCAACTGGAAAGGGAAATTAGAAATTTTCATGAGACCGTTGAGGAGAAAAATAATGAGTTACACACTTTACAAGATGCATTAGCATCAATCAAAAATCAAGAGAGAAAAATTCAATGCACTCTTACAGTTTTTTTTTAGCATTTTCCAAATCCAAACTTTTGTCTTCTGCTTCCTTTTTAATATTTATTTATTTATTTATTTATTTATTTCATAAGTCTACAGACATTTAAATTCTTACAGACTAAAGGAAAGAAAAAGTTAAATTAACTATTCCCAGAATAAATACTGCATTTCATTAATTCTACTTCTAAAAATTTCTCTAGGCATAGCTACATCAGCAAATGGAGAAAACTTATTGAATTTAATAATACAGTTCGTGACTGGCTCGTGATAACCGTAGTTGGTTCTATGTGACGGCACCTTAAGAAACGGCTGGTTGAGATACTTCAAATTGAACTCTATTTAAATTTACCCCTATTTTTCTGTTTTATTTAAATATATTACACTGTCCATTACCTTCCAATTTCAGTTTATCCTGCTCTTCTTTTCGCAACTTCATTATTTTATCAATTGCTTTGTTATATTCACTTGTACCGAAAATTGCATCAAATTTTTCCTTGAGTTTTTTTGCTTCATCTAGGGGCCAACTGGAATCCTCTTGGTGACAAAATATAACATTGTTGATAATTGCCTTTGAAACACCTTTAAAATAGATCATAAGCGTCATTATCAATAAAACCTTAGAGTAAGACCATGTAATTTGTGTTAAATTATCTCAAAAGAACTTTAAATTCAGGCAGTTCAACATTACGGCTTAAGGGGGTAGTCCAGTGAAAAAAAATTTTTTTTTCGTTTTTTGTTTTTTTGCTTAAATCTACTCTACTACGCCTAGAAAATACTTTCTTAAAATATCTAAGCAAAATATTGAATAGTTTTAAAGATACAGAGAGTTTTCGAGAGACGTGTAATCCGAGCGCTCGAAAGTCCCCTGGCGTGTTTCGGAGCAAGGACGACTCTTGTATTTCTGTTTGCTTCGCCCATTTTTTTTCGGTTTATAACGGTCTAGGTCCTTCTGCTTTGTATTTAAGGTTAGTTATGTATGGAGGAGGCAACGCGTTATGTATGGAGCAGTCATCGCTGACTAAGGTAAAATTAATTTTTTCAGCTTTTTTCCGCATAATAAACTTTAAACGCGTTTTTCTGAAAACAGCATGTTTTGACTCGGCGGACGTCAGATCTCAGAGTCTTTTGCTCCGATTGATCTAAAAATTTAGCTGTATATTTCTTGATTGTGTCTCTATCGTCGGAACTAGAATTATTAAAATCCATTGTTTATTTACAAAGTTATAAACAAATTAAGCACCCGAAAAACACCCGAAAAATTCAAAATGCCGCCATTTTGTTATTTTTTATTGAAAATTAATAATTCTAGTTCCGACGATAGCCAATGTTCTACAGATTAAAACCTCATTTGAATTTTTTGTTTCAAATGAACCGTTGCAGAGATTCGACGTCCGCCAACAAAAAAATTTTTTTTTTGGAGCGGCCATTTTGTAGGGATGACTCATCGAAAACAAAAAAAAAAAATTTTTTTTGTGTATTTTAATAGTTGTACTATGATATGTCAAAAAGTTTTTTAATAAAAATTGACTTCTAATATGAAAAAAAAAATCCTTGAAAAAACAGTCGTTTTCACTGGACTACCCCCTTAACTTGAAACAAGCGACACGATTCCATGTCGGATGTTTCTATTACTTACCCATAAAATCGCACATATCGTTGTCTATATCAATGCATCTTTTGCTAATTGTTTCCTCCTTTTCAGCTGACATAAAGCTAATTGTACCGTCGAGAGTTTCAAAACTTAATTTGCCACGCTTGTGTGCTATTTTCATAGATCTGGTTACTGTAAGCTGTTCTCCGCGAATATTTCTCACCTGGATGGAAGAATTAAATATTAATTAAATGATTTTTAAGAATTAATTTTAAAGAAAATTAAACACGCACTTATTTGAAACTTTTATAATATATTGAGGCACATGTGAGCTACATGAAAGAGTTGTTTCATATGAAAATATTGAATAGTGTAGAAGACGTTTTATTATCGGTTTCTTTCTACTTTATTATTTAATTTTATTTACGATTCACAATTTATTTTAATTTAATTTAATTTTTTTTTATATTGAAACGCTTTCCTGTGAAACTTGTTATCGACTGGCCGTAAAAACAAAATTATATCAAAATCCCAAATCTCCAAAGCCTACTGACATATTCAAAATTTGGATAATAAAATTACCGGGCTACTTTGTTCCGTAGTACCACCACAAATAGGTTTGCCACTATAGGAACTTAACTGTAAAGCTTCGATGATAGAACTGACAATTGGAGCTAGCATAAGGCTGTAATTATGGGAAACAAATAAAAAATTGTCCTTTATGAGTCAATGACATATTGTCGACAGTACACCTAAAAAACGTAAAGAATTGCAAAATTGTACAAATGGTACAGCTTTTAATATTAATTATTTGGTAACAATTTTTACTTTTCTTTCACGGATATGAATGGTTTAATCGATGAATTTGACGGAAGAAAATGATTTGCCAATGATGAAAAGTAGGATTTTGTAAGGCTACAACATTTTAAAGATATTGTATGAAGTTTATAAACTACACTGCTCGACAACAGTTTCCGAACACGTTATGCCCTAAAATCCCAGGCTGGTTTTTTTTTTTTTTTTACTAGTAACTAGGAAACTTTTGTTGAGCAGTGTATATTGCACGCCAATTTCAAAAAATCAGTTTTAAAAAGAGTTTGTTTAAAGATTTATATATAGAAAATTTCTACTTTTCGGCTAGTCACACATGCTCGAGTGCAGGTAGAAAATTCATCATAGTTCTTTTCGGTTCGCTACAACAGGACCCGCTACTTTTAAAAGTTTTAAACGTGCAAGCATCCATTCGGTCGATTCAAAATCAACTTACCAAAAGTTTCACTTGCGCAAGGCATTCTATGTTGTCGAATATGTTAGGATCATGAATGAAACTTTGTCCCCGGTTACTTCCTGGTGGAACCTCTCCAGTAAGGGCATATTTCAGGCACTCAATGATAGTCGTTTTACCACATCCATTGGCCCCGAGAATTAATGTTAGTGGTGACGAGAAGTTAATTGTCTGCAAAACGTCAAAATTTAAGTGCGCTATATTGTTCAATGAACGTAAAAATGTGCTCGTTTTCACAGAATTACCCCAAAAAGAACATACCTAAATATTAACCCTTTGCAGTCGTATGTCTGCTCTCAGCTACCACAGCATAAAAACATACTGATCTTATTTTATACTAATTGTAAGTCGACATGCTTCGGAGATACATAGAATTCTAAATATTTTACAAAATGTCTTTAAGTGCAGTGCAATTGATAAATTTTGTTTTTCCTTTATAATATGTATATTACGTATTCATACAATAATGTTATAAGCAATACGACCGCAAAGGGTAGAGATCTATAGTAAACACGTTCAACCTGGCGAGGACCATCAGTGGTCCACGGGCGTTGCTTTAATCTGGCAGAGTGAATCACTAGAATTATAGTTGTATGTGCACCTACTAACAATTTAATTTAATCAGTTATAATTAAGGCATTAAATTCTTGTGATAAACTAAGGGCAAGCCACTGATAACGTGAACAAGCAGTGAATCAAACAAGTGCCGGCAGAAGAATAAGCAGCTTATAATCTCGTACTCTCGTCAATAATGTAGACTTCGAAAAAGCGCGCCAGGTTGACCGTGTTAAGGTGTTACATGGGTCTTAAAGGTATAAAAAAACGACTTCTTTAAAAAATGTTATTTCAAAAACGAAAAATCTTTTTTATTTAAAATTTAAACATATGAAAGTAAAGTACTTAGAGTACTTGTAAAAAAATTTTCAGCCAAAAATATTGAAAATTTTCCATTTTCCATCGTTTTTCACCGTCAACCTTTTTTTTTTTGCGGTGAACACGAAGAAATTTTCGTTCGGTCAAGTCGTTCTTGTTTTATACGAAAAAGACCTTTTAAAAATGATGAGAATCGGAAAAACGCATAACAATTTGAGACGAAAATTGATTCAAACTCATGTCAAATATCATTTTTTTTTCAATTCCTTCGTTCAATCACGAGCCAAGGGCATAAACTACAAGAAAATTTTTGAATTTTTGATTTCAGATGAATCCACACCGAAATATCATGTCCACCGCAAAAGAAAAGGTTGACGGCGAAAAACGGCTGGAAAATGGAAAATTTTCAATATTTTTGGCTGAAAATTGTTTTACAAGTACTTTAAGTACTTTACTTTCATATGTTTAAATTTGAAATAAAAAAAATTTTTCGTTTTTGAAATAAATTTTTTTAAAGAAGTCGTTTTTTTATACCTTTAAGACCCATGTAACCCCTTAAATAGTATTGCAAAGCGATTATTTCAAATTATTTTTTAAAATTTTAAAATGATTATTAAGGCATATCGTTAGAGACAAATGCTGTTAAAGGAGTAGGTTCTATGCCAAGAGCAGACGTTGTGAAATTGCCACCTACCTGTTTGTCTTCAGCTTTCACGCCAAAGCTACGAATTCCCTGAATTGATAAACTTTCTATAGTCGACATCTCACAAATGACATCAATAAATCATCAGTATATTTAAGGAAAAAATACTATTCACTCGAAACCACTGACATATAAGAACTGGACTGCTGATCCCGTACAAAAACTCACATCAAAAGCATGCTGCCGTTTTGTCGTTTTTGTGAGGAGTAAAATCTGTCCTCTCAGAGGAGTATTTTGCTCTTCAAGGGAGTATTAATATTAATTCAATAAAATCAATATACGAGAGATGTTTTTATAACAAGGTTTATTAAAAAAAAAACTTTTCAAAACATAACTTTCTAGATAAGTCGTAGAAAACTGCATAGAAGTAAAAACAAACAGTACCGCTTTCGTTTGAATTTGCTTGCAAACTTCGAAATAAAAATAATGAAATATGTCTTAAAATACCTTTATTTAAAACTGAAAAAAGGTTTTCGCTGCTAAACTCATTGGGGAGTAAAATTTGTCTTTGAGGAGTATCGGAGTACACACTCCGAGGGGAGTAGAAATACTCCGATCGGAGTATCTTCGGCAGCACTGATCAAAAGTAAGACCAAATTTTGACCGAATTCTAACTATCTCGCTTTTGCTTAAGTCCCGCAGGCAGACAACTTTACAAAAAAAATGTCCAATAGCCAAATGAAGGTGGCGCTATGTATGTGCACTTCTTTTGGTTTTTTCTAGTATCTTCGCGTGAGTTTTATTTTATTGTGGTTCTATTTTCTTCAGAATTAAAACACACAATTTATTCTTTAAATTATTTATTCAAAGTTTTCTAGTCGCGATCTTGAGCCGAAATTTACAAGTTGCAATCTTAAGATGAACTAACTGTTCTAGCAACTAATCTAGAGTTTGGCTGTCTAGAAAGAAGGAAAAGTCACGTTCTTTGATAGTCTTCTCAGAAGAGTATTATTTCATGTGGATCAACTGTCCGCCGTTTGTCTGGGAATTTTGCAGACTCTACGGGAAAATCATTTAAAGTGATTTCCCTTGAGTTCTTAGAATGAAATGTTTTATGTTGCATATTTAAATTATCAGCGAATGTAACTCTTCCTTCGTTAAAATAAGGATTCTCCTGAATCCGGTTTACAACTTTTACTTTTAATTTTCTTTGTTTACAATAATAATAAAAAAGGGCAATTATTATCATTATGACAATTATAGTGGTAAAAGTAATTCCAGAATAGCTGATTATTTTATAATATTTTAATTCTTGAATTTCTTTAATATTTTCCTCTGCTTTCAATACAATTTCTTTGAATTTAAAATTACTATAATCTTCAGGTTTGTATTCCAAATTTGGTATAACATATTTATTTTTTATCTCTCTTATGTGTTGTAATAGGTTTTGTTATCTAAATTAACAATACAATTATAAAACTTAATAAAGTAATTACCTTTTAGATTGAATTTCCTTTCATCACAATTTGAAGTCAACATTACATTATTAGCCAATTGAATTAACATAGAGGAATCATCAATATTATAAATATCAGTATTACAGTCTATAATATTTTTACAATTTTTATTGACAAAACAATGTTTTAGTTTATTTAACTGATGGAGGACTTTATTTTCATCGTATTCGTAATATTTATTTTGATGTTCCATTGCTATTGTTACTTTGGAATCTATTTGGCTACAAGTACCTTCATTCGATAAGGGTATAATCAATTTTTTATTAACTGAAATCATTTGAAAAGGTATTTTTATAAGAAATATCATTTTATTTGCCGTTGTTCTAGAGAATCCAACTTTTAAATTCTTAATTTTATATGAGTCGATTTGATATTCACGAATTTCTTCGTGAGTTAGTAAGGATGGATGGATAATATTAAGGTTGGAGAGAATAATGTTGTCTTGTAGTTGGCTAATAATTTTGTCTGTTTCCTGTATTGTTAGTCTAATGTCAAATGTCGCAATCTTAAGTCTGTTTTTGTCGGTTTCGTTTTTTAAAAAGTTTTGTATTAGTTCTCTGTCAGTCAGAATAGCGTTATACAATTCGTTGATTGATTCATTAAAATTGTTATTGATCTGTACCTGTTTGTTTAGAGTAGATATTAAGTTATGATTATTGCTGTCGATGATTTCTAAGTGTTGGTTTATAGTTTGTCTGTCTTCGTCATCCATTGTTCCTCAAATCCATTTGTTGATTGTACCTATGAAATTAAATAATCCTCGTTTTTGTATGGTATGGTGTCCGTTTTGTAGCGTTGTAAACTTGTCTTGTAGTTTTTCTATATCCGTTATTAAGGAACCACTGATGTTTTGAGGGAATACTAATGTACTTTTTGTTAATTCTTCTATTATGTTTTCGATATTCTGTAAGTCGATAATGTGTAAGGAGTAATTGTATGTTTCGGGTATTAAAATTTCTTTTTCATGTATAATGGTATAGCCTGAGTTTGATTCAATTTTCTCCACTTGTAACTGCGCTGTTGCTGTCGATCGGAGCATCACTAGTATGAGGAATATTATTGCCATTTTCTGAAAATTTAAGAGGACGCTTAATATTACAAGGATGCACATTAGACAAAGAATACTTTCTAAATTTAGGTTCATCTTTGTGTCTAAGAGATTTATAATTCTTAATATAACCTTCCTTTCTTGTTTCTTCGTATAATTCGCGATTTTTGTTATATTTCTCTAGTCTTTTTGTTTGAGATTTTATTAAATTATTGTATACTAGCTGGGTTACCCGGTTTCACCCGGCGTTGGGTAAATACTTACTAATTAAACACTTCTCAAATGTTCTAGTTTGTTATATCCTAGAAATTGTTTCAACCTGAAAACCCCTTTATGGATCCGCTATCTTGAAATTCCAAATCTTAATAATATTCAAAATTAGTGGCCTTAAAATAATCATTGCACCAATTTTCATTCAAATCCGTTGAAATCGAGAAATGTCGGTCGCCATATTGGATCCACCATCTTGAGTTTGGAAATTTGGCTAATATTCGAAATTAGTGGCCTCAGAATAATCATTGTACTAATTTTCAGTAAAATCCGTTGAAATCAAGAAATTTGGTCTCATATTGGACCCGCCATCTTGGATTTACAAATTTTAATAATATTCGAAATTTGTAGCTTCAGAATAATCATTGTACCAATGTTCATTAAAATCCGTCGAAATCGAGACATTCTGGACGCGTTGGGCCCGCCATCTTGCATTTAGAAATTTTAATAATATACAAAATTAGTGATCTCAGAATAATCACTGTACTAATTTCTATTACAATCCGTTGAAATCGAGAAATATGGTCGCCATTTTGGATCCGCCATCTTGAATTTCTAAATTTTGATAATATTCAAAATAAGTGACCTCAAAACATTCATTGTACTAATTTTCATTAAAATCCGTTGAAATCAGGAAGTCTTGATCGCCATATTGGATCCGCCATCTTGAATTTCTAAATTTGGACAGCGGATTTGAAATCCCCATCCCGCAAAACCCCTATATACCAATTTTTTCATGAAAATCTCTTCAAATTTAAAATTTTCAGCCGCCATCTTGGATCCGCAATTTTGAAACCCTAAAAAGTATCCTATAGATAGCCGATTCCTGGTTCTAAGCTACCTCCCCACCAATTTTCAGCCAAATCGGTTCAGCCGTTCTTGAGTTATAAATAGTGTAACTAACACGACTTTCTTTTACAGTGTGCGCAATTTCTATAAGCGCAGCCAGTTTTATTCATGTTTAAAGAAAACTACTTTTTATTTTTCAAAACCGATTATATTGCATAAATTCCCCATTGGTAAATATTAATTAAATAATATAAAACATTCATTAAAGTAAGTAATTACTTTATAATAAAAATAAATATAATTAAAAGTCTCTTTTCTCTGCGCAATTTCTATAAACTCACTTTATATTATAGTCTTTATTTTAAAAGCTTAACGAAAAGAAATTTTTTTTATATTTTCTAAGTATTGTGTTTTACCTCCTTTGTTAGTAATAACTTGAAAAAACCTGTTAGACATCGAATTTATTAACTTTTTAAACAAATGTTCATCAATATCATTCCAGCATTTCAAAATATCGGCTTTCAGTTGAAATAACGAAGAAAATTGTCCACCATTTGCGTAAACTCTTCGTGCCATGATTCCCCAAATGTTTTCCATTGGATTTAAATCCGGACTACGTGATGGCCACTCCATTACAGGAATATTTCTTTCACTAAACCATCGTCTTGTTTCGGCAGAAGAATGCACAGCGGCGTTATTCTGTTGAAAAATCAAATCATTTTCCATATTGTCTTTTAAATATGGAATAAGAGATTCCTCCAGCAGGTCTGTATATATGGCAGAGTTCATTCGGGTGGGGACAAAGCGTAAAAATAACTTTCCTTGATAAGAAAAGGCACCCCATAACATTAAACTACCAACACCAAAATTACTACTTAGACGAGGCGAATCGGGCTTCCTTAAATCATGCCAATAAGTACTCAATCCATCTGGGCTATCTAAATTAAATTGTTTTCCGTAAGAAAAAATAACGTTTTGCCACTTTTCGTCCCAGTTCATGTGGCTTCTAGCAAAATCTAGGCGCGCATATTTATGATGCTGTTGCAGTTGAAGAGATTTGGCCGGTTTCTTATATTTAATATAAGTAATGTCCTTCAAAATTTGTTGGACTTCTCTTCCTTTAATTGGGAGTTGTAATTCCGCTATAATTTGAGCTGCACTTAACTTTTTTTTCATAACTTCTTCTCTTATGTTCCCAATATTTTTTTGGAAACTTTGGTGCTCCCTCTTGGATGATCCCATAATCCATTACGATTGCTCTTTTTAATAAAATTTCCCACCACACATTCTGAACGTCCAATTCTCCTTGCAATTTCTTTTATACCAAGGCCAGTTTCCCTAAACGCACGGATTCTGACGCGATCGTCGTTGTCAAGGACCTTTCCTCGGGGCATTACAATAAATCTTAAGAAATAACAGCAGTTATATAGAATTAAGCTATAGCTGGAAAATAAAAATGAAACTCACATGAATTGTTTCCTAAAAAGTTGAAAAATTACTTTGCGTTTAACTAGTAATACTACAAAAAGAAACTGCGTTTATAGAAACTGCGCACTCTAAGATCAATTATGAAAGATTGATCTATTGCATTCACGCATTGCCTGATATTTGGAATTGTTTAATTGCTTTTATGAATAGTTATAAACTTTAACAATTGTTCTGTAAAGAAATTTTGTTACTATATCACTTTATTTCAATGAATTGTGCATTTCGCTTGAAAATCAGACGTGCGCTTATAGAAATTGCTCGCACTGTATTCGAGTTCTAATGCCACTCCCCAGTCTACCAGGTCGGGAACAAAAACAAAAAATTTTAAAGGCGCCAGCACTAGGGGACACCAAATAGCCATCCCTTCGAACATATCCACGAAAGAAAGCACATCCGCTACCTCCCTCCTCTTAACTTACAAACGAATAAAAAAAAACCGTATCTACCCCGTCCCACAACTATGAATCTGGAATTGCCCTCTCTTATAAAAATTCGGTATTTACCCCTGAAACCACTGATCCAAACTCTTCAGCCCAAACCTTTTTTATACTCTCCACTCAAGAAATTTCATCAAGTTTTTCAGTTAGAAAGTAAGGATATATGTATGATTCAAGGAAAAGTGGCGTATCTATCTTAACCCATTCGCTGCCGCTATAATATTCAGCTTGAAATTCAGTCATTTCCAACTACGAGTTATCTTGTGTTTGGCAGCGAATGGATTTATTCATAAGTTCCTGTCTTACTATCACCCCCATCACCTCGTAACATTCTTGCTTTAGCCCGTATCATATATTCCAATCCAGAGCTCAACTTTCTTAACGTTTACCTAGAGGACAACATGTATCTCCAACCGGAATATTTACAAAGTTGTTCAAGCCAAATCCCAGAAAACATCTTCATAGCTGGAGATTTGAATGTCCACAACCCCATTTGGGGCTCCACCAATATAAATAGCAGAGGAAGACTAAAAGGCAGTTGGGTTCCAGAGGAGGATTACATTATTCTTAATGACGGCTCTGCCACCCTTTTTTCGTCTACAAATACCCTTTCTTTTTCTCCCCCACAACTTGCCACCTTATTATCCTAGCACTAAAATTAATTAATTTTTTGTTTACACTTTATTATCAGATAAGGTAATCAAACTTTTTCTATAATATCAAGGAACTCTTGTAGTACACAAAAAAATTTTTTTCTTTTCATTATCCCAATCATGCGCGCCTTATAAAGAGCGCCAAAATCGACTCCTCAAAAAAAGCGTGCTCCATGACGGACAGTTAATCTCTGGAACGGCAAGTCTGAAACAAAAAAAATCAAAATGGGTTTCAAAAAGGGAGCCGTCTTACACAAGAATCGACCAGAAAATTTGAAAAATTAAAAAAAAAAAAATGGCGGACGTTCAAAAAAAAAGTTCAAAAATCAACTTTTCCACTTTTTTCCGATATTTTTTTGACGCTAAAATTTTCTTTTTCAATTTTTTAATCAAATTGTGGTCGATTCTTGTAAAAGAAGCTTAAACAAACAAAATGCTTCAAGATTTATTTAAATCGAGCGAGTAGATTCCGTCAGTTGAAAAAAAGTGATTTCGAGCAAAACGCGTTTAAACTAAAGTTGATGTATCTCGTTTTCGGTTTCGAATTTTCATATATTTTAGGTAGTTATTTTTGAAGGTCTAACGAATCGAAATCCGCGAAAAAAAAAAAATTTATTTTTTCAAAATTCTAATAGGTACTAGTACCTTAAGCCAGACACCCGTTTTCTTGAGCGTCTTGAGCAGACTAGCTTTTACTATGCAGTGCATGCTGATAAAGCCTCCAGACTCTCTCCACCTGCGAGCACAATAAACAGTGAAGCCGCAAAAATTAAAAAAATAATACGATCCGCTGCCGCGTTTTCTATCCCCTCTGCCAGTCCTAAATCTAAAACCAACCAGGCCATTCTTTCGAAAATTAGAACCAAGAATAGATCTTGGAAAAATTTCCAGAGACACCCTACAGCAGAAAACATGCTGGTCTACCGCCGGTAATCACCGGTTGTTAAAAGGGAAATCAAACAGGCCAAAAGAAGGTCATGGGAACAATTTGTCAGCACAACCGACCCAAACATCCATCTAGCGGACGTCTGGAAGAAAGTTAGAGCAATCTTCGATAACAAGCATTCAAATTTGAACACCTCTAGAGCTATAATATGCCCTGAAGATATCGCTTACGAGTTCGCTAGCACTTGGTCCGGTTTTTCGGTAGACAGAAATTTTTCTCGAAAATTCACTACAAACAAATCTGATTTTTATCTAACAGGAAAAACCTGTACCCCAAATCCGAGTAGATTTCTTTCTTTCCTGTTACCCTGGATTAGCTCAATGGTACTACTCCTGGAATTGGATTGGATCTCTTATAGGATGATTTGAGAATGTCCCGTTTCATTCAAACTCCGATATACTTACAGAGCTTTTGAACAAAGTCTTCGCCCAGGGCACCTTACCACAGGTATGGGAGATTGCTACACTGGTTCCGCTGAGGACACCCTCTCGGACCAGCAACATGCTTTTAGGCCAGGTACGCAGTCTCTCCACCTCGGAGGATGGATTATATCAAATACATCATTCTGTCGTTCTTTCCGCTAACGTAGAGGGGCCTTACGACCGGGTACAAGGCACAGACTTCAAATTTAACCTCTTATTTTAAAGCTTTGGTCACGTAAAATACTAAACAAATATCAGTGACATAAAAAAGTTTACAAATATTGTTAAATACACCCCTTAGACAGGTAAAACATATTTCTTTTAATTTATATGGTGCAGAAATATTTTTTTTTCGAATTTTTGTAAATGTTTTTCGGTATTTTTGACTGTTAGGGGTTGTTTTCACGAATCATAAATATATGGCAATTGCTATTTAATGATCAACTTAAATTATGAATCATGAACACAATTTTTTCAGATATTTTATAACTTATTGCCATTTTTCGTGTATCGGGGTTTTACCCTGTCTAAGGGGGTGTATTTAACAATGTTTGTACATTTTTTTATGTCACTGATTTTTTTTGGTATTTTAATTGAACTAAGCTTTAAAATGAGATAAGATAAACTTGTTTATTTTTTTCATTACCGAGATATTAGATTTGTAATTTCAAAACTTTTATTCAACTGAAACACATCATGCAACTCAATTTCGTCTAGAACAACGCCAGCTTACAGTTTTTTGCTTAAAATATAAGGGACCTATTTCAACTTGTGTATTCAACTCTCAAATCCCTATTAAACCAATTTCCCAACCGTTGTCCGCCCCTCTTCCTTAAAGAGATCAATACAGGGAGTTCTAGAATTGGGTATTTCTATACCTCCCCCGACAGCCAAGTTCTCAATTTCACCTACTATCTGCGAGCTATCGTCAACTGTTCGCTATAATAAAAAGCAATCACCCCAATGCAGATTTCTGGTGCACGGATGCTAACTTCTCCATCCAGGAGTTAGCTACGCAATGGAACACAGTCTTTTGACTCCCGAGAGCTCCCCATGCTCCAGGAGTTCCTGGAGTCGGTTATTTTGACTCCTGAGAGCTCCCCAGGCCCCCTTGGAGTCTAGACCAGAGTTTGACTCCAAGGGAGTCTGGAGAGCTCTCGGGAGTCAAAAGAGCCGAGTTTGCCCGGCTCTGCTCTAGAGCCACTGTGGAAGCAATCGCAAATACCAGCGGATCTGATACTTTAACAGACACCTCGGGGAGGCCGTGATCCCCCGAGAGTAACGTCCTCAAGAGGGCAGATTGGAACAGTTTAGGAGAAAACAGAGCTCCCAAAAAACACCTTCCTTCACTCCCACTGGCCCAATGTAAAGCCACCTTCCCACAACCTAAAACTAAACAGGACAAATATGGTATCTTTACTCAGACTGATAATTGGGCACAGATGGCTAACCCACCAATACCTCCTATGTCGGCAAAACCAGCCCCTTTGCTCACACTGTGAACAACCACTTACCTAACCACCTCACAGTGTTCCAAATCGCTAAAAAAACTGGCCAAAATTCGAAATCCCGTTAGAAATGCTTGAAACTGAGTATTTGGGGGTTTTCGGTATCGCTGATTTCAAATCCGTTTCCAAAACTGAAAAATTCAAAATGGCGGATCCAAAATGGCGGACTAAAATTGCAAAACCTTGTCATATTTGTACCAAAATTGGTATATAAGGGTTCTTGATGCTGCTTGTTTTATTTCTAGTATTGGAATGGGAAAATTCAAAATGGCGGATCCAAAATGGCGGACCGAAATTGCAAAATCTTGTCGGATTTATACCAAAATTGGTATATAAGGGTTATTGATGCTGCTAGTTACATTTCTGGTATCGGAATGACAAAATTCAAAATGGCGGATCCAATATGGCGGACCGAAATTGCAAAACCTTGTCAGATTTATACCAAAATTGGTACATAAGAGTTCTTGTTTCTGCCTGTTTCATTTCTGGTATCGGAATGGAAAAATTCAAAATGGCGAATCCAAAATGGCGGACCGAAATTGCAAAACCTTATTGGATTTATACCAAAATTAGTATATAATGGTTCTTGATGCTGCTTGTTTCATTTCTGGTATCTAAATGGAAAAATTCAAAATGGCGGACCAAAATTTAAAATCCCATCTTACTTAAGTAAAATTTGGAATATGAGGGTTTTTGGTATAGCTGATTTCAAGTCCGTTGTCAAAATTGAAAAATTAAATGCGGCGGATGCAATACGGTGGATCAAAAATGTAATCCTCATTGGATTTAAACCCGAACATACGGGTCTTTGGGGTTGCTTATTTCATCTCTGCTATCAAAATGACGGATCCAATATGAGAGACCTGAAAATATTTTTCTCGGAACTTCATTTCAGTAGCGAGAGATAACTGCTCAGTAGGGTAATTTTGCCGCAAATCTTCAGTTTTGCGACGCTTCGACCTTTCACTACTTTCCCCAAAGCTTTTTTCAGGACGGTCAACTTTAGAGCACGTTTCTGGTGTTGGGGGTTTGGAAAAGACTAAAACTAGGCCACTCCGAAAATCTCCGTAAAAATGTGGAATTTTTTCGGAAAATAAATAAAAACACCTCGCATAAAAAGCAAAATACAATATAATTGAAAAAAAAACAATAACACATTAAATAACTGCTTGTAATATCCTTGTAAAAATATTGTAAAATTTAATAATTTCGATCCGGTATGATAGATTTAATCCGCCATCTTGAATGCCACAATTGAAATAAAGTATTTGAAATTCGTGACCTCTCTGTACGAATTCAATAAAGAATTGGGTAATATCATAGAAAAATAAAGACAAGAAGTCTCATCTAGAACAACAGAAGTGAAACGCATTTTTGAAAGCTCTTTTCCATGTGATGCCTCCAAACTTAAAAATCTTTTGAAATTGCATAATATAGGGCGGTTTATGGCAAATCGCATAACAACTTTGCTAATAAAGACACGATTATACACAATGATTTTATTTAATTAATGTTCCCCGACTTCTGCCACTACTTTTTTTTTCTTTATAAATAAGACATTCCGCTTTTGTAACATTTTTCTTGAACTTAAACTGCCCTATGTTATGCAATTTCATAACATTTTTAAGTTTGGAGGCATCACATGGAAAAGAGCTTTCAAAAATGCGTTTCACTTCTGTTGTTCTAGATGAGACTTCTTGTCTTTATTTTTCTATGGTAATATTTAGCAATTTCCAACAGCCATATTGGATCCGCCATTTTGAACTTTTGAAATTAAAACAGCCTATATACAGCCTATATTAAGACCTGCCAAATAAGCTACACAAAAACAATCCCGCATTACAGTCTATGAAGTAATTCCAATAGCCGAACATACGTATAATATCGCAAACAGCATATTGACATGTATAGAGTTGTAAATGGAGGCTCATAACTGTAGCTGCGGCAGGTCGCGGCAGCTGAATTTTATACCCCGTATTCATCGACGTTAGGAGAATACGTTCCCATTGGAATCACCGCGCCGACCCGTGTCTGACGGTTTGTAGGCCTGAATATATTAAAAATACTTTTTTCTGTCAAGGATTACGCTAAGAGTGACGTCACACGTAAACCGCTACAAAATTAAACCGTTATTTGGGTGTTTTCAAAAGAGCAACATTGTGCCTAACAAATAAATACTATATGTAAATATTTTTCTCACGTTCAGGTGTATGACACAGCTTTGAAAAGGTAAGATAAAATTTGAATATTTACTCGATGACTACTCTGCCAACTTTAACAGTCAAAAAACATAGTAAAATGTACTATTAGTGAAAAAAAATTATTACTATGTGAAGCATCAGGATGTCCTTCATAAATCTGTATATTTAGAAATATAGTTTTTTGACTTTCATTTTTTTAATTTTGGCCAGCTTTTGAGCGATTTGGAACACTGTGCGCCTGTCCTAAGTCCCTTAGCTACATTTCTTCTCCAAACCTCACAATCATACCTGACCTTAACCAACTTTATCCTCTTTCGCCTTCTGAAGCAAGTTCACTTTAAACTTTCCCTGTAAATCTATTTCATACGCTTAATCTAAATCCACACTAAAGTTAATATTTTTTGCGCCGTATGGGCCAAAGGCCACGAGTGTGCCGGCCCCCACTAAGGTCAAGGTGTCATTAATGCTCCCATAGCCTCTATCTAAATAAATAAATAAATAAAAATGGTTAAAATCTCATTTTGGGAAGATCAGTGTAAAGACATTGAAGAGGTTGAAATAAGGCACAGAAGTTGCCGATTTATTCGACAAAGAACAGGTTAAATACAGGCTCCGACATGATTTCAAATGAGCTGTTGAAATTATTGGACAAGGAATGCATCAAGCTCCAGATCAATCTCTTCAATGCCATCCATTATATAGAAAGGCTAAAGTTCACCTTTATCACGCTTCCAAAGAAGAACAATGCGTCCTCATGGGATGATTATCGTACGATTAGATTAGCTAATGTCCCTATTCCCGAAAATCATCCAAAACAGAATAGTTAGAAAACTCTAATCTCAAATAGGCGAAACCAAATTTGTTTTAAGAGATGGATATAGCACTAGAGACGCGTTGTTGGTTTTTAACATGATAATTCAGAAATATTGTCACGTGAATATGGACGTTTTTGTTATCTGTTTCATTAATTACTAGAAAGCGTTCGACAGATTACAACACCCAAAATTGATCGTGATTTTCGCGAACAAAGGACTGTATTTAAAAGATATCTGGATAATCAAAAATTTCTTTGGAAACAAGTAGCAGTAGTGAAACCCAGCGACGGAGTAACAGAATTGAAAATACAGACAGGAGTAAGTAGTGCATTCTTTCTCCCTTCAATATATCACGCTAGAAGACTAGAGACAAATAAATGGTATGATTTCAACATTAGGTACACAGATGATGCTGCGATCATAATGGCCAGTGCAGAAGCTTTGCAGCGATTAATAAAAAATGAACACGTGTGCAGTTTAAGATATTGTCTAGACACGAACGTAAAGAGAACCAAATTTTTTTTCAAAAGGAAATTGCAGAAAGGAACTCAACCTAGAGTTAAAATTAAAAGCGCTAATGTGTTAAAATTGGCCGATCCCTCTATCAGGTGAGTCGTTTTTGTTTGGGAGAACCTTGGGAAGAATTGAGGGAATGTGGAGACGTATCATAATCACTACACCACCAAATACCTCACAAACATTTATTACTTATTCACAGTTAGTCTTTTAACATTAGCGAATAATAATTTAGAAAATTTAGGCTTTTAAAATTAGTTTTAAAAATTAGCGATTCACAATTTAGAAAATTTGGGCTTTTAACGATTTGAAGATCAGCGACAGACTGACTTCTTTTAGTTTTCCACGTTCGTTATTTTAATTTTAACTAACGTAATCATATTTGCTGGTGAGAACTTTAATGTGAACGGAAACGGTTTTAGCTAAATCGGGTAATTTAAGACTTGCCCAGACTGTGGGAAAAATTACCAGGCTATCGATTTCGGTTTGGCTTGTATTTCATGTGACTTAGGCAATTTGTTATCGAATTTACGGTGTTGCATATCGTTATACATATGTAACTAGTGCGGCGGTTAATAATTCTTAATTTTTTCTTAAATAAAACAAGTTTAATCTGCGAGTGGTGTAAAAATATTTTATTCAAAGTATTTGCAATCGCTTGCTACATATTTCCGCCACCTAGACTGGTCGGCACCAATTTTGCCATAGAATAAGTGTTATATCATTTTTTTAGGAATTTTTCGTATATTACGAATTCGCAAACGAAAATGTCCTATCATGTCACGTTTTTGAAAAAAATAGGTTTGAAAAGTACAACAGACCGTATTTTGGCCATTTTTGCAAATTAATAAAAAAATTACGAATTCTTGTAAAAGCTTGTAAAGTAGCTCAAATAAAAGTATGAACCTTTACTTCTTATATTAAGAAACGAGAGGCTATAATGCTTTTCGAAATATTCCGTGGAATTCACTTTTCTCCTTACTTCATACAATAGATAAATGAATGAAAATCACTGCTTGCGCACGCTCATGAAAATCTTATTCCCGAAGATGCTTTATAAGTGCTATTTTATATACAGTCTGTCAAGAATGACTTTACACATTGAAAATAAATAAAAATTCTCAACTTTATTAGCCAGGAAACATAATTTTTTTATTTTATTACATATATTTTTTGGATATATTATAATTACATACAGTATTTACGAAGAGTTAAGAAAAAAAATCCAAGTTCATTGATAAAAAGAAAAGAAAAATACAACAAAAACAAATACAACTCAATTTTTTTAGTGTCAAATAACTCTTTTCACGAATGATATAATGTATGCTTATGTTAAATGTAATAATTAGGAAATATATTATTTAGTAATTTTAATATCTAGTATGAGCACCCTGCGTCTAGGACACATTGTAACCGGTTTTTCATGGAGTGAATCAATTTTTTCAGGTCATAATTGCTCGGTATTTTTTGCCACTCTTCCAATATTGCAGTTTTAAGTGCTATTCTATTTGTTGGTTGCCGTTTAGCGACATTTTTCTTCAAATGGACCCACAAATTTTCTATCGGATTGAGGTCCGGACTTTGAGCAGGTGTATCAATAACTTTGCCGCAATTATAAAGCAGCCACATCCGCACCATATGTGACTTATGCTTCGGGTCGTTGTCCTGGTACAATTTGAATTGTGGTTTGTTGTCTCTGATGAACCCAAATTTTTTAGCACTGTTTACCAAATGGCTCTTTAGAATATTTAAATATTGTTGTGGATCCATGGTGGTCTCTATAAATGCTAATTCTCCCACTCCTTTGCTTGAGATGCACCCCCAAATCATAATCGACATTTTTCCAAATTTAACTGTTGGAATAATATTACGTTTTTCTAGTGATGTTAGTGGCTTTCGCCACACTCTAGACGGTCCATCATTGTAATACAACATCATTTTGGTCTCATCACAGAATATGACGTCGTCCCAATAGTCGATCGGTTGTGAAATATTCATTGTGGCGAAGGAAAAACGCTTCTCTATATTTGCTGCAGAAAGCATTGGTTTTTTACGTGCTACTCTCGATGAGTATTTGTTTTTTATTATAGCCTGCCGAACTGTTTCATGGGAAACAGCAATACCACACTCTTCCTCCAGCTCCCGCGCAAGTATTCTGGTCGAGATCTGAGGGTTTTTATTAAGTTTTCTAAGAATTAAGCGCTCAACACGTTTAATTATCTTAGGCTTAGGGCCACCTCCGCGCTTTAGCTCCAATCTACCCTCGTTTTCAGCTCGATTAATAACGTTATAAATTGTCTTACGTGCCACCGAAGACATTTCCGACAGCTCCTGCACACTTTTTCCCAATTTGTGATTGTAGTAAATCAGCTGAATCACATCGTACGATAAACGTTTGCCCGGCATTTTTCAAACACAATATTTTACGTAATAATGCGTACCCAACAAAAACTTATCATCAACTAAATAATAAAATCATAGAAAATAACAATACAGATCACAGATAACGGTAAAGTGCCGTAGGTCGTTACATGTGTACAATAAAGGGCAAAAAAAAAAGTTGTGAAAAGAGTTACTTGACACTAAAAAAATTGAGTTGTATTTGTTTTTGTTGCATTTTTCTTTTTCTTTTTCAATGAACTTAGTTTTTTTTTTCTTTTAAATTTTGTATATACTGTATGTAATCGTAATAAATCCAACAAATATATATATTAAAATAAAATATAATATTTTCTAGCACTTAAAGTTGAAAATTTTTATTTATGTTCAATGTGTAAAGTCATTCTTGACATACTGTATATCGATAAGGATTCACGCTCTCTTTTGAGTCATGTTACGAGCTTTTTCCACGTTCCGTTATTTTGTAATGAATTTTTAACAATGGCCGAAATACGATATTTTGTATTCTTCAACCCTATTTTTTTCCAAAAGTTGACGTGATAGAATATTTTTGTTTACATATTCGTAATCTACGGAAAAAAATCATATAAAAATTATACATATATGACTTGTTGGAAAAATTAAATATTAAATTTTGTCGACCAGTGCTATCAAGTAAGTTGTGGATTCCCCTCCAACCGTTCATCTTTTGAGGTAATCCAGTCATCGAGCCATTTTGCGATATCTCCATAATTGTGATGTATGGAAATTGCGTGTGTCATTGATGAAAACAAGTGGTAGTTGGAAGGGGCTAAGTGTGGTGAGTGCGGCGGGTGGAGCAAGAGTTCCTATCCAAGTGTAGAAATGATGGCTCTGACCGCTTTCACTGTGAGTGATGGAGCGTTGTCTTCCTGCAGGATTATTTCCCCGTGGTTACCGGTCGCTTTTCGATCAATGCATGTTTCAAATTAATTGTCTGTAGCGATCGGTAGTCACTGTTTCACCTGGTTTCAGAAATTCTTTATAGACGTCATCCTTCTGATCCCACCAAAATTATACAGCGTTGTCACGAACACACTCGGTCTTGCGGTCGACGTTTATGCTTGTCCTAGGCTAACCCATGATCTATGTCGTTTGGAGTTCTCGAAGTATATCCATTTTTCATCCTCCGTTACGACCCGATGTAAAAAAAACTCTTCCTTTTATGCTGAGAAAGCAAAACTTCGCAAATTTTATGTGTCGTTCAGCTCATATGGTACCCATTTTCGTGTCTTCTAGATTTTCCCCAAGGCATGTAGGAGATCACAAATGGTTCGGTGGCCAACATTTAATCTCTCTGCCATTTGTTTTTGCGTTTGAGTATAATCTTCATCTAAAAATGCTTGTAATTCGGAATCTTCGAATTTTTTAGGTTAGTCTGGGCGTTCCTTGTTCTTTAAGTCAAAATCTCCAGTTCTAAACCTCCTTAACCAGCGTACACAAGCATCTTGAGTTGAGACATTGTCACCGTAGGTTTCGATGAGCATACGATAGCATTCACTCGCGTTTTTTTCTAAAATGAGGAAAAACACAGAACTGAGGGAGACGAAATTTGGAGTATCTTGACCACATTCTAAGGACTATGAAATACCACCTAGTACAAGTGACAGAAAAGAAGAGCTACAGGCAGGCGCAGAGATATGACTGCATAACTTAAAGGGTTGGTTCAACATGAATACAGCTGAACTTTTTAGATCGGCCCTATGCAAGCAGAAAATGATTTCCAATAGCGAAGAGGAACCTTAAGGAGGAAATAAGGCAATAAGTAGTTTAAAGAAAAAAAGACAAATTTTATTACCATTATTTGGCTGATAAATACATTTTTAAGCAATTCGAACTTTACGGATAATTGACTTGCCATTATCATCTCGCAGCAACTTGTAATAGCTACGAATTCTCCCCAAAGTTGAAATGAACTCTTCGTCGTGTGTAATAATAATCAGCATAAAATTGCTCTGACTCTGCCTCTCCTCCACAATTTTATTGAGAGCTTCGCACAACGAAATAATGTTACTTCGATCCAAATTTGTAGTTGGCTCATCTAAAGCTAAAACGCCACAATTACTGCTGAACGTCTCAGCCAAAGCCATTCGGATTATTAGAGAAGCGAGAACTCGTTGGCCAGCGCTGCATCTTCCTCTCATATCAATTTGAGATCCATTCTTTGATTGAACCACCCTGTAATTGTAGCTTCGCTTCTTATCTGCAGTATCAGTTTTCATCTCGTCCGTCTGGATCTGAATGTAATCAATGTCGTTTCCACGATATATTTGTCTCCATAGTTCTCGGATTAGACGGTTGATCTTTTGCATTTTTTCAGAATGGAATTCCATGAGGGCCCATTCCAGCGCGATGCGGTATTGACCCAAATCGTTAATGACTTTCTTTAAAACGGCCACTTCATAAAAAGCCTTTCTAAAATTCTTTACTGAATCCTTGTATCTTTCCTGTGATAGTTCGCTGCTTAGCTTTTTAATTTGAACATTAATTTCACCTTGTTGGCCAAGAATTTCGCCTTTTCTCACAGTAATATTTTCTCGCCTTGAAATCAATTCAGCCTTCTGCTGCGGGACGTTCTTGTAGTCTAATTCACCCATGTCCTTTGCTAATTCGTCGTACTGTTTCTGTAAGTCATTTTCTCTCTGCTGGATCAACTTTAATTCTTTATTATCTTTTAGGTCGCGCTCTAACATTTCTTGATTCGATATATCACTTTTAATGGCTTCGATCTTCGTAGCAGTGTCAGAACTTTCCTTAGCCTGAAATATGATATTAAGAAAAAATGTACGAAATGTTCTAAAAACATAATGTAAACTGAGCTTAGCGAAGTTAAAAAATAAATGCATTATTTTAAAGAACAAACTTCGCTTATGAGCACAGTCAGTTCCAGCTCAGTTCACTTTTTGTCTATGCAAGATCTAAGGCATCATACCTTCGATTTTTGATCATCTAAATATTTTTTCATAGTGCCCTTCAGGCGTTCGAGTTCTTCATTTAAATTGAGCTCCTCCAAGGCTTTTATTTCCTTCGTATACCTAATTTTTTGCTTATTATTAGAAAAGCAGTAAATTATTTCCTTAACAATTACCTTTGGATATCGTGATCAATTTTTTTCAACGAATCTAATTTCATAACGTTCTCATTTAAAACCTTTTTATTTTCTTCCTTGGCTCTCTGCTTTTCGTAGATGAATTTTTGCAGCTCACGTTTGAGGGGTTCTAATTTATCCTGTAGGTCGGCGAGTTCAGTTAACGTTGCATTGATTTTGCTTCTTATTTCTTCTTTACGTGCTTTAAATTGAGACAGTGCTTGAATACCCTCTTGAAGTTTAATTTGCTGATCTTTGAGACTGTAATAAGACCCCGTAAAATTGTCTTCTATAACAGTTTATTTAAATTCAAAAATACCTATTTCTGGTTTCACGCATTTTATTCAATTTTTCATTATCTTTTTCATATTTGTTTTGCAGCTTATCAACTTCAGACCTTTCAGTTTTTAATTCCGCTGCTGCCGCTGTTTTGTCCATTTGTACATCTTCCATTGATGCCTCTGATTCGCTTCCTTCAGGTAATTTTGTCTAGCGGAGAGATATGTCAATGTGTATTGATTGGGGAATGGTGTCAAAAAGTTATAATAATATATATAATAATAATAAAGTAGACCCTAGGAAACAAATTCAGATTTTTTAAGTTATTATGAATTTAGTGAACTCTATGACGTTTTCATTGAGACGTTATGCCACCCTACAGAAATAATTAATCTGTGATCAAATATATAATAGTAACAGATAGAATTTATCAACTAAAACCAAGTTCTGGTTAATTTAATTTGAATTATTACTCAATAAATTTTAATTTTATTAAATCTCGTAAACATTAATGGAAACACTCAGACGTTGCTTTGCTTTTTGCTAATCAAATATCTAAACCGAATAACAAATACACCAATTTAAGGGCTTGGAACCAAATATTCTTACTCTACCTTCAACTTTTCTATGTCGGCTGTAAGTCTAGCAACATCTTTCATAGCTTCGTCCAGCAAGCTCATGTCACCAAGCATAGAATTAACCAACTGGACATTTGAAGTGGGCTCTGTTGTAAGTAATTGGAAGTTTTCAACTTCATTAACTGCCTCAGCCAGTTTAACTTCGGTGCTTTTCAACTCAGTCTTCAATTTTGGAATTTCTTCTTCAAGACGTTCAACTTTTTCAATGATCGGTTTTAGGCTCAAAA
This sequence comes from Dysmachus trigonus, assembly GCA_949715965.1. NCBI lineage: Eukaryota > Metazoa > Arthropoda > Insecta > Diptera > Asilidae > Dysmachus > Dysmachus trigonus. The sequence continues at coordinate 76,043,824 of OX454319.1, forward strand.
GCCCTTCATACTTGATTTGTTCCTTTTTTAGCAGCACTTCAGTTCGATTTATATTATCCGGTAAACGATGAATTTCATCAGATAATTCGCTTGTCAGATCAGTTGCTTCGTTAGTAGACATAGCTTTGTGACAAAGTGGACAACAAGGATCATCTTCAATCTTTTGAATATATCTGGAATAAAGCTAGGGTTATTGAAGGATTTTTTGAAGAGTAGTTTTTCGATGGATTTGACAATTTGTAGGAACATTTCTTTAGCGAATTACATATACTAAATTATAAAGTATACTTACTTTTTGTACATGGCATCTGCCGATTTGAAAGCACCTAAATCCAATTGAAGTTTTTCTATAGTTTCCTTGCTTTTAGCTAAGAGTTCCTCATACGGAGTTGAATGACACTTATCGAAAATTCTATCTTTGCCATCAGCAAGTTCCTTTTCGCTTTTTGTTAGCTTATCCTTCTGATTTTTTCTCATGAGTTCCATTTCCTTTTCTTTTAGTTTAGCAGCACTTATGCTTGAATTTAACTCCTTTATTTGACGTTGGAGTTCGTCGTAACAGCTTTGTAAATTTCTTTTATAATTGGACTCATTTTTTCGATTGGGAAACAATTTCTTAATATTATCGGAATGTTTGCTCTTGACACGTTTAACCTCTAGTTCTCGTTTCTCGAGCTCTTTTTCTTTTAAATTAATTTCAGCCATAGATTTGGAGATAGAATTAAGGAATGTAAGTTTGGTATCGAGCTCTTCAACACGCGCTTGTAATTTATCAATATTCTTTCGCTTTTCAGCAATACTGCTTTTTATTTCATCTAGGTTTATGCTGTTGCACAAATTCTCGTATTCTTTATTTACTTTTTCGACCTTTGTAGTTACTTGTTCCAGTTGCTTTGAATCATTTTCAACTGATTTGATTTGTTTGATCAATTTTTGTTCTTCCTTTTCCATCTGATCTTTCTAAAAATGCAAAATGGTTAAATAATTAAGAAAAAAATTGTTCTTCGTCACTATTCACAGCAATTAAACATTAAATCAAAAGCATTATTCAATATTTTGCATAAAGTTATTCTTCTAAAGGCTAACAAGATCCAGTAAACTCAAAAATTGAGGCCAACTGACCAGATTAAGATGTGCAATCAAAACAAGAAGAAAATGATGTTTTCGACATAATTTCTAGCGTCGGGGATCATTTTCATCTTTATGGATATTTTGAAATAAAACTGTCGAGGGAAACATGACAAATATTGGAAAAACCTATGCAACCAAAAAAAACTGGCTTTTGGTGTTTAAGATCTGGTTGAGTGATTGGTCCTTCCTTTTTTAAAAATGCAGCCGTTAATGTGAATGAAGATCGATATCAAACTATGATTAATAACTTTTTAGAGAAGTATTATAGAGAAGTACGGTTTCAACAGGATGGTGCTACGGGCCATACAGGCGATGCATCACACACTACTGTCCCTGTAGAGGACTTTTCAGAAATTAATCCAAATTTTTAAGATATCAATCGGTGAATTCTATTTAACACCTTTGTACAGTACTTTATTTCAGGTGCAATCATAGGGAAACACGTTAAAATGATAAAGTATGGTGCTTAGAAATATGCGCTCGCAAAGCCTTTTACAATTACAAGCCGTGAAATAGTCCGGCGCACATACACAGTGGTAGAGAAGTGGTTTCAGCTGTCAAAAAATACTGGGTCTTATGGGCGACGTAAAAAAGGCAAAATAAAATTCACGGCAGCATCCAAACTAAAGCTCCTGCTTAAAAATGATTTTCACTAACGTTTACCCTAAGAAGTTCGCTTTCATTTTACTAGACATTTAATCACTTTTTTAAACAAAATATATACAATTTTTGAGTTTAAATTCAACTTAACCAAAAACACGAGTCTCAGACCGCTTGCAAGGAACGGCGGGATGTAGAATTGGGAGACCAATATACATACTTTTTTCTGTGGGAAGCGCCTTTCCCGGTAGATTTGTTCTACAAAACAGATTTAATTACAATCAACTTCTAAGTTTTGAGCCTTTTACTAAATAAAATAGAGTCCGAAGACACAAAGAAAGAACTTAAAAAAAAAAACCTTAAACTCCTGTCAAATAGTACATTTCACATTTCAATTTTAATTTTTCCACTTGCTTACATCCTTAATGTTAAAGGAAAAACTATTTTCGCATACTAGGTTTATGTGTCCCGTTTGTGCAGATATTATAATATTGCCGATATTATGATAACGAAATTAATATTTATACCACATGTGTGTCATAAGCAGTAGTGTCCCTTTTCTTGTTATTCGATATTCTTTAAACGTGATAGCTCTTATTCGACAGATGTACTGTTAATGAATTGAAATTTTTCTTATAGTTTTATGGAGTTAACGCTAACACTAGCGGAGAAAGTCACTTATCAGATATTGTGTTCCATAATAGACGGCAACATTTCTATTTTAACTTTCAATAAAAATATTGAGAGAATATCAGTAATTTATTTTTAATCAAAAAATTTAAATAAAATCTGAAATTTATGCACTCTTTACGTACCTGAGATTTCTTCGATGAAATGTCACTCTCCAAAGAAGCCTTTGTTTCTCGAAGCTTATCAATCTTTTCCTGTAGATTCTGATCTTCTTTATCATGATCATTTGCTAGTTTTGCTATTCTAGCCTCTTCCTTTTTAAACGTTTCATTTATATTTCCCAAAATCTCAGTGATTTCCACACTTGAATTTTCAAAATCACTTTGTACCGCAATACCTAAATGATTGCAGAGCTCAGTAATTTTTTTTGCTCTTTCTGAAGCGTAATCTTGTTCCTGCTGCTTCTGATGAATTAAGGATGTCCTTTTTCTATCTAATTCTGTAAGAGTGCATTGAATTTTTCTCTCTTGATTTTTGATTGATGCTAATGCATCTTGTAAAGTGTGTAACTCATTATTTTTCTCCTCAACAGTCTCATGAAAATTTCTAATTTCCCTTTCCAATTGATGTATGTTACCTTCGAAAATCTTTTTTATTTTTGATGATAAATTATTAGCTTGTTCTTTGCAATTTTTAAGCCTGAAAGAAATACGTAAGCGAAATTTTATGATGCATTATTAAAAGCACAATACTTTGTAGAAAGTTCGATTTTCACAGCTTGCAGTTTGGACATAGCTGCTTCAACTTTATAAATGGTACTAAGCTTTTCCTCAATGGGTTTCATTTCTTCTTCAAACTTCAAGCAATTTTCCTGTAATGTTTGCAGTTTTTTTTTTGCATTTTCCAAATCCAAACTTTTGTCTTCTGCTTCCTTTTTAATATGGTTGAGATACTTCAAATTGAACTCTATTTAAATTTACCCCTATTTTTCTGTTTTATTTAAATATATTACACTGTCCATTACCTTCCAATTTCAGTTTATCCTGCTCTTCTTTTCGCAACTTCATTATTTTATCAATTGCTTTGTTATATTCGCTTGTACCGAAAATTGCATCAAATTTTTCCTTGAGTTTTTTTGCTTCATCTAGGGGCCAACTGGAATCCTCTTGGTGACAAAATATAACATTGTTGATAATTGCCTTTGAAACACCTTTAAAATAGATCATAAGCGTCATTATCAATAAAACCTTAGAGTAAGACCATGTAATTTGTGTTAAATTATCTCAAAAGAACATTAAATTCAGGCAGTTCAACATTACGGCTTAACTTGAAACAAGCGACACGATTCCATGTCGGATGTTTCTATTACTTACCCATAAAATGGCACATATCGTTGTCTATATCAATGCATCTTTTGCTAATTGTTTCCTCCTTTTCAGCTGACATAAAGCTAATTGTACCGTCGAGAGTTTCAAAACTTAATTTGCCACGCTTGTGTGCTATTTTCATAGATCTGGTTACTGTAAGCTGTTCTCCGCGAATATTTCTCACCTGGATGGAAGAATTAAATATTAATTAAATGATTTTTAAGAATTAATTTTAAAGAAAATTAAACACGTACTTATTTGAAACTTTTATAATATATTGAGGCACATGTGAGCTACATGAAAGAGTTGTTTCATATGAAAATATTGAATAGGTTTGTCGCTATAGGAACTTAACTGTAAAGCTTCGACGATAGAGCTGACAATTGGAGTGTAGGCTAGCATAAGACTGTAATTATGGGAAACAGATAAAAAATTGTCCTTTATGAGTCAATGACATATTGTCGACAGTACACCTAAAAAACGTAAAGAATTGCAAAATTGTACAAATGGTACAGCTTTTAATATTAATTATTTGGTAACAATTTTTACTTTTCTTTCACGGATATGAATGGTTTAATCGATGAATTTGACGGAAGAAAATGATTTGCCAATGATGAAAAGTAGGATTTTGTAAGGCTACAACATTTTAAAGATATCGTATGAAGTTTATAAACTACACTGCTCGACAACAGTTTCCGAACACGTTATGCCCTAAAATCCCAGGCTGGTTTTTTTTTTTTTTACTAGTAACTAGGAAACTTTTGTCGAGCAGTGTATATTGCACGCCAATTTCAAAAAATCAGTTTTAAAAAGAGTTTGTTTAAAGATTTACATATAGAAAATTTCTACTTTTCGGCTAGTCACACATGCTCGAGTGCAGGTAGAATATTCATCATAGTTCTTTTCGGCTCGCTACAACAGGACCGGCTACTTTTAAAAGTTTTAAACGTGCAAGCATCCATTCGGTCGATTCAAAATCAACTTACCAAAAGTTTCACTTGCGCAAGGCATTCTATGTTGTCGAATATGTTAGGATCATGAATGAAACTTTGTCCCCGGTTACTTCCTGGTGGAACCTCTCCAGTAAGGGCATATTTCAGGCACTCAATGATAGTCGTTTTACCACATCCATTGGCCCCGAGAATTAATGTTAGTGGTGACGAGAAGTTAATTGTCTGCAAAACGTCAAAATTTAAGTGCCCTATATTGTTCAATGAACGTAAAAATGTGCTCGTTTTCACAGAATTACCCCAAAAAGAACATACCTAAATATTAACCCTTTGCTGTCGTATGTCTGCTCTCAGCTACCACAGCATAAAAACATACTGATCTTATTTTATACTAATTGTAAGTCGACATGCTTCGGAGATACATAGAATTCTAAATATTTTACGAAATGTCTTTAAGTGCAGTGCAATTGATAAATTTTGTTTTTCCTTTATAACATGTATAATATTACGTATTGAAATAATAATGTTATAAACAATAAGACCACAAAGGGTTAAGATCTATAGTTAACACGTTCAACCCGGCGTGGACCATCGGTGGTCCACGGGCGTTGGCCAGATGAAAGGCAGCGTGAATCACTAGAATTATAGTTGTATGTGCACCTGCTAACAATTTCATTTAATCAGTTATAATTCAGGCATTCAATTCTTGTGATAAACTAAGGGCAAGCCACTGATAACGTGAACAAGCAGTGAATCAAACAAGTGCCGCCAGAAGAATAAGCAGCTTATAATCTCGTGCCCTCGTCAATAATGCAGACTTCGAAAAAGCGTGCCAGGTTGACCGTGTTAAATAGTATTGCAAAGCGATTATTTCAAATTATTTTTTAAAATTATTATTAAGGCATATCGTTAGAGACAAATGTTGTTAAAGGAGTAGGTTCTATGCCAAGAGCAGACATTGTGAAATAGCCACCTACCTGTTTGTCTTCAGCTTTCACGCCAAAGCTACGAATTCCCTGAATTGATAAACTTTCTATAGTCGACATCTCACAAATGACAGCAATAAATCATCAGTATATTTACTAAAAAACTACTATTCACTCGAAACCAAACTTATTTGCGACTTTGTGAATTAGTGACAGCCGGCGGCAGTTGTTTTTAAAACTCGCAATCTTCTTCTTTATCTATGGAGTCAGAACTATGAAAATATAAATAATGTGTGTTATTTAAATTTAACTGTTTTCACTGTACAACCGTTAGGAAAGCTGTTGTGATTTTAGATCATAAGAGAAAAGTCGGTTTAGTTGAAGCAATTTCGTGATACTCTTTTGTAATTGTGCATTCAGTACAGGCGAATATTTTCATCAAGATAGAAAAGGGGCACTATATGCAAAGCAAATAAGCTTATTGTAGCCCACAAAGGTACCTATGCAATAAACCCGGATATGCAGTACTCGAAAAATTAACTGAAAATCTGATTTTTTATATTGCTAGCCTAATCCAATCACATTCCCAACTAGAGATTATTTTGAGGAAAAAATACTTCACTCACGTAAAAGGTTTTTACACAGTATGTCCTATCCTTTTTCTATGGCAGATTTCGCAATTGGAATTGCTCGAGCGATTGAGTGTTCACGTAAAAGATCATAAGTTTTTTCGTTGGCAACCGTGTGGCGTCACAAGGCGCTTTATACTGTGTTTACTGTGAGTTGAACTCGAATTAGTAAAAAAATTATATGTAGCTGCGAAGAAAATTAATGAGCGCAGTGTTGAGAGGAAAACAAGCTAGGAATATTATGACATGCTGGATAGAGTACTCAGCACAAGACCATCCTCTTCGTGCATTCCAAATTATGTTGATACGTCGGAGACATATGCATCAGGTATTTTAATTAAGGAATTTTTTTTACTGAAAAATATAATAATTTTTATTATTTGTTAGGTATGGAAAGCTGCCAAGAAAACATTCCCTTGGAAAACAATACAATTTGTGAAGGTAATGAAGAAAATAGGGATAGTAATGAGGAAAGCGTGCCTGAAAGTAGTACAATGACACGCAAAAGGAAAGCTAACCGTATTGCCGATGTAGCAAATGAATTTAACAAAATTTGTGAACATTTGCAAACAAAATTCTTGGATGAACAGAAGAAGCTAATTAATTATGATCTAGGATGAAAAGCTTTTATGAGGAAACGAAAAAAATTCTGGAAGAGAGCAATAAGTCTTTCCTAAACGACTTAAAAAGTATGTTGTCAAGTGGAGGCCAACGAAATTATGGCAATAATTTACACTGCACTTGTGATAAAAAAAGTAACGTGGCACGTGAACTGGGTGTATTCTTGCAATTTAAAGACTGAAATATCCCATATCTATATATGTCTGTATAATTTCGTTTATTTATGTAAACAGTTTTAGATATATGTGAATTTCACCTGTGAATATTTTACGTTAAGTAAGTCTGAAAACTACGCTGTGAGTTAATTAATATATACAGTTCCTATATTTAAAACAAAAAAAACAAAAAATGAATTCTGTATTAAGATATATTGAAAAATTTTTATATTGAATTTTATTTAATATAAACATTTTATCCAATCCTTGAACTTGTTATTAAAGATATGTTCTGCGACACATATGTCTTTAAATGGTTGCGAATATCACTAGCACGTAATTCCTGAGAAGTACTGGAACACTGGGGCTGTGGGTAAACACGTTCATTTTCCTCAGCGTTTCTCATCCACCTCTCATTAAAGGGTAACTTCCTTTTCTCAATAATGTTGTGCAATACGCAGCAAGTGGCTACAATAAGTGGTACAAAACTTATATCTGTATCAATTTTTTTCTGAAGTATTCTCCACCGGCTTTTCAATCTACCGAAAGCATTTTCTACCACAATTCGAGCTTTACTCAAATATACGTTGAAAGATTCTTCTTCCGGACTTTGTGGTGAAACGTAACTTTTCATTAGCCATTCTTTAAGTGGATATGCCGGATCGCCAACTATGAACGCTTTTATCTCCCTTCCATTTATGAGCTTACATGGCTGTCGGAAAAGAGGTGTCATAAATCTTTAATGAAATTGTTAAAGTCTTTACGTACCCGTGCATAATTATGTATGTTTTTGTATAGAAAAGAGTCCCTTAAAACGACAGCGTCATGTGTACAACCAGGATGTTTCACAGTTATGTCCACAAATCTGAAATTATCAAGGTAATTTAAAATCTTATTGTCCATTGAGATTCCTTTTTTACCTGTAATTGGCATCAACTACACCCTGAAGAATTACCGATGCCCAAGTTTCCCTATTAATATAGTCCCTGTAGCCATCTGAAGGTGGCTTCACTGGTATGTGGCACCCGTCAATAGCTGTTAGAATTTGTGGTATACCACTTCTTTGTTCAAATTCAGAACAAATCACTTCTGCTTCCTCCATACTCGGCATTTTGATTTCTTCAGGTAATAGGATTTTAATTACCCCGCTGCAAAACTGTTTTAAACTTCTATGTACTAAAGTCTTGTGTACGCCAAATTGGTTTGCAACCACTTTGAATTCTGCACATGAAGCTAATTTATATAGTGCAATAGCAACTTTTATTTCCACACTTAATGGTTCACGCACGCATTGAGGATTTGGCTTCAGCTCATCTCTTAATTTATCACATAAATATTTATATGTGTCCTTGTCTACACGAAAGTTTTCAACCCACTCATCAAAGTCATCTGAATTAGCAATATTTGTCCACCAATTTTTGCACCTCTTTTTCATCCAAATCTTTCTTGTACTTTTCTTAAACAGAGTGTTCGAATAAGTAGAAATTAACTTATTTATCATTTCCTAGTGTAATTTCGAAGAAGATAGGAGGCGCCTTCTCAGCCTTCTTTCAAATACTTTTCTTCTCGTATTTATCTTAGAAATATGTTTTTTTTAAATTAAGGCCAGCATTTCTTTGGTTTTTTTCCTTTGAGCTGTACACAAAACTTCTATTTTTCTATTTATATCCATTTTTTAAAACACTTTACACCTTTCCTTATGAAATGTCAAAACAAACTGCAACTGTCAACTCAACCCCAAAGTTGCTCATGGAAACAGTTCAGATTTAGTGGCCATTTTCTTAACTCAACAAAAACTCAACTCCAACTCAACCCTGTGCATGGAAACATGTACTGTTTCCATGCAGGGTTCAACTCGAGTTGAACTCGAGTTAGTGTTCATGGAAACTCGGGTTGAGTTGAGTTTCGTTAAACCCAAATTAACTCCACGAAACTAGTCTGGTTGAGTTGGGGTTAGCTTCAAATGTCATTCCAGTTTATTTTGTCAACTCAACTCCAAGTTGCTCATGGAAACAGTTCAGGTTTAGCGGCTATTTTCTTAACTCGACGAAAACTCAACTCCAACTCAACCCTGTGCATGGAAACATGTACCATGTTTCCATGCACAGGGTTGAGTTGGAGTTGAGTTTTCGTTGAGTTAAGAAAATGTCCGCTAAACCTGAACTGTTTCCATGAGCAACTTGGAGTTGAGTTGACAAAATAAACTGGAATGACATTTGAAGCTAACCCCAACTCAACCCGACTAGTTTCGTGGAGTTAACTTGGATTTAACGAAACTCAACTCAACCTGAGTTTCCATGAACACTAACTCGAGTTCAACTCGAGTTGAACCCTGCATGGAAACATGGTAATGGTAATGGTAATTTGAAGCTAACCCCAACTCAACCCGACTAATTTCGTGGAGTTGACTTGGATTTAACGAAACTCAACTCAACCCGAGTTTCCATGAACACTAACTCTAGTTCAACTCGAGTTGAACCCTGCATGGAAACACAGTAATGGAAACAGCTCATAAACATTAGAAACATAGTACTAGACGCACTGGATTTTAAACGTCAAATGCCAGTTCGGTGTTTTTTGAGAAACCTGTAGCACCCTAGGGCGCCCCGGTTTTACCCCAGCTAAAATCCGGTGTAAACTCAGGGCTAATGACGAAGATCAGTTTAATTGTTAACAGAAGCGGTATTTAAAGTCGAATTAACTCTTGCAGCGGGCGCAAGAACTTAATTTTAGCATTTTGATTTGGAAATTATCAAAAAGTAGTTGTTTTATTTTAGAATTTTGGTGCAAGAGGCCAGATGACAGCTCTCCTTTTTTATAAGCTGTTCGTTGAACTGACAAGCACTGGGAAACCCCATGTTTTTTGACAATTCTCAGGGCTGCTTGGCTTGTTGTAAAAAGACTAAACTTTCTTTATAACTCATCAATCATATATAGGCCGTACAGCGACGATTTATCCAGTTTGCACTTCGTTGACTTCCTTGGAAGGACTCCATTGTTTTATCTTTTAATGTGCATCATCTCAAGCTCATTAATCTCAACTCTTTAGAATCTCTGCTCAACATTTCCAAAACTGTGTTCGTTATGGACTGACTACAAGGCAACATCGACTCCTCGGTTTTGCTATATTCTTTTAATGTATCGATTCGCTCTTTGACACCCAGACATTTTCTTAATATCCCGTAACGGCCGTAACGTCGTTGTTTCAATCAAAAAATATCGAAATCAACAAGAAGGGCACTCTAATACGCTCTCAAAATTCCAACCCATATGCAAGCTCTCGAAACTACACCCAGCAAAATTTGCCATTAGATAAAGCTGGTCTTTAAATTCATATAGGAAATATAGAGAAAAAAATAGTCATCAAAAAATTCTCACAGACGGCTTTTAAAGCGTAAGCAATAAAATGACGCATTTTGATTGATTGATTTCATTAGTATGGGTCTCTCAATTCTATCTCCTCTTGCAATGTTAAGTTATAGGGATATGCCGAATCGGAGAAGGGGTAGCACACAACGAGCATAAATACGGACGAGATTGTTTAAATTTTTTTGCTGCATATTTTTAAAGGCGATCTAGACTGAACATTTTGTGTGCCCTGGTCGCTTGCGAAAAGTACAGGGCGGTCTTGATTTGTTCATAAATTTGAACACTCTTAAAAGCGTTTAAATAAAAAAGTATTTTTTTAGACGCAATTAATTAAATTAAATTAGTTTTATATAAATGATGGGTAAGCATCTCATAACATGTTTGGAGTGTAGCTGTGGAAAGAGCAGTGTGTAATGTGTCAATAAATAAGTTTTGTGATAAAACATTTGTGTAAGGTACACTCTGCAGGAGTGTTCCAATTTTCTCCACAAATTTCTATCTTTCTCTCACTAATGAATTTTTTATTACTATCTATTTCTAGCAGAAATTTCCAATTTGTTTCTCTAACGGTACCAAACTCGAAAAAAGATACTCTTTGGTTTCAATGTTAAGTTTGATCGCTTTGTTTTTAATTTATCGAAAATGTGTATTAAGGACAGACTTTTGTAACTCCATTGTTAAACAACTCTATGTTTTTTTTTTCGTTGATGGAATTGTAAATAAATAAATAAATCCAAGCACTCTTTCTCTTTCTGCAACTTTGTGGCTAAAACCGGCCAATTAAGTGGATGAGCATGGAAGATAAATGCCTAGCGTTTAGGATAATTTTGCTGTAACATAACAAACAGGGAGTAACAGAAACCACAAACACAAAGATCAAAACAAGTGAAGTTTCAGATAAAATAATTTTCAAACGTCCATACAGATAATATTTGCATTTGGGATTAAAACATGTTGTCATTATAATACTTAGGAGCACAGTAGATAAAAAATACCTTTGCATTCCTATAGGAATGTAATTTAACGTCAAAATTTAACATGTTGAGATAATAAGTGATTATTAAAAAATAATGAATATAATAAAACACAGCGTTCTACAAACAGTTTTAAAAAAAATGTTGGTCTACTTCCCCGCAATATACAAAGGCACGTTAGATGTACAAATGAGGTTTATGGACTACGAAATACGGGTGACTAGGCCGCCGCTTTATCGAAGGTCGACGACGCAGAACAGTATTTTCTACAAAGCTCTTCTAACTCTATTTCCAGCGAAATTAAATTGATTAGAAAATTATTGTCAAAATTTTGTGCTTATCCCTTGAATTATTTGTTGTAGAAAATCAAAAATCGCGCTTTACTCGAAACAACTCTTTTTTTTCTAGACGGGGTCAGCGCTTTAACTCGGTGAGTTTTTAATATTTTTACATGATTTTCTCTTCAAATCTTGGTAATCGTTTTTTCTATAGCCTGTTTAGCTATTTTTTCGATAATTTGTTTATATCAATTCTTATAAGCAATTAAACGCTGAATTTTTTGTATAATAAATATAGTAATTATTTGAAAAGATCGCACCGGACACAACCAAGACTCGAACCGGCGACCTTCGGATTTCAGCTCCGATACTTTAACCATTAACTCTGATTGACGGATCTCACATAAATAATATTTTTGAGTTTAGCAAGATGTATGATACAATTTCTAATTATTTAACCCTCTTACTCTCTTACACCTTACAATTTTTTATGTACCACCCAAAAATATTTTGGCAAATATGCAATTTGAAAGACATTTATTAAAATAACCATATTTTTCTTAAAAATAAAAATATCTTCAGTTTTTTTTTAAATATATGTAATTTTACACAAGGAAAAGAAAAGACAATTTTTTTCAATAATCCTTTTGAAAATAAAAAGCCGATATATCGGGCTCAAGGTATTTCTCGCAAAAATAGCAAAGCCGATATATCGGCTCTAGGGTAGTAAAAGAGTTAAAAATTAAGAAATATGAAGCGTCAGGCTTAAATTACAATTGCTTAAACAATTGGGAAAAAAAGTTGTTTTCCCAACCATGCCCCAATTTTTTACCAGAGGAGAAAAATAGTTTTTTAAACACTCTCCAACGAACAAAAGCAAAACCTCTTTTTTTTTTTATAAAGAGCACAAAGCAGCGGCAGTACCCTGGGAAGGAACATTAATTAAATATAATCAATGTATATAATCATGCCTTTATAAGCTAAACTGTTGCGCGATTTGTTCTTAAATGCCCTCATCACCAATTCTCTACTCCCGAATAGTAAATAAATTTATTTTTGTTGACGAATACATTTTTAACTTTAGGGGGTTTTCTTACCTCTACAATCACCAGCACACCCTCTAACCCTTTTCAATGACCCCAACAACGTATCTCAAGCCCAAGGTTATTGGGGAGTTTAACCTTCAAGTAAATAATTTTCCTTTATTTTTGTTATAGTTTTTCTTTTGCTTCAAATACCAATAAATCATATAGTATTCGTATTTATGTGCCCAATTATTTAACGTATAAGTCCAACAAAAAATATATTGAAAAATACCATAGCTGTGCTAGGCCTTGATGGGGGTATATAACGTCTTACCATACAATCAAAGAAAAGATATAATAAAGAATTTGCAAGGTACATACGGAATTTTCCTTCGATGCATTTTAATTCACTCTGTGCCTTTCTCATGTTTCTCAGCAATCGCACTGCGGCAGTCCACAAAATCGCAATATTCAATTCAGCTTAAGGTTTTCCCTTTACAAACCCTCAATAAAGCGACAATTTCGTAAAGCAGGGACTTGTGCCGTGTGCAATTCGCTTATGTTTATATTTTCTTTAATACAATTCTCTCTCCGGTTCATCTACTATTGAAGACTATTCAAAAGCCTGAGACTTGGGTGGATTATTGAATACATCAGAAACTTTGCTATGAATTACCTTCAAAACAAAAAATATGGAAAAAAAAGGCAAAGCTTGTGAAATAAAAACCTAGACGAAACCTCTTTAGAAAGACAACTAATTTATTGATTATTAATCTATTTATTTTAATTCAAAAGGGACAGAAATAATTGACGAAAAATAAAAATCGCTTACTTAACATAGTTCGGGTTCTTCTGGAGGATAACGAAACCCTCCATGATTGGCGTAAGGGAAATATATTCATCGGTTGCTAACTCAGCTCTCTCCCCCATAGCTAACAGCACAGGTGTAGTGTGGGTTTGGAAACCTGTAATGGTTTTAGGTTTTCCAGCCTGTCCCACGACGTCCACAGCCATACCAACCCGCACAGGGACTTGAAGCTGATTCAGATTCTCATCGAACGTGATGAGAATACGTGGCTGCATCGCAGGAACCATAGTGTAGAGCAAATAGTGTGATTTTCCCAAAATAATGTTTTTAACATCCAAAAATGCGACAAGAGTGGCCATTAAGCCAGCAACAGCTACAGGGTTCATAAGTTGGCGATCACTGTGATAGGGGCTGAGGGTAAGAGTACCTTTTCCCAAATGGGTTAGACCTTGAGCGATGCGCACCATAAATAAGTTATTTGGGTCCTTGGCATGATATTGGGCTAGCTGTCTCAGCATTGCTGCCAGCCTTGCATTATTTGTTCCAGCCCCTACGAGACCCATTCCGAAGATTGCATTGTGGGCTACCTCAACGTCGCTATCATGAGAGAATTTGCTCAGCGTATCCAAGATATTTAATTTTGGATTTGAAACGGAAATAAGACCCAGAGCAAGTGGTACTGCCCGCCTTATGCATGGCTCGCAATAACGTAGCAAATTTCCGAAAGATCTGAATGCCATCTCGGCGCCAATCTCCTCCCCCATTGCAATCAGAGCAATTCCCAGCACAGCAATGGACTGAGTAGCTGATAAATCTTTATCCTTGTCGGTCTTTTCCTTTTCGTTCTTTTGCTTGCTTGATTTTTCATCTCCTTCACTGCTTGCAGATTCGTAGTGTTCGGAGCAAATATGGAGTAGATGTTGGATCTTGAGAACATTTCCAGTTCCTGCATAGGCGCAAATTTCCACCATAGTTGTCGCCATGGAGTTATAAGGCTCGTCGAGCACTTCAAGGGTAACGATTACAGCTTCAGCTGCTTCTTGTCTTCCCAAGTAGAGCAATGCTAGACCAAGGATCAGGAATTTCGTGTAGGTATCCTTCAGTTCACTCTCGTTTCGACCTAAGATAGTATGCAGAAGAATTTCAGTCACTTCAGTGTTGCATGTTCCAACAGCAATTAAACCAAGACTTAGAGCTGCGATTCCAAGAATCTCTGAGTTGGCATTGCTCTTTTTCTCATTGTTAAAAATTGTCTTCAGGGAATCAATAACAATACTGCGATTTGATCCAGCGTAGGCAATACCCAGCCCGAGAATAGCTCCGATTCGCATGGAAGAGTTTTGATGGTGGATGTAATCGGAAAGAAGGGCATGCGCCGGATCTACCTCGTTTCTTATTCCGCAGTTTACAATACCGCAAGCCAAGAGAGCTCCAGATTTTATGTGGTCTTCGGTGGAATACAAATACTTATCAATGGAAGTCAGTCCACCATCAACGTCCCAGAGGAGGATCAGACCCAAAGAGGCGGTGGCACTAAGCATACCATGTTCCTTATTTTTGTATAGCCATTTATTTCCATCCTCTGTCAAAAGCTTATCAACTCCAAAACCAGCATTAACAAAACCGTTGACGAAACTTGCAGCCAAATTCTGTCGAGCAGAGTCCACCTGGCTGGATGTAAAGGGCGTTCTGGTATTTTCCAGGTGCGATTTGTAGACATCTTCTGGAGTCTTGGGCTCCATTATATCCAGCTCACGAGCTAAATTGAGGAAATAGTTGTTTAAATGGGCGTTGGACATTATCTCCATGAGATCATCGTAGTCAGCGGTGGTTTCCTTTAGTTCCAAGCAAATTTGTTGCCGGGCTAGCATAAAAGCAAGCTGTTTCTGAATTGCTGGATCCTTGGGTTCCGTGAAGATTTTTTCGATCACTTCCATGTTGTTGAGCATAAGGGCAAGCCGCATAGCCTGTGGGAATTAGAAGACTGCATTATAATATTATTTATTTGTTCACCTAGTAGCTTACAATCAATACGGAATATATGTAGTTATTTATTAGAATTACATATAAAATGATAAAAAGGCTCCAAAAATTCTACCTTAAATTTCTTTTAAAAAGTGACATTGGTCAAGTACTAAATATACAATACGAGTTTTAGTGTTTTGTACCGAATTTGGAAAAATCGAACACTTGTGGAATTACCACGGTGTCTGTGCCTGTCTGCCTACATTCTTAGAGACAACGTATATAGTGAACAATTACATATAATTAATATACATAGATGTAAAGTGGAAAAGGCATAAGTTTCAAATGAAAGCTGAGTAAATGAAAATTCCAAAAATATAACATTCAACTAAGCTGAGAAGATTTCCAAAAAGTACTAAAAATCGATGTCCTATATTTCTAAGCAGTACTTAGAAATAAAAATCTCAAAAAATTCTAAGGAATATGTTCTGAGATCTATATTGATCGAAAATTATCAATAGTAAATTGCAATAAAAAAAAAGAGACAAGACTATGCTATTTTTTTTGCGTATCTCATCGAATGAGGTGTTTTTGCTCTTTCAAAATGAAATTGAGGTTTAATTTATCATTTTTAATTTTGATGCAACATTTCAGAGTTATTAAGTTTCAATATCGTTTTCATTGTCACTCTCCGTAATTTTCAAACTAATGCATTAAAATACTTGAAAAATATGTATGAAAAAACAATTATGGAGCATGTCCAAATAAAATAATATTATTTGAGGCATGTTACAAGAACGACAACAGATGTTTGATAGATAAACAGCAGCCTCCACTATCATCAGGCTGTCTGTCCGACTATTCACACGCACTGATTACAGGCATTCAAGATTTTCGGTGCACGTGCTTCCCAAGACCTTTTTAAACGTAAAGTGTGACACCTTAATTCTTGACTGGGAGGAGAGCTTCTATCAGCGAGCGGATTCCGTACAGATTTACGCAGATGGCTCTAAACTGAAAGGCGTATTTAGCCTGCATTCGCTGGACGCCGCGTGTGTACCAACGCCGTATTTAGACGACAACCGCTGGACGCCCGGTGTGTACCGTATTTAGCCGGCAGTTTTAAAAATATCCGAACTTTCATTTTATTATTTTTTTAGAATGTCTGCAAAATCTCTAAATATGCAAAATTTATATAAGAAAATCCGTACTGCAGCTTACTACCAAGCAATGTGCACAATGCGCAGCGAGCTGCACCGTTCAGTAGCCTCACTTCGGCGGATTGGACTGTGGTAAGGAAAGGGTTAAGGCAGAGATTATGGGTAACTCGATCTCTGTCTGAAGTTCTTCAGCTCATCAGAACAACGAAGAAATTCAGATAGAGCAGGAGTTTTGAGCGCAATGGACTAATGAAAGTCTGAGTGTTTGAGGTATTCTGCCTCCCCCTTCCACAAATCAATCAATCAATCATGGCTATCTCGGAGACTTTAATCTGGCTGCGCTGACGCTGTCGACATCTGTATTTTTATTGACAGCCAAGCTGCAATGAACTCCCTCATGGGCATATACACGACCTCCAAAGTCGTTTCGGATTGCTGTGCATTGCTAAATAACTCAGCTGACCGTGTGAATATCAATCTTATATTATATGTGTACCGGGCATTGTAATATTCTGCGCAGTAATAAAGCAAATCAGCTTGCCAAATTAGGCACTGATCTGCCCGATATTGATATCAAGGTACACCGCTTGCCACATTTATAGGCTCGAGTACACATAGCATCCGCTATATTCTGTTACGGCAACCTGCCAAAGTCAAACTCACTTAAAAAATAATACTAAGTTTTGACCGAATTTTAAGTTCTCGTTCCCGCATAAGTCTTACAAGCAGACAAATTTACAAAAAGTCATTCTAATAGCCAAATGAAGATGGCACTTTTTTTTAAAATATGTTTGCATGTGATACATATTTTTGATACCCCTAACTAAGAAATAAAAGTAAAATAAAAGCACTCACAACAACGATTATTAATTACCCACCAGCTCCCACCAATCATCACCATTGCCAGATGTCTTAAATTATTTTCCGTTGCAATCACCTTCCAGAATAGTTTTACAATGACAAGCAGATGACTACGGCATTTTTTGCTGCAATTTTAGCTTTGGCTAGACTAAGACAGAAATAATGATTTTTATATCTATTTTTGTTATTCATAAAGGCGGCTATAGATGACCGAACCTGCGGGGCCCGATTTGTAGGGACCCTACAAATTGAATCGTGTGTAGCACGGTTGGCCCGATATTTTGTTGGTCTCCCTAGCTAGGGTAATTGGGTGAAGCAACTACACAACCGCCCGACTCGCCACTCTAATTCGCTCCAAATTGGGTCGTGTGTAGCACGGTTGGGCCGATTTCTCGTCAGTCATGGGCCATAGCAGGTGCAGGGATGAAAATGTGTGTGTATGCCAACACTGCTAATGAAATTCCGATTTTTTAGATTTTGAAGGAGCCATGTTTCACCTACAAGCGCTTGATTGCGTCTGATAAATTGTGTGGTGTGGAGAGCACACGCCATATTTTACTCTACAAATCGGGCCCTGTAGATTGGGTCATCTGTAGCTTCCTTTAGTCCCCAGCTGAACATTTTTGCGAAAAAACTTAAATTTGAGTGTGATATAAGAGAAATCGGCTCGTAACAATTTAATCATTCTTTATTTGCTTTTGTTTAAACAAATTGGGCAGTATTTTCAAGCATTTTTAATAGCATCGTTTGCCCGATGAGAATTGAGTCTGAGTGCTGTGTAATTGCCTACAATCGCTGACATATGTGAACCGGACTGTTGACCTCGTACGAAAACTCACTTCCAAAATAAGACCAAATTTTTACCAAATTCTAGCTAAATCGTCCCGCAGGCAGACAACTTTACAAGAAGTCTTTCCAACAATCAAAACCTACGGGAATACATATAAACACAAGCCGTGAAGTAGAAAATGCATACGTACTGATGTAGTCCGACAATCGCCCCGAAATAACATTGCTTCTTATGGCAGAAGATCGGAAGTATGCCACTCCATTCGCCTGAACTGATTAACTATAACTTTTACGCGAAAATGATGTTCTACTAATTATAACTATGGTGGAATACTTTTCTTATGATCTGAAAAATGTTATAGAGGCAAGAATAAAATGTTAGAATTTTTCGTACCTAAAAACAACTCTAACCACATCTTCGAACTAAACAGCAGCGGAATGTCGAGTTGGCAGCACGACTTTAATTTGGTAATTTGTTCAGTGGGTTGTAAGAGTAACTTTTGAACGCAAATATCTTTAACATTTTGTTCTCACCTCTCTCTTTAAGTTGCCTTATGATTGAACCTGTGCAAAAAAATGGTCTCGTTTTTCAGATGTGGGTTAGCAGTCTAATTTTTATACAACTTTTAACTTTGTCGGAATACATAACCTCACACTTCAGTGCCAAGCAGTTGAGAGAAGTAGTAGGAACTATGGATGAAGGAAATATTGAGGAGATTAGCGATAAGTCGGAGCACATATTATTCGCAATTCCTTCATTTTTAGCCAACTGTCACAACAAACTACTAATTTATACGAAGCGGAGCGGAATATTGCACTTATCTGTCCGTCTGGTCGGAACGAAGCGGATGCTATGTACTCGGGGTTTAAACTGGGCATTAGAAGGTCCTGTACTGAGGCCTTTCGCCTAAGTGGGCTGATATTGGCAGGAAAACGGCACGAAATTACCCATTTTAAAATGATGAGTGATTAAATCCCCCTTGACAATAACACCCACAACAGAATCTCCCATTTTTAAAGTGGGATATTTCATTCTGGAATTAATACCTATTGACTGGAGATTTTCCTTATATAAACTGTCTATATGCTGAAGTTATTCCTTGTACAAAGTGTCCTCTACTCCTAGACATAAACCTCGAAACTTTTTAAAATATAATTCGTGAGCACGGGTTTGTAACTCTGCGAGTATTTATTCTTTAAAAAGTTTCGGGTCTTATATCGTAGAGATTTTGCCGTGCGGGTTTTCGTAGTTGTAAATTTTGTCGTGGGGGTTTGTAAATTGGGGAGTTTTTGTCGTCGACAATTATAAAATAAGAAATTCGCGCCCAACCCATATTAGCAAGGTTGTATCGGTTATTACTGGACATTGTCCTATCCGCAAATACGCTAGAAGACTAGGCGTACCCTACAATGACTTTTGCAAGAAGTAACCACAAAAAGGAAGAGGAGGAAAGCATTATTCACTTTCTGTGCTACTGCCCGACTTTGTTTTCGCACTTCTTCTTTCATGGTCTTAGTTTCTTCTAATATCGGGAACTGGAATGTTCAGCAAGGACTCTAAATGGTTCTTTGATTAGCTGTTAGGTCACCTAGTGTGATAGCACCCTGTTAATGGCCTAAGTGTGCTTTTTTAGGTAGCCACATCAACTTAATCTAATCTACAGGAACGATTTTCTGAGATATAGGCTAATCAAATTAATGGTTTATACGTTACATTTTGCAAGAGTTTGTTTCAGCTTCAGTTTTTCAGAATGTAATTTGTCTAATACACAAAATTCTGTAACGTATAAAGGACTAACATTTTTAACTACCGCACGATATAATAATTGAGATTAATCTAGAAAAATATAAAAGCAAAGTTATGAAATTTTTAATGAGTAATTAATGGCTAATAGTTTTCTCCATAGGGCTATTATTATTAGAGTTTATATTGAAATTTATTGTGACGTAATTAATTTGTACTTTGTTTGAATCAAAGGACAAATAAGAAAAAAATAAATTTGCTAAGGGTATTGGTCAGGCAAAAAAAGAAATGCAAAACTACATTCTTGCTCTGTAAAAGTGTTGAAAATTAATTGCAAAATTGCTTACCTGAGTGTGCTTGTTAAATTTTTGGGATAAGCTCAACGCTACTTTAAGAATTGTGATATTTTCCGGTTCTGGGACATAAGGAACGCAACTCTGGAGGTACAGGCAGACCCTAGGGTAAGCACTCTCGTCGACGTAGTCCTCCAGTAAATCCAGGCGTTCGATTTCCATGAGTAAATCGCAAGCATCAGCCTCAGCGTTGTGTTCCATGTTATACGGAATTATCTGCTTTACCAAATCGACGAGGCGTCCCCTAAAATTCCCCGAAGTTTCTGGCCAGTGGGTAGAAATCTCCCCTGAAAGATGACGAACATATTCATGGCCCCAATCGCCGATTTTCTGAGTCTGATCGCACAGAAAGCGATAGACGAGGCACTCCTTCCCACTGCCCATGGTCATTGCAAGAACAGAGATAATATCAGCGCAGGCCTGTCGAGTCTCCTGGTCAGGCATCTTCTTGTATATTTCCTTCATTGACTCGTAATGGGGCCGCATAAATTTCAGGGGTTTGGGAACGGATGTCATGCTGGTGGTCGAAGCCTTGATTAGCTTTCTCATCGCCTCCAGGGCGGGCATGTAAAGTTTCTCGTCGGTTTCCTGCATCCGCTCCACTAACATATTGAGCTCATCTTGGAGCTGCTGATCCTCGTCGGACATTTCTTGAGTCTCATCTTTGTTGTCTTTTTTCTCCTCCACTTTAATTTCTTCAGCTTTCTTTGCTTCAGGCATTTTCTGTAAAATTGTTTTTTATTCTGTGTGTGATTATAGTTTTTCAGTAGACTTTTCTTCACTTTTCTTACTCACAGCACTAAAAAATTATGAACTGTTCTGACGGTGGAAAATACGGGTTTGAGGTTATGTGCCAGCCAAACAGCCAATTGACAGTCATCCTGCCAGTGTTAAGAGCATGCATTTTAATTTGACGTATTTATTCGTCAGTTCGTGAGGTTATATTTATATTTTTAACTGCCTATACGTTGATAATGAAATAGGAAAAAATTGGGTTGAGTTAATTAACAAAATATGTAAGGGTGTATATGTTTTAAATAACATTTTTTATATGAAATTGATAGTTTTTTAACTGTTTCAAGCTTCATGTGGAAATTGAGGTAACTACTAGCGCCAGCATTGATACAATGAACTAAGAAACGTCAATCTCCATATAAAGTTGTACAGTTGTCCTCTTCTAGATCAATTGGTGTTGCTAATCGTGTCGAGAACTCAGGCAGTTATGGTGTTTGTTACGTGTTGATTCCCATCAATTTTCTAGCTAAAATCATTATATTTTTAAGTAGTATACGGTCCCAAACGGTTCTACCCAAAACTAGCCACTCCGCCCAGTGTAAATTCGCGTTAAAGTGCCCAAGAAGACGCCGTGTTTTGTGGATGGGAATTCTTGCCGACGGGAAGTGACAGAGAATCCCCTAAGCCAAAGTTCGAGAACAAAAAGCGCAAGAATTTTTGCTTTCCCTTTTAATTTAATCGTTTTTATTTGTTTTGTATTCGGGTATCCCGGCCTCTGAAGTGTTTCCAGTACGTGCAAGTGGTTTCTTTCGCCAAAAAGTAAAAGAGTGCCACAGAAAAATAGTCGCGGGGAGGAAACAATGGAAGCAATCGCTAAGCACGACTTCTCTGCTACCGCTGAAGATGAGCTGAGTTTTAGGAAGTCACAGATTCTAAAGGTACGGTACAGTCGGCTCGATGTTGACTCACTAGCCAGCGAAAGCCCATCATCAATAAAAAATAAATAAATATATTCCTTCTAATCGGGGCGCACTAGCTCTGGCATTCCGGGAAATAAATTCGCCAGCAACGGCGGCAGCTCGATAGGTTGGTGGATTTCAATAATAGCACTTGACGGTGAGCTCGAGCTCATTGAGGATTTTTGAGATTCAAGCAAGCAGCGATCTTATTCCATCCATCCCGCTCGTTTGCATGCTGACCGCCGGACTCAATCTGGAAGCATACGTATCTCCCGCTCTCGCAGCCGCCGCACTATTACCCCTCAGTCGTCGCTTCTTTGGGTTTTCATTTCACAGAAAAAATTCGCCTTCGACCCAGTAACTCTCCGGGCTTGAACTAGATGTTCGCTTCAGCCTGCATACGGCACACAGCAAATGAATCGAATTAAATTTCCATTATTTCCCACCTTGTTTCGCGGCAATTAGCCCAATCAGCCGAGCCGCGCGCTGCTGCAATTGATGTCGCCCCATTGAGCCCCAAAAAGCTCTCGTCTTTCCCGTGACGGGGCCGTCTGTACTGTGGCTCTGATGTAGCACGAAAGGCGGCAGGTCGCCAGCAGTAGCACCCAGCACGATTTCAGATTCTCTCGCAACCAGTCGTTTGGAAATAAAAAAAAAATGAAATAAAAATATCAGTTTAAAATTAGAAAAGTAATCTTGGGCGCATTCTTATCTCTCCCGCGAACTCGCAGGAACGCATAAATATTAAAATTTTTGTCGTATAGCCCCCCCGATAAAGTTGAAATTTACAGGCGGCCGGTGATAAGATGCCTCGCTCGTCCATTGGTCTCTCGGATTGGGGCCGGGCTGCTGCTGGCTTTCACTCAAATATTTACTTTGGGGCCGAACGGGGTGCTGCGGTGCTGTATTTACTCAGCCCAGACTATAATGAGCCTCACCATGAATTATTGCTAGCTTTAATTGACTGGAGATCACGCCACCACCCAGCCGCTTTGATGTTCTAACGAATCTGTTTTGATGAAAATTTTCTAAGGTCGCCTGGGATTGAGGGACATGAGGTCCCCACGCAGGAGGCGCCAGGACAAAGCGCTTTATATTTAGAAGTAAAAAGCCACTGTGACATTTCTGGTCGGAGCTCAATGGGGGCATTAGTCTTCTTTTTCGCCCGCTTTAAAGATACGCCGCGTCCCAGGGGTGGCCGGGGGATGCCTCATCGCCTGTGAATGGGAAGTGTTCCACTGCTTTCCAAGTTTTATTGAGACGACATCGATCGAATTTAAACAGACTTTGCGTGCGGGATTAGTAGGTAAATTTGGTTTCTGGTTAGAGGAGAATTTGGTCTCGGGGCAGAGGTGACAATACTGGAATGATAAGGGAAATGACTTGGTTAAAAATACATGTATGGTATATATACATTGATGTCACTCTGATCGAAGTACTATTCAGAAATTCAATGCTTATCAACATAATATATATATCCTCAGTAATATAAATTAGTGAAGAATCGTTAAAAAAAAAACTGAAGAATTAACAATTCTTTATTTTTTTTTTAATTGACAAATCGCTAATGCTATAAATTTAAAGATATGAAAGGAACTGCCGAAATTGAACCCACCTCATTATATGAGAGGACCGAAATAAGATATATATCAAAATATCCTTGTATTTATATGAGTTTTATTAAATCACCCATATTTTTCATAAAGCATAAAAGTATGAGGCTCTTTATAGCACAATAGATCTTTTAGGTCGCGCTTGAGAGGCACCCAGAGTACCTTAACGATCCGCTACAAATAATAATGAGGTTCTTTAGATATGAATAAATGTAATACTTAAAAATTAACGTACAAATAGATGATTTTTTTAAACATTCGTTGTGATATCCGAAATTTGACTAGATACATTTTGTAAGAGTAGCCAGTTTATCACATTTTAACCCATTCGCTGCCAAACACGAGATAACTCGTCGTTGGCTTTAGCTGAATTTTAAGCTGAATATGATTCCGGCAGCGAATGGGTTAATAGTTGTATACAGAGCTGGGTAAATTCAATTACATTACAATTCCAATTCCAAGCTCCTGGAATTGTAATTTGGAATTGATATGTTGAATTTCTTAGTACTGGACTTGAAAAAGTTTTCAAATCCATCGGGAGGAATTGTAATTGTTAATTGATAATGATCAACTACTTACTAATGGACTTGAATTATTCATCAATTCCATAGAACAGTTAGTCATTACGTTGAAGTAAATAATAATTTAAAAAAAATTAACGCTCTAAAAAATAGAATTTCGATAATGCAGCTTATGAATTTGGATGCTACATTAACATCCGTTAACATGTTAATTCTTTTATGCCAACTGACTTCTGTATTCATCCTTTGTGCATCTGCGAACATTGCAACGGAACGCTCTCTAGGTCGTGTTTTCTTACGTTCACATTCTTTCGCCCAGAGCCGCGATCTCCCGGAGGAAGTTGTTAAATATATAACAAGGGCTGATACCGGCCTACTTATACAGGGTGTCTAAAACCATCCGTCCACCCCTTCTAAATCGGGCAAAAACTTTGTTTTCGCCAAGGTGATTGCTCCATCTTAAGTAAAATGGGTACGCTCTACCGGTTGACACTATTTTCAGTAGTACATTAAGTACGTTATTTAGTCCGAAAGTACCTTTTTTTAAATGGAACGTGTATATTTTGACCTCGAATTCGGATTCCACGATGAAAAATACACAATTTCAATTTCGCCCTCTAAATGACGTTTAAATTATTTGAATTTGTGTAAACCGGAAGTATACCTTTTAGCAGCGGATTTCCAATTTCAATAAAAGAGAGATTTTGAGCTTATATATTTTGTTTGAACTTATCTCAATCGATATTGAATTCAAGCCGCGATATCCTCGAAATAATCTTTGAACTTATTTGCACCCCTATTTCATTCGATATTGAAGCTCAAAATCTGCATTAAATTTATTTTTAAATATTGTGCTATATTTTTATTGAGATTCCTTTCCAAATTAAAACTGTGGAAAGTGATGACAAAATATATCGTAACTTAGGGTTCCTTTTAGGAGTCAACAGTCTACATACTGAGAAAATTTGCCAGGAAACTAAATAGTTTGTCAGACCAGACCCAAACTACCTATCTGGCCATCATCCACCTATAGTGAGCAGCAAACCTGTAACAGAAGGTGGTATAGTTAAATAAAATTCTCATATATTTTGTTTTATTCTAATCTTTATTAAGGTTTTGTGTAATAGGAAATTTTTATATTTCTGTACGAAACAATGCTTGCAAAATAAATAAATATACAGTAGGACCTCGTTAATCCGGAGAGGCAAAAACAAGACCCCTTGCGGATTATCGAGGCGCCCGGATTGTCATATTTAATGGTAATAAAACACATGTTTAACCTTAGTTTCTTTAATCAATTTTTTAATTAAAGTATAAAGACAAAAATGAACATGTTCAAAAGTACAACTATGTAAGAAAAAAAGTAAGTTAACATTATTTAATTCTTCTTGAAAAAGTCTTGAAAAATGACGACGGATTAGCCCGCAACCCGCACCTACACACGCCGATCCCGCCCCCCGCGAATCTTATTGCCCGGCCGGATTACAGCGATCACCGAACAAGCGGGAGTCCGGATTAACGAGGCCCTACTGTATTTTTAAAATAAATAAATTTCTTATTTTTTTCATTTATTCGCCTTATTACACTTCAAGAAACTAAAATAAATTCCTTGTATTTAAAAAATAATTCATTCGTTTAGTTTAGTTGAATATGGGCGAAAGCAGCCACGCGATCACTGCAACCAAGCGAGGTCTATTGTGAGTCCCTGATTTCCTCATATGTTATATTCCCAAGTCGAGTCCTTTGATTAGGCCTATAATAATGTTGGGTTTTTTGTCCCATAATACTTTGGATTGTGGGAATGGTTCTCCTAGGTAGGCCTGTGTACGCCTAGCTATAGCTGGGCAGTGGCGAAGCAAGTGCTAGGAAGCGTCATGCAGCCGAGTCAGCTTTGCCAATTTTATTGATTTGATTCCTCAATGCACAGTGTCCAGTAAAGAGCCTTGTACTTGTAACTATACGAAGTTCAGATCAGATTCTTTCTCCCTTCGTGTCTCGGAACCCACAGGAGGACGATCTCATTATTCTTCGCCAGGGTTTTGATAGTTTGAAGGCATTTCAACAATTGTTGAGTCAATACAGAAGGACTTAAGGGCCTTCAAAGCTGTCTGAATGTCTGAGAGGATGTGAATTGCGGAGCCGTTGATGGCTCTGCGAATACAGGTATTGGCGCATTTCGCAATGAAGAGCACTTCCTCTTGAAAGATGATTGGAGTCTTACCTAGAGCTATTGAAGTGAGGCATTTCGGGCCATAAACATCAAGTCCTTTATCAGTTTTTGAATCGCCAGTATACCAAATCATAATGCCTGGGGGTACTATTGGGTTGTTCAGAAAGTATTTTTTTTTTCCGGGGAATATGGTGAGTCAATTTTGTCCTTTTCTGTTTGAGTGAATCATTCAATTTGTCCATATACTTCAGAATCGATCTTGGTATTGTCCGGTAAAAGCTAAAAAAAAAAAAAAAATTGAAATCCCACCAAACAGAGCATCACCTTCTTTTGATGAATATTGGTGTTCGAAGTGCTTTGAGCCGGTTCATCTCTTTTACTCCATGATCTCTTGCGTTTAACATTGTTGTAGACAATCAATTTCTCGTCCCCAGTGATGATTCGCTTCAGAAATGGATGATTTTATTGACGTTTGAGAAGCGAATCACAGACGTCAATGCGACGATGCGAATTTCTTTCTGTAAGAACATGTGGAACCCATATGTCGAGCTTTGAAATAAAACCAAGACGTTTCATGTGATCATGAACGGTAGGTTTCGATAAATTTAATCTCTCAGCGATATGACGAATTGTTAATCGGCGGTTCGTATCATTCAATGCCTTTATTTTGTCTTCATCAGCTTCAACTGGCCTTCCAGAACGTGGTGCATCTTCAACATCAAAATTGCTGGAACGAAATTTTACAAACCAGGTTTTTCACCGGCGGCGGCGTTCTGTCAGTACATCTTCTCCATACACATCGACTAATTTTTTTTTCTTGGTTGAACAGCATTTTTATCTTTTCTAATCTAAATTATAATTCTAAATCGTCTGGTTTAAACACTCAACAATTCCTGCTCTCTGGCATATAAAGAAAAAAAAATTAATATATATCTATTAAGTGCATTGATACATTATTACATACCTTAAATTCTTGTTTAATAAATTGGTAATCAATCCAATATCCTTTGGCTTTTTCTAACTTTTATATCTTTATGAGCATACATATAAATTCTCCACAGTTTTTGAAGTAATACTATACTAACATCTGTCGTTTTTTCCCATAGCTTATTCATCCTTTTAGGCGACTCATTATAATGTGTCAACCTTTTTTCATAAATTAATGCCCACAAATTTTCTATCGGATTTATATCCGAGTTTGAGTTGGCCATTTTAGTGTAGCACATTTTTGATTTTTGAGCCAGTTTTTTACTACAACTGCGGTGTGCTTCGGATATCCGTCTTGCTGAAAAAATTACATTTTTCATTATCCCCTCAATTTTGACCAACAGTCCGATTCAACTCCTTGGTATGTACCCTAACACCAAGATGCTACCGCCACCATGATTCATGGTTGCTTTGAATTTATTCGGGTGATACTCTTCAGGATTTCTAGTCTCTATAAACTCAAATTTTGGTCTCGGCAGACCAAATAAGCTAGAGGAACCGATAAATATAGAAATATCTGTAAATCTTTTAGCATTTAGTAATTTTACCTACTTCCAGTCCTCACTACTCAGTACTTAAATTTGCAAGCAACATATTTATGAACTGATCGATATTTTAACTGGCTTCTTCTTCCTCTCCATTGGCTTCATACCAATTATTTTTAAGACTTGTTGTACTGTTCATGGACCAGCATTCGATCCAATGCTTTGGGCTGCTAATTTTCGGTAATTTTCGTTTCGGATCCTGAAGCTAGAAGTCAAGCAAATAAACGAGTTTCTTGATCAGAGAGTATGCATAATCTCCTTCCGGATGTATTGCTGGATGTAATCCCAGGAGAATTTTTAATTCTCTTGACAGTTTGGTGACTAATTCCAAGCTTATTTGCAATTTTTCTTAATGACTCACCGTATTTTAAACAGCTTATCATCGAAGATTTAACTGTTCCGCTTATGTTTTTAATTTTTTTAATGTTCAAGCACTTGTTACCACATCGGAAAGCATTCAGTGAGTGATTAGGAAATGAAAACAGTTGTACAAGTGCGTTACCACGCTGCTTTCCTAAGAATAATAGTGCTCGTCTTTAGAGTGAAAAAGTGTACAATGCACTTAATAGAAAACTTAAATTCAAATATCACAAATTCAGTGAAATTAAGTTTTTTAGTTTCTTGAAGTGTAATAAAGTGAATAAGTGGAAATAAAATAAGAAGTTTATTGATTTTTAAAATATATGAGCATTTTATTCAGCCATACTACATTATGTTTTAGTTTTGCTCCTCACTGTACATAAGATAGGTCTGTCTAATTAGATGAAATACCATCTGTATCTTGAAGACGATGGCACTAAATCAGAATCTTGTCCTGTTTTAGCACGGTTAAGAATATCGATCTTCAGTGAGGAGTTGTTGAATTCGGCAGTTGGGTCAGACAAACCTGCAGCTACGGTATTCAAATCTTCTTAATTTGGGATCTTATTAGAGAATTTGAATTGAATTGTTTCGACTTGTATAACTCCATTGCCTGTAAAAATTCCTATAGGAGAAATTATTTAATATTATCAAATTTAATTCGCTGATAGAGGAGCTGATTTTCCGCAATAGTGGGTAGCTTTTAATAAGTCCCAAGGGGACCTGAAAAACTCAACTTCGTTTAACAGAAGAGATGTGGAGAAAACCGTTTTTTGTGTATTAGTAACTAAGCATCCCATCTTTGCTCGGGTAAACTAATTTTCCCAGAGATAAGGATTTGCTTGACCAATTTTTAGCCCTCGAATACCCATATGCTGTAAATTTCATCAAAATCGTTCAAGCCGTTTTCGAGAATAAGCGCATTTAAAGTATTTTTTAATTTTTATTATTTTTAATCGTGCTTCAAAGAATCAAATACTTAAATGAATGAAAGTTCAATCTTTTCTGATAGAAAATGTTTTTAATTAAATAGAGAACTTTCAACAAACTTTACTAAGACATTTTTACATTCAAGTCATACAGTTTACCATGCATCTCACTAAAAGCCGAACCACGTTCAGGGATTCAGTTACCAAGCCTCAAGAAATCACACATATAACATTAGATCATTCATGTTGAACAAACTGTATATTCAAAATAAGAAGCATACAAAGTTTAAGTTCTATATGAAATAGCAAATCTAGCGATTTTTAGTTATACAGCATACAAAAAATGTGTAATGCTCAAATATTTTTTTTTTAAACTGCGTAAATGTAAAAAAAAAAACTTCAATTATTTATGTGTCTAAACCAATTTTCGTATAAGTAAATGACACTGTTGGGTCAACTGGGGTTTTATTTTGTTTGAAGAGATGCAGAAAATTTTAAAATGTTTTATTTGATTTAGACGATATTGGATCCGCCATCTTGAATTTGAAAATGTTTATAATATTCAAAATTAGTGCCCCCAAAATAATCATTGTACTAATTTTCATTAAAATCCGATGAAATCGAGAAATTTGAATCTTCAATTTCTAAATTTAGATAAAACCCCTAAGCACCAATTTTCGCTTCAAATTTATGTAAATATGAAATAACTTGACTACAGCGACACCTTTCGGAACTATGGTCCTCTACTACTCTTCTGAAAATTTTTTGTTCTCAAAACTCAAGACAAATTTAAGGGGTAGAAAATTTAAATACGACGGTAAAGTTAAACAAGCAGGGTACGACCATTTTGACTCCAAGGATGCATGATATTTTTACAGTGGCTTAGAAGCTTTAATCAGACGTTCTGAAAAGTGTGTAGAAATAAGGGGAGAATATATTGAAAATTATAAACATTTTTTTTCTATTCACGACCTTTCCTTCTATGTTAGGCTAAGAACTCATGGACCGCACTACGTAGGTTCGCCCTAGGTTTCCCAAAATTCCGGCCGAACCAGATTCAATATAATAGCAAAAACTCTTCTAAATTTTCATTTAATTTTTCATTTATTGTAGTAACTTATGTTTACTTCCAGTTTTGTTAGTACAGTGATTCATAAGTTTATTAAGGGGTTACGTGAGTTTTAAATTCCAAAAAAATTCACAATTTTTCGGATTTTTTTTACGAAATTTATAAAAGAGATTTATTTCAACTATTATAAGGATATAAAAGTACATC
The DNA here is from genome assembly GCA_949715965.1 of Dysmachus trigonus. Classification (NCBI taxonomy): domain Eukaryota; kingdom Metazoa; phylum Arthropoda; class Insecta; order Diptera; family Asilidae; genus Dysmachus; species Dysmachus trigonus. The sequence continues at coordinate 76,074,254 of OX454319.1, forward strand.
ACTTGAAAAGGTTGAAAACAAATTTTCATAAAAAAAAAAATTAAAATTGAGCCATTGACAGCTGGTTTACGAAAAACGATGATTTTTTACCGATAGCAGAATATCTCGAGATAGGCTTATCTGAAATCAAAAACCAATATTTTTTCTATTAGTAGATGCAGATAGCTTACACTTGGACGAACTATTTGAAAAAAAAATGATATTTGAATTTTTGACAATGTTTTTTAACAAAAAATTGATTTTTTTTAAATTTCTGTGAAATTTTTTTTTATATTTTGGTGATTTTTTACTAGTAAAACGACTTGTAATGAATGAAATTAAAAATCCTTCGTTCAAGTACTAGTCAATACTATGTAGAAGAAGTGTGGAGAATTTCAGTAAGATTGGATTATTAGATTTTGAAAAATCATGCTTACCGGATTTAAAAATGTAGTTTTGAGAAAAACACGTTTAAAGTAAAATTACTTTTAAAACTAAGAAAAACAAATTTTTTTTTACAGCATGTTCAAGTGATCTACTTTTATATCCTAATAATTGAAATAAATCGCTTTTATAAATTTCGTAAAAAAAAAAAAATCCTAACCGTAACCGTAATCCGTAACCCCTTAAACCATCTCTGAATGTGAATTGAAAAGCTTCTGCCACCGAATTCCCACCGCAATCGTATCACCATCCGCTCAGTCTGCGCCTCGATTTATCGGCCGAAATTGAAAAATTACCAAAAATTCAGCACAATTTCTGCTGTGGCTGTCATTGTCAGAGTGTAAAGGAGAGGGAACAAAATTCGCACCGTCCACCTTTAAAGGATATCACATAAGCGACCAATCCATTATATAATATTGTGTCAGTGGTTCAACCCTGCATGATATATGTTGACCTCACTGACACGAAATAATGCACCACTCGCTCGATTTAAGGCCCAAACAGAATAGGCCGCCTGGCGCAACCTCTGGGTTCTGATCTTGGCTGGCGTTGGTCATATAAAAATGTATGGCTGGCGCGAGTTCAGACAACAACACAGCGCTAGCGGCAGGCTACAGCGGCCTATTCTGTTTGGTCCTTTACTGTCTCAAATGGCTAGTAGCACTGTAAAAGAAAATATGCTGTGAAGCGTTTCGAGAGTTTTTGAATATTATATAGTTCTATATCTTTGGTATTAGGTGTATAGGTGCCTCAAAAAGGTGCTAAATTTAAAAATTGTATTTATTTTTAGTTGTTCGTATCTTGCACGCTTTTAAAATTCCCCTAAACGTGGCATCGAATCTCATACATTTTTTTTTAAAATGGTGAAATCTTCATATTTAGATTTACGTTTTAGATCGCTTGATAATTTTAAGAAATCATAAGTGATAATTAGTGCACGTACGTATTAACAATAAAATAAAATAAGTGCAAATTCAGTACTATCTCGCTAAGGAGTATCACCTCTATAAAATTGATTTTTATTTTTTAAATATCACAATCGGTTGTATTGTTTCTTGAAAAAACAAACTCCTTAAAAAGTCTCCCCTTTTCAGCCCGTTAGTGGTGATATTCATTAATCCGATTTTGATTATCCGACAATCAATACAAATTTGCCTTTTTAGACTAATTAAAGGCACAATAACGCACCGTTTCTATGTATCTCTTCTGAATAGTTTGAATTATATCAAATCTATGTATTTTAATCTATTAATTCGCATTAATTTTTTTCTTCAATTTCGTAGTGCGAACCTAATAATTTTTTGAGTTTTTATTTTACTATATATATATATACATATGTGGATTTGCTTTCGCTTGTGCGATATCTGGGCGCTATTGAGGGAATATGGAGACAGTATTACATTAAAATCACGGTGAATAACATATTTCGTAAGAACCAATTGTAATATTTACAAGGCTACATTACAGCATTTCAAATTGTTGACCCAAAAAAAGTAATTTTTTATCGATCCAATTAACTGTATATTCCTCATGTGTTCATATATCACACTTTCTTTTACTAGTTATATTGTAATCCGTCGTTTTTACTTCGTGGGGGCGGACTAATGACAGAGTACTGTATATAAATCTCATATAATTCGTCTCATTACGCCTCTTCCTTTCCACGGTTTTTGTGTCATTTTCTTAGAAAAATCGGGTACGAAATAAGACTTCGCAATGTGGGATACTAAGAAAGCAATTCTTATCAAAATTCTCTTCCCAATAATAAAATTTCGATTGAAATTGAGAGCAATTTAAATGTTGGTTAATTATATTCAAAGTGGGCTAATTAAATGCTTGCAATTTTGTTGACGTGCAAAAATCAGGATGAATTAATTGCCAATTTTGGGGTTTTTTTCATTTAATTTCAAAAATGCTTCAAATAATTCAAATTCACAGTTGAAAAAAATGTTACATGAAATAATACAAATTCACAGTCAAGTACACTGCCTTAGGTTATATAGTCAGGAGGCCCAAAAAAGTCGATTTTTCAAGAATTTTTTTTGAGATGACCTTTTAAGTTATTAATGTTAAAAATTTGTACACATATTATGGTAACTCTTGGGTGTATTTTAATGTTTTTTATTTGTATAAATTATTTTAAAAGCTGATACAGCTGATCTCCGGGAGCAACTCTAAAAAAAGGCGTCTTGCGGTGAGCACGATATCTCTAGACTGGATCATCCAAAATGAAAAAAAACAAGAATATTTCGTTAGTATATTGTTTTATCTTGTAATTAATCGAAAGAATTTTTGACAAAATGGCGGCTTCTTATAAAAAAAATCTATTTTTAACAACAATTTTGGCTCTAAATTGTTTATAAAATGGAAAATATTTATCGGTGAGCAAAAACCTTCTATTAATTACTAAAAAAATATGCTTAAGAAGATTGTGTTAAAATTTGAAACTGATCGGTTTCGCCGTTTCCGAGAAATCTTGCTCACTGACTTTAAGAACACCGTTTTGAGAAAAACGCGTTTAAAGTTTCAAAAGCACTTAACATATACGTAGTACAAAAACTCGGGCACGTCATTGCAAATATGTGTGTAACTTCGAGAATATTCACCGGATTGACATGAAATTTTCTGGGGGTGTACTTAAATATATGTACTAGGGTGCTTTTTTTTCGCGACAATTTTTTTTTTTTCAGTCCCAACTCGAAATTTTGTGGCTAATACCTAAACAAACATTCCCTGAAAATTGGAGTCCTTAAAAATAATATTTAGTACTAGACCAAGACGCATAAAGATTTCCCATATAAAATACACGTGAACTTTGATTATTTTTCTTCAAATCTCTACAACTCAGAGGCATTTTATGGCACAATCTTGGGCAATGGTAGGGTTTCTTCAGAATTGAATGCTCTACAAAAGTGTCCATTGCGATGTAACTCTAACTCCCACCAGCGAGGTAGTACGGGTCATTGACCCCAATTTTTCCACGAAATTCTCGCTTTTTGCCCCTATCTCGTAAATAACAAGAGGTACAGAAAACGTGAATATGACAAACTTGTAGCAAATTCAATTTCCTCCAAAAAGTTCTTGAACACCAAATCGGTAACGTCGATATTTCTTGCGATATTGGGCTTTGAAGTTGAGGTAGTGTGGAATTCTCATGGATTATTGAGCTAAATTGTAGAAACACTACTTCAACTTCAAAACCCAATATCTCAATAAATATTGATGTTACCGATTTGGTGTTCAAGAACTTTTTGGAGGAAATTGAATTTGCTACTAGTTTCTCATATTCACTTTTTCTGTACCTCTTGTTATTTACGAGATAGGGGCAAAAAGCGAGAATTTCGTGGAAAAATTGGGGTCAATGACCCGTACCACCTCGCTGGTGGGAGTTAGGGTTACACCGCAATGGACACTTTTGTAGAGCATTCAATTCTGAAGAAACCCTACCATTGCCCAAGATTGTGCCATAAAATGCCTCTGAGTTGTAGAGATTTGAAGAAAAATAATCAAAGTTCACGTGTATTTTATATGGGAAATCTTTATGCGTCTTGGTCTAGTACTAAATATTATTTTTAAGGGCTCCAATTTTCAGGGAATGTTTGTTTAGGTATTAGCCACAAAATTTCGAGGTGGGACTGAAAAAAAAAAAAATAGTCGCGAAAAAAAAGCACCCTAATATGTACATTACGAAAATAAAATAAAAAAGGTCGATTTTCTGAAAATCCTGACTGTATATAACCCCTTAAATCCATTAAAAATGTGAGCAAGAGAGAAAGAAAAGTGTTCCACTTTTAATCGACTTCTTAAAAGAAGGAGGTTCTATATTTATCGCGTATGATTTTTTTTATTGCATAATTTCATTTTTCCTCAACCATTTTTATGTTTTTAAGTAAAACTATTTTTTAACATTTGGAAATATCGCGAAGCAGATCGCCATGGGACAGAGCGGAATCATTTCACTTTTAATAATTCTTAATTTCTTATTTTTTGCTGCCTAAATAAATAAGTTTTTTGAAAATGTAAGACATATCAAACACTTTCTTCTATGAAATGACAATATAGCAAAATTTTGTTGACTAAATTTGTTTCTTTAAAATTTCAAATAAACAGCCGCCATTTTGAGAATATTTTTGTTCCCAGAAGCTAAATATTCGTAAGATTCAAAACATCTTTTTCTGTCTCAATCGCCATATAGTCGTTAAGGTTTTATGAGTTCATACCATAGTTGTACCTGCTACAAAAATAATTTAGTTTTCGATCGATTTTAGGCATTATTTAAGTTCTTTCACATTCACATTTTGTAATTCAGAAAATGTTTTAAAATTTGCGCTAAGCGTATGTGTTAAAATAAATCGAATTTCAGGAAATTTTGACGGTAAATTATGTGCCAAAAATCACATCACTCAAATGACGACCATTATGTACAATTCACTGGCGCAGCCGTTGTAGAAAGTTCTCCAGGCACCTTGCAATCAGAGCCTGTGGGACAGCTTGAATTTATTTCGTTATTGCATTGTGTGAAGCTTCCAAGTTACGTGGCTTTTCAATAAAAACCTTAGGACTTGAGGCAAGCCCACAAGAAATAACCAAGATATAACAATAAATGTGGCCGCGCGTCAATCAGCAATCAACAATCTGAGTCACGATCTTTTAATAGATTGTACACCCAACTCTTTTTTACACGGTGTAATTCGTGTATAATTGTAATAAAAGATAAGTTTCATATAGTTATTGTTATCCGAAAACCGTGTAAAATGAAATATTTAGTTTAAAAACCGTGTAAAAAAATTGTTGAAAGCTTTAAAAGTACTGATATGCTATGTAAATGTCTGATCTGATAGTTTATGTAAAAGTCATACGAAGTGTGTAAGAGTTATCGAAAAAAGAGGATTCCCCAGTAACTACTACATTATAGCAGTTCTGCCTAATTCTTGAAGTGTGGTAAAGATTGCAATTTTTACTAGATCGCTCATGGTCACCTACATAATTGAATCAGTAATTTAAAAAACATAATGAAATAAAGTTAGCAAATGTTATTAGTTACAGAATGATTTTGTAACAAGTGGTGGTGTTAAACTAATAAGTATTTGAAGTATTTGTGATTAAGACCAATCTTATATTTCGTGATAGAAAATGGGTGAACTTTCATCATCAACTGCTATAAATTCAATACCAACGTTGTTTCTATTTTTAAGTATTTTATTGTTGATGTGGCTCAACATATTTAAATTTCAGTTGATTTGGATTATAGTTATATCGATTTTCATTTTTCCTTTTAGATTCTAAATATGGAAGATGACATGCATTGGTATCGGGCCGAATTAGACGGGAAAGAAGGTCTAATTCCCAGTAATTATATAGAAATGAAAAACCACGAGTAATACATCCCATTAAAATTATTTTAAACACCTGAGAAAATTGTTATTTTTGCAGCTGGTACTACGGCAGAATTACACGAGCCGATGCAGAAAAACTTCTATCAAATAAGCATGAAGGTGCTTTCTTAATCCGAATCAGTGAATCCAGCCCCGGAGATTTTTCATTATCTGTTAAGTAAGTAAATTTCTAATTACGGTATTTAATAAAATCTTTTTAAACTAAGCAATTTACCAGTCAGGAGTTCTATTTATTCATGCTGTAAAAGGGGATGAGAGTCACTGTATGTTAGTAATTACTTGCCTCTAATTGATCCCGCGGATATTACGTAAATAGGCGTTTCGTGGCTTCTTGGAAAATACTCTTTAGCATTGGTCCAATCAGATAAACAGCACTTATAACATTAATTAATTGATTCTCATTATATGGACTTCGTCTTCTACATGAATAATGTTGGTAGATCGAACATTCTGGATGCTTTTCAGCTTGATATTTTGGAAACGTTAGAGAAACAATGCACAATGGAAAACTTTTCAAATTTTTAGAATTCTCTTGGATGAATATTACAATATGAATATGAATATGAATGAAAATTACAATAAAATTGTTCTTAGAAATTACTTTAGAATACAACGAACACATTGACTAAATTTTTAAGGCTTTCATTTTTATTATAACACTAGTACGAAAATACACCGTTTTTTATATTAATAAGAACTTTTCTTTTATATTAATAAAAAAAATGATTACTTAGTCTAGTTTCGTGGAATCACTTATTTATATCTTTTTCATTTATTTCAGGTGTCCAGACGGAGTTCAGCACTTTAAAGTACTTCGAGATGCACAAGGTAAATTTTTCCTCTGGGTGGTAAAATTTAATTCCCTCAATGAATTGGTGGATTACCATCGAACAGCTAGCGTGTCTCGATCACAGGAAGTTAAATTAAGGGATATGGTACCCGAAGAGGTTTGTATTTTTAGTTATTACCCTGGTAGTATGTTGCAAAAGCATATAGAATGTATTTATGCAATGTTGTGGCGTCCATTCTTATCGTGGGCGCGACCGTAGCAATCGTTAAGTTTACGCTGCAAGATAAGTGTGCGATATGAGGCGGCAATCTTAACCATAACAATCATTGCCTTTAATACATACATTAATAACACGATTGAAAAATGTTAGTATCTCCTATTGAAGAATGCTGGTTTCTCCGCAACCCAAATTCAAATATTCCGTTTGAGGTTCACTTTTCCCAGAAAATCAAATGATTCGTTATCGTGAATACTTTTTCATTTTAGCCGGTATGATGCGATCATTATTAGCTTGCATTTAGAGCTTGAGAAACCAAATTTTAACGCGATTGATTCGTACCGCGTTATATGGAAACCGCGCTATGAGAGACTTCAAATTAATTCAAATCAGGATATGCGTTCTATGGCAACCGCGTTTTGAGAAACATAGAAATAAGATAAATCAGAATAATCTATACCGCGTTATATGGAAACCACCGCCGCGAAGAAACTCAGAATTAATACAAATTAAATGATTCGTACCGCGTTATATGGAATCTCAGAAATAAATAAATTCTATATAAATCAGACCTATATAAAAACTGCATTCTCAAAGTAACAAGTTGCGACTGATACGGTTAATAAATAAAATTGTATAATAGAAATGACAATGAATATGTAGATTTTTACATATTTAAATTTATACGATATTTATACTAGAATTGACAGACAGGGGAATACACCACAAATGTTAACTATGTACATAAAAAATAAGAATAAGCGTTGCCATAGATAACCTTTTCAAGCCATTTGAGTTGTTGGAATGTTATTGTATCAAAAACGCGTTATAGGAGAACTTGTCGCATTTTTCACACACGAAAAATATAAGCTCATTTTATGAAAGGTATATAAGATGACCTTGTTGTATTGCAATTGTGTTCTCAAAGTGCCGTGTTATACTAGGGCATCCACAATTTTCAGTCCGTGTTGTACAAAAATCGTGTTCGCAAAGTATCTTGTTATGCGAGAGCTATCTGTACATGTACAGAAACTATTTAGCACCCTTGACACCAAAGTTTGTCGAGTTACGAAAAATATTATAATAGATGGATGCTCATGAAAAAACTTATTACTGGTATTTTATGAATAATTTGGTTTTCGAACTTTTTATGAGTCATGTTACGAGCTTCCTTTATTTATTTATTATTATTCAGTCTACAGAATACAATTCTTACAGACTATAGACATGATCTCTAACTAATGATCAACCTAGCAAATTCAAGTAAAATTATCCGGAACTACAAGTTCCTTAAATTGGGCACGATTCTTTGATAAATCAACATTGTCATCAAAGGCCCTGTATATTTGCACAAATTTGGCAGAGCAAAAGTATGAGGCTGTGCTAAATTTGTACACATAAACTCTGGTTAAAGTAGCAGAACCAGCTACTTGAGTTCTGCTACTTTAGCCGAGAATTTAAATGCAATGAATAAAGTGCAAATAAGCTGTCAGTGTAATCATATAGTTTGATAGAAATGTGTCTTGAATGCAGGAAAAGCGATGCTAATTTGGCAATGCTAAATTGGCAGAGTTGCGTAGCAAGCACATAAACAGGGTCAAATACAAAATTGAATTTATTAGAACAATATGTGACAGGTTGATGCTGGCTATAAGAAGTTCTGGGATAAGTAATAGATAACAAACACCTAGATCTACAAGACATACCAGGTATATAAATATTAAACAAAGCTTATTAGCTTCACCAAACAAATTTTATAAAAAAGAGAATGTCTTACAAACATTATCGCTGCAATTTTCCTCCGTAAATTAAAAAACTAAAATGAAAAAGTCAAAATACGGTGTTTGTCCTTTTATATATATTGAATTTCTCGAGAGCAATGTGATGGGAAATTTTTTGTCGTATTGGTAAATCGTGGAAAAAATCTTATATTTATATGTTTTACATGTAATGAATTTGCGCAATGGTTTTTGGAACGATAGTTAAATTTCCATGTCCAGTATTCAAGAATCCTTAAAATTAATAATGGTAAAACGCCGATTAAATTTATCAAAAGTGAATCGTTGAATGAATCTCAACTGTACGATCTCATCGCGGTTCTGGGATTTAGGGAAAAGATAAGAACATACACATTTATTTATTTAAGTAGCTTATCCTTTCACACATTGTATTGGACTATGTAAATAGACATAAAAACGTTTTCATTGTGGGCATACATTTTATTTTAATATTTTGTTCTTTTCTTACAGATATTGGTTCAAGCACTATACGACTTTGTGCCACAGGAATCTGGTGAGCTGGACTTCCGACGAGGCGATGTAATAACCGTAACTGACCGATCCGACAAAAATTGGTGGAACGGTGAAATAGGTAATAGGAAAGGCCTATTCCCAGCATCATATGTAACGCCATACCACTCATAATGATAGAAAGATATGCAGCAGCAAATTGAGTTACATATATTTCTAAAATTAACTTTTTACACCTAATCAAACTATACAGAGAGAAGAAGAGAAAGAGAGCTAGTAAGAGATAAAGAATTAAAACAAGACGAAAAACATAAGAGGCGGCCAAGTTTTGTTTGGGAATGAAAGCCAAGATGTATTCAGTGAGAACATCATACAGCAACAAAAAAATACAAAAAAAAAAAAAAAAGAAAAGAAAAAAAAGCAGAGAAAACTTGTTAGATATTTTGTCAACAACACAATATTACTTTTTTCAATTCAACAACAACAAAAACAAGTAATTTTACAACCATAATAGACAAAAGAAAAGATAGACATTAAGTTAATTCCCTCGAATTCTTCACTTTTAAGCAGTATAGAAATGCAATACAATTCGTAATTTAATACACGATAATTGACTAATTTTCGAGCTATTTCATTTGCAAAGTATGGGACGAAGAGAGGGCAAGCCCTCTTATGATATTTAGTTTTGTCTAGTAACCACCACAAATTTTTAATAAATTTTTTTCTGTGTACTGACTACTTGAAGTTGCTTGTTCAGATGGTTCATCATAAAATATCGAGTTGAGCAAAATCTTAATTGGTTATAAATGAAGATAAGTTTTATAGCTAGATAGAGGATATGGGCATGAACTGATCTAAAACAACATATTAGTTCCTTTTAAATTATTAGCTTGGGTATACTTACCTAATTACTTCATCATAGAAAAACCATTGTGAAACTTAAAAGAAGGTGAAAGCAATTGAATTTTTAAATTATTTCAATTAAGACCTTTAGATCCAAATGTTCTGTAACTTCACGGATTTCGATGAAACCAAAGAAGGTATAACATAAAGAACTTGCATGACAAACATAAAAATTTTGTACGAACATTTTCGACTGGAGTCGCTACATAAGAACCCCAGAGCAAGAACTCAGCATTCAGCATATCGTGAGCCGACCCCACATAATCCCAGTCGTGTGTTACGAGCAGTTAGCTTGCTTTTCAGCTATTCAAGTTCTTGGCTCTCTTTGAATTCCCTAAAATTTTAGCTCACACACTGGGACTGAAGATTTATTGATCATGGATGGTACGTGTTCGGCAGAGGGTTCGGCAGCTAGGCTAGCAAAGAATATCGATATCAACAAGAAGGGACACTCTCAACACGCTCTTAAAACTCCAACCCATATGCAATCTCTAACAAATACACCCAGCAAAATTTCCCATTAGATAAAACAGCTCAGGGCTATTACCTCTGTAAATTCCTATAAGAAATATAGAGAGAGAAATAATTACCAAAAAATTCAGCGTAAGCTATAAACTGAAGCTTTTTTATGAACACTTTTTTAAAGGCGCCCTGGTTTGATGCACTGGTATCGGTCCCTCAATTTTACCTCCCCTCGCAATGTTAAGTTATAAGGAAATGCCGAATCGGAGAAGGGAGAAGAGACAGGTAGCACCCACCGAGCATGAATACGGACGAGATTGTTTCCATTTTTTCATTGTTCATTTTGAAAGGCGCCCTGGTTTTAAATGTATTGTGTGCTCCGCTCGCTTTGCGAAAAGTACCGGGTGGTCTTGATTTGTTCGGAAATGTGAACAAGCTTAAAAGCTTCTAAGTGGAAAAATGCTTTTTTAGACACAATTAATTAAATTAACCCATTAATGCCTGAATAACAAAAAATTGTACGGCAACTTCGAGGCGCTAACTTTTATCGAAGGGGTGGTCAATTCTCATCGAGACCAACTTTTCTAGACGTATTTTGAGTCGCCCGACACGATCCAACCAACAAAAAAAGTGAAAAAAAAATTATTATTATTGTTTTTTTGCAACATTACGTAAATAAATACTTTTTTCAAGTCATTTTTTTCGAAAAAACGACAGATTTAGTGGGGAAAAAGCAACTTTTTACTGCAATAAAGTGCATAAAACGTGTTATTAGTACTTAAACTTCAAAAATATGCAGGTATTTTTTTCGTTAAAAATATTAGGCTGCATAAAAATTGCAACAATGTAACGCATATTTGCATTACTTTCGATCACTTTTTTTTATCTCACTATGTTCGACTATTCCCAAAAATGTATATAAACTATTTTTAAGGGTCACTGATTACGAATTTGCTAACAGATTTCCGTAATTCAATAATTTTTGGCAAAATTCTCAATTTTTTCGAAAAAAAATTGGGTATTCGGAGTTTTTGGGGTCACTGATTACTGATTAAATGCTTGCATATTTTTGAAGTTTAAGTCCTAATAACACGTTTTATGCACTTTATTGCAGTAAAAAGTAGCTTTTTCCCGACTAAATCAGTCGTTTTTCGAAAAAAAATTACGTGAAAAAGGTATTGATTTACGTAATATTGCCCAAAAACAATAATAATAATTTTTTTTCACTTTTTTTTTTGGTTGAATCGTGTCGGGCGACTCAAAATACGTCTAGAAAAGTTGGTCTCGATGAGAATTGACCACCCCTTCGATAAAAGTTAGCGCCTCGAAGTTGCCGTACAATTTTTTGTTATTCAGGCATTAAGGGGAGGTTCTCATCTAGAACGTCAAAAAAAAAGGTAAAGTTCGTGATTTTTTTGAAGGCAAATGACAAGACATAGGGAAATGATATTTGGCATTATCTTTTATTGTACATTTATCTGTACGAAAAAATTTTTTTATTCAAAAAAAAAACAAAATGGCGCCCGTTATTCAACTTCTCCCCCCCCCCCCCCCCCCCCCCCCCCCCCTCCCCTTAATGGGTTAAATAAAATTTGTTTTAGATAAATGATGGGTAAGCTTAACGTAACGTGTTTGGTGTGTGGCTGTGAAAAGGCAGCTTGGAATATGTTCATAGAAAAGTTTTGTGATAAAAGGTTTTTTTGAGGTGCACCCTACAGGAGTGTTCCACTTTTCGCCCCAAATTTTTGTCTTTCTCTCACTTATGCCTTCTTTATTACTACGTATTTCTAGCAGAAATTCCCATTTCGTTCCTATAACGGTACCAAGGTCGAAAAAAGATAAGGAATAACCGCTCGAGTGTCCCCTCTTGTTATAGATACTCTTTGTAAGCTAGAAAACAAACGCCCTCGTCGCTTCGCCATTCGGTTGGCTCCTGGTATTTTAACCACTTGGGTACGAGCGTCGACTATAGTCGACATCCAGTTTATCTGCTGTGCAGTTTTAATGGGTAGGTTCAGCTGACTACGAATCCTTACCCTTTGTCAAGATCCTAGGAGAAATGATTATAGCACACTTGTGATTCATTTAAATAAAATTAATTAGTACAATTTCCACAAAATATCATGTGGAGAGTGAGTGTCGGCTGTGTGATAATTTTCACGGCTGGTGAACGCCGTACCGAAGTGGTTAATACAGTTTATACCTTTCTAATGGAAAGAAGTGAATTCCACGAAATATTTCGGAAAGTATTAAATATAATAACGTATTTCAATATAATAACTAAAGGTTCTTACTTTTATTTGAGCTTATTTACAAGTTCCTGCGACAATTGGTTATGTTTTAATTAATTTGCAAAAATGGCCAAAATACGGTCTTTTCTACTTTTGAAACCTATTTTTTTCCAACAAAGTGTCGTGATAGCACTTTTTGTTTGCGAATTCGTTATCTACGGAAAAAATCCTATCGAAATTACCACTTTGTTTTGTAAAAGCAAAACCATCGCTGGCTTGTGTTATTCAACCTATGGTAAAAAGAATGTTCACTCCAGCAATTACGCCTTGTCTTTTTGTGGTCTTGGTACGATTATTCCTGCCAACTCCATAATTTTGGTAAAAGTTGATAGAATACTCAAGTATTGTAGTAGAAGAGACGGAAAGTGTGGAGGAGGAGAATTGAAATTAGTCGTCGTACTTCCTGTGCAGGGTTGGAGTATGAAATTTACTTCGAAATTCTGGATTTCAGCTCTAGCGAGTGAATGGTATAAGGAAATAATTGAACACCACAGTAAGTGCATTAAAACGATCACTAAAAAATGATTGAACGGATGAATCCTGTTTATTAGGGAAACATTAAAATTCTTTAATTTTATTAGCGGAATTTATAATTTTCCGTCGACGACTCTCAAAAATTAAATAATCTACACAAATCTAAACCAGGGTTCCAATACGAATGAGAAGCGTATTTCTAGTCAAGGCATAATTTTAAATTACATCATAGTGTAAAAGGTTATCTCAGTTAGAAATTGACATAATTACGATGATATCCATAATCAGTTGATTTGCAAACGGTTTCCGAAGCATTTTGTCGTACTTAGATATTATATACAAGGAAAATAAATAGAGATATTTTTTTAAATGATTTCCCAGTTTTTACACGAAGAAATGCTTCGGAATCTGCAGAATTGTGTATTTTTATAAAATGTCAATAGCTGACCATGGAATCTAAAAACAGGTTGATATCTTAGATGTGGGCAACTAACAGTTGACGCGTGTAGTCTCAAAACTGTTTTTAATTGATTGTGTTTAGAGTTACTTGTAGACTGACTCTATATATAGTAAATGTATGTCTCATAGATAACCAATTTTGGATTTAATGCTCCTTTACTCGAATCACAACAAGTAAATAATTCATAATCATTAAAAAAAAAAAACATATTCTAAAATCTTAACAAAAAACGTTCGCCTAGGATAACCCAATAACAACAAACTAAAGGAAAAAGAGTAATAAAAAACACCAACAACACCAAAAGCAACAATCCTTTTGGATGGACGCTTGTATTTTGTATGTCGTGTAGAACACTAAGCTTTACGTCGGGGCTTATAATTTTGTTATATAGAGAACATATGGTGGTAGATGAATGTGCCCGTATCCACTAATAATAGTTCTTTCGATGTTCAGACTTAGATTTACAGCACGATCAGTGGTGCGTTAATAGCTTGCATTAGATTATTTCCACCTGTAGGTTCATAATGAGGAGGAAAACGTGAAGCACTAAGCAAACTAAGAAACTGAAGAAACACTAAAAGACTTTCCAAATCAAAAGGATCTTTTGAAGCCAAGACCAAGTACCAAGTTTTCTTCTTCCTTTTTACTCAGTGAAAGCCAGCGTCAACGTGACTAAAACGATGCTTAAAACATGAAATTATGATTAATGATAATAATTAGTATTTATGTAAATATTGCTTATATTTTGTGTACTTTATTAGCATTTAGGCGATGCACCTTGAGTTATTCATGCAAATTGGGGTTGTAATCGTTTTTACGTTTTTAATTTTATTTTAATTTTTAATTTTATTTTTTTTTTATTTGATTATATATTTTTTGAAATTATTTAGTTATTTTGCCATGTCAACTGTGAATTATTCGACTTGATAAATTTTTTACTGATAATATACATATTATATAAACACAACACACAAGCATATACCCAGGAGGACAACAAACACACTGTCAGGACTCAAATTGTGGACTTTTCTTTCGATGTTTGTTCGATTTTTCTATACCCATTTTATAATTATCTGGAAATATTTTCAAGGATAAGTTTTTACTACAACTAGTATTTGCCAATATACATGCTCTGATATAAATGTAGAAATTTATCAATAAAGTTGCGAATTTTTTAAATAACTCTAGTTTTTTATTTATTACAACTTAAGCAGCCTAAGGGCGAAACCTCCAGAACACTATAGGGCCCATCTACAAATGACGTCATGTGAATTTTATGCCCTCCTTATCATTTAAGGTCATGATTTCATGATGACGGTAAAGTCTCCATTTAAACCCAACATGTACAAGTTATGACGTCGAATGTGAATTCGCTGTAAAATATCGCAATTCCGGAGTTAAAGGTCTACTTCCGGTTTGAACCACTTCAAAGGTTATTTAGAGGGCGAAACGTTATTTTTATGAAAAATGTTTCGAATGAAAGTTGTGTATTTTTCATTGTGGGATTCGAATTCGAGATCAAAATGTACCCATTCAATTTAAAAAATGTACTTTCGATCTAAATAATGCACTTCCTGTCGAGACCGGAAGCTGGAAATAGCGACAACCGATAGAGCGTACCCACTTTACTTAAATGGAGTAATCGCCTTGACAAAAAAAAGTTGTTGGCCGATTTAGAAGGAGTGGACGGGTGGTTTTGGACAGCCTGTATAGAAAATATACATGTTAGATTTCATATAATGCATTTAAGTTTTTTTTATTGAGTAGATCATTAATTATAAGCATTGATACTTCATTTCCTTCCTCCTTTAATGAAATTTCACTTTCGATATCTATATCAAAAGTGAAATTTCATGCCAAGAAATGAATTTAAATTAGCTCTTTTTGAGAATCAACATGTAAAGAACTAAGTACCTATGTATTTTTGTATAATTTTGTATGCTAGTCTGTAAGATTTAACATCTGTAGACATTTAATAAATAAATAAATATCCTCCATGTCAATTCATTTTGCATCTTCGCAGACATATTAATCGCGTATGAGACAAAGTGCTTCATTATTATAAGTAGCAATCTTTACAGGGCGCACTCTACTGCAATTTTCGATTGATGTGTTTACATTGTGAAAATCTTTTAGATGGTTCTTCATTGACTTTCTGAAAGCAAAATATATACCACAAATCTTACAAGTGCGATCGTTTAACTTGAAAACTACTGATGGGCAGTGATTATCGTAAGGAACCTAGAAGTGAATATATATTTTTGATAAAAGTATAAAACTGAATAATTATTATAAATGTAAAATATAGTAGTGTATATAGTATTGACAATGTCGTCTTAAAGTAAGAATAGCATGTTTCAAGTCGAGTGATAATTGAACGAACAAGGGAAGACATTTTCCTGTTTTCGAGTTAGCTTTAATTATTTCAAACCCCATGTTTTCTGCCTGTTTTACCTTCATTGGTGGAGGTAAAAAATCGTTTGGGTAAAATTTTTTCGAATACTACTTCTGAAGGATTCGCAACATGCCTGAGAATCGTTTTTCACGATTTGTAACAGATACTGATTCTCTCGAACGTGCCTAACGTACCATGAAAAATTAAAATTTAATAAAAATGTATGATCATTTCTTTAAATTCAATGTTAAAAAGTGAAAATTGAGAACACATTTTGCATCGTTAAGTTTGGATTAATAATGTTACGCAACGATTGTAGGAATCCTCGAGCCCCCTCCGTAACAATCAGCAACACAACTAGGAGATATATTAATATTTAAAACTCACCGATTTTCGCGTACTTTTGCACTGGAAATACCGATATAAATTTAATATTTTTTTAATAAGTTTTATGATAATTGTTATCTTAAAATAATCAATCACCAAAAAATTGGAAGTAAATCGCATCAAATTAAATCCTTCGCCTTCAGTCATAAAATAAGCAATCCTTGGAAGCTTTTAAATATGGCGCGGCATTTACCAAAAATTGGCGCTATAATAAGCTAGATTTTAAAATTTGCTGTAAAGAGTTCTATTTACAAATTTTTAAATTTCAGTTTTTAATCAGTTTTTAAAATCATTTTTATTATTATTATTGTTATTTTATTTCCATTTATCGTAACATATATTTTTACAAAGTAGATTTCTTAAGCTTAAAGAATTCAGATTTTTCTATTTATATTTATCTCTACACCTTAGATATTTTAATTGGGGAAGTATTTATTTATTACATATTGAAGTTATCTTTTGAGGAAAAATTTGTACAAAACCTCGCGAATTATAAGTTATCCGATCTATGCTTCACTATACTATACTAACTAAACTAAGACTACCTAACCTACTTATTACTACCTAAGCCAAGCAAAGTTGATAAGGGGATTGGTGTTAAATTTTCGAAATATGTGTCTTGTAAGTCAGAGTTTTATCTAAAGTAACTCCTAGATATTTCACATTTTCACAATGGGCATAGTTTTCTCTTTCGAGTAAATAGCATAGCTTTTGTTTTGTCACAATTTAGTTTTATCATCCATTTATGGAAGTATTTGGCTATAGTGTTAAGACCTATCTGTGTATGATTTTATGATGATACGATTTTACATGCTTCGGCACTATTCGATCCTGCATAGACTTTGAAATACCTATCACTGAGGTAATTTTGGATTAAAGATATTGGAGTATTTTCACAGGTCGGTTGGATATTCAACAATTAAGTCAATAAATTTCACAGACACTATCTTTCTCTTATATTCACTCTCTTTGAGACGGGTTTATATTTATTTTAATTTCTTTATAAAACTGAATATAGTATTCTATATACTTTGATATTATTATAATCTTATAAACTTTTATAAGAAGTAACAAAATAAACTATTCATCAAATTGACTGAAAAACAACTGAGCAACTCAGGGCACGTGCAAGTGTACTCCCTTCAGAGAGCACTTTGGAAAAAGACTCCAGTAAACAAAAGAAACCCACACTTGCACTGTACCGATGAGCTACCAACGACAAAAAACGACTATTTTTTTTTTTCAGTCCCACCTCGAAATTTTGTGGCAAATACCTAAATAAAAATTCCCTGAAAACTGAAGCCCTTAATATTAATATTAAGTACTAGACCAAGGCGTATAAATATTTCCCATATAAAATACACGTAAACTTTGATTATTTTTCTTCAAAACTCTACAGCTCAGAGGCATTTTATGGTATAATCTTCGTCAATGATAGGGTTTCTTCAGAACTGAATCCTCTGCAAAAGTGTCCATTGCAGAGTAACCCTAACTCCCACCAGAGATGTAGTAAAACCAATTTTTTCATAAAATTCTCTTTTTTTTGCCCCTATCTCGTAAACAACAAGAGTTACAGAAAAAATGTAAATGACAAACTTGTAGGAAATTCAATTTCCTCCAAAAAGTTCTAGAACACCAAATCGCTAACATCGATATTTCTTGAGATATTGTGTTTTGAAGTTGAGGTAGTGTTTCTACAATTTAGCTCAATAATCCACACTACCTCAACTTCAAAACCCAATATCTCAAGAAATATCGATGTTAGCGATTTGGAGTTCAGAACTTTTTTGTAGGAAATTTCCTACAAGTTTGTCATTTACATTTTTTCTGTACCTCTTGTTGTTTACGAGATAGGGGCAAAAAGCGAGAATTTCATGGAAAAATTGGGGTTAGAGACCTGTACTACCTTGCTGGTGGGAGTTAGGGTTACACCGCAATGGACACTTTTGTAGATCATTCAATTCTGAAGAAACCCTACCATTGACCGAGATTATACCATAAAATGCCTCTGAGCTGTAGAGTTTTGAAGAAAAATAATCAAAGTTTACGTGTATTTTATATGGGTCATTCCATACAAAATCATCAAAAATTAAAAAAAATTGAAGCCGCACTATTTTTGATTTCGACGAAACTTGGTGGGTATCTTTGTTTAGATGTCAGAAGAGAAAATTCAGCATCATTTAATTTGTCTGATGTCTCAGCTTCGGTGCGCGACCGCTAGAGCACTCAAAAAGTGTGATTTTTACGCTCTACTACCATGCGCTGTCAAAATTGTTCTATTAGAGATATTTGAACATTTGTGGTCGCAGTTGAAAGCTACAATATAGTAGTTTTAGGAAAAAAATATGGTAATAGAAAAATATTTTTATTCGAAGTATACTAGCATCCTGAAAATACGATTTTTTTCACATTTTTATATGATTTTCAAATTGCTGTAGTATCTTTCCTGGTAAATTAAAAAAATTTAGTTTTTGCGTACATCATGTCCATATATTAAACAAAACAACAGTCCATTATAGACTTGTTCGACAAATTTTGTATATTAAAAAAATAAGCCTGAAATTTGAAAATTTCTGAAAATTGCATATTTCGAGCTTCAAAATGAAAATGTGGGACAGGAGATAGAGAACTGAAATTCTCAGGAAATTTAGGTGTAACCTTGAACTTTAAAGACCCGTTGAGTTTGTTTTGTTTTTTGCATCCCTCTAGTAATTACAGCCATTTCAATACAGCTAGTAATGCAGACTTTCCTTTTTAATTAGTTTCTTTTCTTACTTCACAATACGAGGAAACAACAACGCAGTAATAAAAAAGAACAACAAAAACAATAAAAAACAAAACAATAAGTAGATACTCCGTATAAGTACATCCCAAATGAAGAAGGCGGTTTAAATAAATATATCCCAAAAGAAGAATGCAATTTATCGTAAATGAAGAATGCGATTTCAAATATCAGAATTTTATTTTGTTACTCTAACATTAATATCATTATTAATACAACAATGAATTATTAATATTTTATATTATAATATTGCTTGACATGTTAGACATACTTATACTTACAATTTTTGAATTATTTGAAGCCTAGAATTTACGAATTTTCAATTTACTTTGAGAAATGGGTACAAAACTATGAAACATTCTTGTTCCCTTTATTGTAATAATATTACTAAATCTATCACATAAAAATTTATCCGCAGCTTCAACATCAGCATTGCATACAAAAAAAAAAAAAATTCGATTCCAGAAATTTGTTCGGAACAAAAATTGAACATAGTTTTAGTAGTTAATACATATATGACGATCTTCAATTCGTTGTAAACTAGCTTTCCGCACTATTCGTTTGATCGTTCCCCCTGCACCATCACATGGACTTTTCCCGTGAGAAGTTGCAAAAAAATACCACTCTGCTTCCAACCCAAAATTATCATTATGATGACATAGATTAACAAAATTTTTCTTTTTTTTGTATTGAGCCGCTGATCCATCGATGAAATATTTAACTTTTTTAAATTCTGGATAATATCTTTTGATGTATTGAATGAACACTTTTTGAAATGAATAGAAAGCTACAGTACTATGGGTTAAGTAGTCGCTAATTACACAAAATGTTTTTAACTTTATCAAACTATCTTTTTTATGATATACTACAAAAGGATGTAAAGTGGCTTGATTTCATTTTGTTTGCTAGCATTTACGGAGTATCTGCTACACATTGTTCTTTTTTTATTACTACATTATTGTTTCCTCGTATTGTGAAGTAAGAAAAGAAACTAATTAAAAAGGAAAGTCTGCATTACTAGCTGTATTGAAATGGCTGTAATTACTAGAGGGATGCAAAAAACAAAACAAACTCAACGGGTCTTTAAAGTTCAAGGTTACACCTAAATTTCCTGAGAATTTCAGTTCTCTATCTCCTGTCCCACATTTTCATTTTGAAGCTCGAAATATGCAATTTTCAGAAATTTTCAAATTTCAGGCTTATTTTTTTAATATACAAAATTTGTCGAACAAGTCTATAATGGACTGTTGTTTTGTTTAATATATGGACATGATGTATACAAAAACTAAATTTTTTTAATTTACCAGGAAAGATACTACAGCCATTTGAAAATCATATAAAAATGTGAAAAAAATCGTATTTTCAGGATGCTAGTATACTTCGAATAAAAATATTTTTCTATTTCCATATTTTTTTCCTAAAACTACTATATTGTAGCTTTCAACTGCGACCACAAATGTTCAAATATCTCTAATAGAACAATTTTGACAGCGCATGGTAGTAGAGAGTAAAAATTACACTTTTTGAGTGCTCTAGCGGTCGCGCACCGAAGCTGAGACATCAGAAAAATTAAATGATGCTGCATTTTCTCTTCTGACATCTAAACAAAGATACCCACCAAGTTTCGTCGAAATCAAAAATAGTGCGGCTTTGACCATTTGATGATTTTCTGTAGAATGACCCATATGAGAAATCTTTATACGCCTTGGTCTAGTACTTAATATTAATATTAAAGGCTCCAATTTTCAGGGAATTTTTGTTTAGGTATTTGCCACAAAATTTCGAGGTGGGACTGAAAAAAAAAAAAGTCGCGACAAAAAAGCGCCCTAATATAGATATATAGTAAAACATAATTAAAACATTATCGCCCCATGAACTGGCGCCCTCAAGTATAGTGCTCGGGAAACACTTCCTACAAAAGAGATTAAGTATTTAGGAAACTTGTGTGAATCAATCCTTCATGCCAGTGTCGAATGCAAAAAAAAAAAAAAAAAACTACGGCATGTGTTGTAGAATGCTCACTTCTGAATCTGAATTGTATATTTTTAAATTAAAGCACCTGAAACGTTTATTAGTTCAAATTTATTAAAAACATATCATACAACGTCTTCATAACTTATCAATCACAAATTCTTATAAATAATCGTAATCTAGCAGGGATAAAGATTGGAAAATATTTGTTTGTTTTTTTTTATAGATTCTTATTAATATTTATTAGATTTATATATATTTCTTACATTTTTGTTATGGTATGGTAACTAAATATTTAAATTCAAATATTGAATATTAACAAAATTCTCTCGTCCCACTGATGCAAGTCGGTTGTCAATTTGGCGGACACTTGAAACAGGAGATTGAGCGGCCTATGTTTGTTTCTAAACAGTAATAATATTACCCATTTGTAGGGTTTATAAAAATCTCATAAATTTTGTTAGCGACTGTGTTTGACAAATTGCAAATCATTTTTGCCAGCTACGCTTGGCACCCTTCATTTAACGAAACCCTCACTTCGCTCCGCAACCATCTGCAGCAAACTCAACACTTCAAAATAGTCCTTCGTTCGGTTTACGTCGTCTCATCGAAGTGATGTGAAGCGGACTGTCATTTCGGTGGTGCTAAAGTGTGGAAAAAAATTCTTAGTTTAGGCGGACAGATTGGGGCTGCGCACGAAGTGTTTGAATGATTTACTGTTGACCGCTAAACGGGGCATATTCGGGACATTATTGGAAAGTGAATGAACGCCGGAACGATGTTCTGGATGGGCGGAAAGAAGTTGTTGACATCGGTTCAGCTAAAGAAACTCTCCGAGCACAAATATTCGTGTACAAATGTGAGCCTTCTAGACCCGTTCCTGCAGCCCTGGTGGTGTTGGCTTGTCTCAAAGACTCCTCTATGGCTAGCGCCAAATCTAATTACAATTATCGGATTAATTGTCAACATAATAACAACACTAATTCTAATTTCGTAAGTAATTCCAGTCAATTTTCCAATTTTCGAGGTTATGTGTCCACACAAGCTCCCTTGAATGTACATAAATCGGCTGGAGAAGTGTTTTACAATTAATGCGCACATGGGTCCCGATTGATTGCTCGATTTATTGTTTGTGAGTCGACGATAACTACACAAAACATCTGAGATGCGCTGTAGTATCAGCTCCAACAAAAAATAGATTTGCTGAGACATCGCGCGATGTCCTAGCGCCTTGCGTCATTTCGCAAATTCAAATTCGCTCGATGTGGCTTGAGTGCTAATTAGCATTTTTGCTCTATATATGCTGGGGTCAATGCAGTTTGATCCGAGGAAAATTGAATTAAAGCTATAAGTAATCTCTGTGAAAAACGTTGATTTAATTGGTAGGATTAGGAGAAAACAGATTTGGAGGTGTTCAATTGTGCCATCGGTGGATTTTGAAGCTAAAGAATTACCACTTTCACCAGGATCGATTTGTATCAGAGGCGTCTGATGACGTCGCTATCGATGCTCTCTGCATGAAGTTGCCTCATAAGAAATACAAATAATTGCGATTATCGCAGTGGAGCATGCGGAAACGGTGTCAATGTCTTCCGGGAGTTTGGCGCTCCATTCATGCTTTTGGCGAGAAGCGCGGGATTTCTTGCAAATCCTACTAGATTGGTGTAGTATGACTTTATTAGTATGTTACAATACTCTTTATGCTAAACAACAAATATATAAAAGCATAACTAATTTAACACTATTTCTACCAGGGTACGGAAAAATTCCGTTCGCGAATCGAACAAATTTAATTCCTCTTTCCATTTGTTCGCGAATCGAATCAAATTTATAAAATTCGTGAATGTTTTTTTCGAGGAGAACTCAAAGTTTTCAAATCATCCCCGAGGATGAGTTAAATGATCTTTTTCAAATTTCATTCGCGTGCTTTTTGCTGTTTTTTGTTATTGTTGGCGATGTGTCAGCTGTGAGGTATGATCTTGTGTTTGGTTAGCCGCTGGGATATCCGTGTGCAGAGTGAAAGCGATTATAATCTCATAAATGGATCGACGCTTGTTTAAATTTTCGAAATTCGTCTGCTACAATAGGGATAGCAACATCGACATGTTTACAATGCGGAAAAAAATTAAAAGGCAATTATTGGGGAACATCTAACAACACTGAAAACCCCCTCGTAGCAATTTTTAATAAAATCTTTGAAGTTTTATCGTCTGACCTTCTAGTTCTAATTTTCATAAAAACGTATTCCCATATTAAAAGTGCATATTACTTCACACGTCAGTTTTTCTGGTTTTACTAATTTAATAAAGACGGTTGTCGATCAAAACACCACGTAATCAGATATTGGCAAAAAAGTTAATTCGAACCTGCTCAAAACATGGTGAAAAAAAATGTCATATCACGTTTCATGTTGCATTAATATATATTTATTTATATATATATTATTATTATGTTGTTGGCTAGTGGCTACCTCCAAGGGGCCACTCCTAAATTACGTAACGCTAATGTTTAAAATTTTTAAACCCTTCTCCACCTTTATATTGCTCCGTAACACAGCCTTTAGCCCCCCCTCTCCCTAAGTTAATTGACGAAAAATCGTATTACCCTCCTTTATTTTATAATTTCCTATTTTCTGTAGAAAGTAAGAATAAATAAAAGATTAATAATGTTACGTAACAGTTTTAGGAACCCCCCGGACCCCTCCGTAACGAACATACGAGCCCCCTCACCCTCTTGGAGTGTTATGTAATTTATGAATAGCCCCCAATCGGTTGTATTTAATTTGATTCGCATATCATTTATTTACGATAAACTCGCGAATGAATTAAATTTTCAGTTCTTGAGATTTTTGATTCTATTGGTGAATCGTCCATTTTCATCACATAAACGCCAAATGCACCCCTACAGGCACGAGAGAACGTAGGACAGTGACAGCGTTCTGTACTGTCCTCCTCCTCCCCAAGGGCACGCAGGGTCGCCGATGATGGTGTTCAAGTGTTTACTAAATGTATTGTGCCTTGTTACCGTCACAACTAGAACCCTGCAATCTTTCCTACTTAAGCAGTATTCTTCTTCGGAATACCTTTAAAGTGCTTGGTAAATCTGTAGGTAGTTAGACTGGACCATCTCTTTCCGTGCACTAAGCTTACGTGTCTAGTTATCTAGTTCTTCAACGCCGCACAGCTAACACTAATAATGGGCTCTGGGCCTAAGAGATAAGAATTACCAGGGAATCTGAAGACTCATTTCCTTCTATTCCCTGGTGGTCAGGTGACCTATATAAGAAAGACCTGATTGCACTTTGCAACCGAATTCAATCGTTTCTTGCAATCCCGAACTGTCTTTTTCCGAGTGTTAGGATTAAGGAGAGTGGCAAGAGCAGCCTTACTGTCACTGCAGATACCTATTCTCCTATCTTACCATCTCTGGGCAATTATCCAGTTGGCCACTTCTAGAATGGCAAATACTCCCGCTTGGGAGACCGTCTCCATGTTTCCAAGTGAGTAACTATTTGATCTCTTCGTTCAAAAACCATCCAGCACTCATACCATTTACGGTTTCCGAACCGGCTGTATGATCTTTCCATTCCTCCACTTGGCCGCTCTTAGTAACCACATAAAACCACTTTGAGTTCTCGCACTAGGTGCAGACATGGAAGTTCTAAAACTATGTCAAATTTCATGTCGACATAATCGAGGGTGACATACATACAGATGGATGAACTACGAAGTCTGATCAGTGGAGTACCGTTTTTTCCATTTTTTGTACGAATCCTAAAAATCAGTCTTAGATATATAACTTCAAAAGCTGGTGTGACTGTATCGGGATGCACAGTTGAGGGATAGACGTGAATACATTCCCAATCTACTTCGTTTATAGTAACGATGTTAAATAAATGTCGGATTCATAAATTAATACATTTATTGTTACATATTTGACCAGGGAACTGCACTTCGGGAAGAGATTCAGGATTCGCATCCCTGAACGTGCAGACTGGAATGGCGACGGCCTCAGTCTGGACCCCCGAACTCTCAGTTGGTTCAAAGAGGGCTCAGAAACGTAACATGGTGCTGGTGCTGGTGTCTATGGACCCAACACCAAAGTCTCAATAGCAATGGGCAAATGGCCCAGCGTTTTCCAGGCTGAAAACAATGCCATTGAAGCCTGCGCCCTTCTCAATATTAGCAACAGACTTAAGGGTGCCAATATCACTATCTTCTCCGATAGCCAAGCGGCCCTCAGGCACTCTCGTCATGGCGTTTTTCGTTTAGACTCGTTAAAGAGTGCTTCGATACCCTTCAACACTTAGCTACTTCCAACAGGATTACTCTCTGTTCGATACCGAAACACTCCGGCGTTGAGGGAAATGAGGTTGCTGATGAAATTGCTAGAGGAGGTTCATTATGTGGATTCAAAGGTCCTGAGCCCTTCTGCAGCATTGGCTGGTCTTCGTCCAAAGCTGTGATAGAAGAATGGACCAGGAATCCACTGGGAAAACTTCCGTGGGATTCGGCAAACTAAAGAGCTCGCCAGACCCTATACCTACACTGAAATCAATGCTTTGAGTAAAGCGGATCTCAGACTTGGTAGGTTACCTAACTGGCCACCATGGGCTAACATACCACCTATATAAAATAGGTCTGTCAAATGAGACGGAATGCCGTCTGTGTCTTGAAGATGACGAAACTACATCACACATTTTGTGTGCTTGTGTCCTGCACGGTTAAGAAGGAAGATCTTCAGTCAGGAGTTGTTTGACTCGGATGAAGCTCGTTCATCCTCTGTAAAAGACATAATAAAATAATAAAATACATATTTGTAAATTGAATATAAAGTGTTATCATGAACTTAATCTAAAGAAATATACACCTAGTATTATACAATATATTTAAAACTGAGCATGTAAATTTGCTGAATCTATTTGCTGCTTCGATTTATTGACGGTTCACATGTCCAGTATAATTTTATTCAGAATTGGTCGGTGGTATTAGAAGTAACTTATAAACAACAAGACTGCCTTAAGTTTCGCATGCCCTGTGCCTCCTGAACCTCTCAAGTACTTATTATGTATACCATTGGATAGCTGCTGAGACGATCTTTCCAATTCTATACAACTATTACGTTTCATTTTACCTTTTACGCTAGTTTCGGCCAATTTTGTGTAAACCACATTTTCTTTTAGACTAATTTCATAATTTTTACCTATTTTAACTTGTTAAGTGGTTTGAATTGTCATTGTATTCTGATCAAAATCGATCCTTTGACATTAAAACCCGCGTCGTAGCTTCTTGGAGTCTTCATCTGTACTGATTTTTAAAGGCGCCGAAATTCTCGTTTTGCTTCGAGCCCTTCTCGTCTCGTACTGCACATGCGCAACGGTGACTTTCTTTTTATCAGAAACGGAACTGTATTCCGATTAGAATGATACCGAAATTGTAGTAGTTTCCGCGTTATTCAATGGTTTTGTATCTCCCTGAAAACGTTACATCAATAATTCTGAACTGCTCCCCAGTACTGGCGTGAACCTATTGTAAAACGTGTAAATATGATGAGAGATAAAACACTATGTAGTATAAGTAAAATTTAACATACAACATAATAAAGTACTTTTAATTTAATGACGGAGTCTTATTGTATTTTTTTTCACTATTGTGCAATCATTGAAGTGGAATTCGTCTAATGTTTCCAGAGCCTCCCATAAATTTGTTCTGAAATATTGGACAATATACATATATTTAGGTCAAAATCAGAGGAACAAATATAGATAATTTAATTAAATTTCTCTTGCCCGAGTACCCTCCTCCAACAATTTGCCAATCATGGATCCATTCATCATCGTAATCCAGTCGTTTAGATAGTGAATCATTCCCCTCACTTGAGGGGATATTGATTGAAATCGAAGACGTGAAAATCAATTCTCGCCCATCAGCTACTTTATCTTATCACGAGTGATGTGCTAAAAATATAGAGCTGTCTACCGCCACGGGGGACATGCCATAAAATTGAATAAACATTGGCATTTTTCATTTCTCTCCTCGACCCGAAGCTAACGAACGCCACGCGATTAAAAGCCGGACATTTTAAATACATATACAATGCACTGGGCGATAGTTCTTGATAAATATAATTACCGTGAAATAATGCAATTTGACTCTTCGGAAATAGAGTTTCTGATATCTCAGATTTTATTCATTCCCAGGAATCGTTAATTAAAAACTTGTGCTATCGAGGATTCCTGGAATGCTGGCAAAGTTTGATTAATGTTTTAAATATCTAAATTTGTTTGAAAAATTACAAAGGTTTTTAGATTGTATAATAGAAATTAAAAACTTAAAGTTTCCTCCTTACTGTTTGCTCCAGTTTACTATAAAAAATATTATCCATAATATAAAAACTATTATTTTTTTCTAAACTTTTATAATCGAATTAATGAAAAAATATATAAAGATATATCTTTTATATTTTTGGGATAAACTAGAATTTATTTGAGCGTATCAGCTACGACGAATGGTCATATTCGATTTGCAACTGTAAACATAATAACTCAAAGCATAGTAAGGAAAACTAAAAATAATCAGATTAATGAAACTATTTATTTAATTCAGAAGAAATTTTCAAAAATCATTTTTGCTGTGTTTAGATAAGGTTTTCTCTTCTTTATATAGGCGGTAAGATATCGAATATAGATCGGTATATCGAACAAATTGGCCCTTTTTTAATTCCTGTGCGGCCGTTAATACCTGACGCTCTTCTCGAAAAAGGGAATAATCAAAATTTTCGGGAAATTCTGGAGAGAGACGCTATTTGGAAACTATAGCCAGTTTCTACGTTCGATTAATAGAGTTTAACACGTTCAACCCGGCGTGTACCATCGGTGGCTCACACGCGAATTGTTTATCTGGCGGCGTGTACTACCGGTGGCTCACACGCTAATGGTTCATCTGGCGGTGTGTACCACTGATGGCTCACATAAGCTTTTCGTAACACATAATGAATAAAATTATTATGTCTTAATAAACGTATAGGAAACTGCACTATTGAAGCTTTGCTAAACAACATTTTGGGCCGCCAGATAAAGCAAAATACAATTTTTACTGCCGCCCGATGAAGTGAAGTACAAACAACTGCACTGGCGTCAACGTGTTAAGTATTGAAATATAAACTAAATACGGACGGCTGTAAGCCAGATTTAGCGTACTACATTTCTTGTTGTGGTAGAATTTGTTGCGTTTGTGTAAGTCGCACAGTACAGGTGTAAATGCTTGGCTATAATTAACACTATAAACCGCCGCCTTTAATGTTGACGAAAGTATGCTAGGTAATACTAAATACAAATGTAAAGTGGCGCATGGATTGCGCAATGTGGTGGCAAACCGTACTAATACGACTTCCGCCTTTAAGCTACAGTCGAGATAAATCGTAGTACTACGACTCCCGCCTTTAATGTGTTAAGAGAGGAATTAAAAAAGAATCAAGGGTACGGCTTTTGGGACAATTTTGGCATAAGAAAAAACAACAAACAACAGAAAGCACAGGCTAAAAGAACAATGCACAGTGCAAAAGTGCAGTTCAAGATAAAGTAACTCCTTTCACTTTCTCGCAATTGCTCCAAAGCCTCTTGATTTTGGTCGCCTTTGAGCGCACCCCCGCTTTAAGACTGCGCGAAGCAATGGCTTAACTGGCAAAAAAAGGAATTCATATCAACATCAATACAATCAGAGAACGTTTAGTGAAGGGCTTGGACTATCGAGAATTTGAATCGCGATTGGTTGAACATTGTATTCGCTGTTGAATCGACTTTTTGGGTGTGGACTAGCATGAACCGAGAATGGTCCACTCGCGGGACCTGTTTCATTCAGCGCACCAAAATCAAAATATCTACCCAATAAAAATCAATGTTTGGGGATGCTTTTCGGAACACAGTTTTGGCTGCTTAGAGCTCTTTACTGAGAATTTAGACGCTAAGAAGATTGTCAAAATTTCTCAGCGTGGTCTCCTAAGATATGGCGTTCGCTGTCGATTGAATATCCAGAAAGACACGTTGAAAGCATGCGCAAAAGATAACAGGCGGGGACTACATAATTTATTAATTTATTGCGTCGTAGTACTTTCAATATACTTGTATGTAAAAAAAATTAGAAATAAATATTTCCTCTGTATGTAAAAAAAAAAAAGCGGTTCCTTTCTTGTTGAACAGACTGTAATGCCTCCGCTATGGCATTGATATTTTATGATGTGTGGAAAAGAAACATCGATTTTTTTTTTAAATATCTCGTCTCATTAATAAATGATCAGCGGAAATTAATGGGATTGAATGAAAATGCAAAGATTATTGCCTTAGCCTTATCAATAAGCCTGGACTAAAATTGCTGTTTAAAAAATTTCGGACACTAGTAACATAGTAGTAGTATTTATAAATTTGAATGAATTGATAAATTTAGTTAAAGTTTCTTAGAATATTAACGTCTTATTAAATTTTAATAACCGCATTCTTTACCAAAACAAGAAATGACAAATTGCTATTGGCAAGGCTCTATAAGGCTCCATCTTCACAAGATCTGGTGGTTTGCATATCTATGGTCAACCAATTGTTTGTCACACATATTGCATACATTTGGCATAGCTGAAATACCAGGCTGAGCTCAATTTAAGTACATAAACTTGACGGAAAGTAGCAGTGGTAACTACTTTAGGTGAAACATGTTAATTTAGCAAGAACATAAACTACAGTCAAGATGACACAACCACCTTTGGTAGAATATATTACAATTACTTTTTTTGAATCCGTTATTTTTCTTAAATCCATTTTTTTCTTGACTCTAAATGCACAAAAGTTTAGATGTTATACGGTTTGACAAAATGTAGGAAAACTAGTGATATTTCGACGTTGTAAATTTGCAAGCTTACGTAGCAAGCCCAGGATCACTGTTAGCCATGTTAGTTTAGTTTTTCTTATTTTATTCTAGCCAGTTCAAGTGCAAAATTTAAAAAAAGTCTCGATACATTACACGGTACATTTCCCATTCGATGCATCGGATGAAAAACATCGATATATCGAATAGATTAAGGGTGTTGAAAAACAATGGTTTAGTTCTATGCATCGTTTCTTAAACATCGATGTTTTCGTCCAACCCTAACGTACAGGCTTTTTACATAATATGATACAGTCGTTACGTACTAATTTGGAGCACATCTTGTAAGGAATATATAATCAGCAAAGTGCAAATTTGTAACACACTGTTGTAAATCAGCAAATCAGCAACGAATTCTCGACATCAAGGAGCATCACACATATTGTGGGAGCTCTTTGCACTTATTTAACCTTTTATATTTCCCCTAACTTGCGCTGCTCAAAACCGCTTATGATTTACATTGCGTCTATTATGCAAATCTAGCAATTGTACAGTCATCGAACGCATAGAAATGCACGAGATGTTGTTCTCAAAAGTCCATATGAATCATATACAAATCAAATATACTTATCATATTAACCGCAAATCACAGCTCGTAAAAATTAAACAAGCCGCAGAACGCGTTTATCTTGCGATAAAAATCTAGAGTGAACGATTTGATGTTTTTTTTTAGTAAAGAAGCAATTATTGAGATTAGCTCTGGCGTTTTAAAGATAATATTCGCGTATCTGTAAAAGCGCGGTCAGTGACGGTATAAAATGCGTAGCGTCGGTTGGAAAACATTTGAAAACATTACGAATACTTGGTGGTTTATTTTAAAAGACACTATAAAATAAAGACTTCATTTTTGATTTATTGAAAGGTTTACTCCTTCGTGATTTATATGATTTTATTTAAATGGCTGCTTCTACTGGCTTGACAGTAGTCCATCCTATCAACCCAATTTTGCATCAAATTTTTAATGGTTTGGTATCCTATTTCACGAATAGCTCGACCAATATTGTGCTTAAGTGGCACATTTCCGGATTGTCAACATCAATCGAACGAAGTCAGATCGCAGCTGTATAGAAATTTCTGTACAGCAGGCGTATTTGGTGCATTATTTCGATCGATATTTCTTTTCTTCGTACTCTTTCGGCAACACATCACTCACTTTGGAAATAAGATTTCAATATTTCCCAAATTTGTTCAAGCATAAATCTATTCATTTCGTACCATGGAGATATTGTACTATATTTTTGTGAATCTTTTGAGTGTGAAAGAGTTGTCTGTGTAAAAAAACATGCAATTAAAAAAGAAACCAACAAATGACCCACCCCACTAACATATTCATACGTTGTTTACTTTTTCGATAATATTATTTTGCAGTTATTAATTTGAACTTTGCTCAAAAACCGTTGATGAGCGCGATAATTTGCGCACAGGAGCGTGCAAATCTGTTGGTTTTCTTCTTTTACTTTTAGAACTCTCGAAAGTGAAATTTAATAAGCAACTTTATTTCTTTTTATCAATTGAAATTTATTTTCTAAAATTAGCCAAATTTCATTTGGACACATGTGCGAAAAAGGAGTCCTTGGAAAAAGATGTAAAGGAAATGTGTCTTACGAGAAGGTACGAAAACAAGGCTGAATTAGTGTAATTATCGAGTAGGGTATCGCTGGATATATGTAACTTTCAAAATGTAATAAAAAATAGTTGGGATTTCGGAGACCATTCAGTTGCAAAATATTCCCTTTTAATAGTCGCTATCAAGACAAATTTTACACAATATTTTATCAATTGAGAAATGTCTTTCTTCATACCAGCAGTTTTCAAATTCTTACTAGCAGAATTTTTAATTTAAAATGAGCGTTACGTAAGCAATCTCTCATGCCTTTATTTCTAGTCATAAAAAGTTGTAAAACTTGTCCAAGTTTTTACCGGCAATTAGGCACACGAAAAATTCTATGATTTTTCTGACTATGCATAAAAGAAAATTGTTGATAGAATAAAACTTCATCGTGTAAATCGGGACTATTCATTTTAACTCAACATATGATCGGGCTGATATTCGAGCGAAATTAATTTGAAAGACGAATTCGATTACTTTAGCATTAACATCTTCAAATTTGCACAATCACACAAATTCATTTCATCGGATGAAAAACATCGATATATCGAATAGATTAAGGGTGTTGAAAAACAATGGTTTAGTTCTATGCATCGTTTCTTAAACATCGATGTTTTCGTCCAACCCTAACGTACAGGCTTTTTACATAATATGATACAGTCGTTACGTACTAATTTGGAGCACATCTTGTAAGGAATATATAATCAGCAAAGTGCAAATTTGTAACACACTGTTGTAAATCAGCAAATCAGCAACGAATTCTCGACATCAAGGAGCATCACACATATTGTGGGAGCTCTTTGCACTTATTTAACCTTTTATATTTCCCCTAACTTGCGCTGCTCAAAACCGCTTATGATTTACATTGCGTCTATTATGCAAATCTAGCAATTGTACAGTCATCGAACGCATAGAAATGCACGAGATGTTGTTCTCAAAAGTCCATATGAATCATATACAAATCAAATATACTTATCATATTAACCGCAAATCACAGCTCGTAAAAATTAAACAAGCCGCAGAACGCGTTTATCTTGCGATAAAAATCTAGAGTGAACGATTTGATGTTTTTTTTTAGTAAAGAAGCAATTATTGAGATTAGCTCTGGCGTTTTAAAGATAATATTCGCGTATCTGTAAAAGCGCGGTCAGTGACGGTATAAAATGCGTAGCGTCGGTTGGAAAACATTTGAAAACATTACGAATACTTGGTGGTTTATTTTAAAAGACACTATAAAATAAAGACTTCATTTTTGATTTATTGAAAGGTTTACTCCTTCGTGATTTATATGATTTTATTTAAATGGCTGCTTCTACTGGCTTGACAGTAGTCCATCCTATCAACCCAATTTTGCATCAAATTTTTAATGGTTTGGTATCCTATTTCACGAATAGCTCGACCAATATTGTGCTTAAGTGGCACATTTCCGGATTGTCAACATCAATCGAACGAAGTCAGATCGCAGCTGTATAGAAATTTCTGTACAGCAGGCGTATTTGGTGCATTATTTCGATCGATATTTCTTTTCTTCGTACTCTTTCGGCAACACATCACTCACTTTGGAAATAAGATTTCAATATTTCCCAAATTTGTTCAAGCATAAATCTATTCATTTCGTACCATGGAGATATTGTACTATATTTTTGTGAATCTTTTGAGTGTGAAAGAGTTGTCTGTGTAAAAAAACATGCAATTAAAAAAGAAACCAACAAATGACCCACCCCACTAACATATTCATACGTTGTTTACTTTTTCGATAATATTATTTTGCAGTTATTAATTTGAACTTTGCTCAAAAACCGTTGATGAGCGCGATAATTTGCGCACAGGAGCGTGCAAATCTGTTGGTTTTCTTCTTTTACTTTTAGAACTCTCGAAAGTGAAATTTAATAAGCAACTTTATTTCTTTTTATCAATTGAAATTTATTTTCTAAAATTAGCCAAATTTCATTTGGACACATGTGCGAAAAAGGAGTCCTTGGAAAAAGATGTAAAGGAAATGTGTCTTACGAGAAGGTACGAAAACAAGGCTGAATTAGTGTAATTATCGAGTAGGGTATCGCTGGATATATGTAACTTTCAAAATGTAATAAAAAATAGTTGGGATTTCGGAGACCATTCAGTTGCAAAATATTCCCTTTTAATAGTCGCTATCAAGACAAATTTTACACAATATTTTATCAATTGAGAAATGTCTTTCTTCATACCAGCAGTTTTCAAATTCTTACTAGCAGAATTTTTAATTTAAAATGAGCGTTACGTAAGCAATCTCTCATGCCTTTATTTCTAGTCATAAAAAGTTGTAAAACTTGTCCAAGTTTTTACCGGCAATTAGGCACACGAAAAATTCTATGATTTTTCTGACTATGCATAAAAGAAAATTGTTGATAGAATAAAACTTCATCGTGTAAATCGGGACTATTCATTTTAACTCAACATATGATCGGGCTGATATTCGAGCGAAATTAATTTGAAAGACGAATTCGATTACTTTAGCATTAACATCTTCAAATTTGCACAATCACACAAATTCATTTCTTTGGTTACTGAGATACAATTGAAAGAAGGCAATTGCTGTTAAGTGATGTAATCTTTATAAAATTTAAAATATTCTCCGAAGTTCGCGTTAATTGGCGGTCAGTGCAACCTCGCAAATAATGTAACTAATTTCAGGTTTTATATTTAAATTAAGTGTTAAATATGGAAAAATCACCTTTGGTCCGCAATTTTCGTAGCCTACATAATCGAGTGACGCGATTTCCAGAAATGATAAATTTAATTACATTTTAGCTGCGCTAGATGCCTGAGCTTTTTCCATTTTGTTTATTTTAACCGATGAATGTTTTTTGTTTTCTTAATATGATGCTATATATAATTGAATCATCAGTAATTTTCTGAAGAAATGTTGAAATGGATCTGTTTGTATGAATTTTAATTGCTTATGTAACTAAGATGCCGAGGTTTGTCTTAAAAATTACGGCATGTTTACATTATGCACTTTCTGAATGTGCTGAGTTTGCTCTGTTCTTCAAAGAAGCCTCAACATGTACCCGGAAGAACGTTGCCGAATGGTTAAGAGAATAATTTTTCTTTGATATATTTTTTCAGATTTAGTCCCGATGGAAAATCGTTACCCCCGCGGTGGTCGTGCTTCCTGTGCGCCCTTGGTCTGTTCATCTATCAAAGTTTGGATGCGATCGATGGAAAACAGGCAAGACGGACAAATTCATCGTCTCCTCTAGGAGAATTATTTGATCACGGATGTGATTCGATATCAACAATATTCGTGGCGTTGTCAGCTTGCATATCATGTCAGTTAGGTACTTATCCTAACTGGTTGTTTTTTCAGGTTTTTATTAAGTAACACTTTAAAAGTGTTCATATTTTTGTAATTATGATTATTTGTTTTCAGTGCTTTTCTGCGATAACGCTGTTCTATTGCGCTCACTGGCAGACTTACGTCTCAGGTACACTACGATTCGGAAAGGTGGATGTAACTGAAGCGCAAGTCACTATAATGGGGATTCATATTTTATCCTCAGTATTTGGTCCAGAGATTTGGCTGACGAAGGTGAGAATATTTTGTTCGGTCCCAAAGGGATTCATTCTTTACGATAACCTTTTGTTACAGCCTTTTTATATAGTTCCAGGCATTACCCCTAGTTTATTTTAAAATGTCCAATAAGCGAATTACCTGATTGTTTTATAAATATTTTCGTACCCTGTAAATCTTCAAAATTATCTAAATTTTCTAAAAAAAAAAAGATGTTTATATCTTCACTCAACCTTTATAGACGGCCTATGATTTTACCGGATAATAGTAAAAGAAATTAAATCGCAAGCACTCTCTGCAGCAATCCAATTCGCCTTTTGATATCACTTTTTTCGTCTCCTGTTCTTTTAATTTTGTTATTTTCAATTAAGCGGTGTTTGTGAATGATTCGTAAAGACAATGACGAATGAATTGACTTCATGGTAAATATTGTAATTTACGAATTATTCGTTATTTTCTTCCCCTAATAGCTTTGAAGATGCTTCTTCCGACATTCAGGTGCATAGTACGTGCATGATCTTTTTCTTTCCGCTTTATCTTCCTTTTTCCGTTTTTTAAGCATTTGTACTATAAATTTGAGGAGTTCTCGCAATATTTTTTCGAATTTTTTAAACCAAATCCACATGTGCCTTTTCCTGATCACATGAGCATGTTATTTATATAACAAAAGGAGTACATACAAAATATTCTGCTCACGGGATATAATGCCATGCCTACGGCCATTCGTCGCAAATAATAAGCACTAGTTTCCGCAAAATAAATAAGAATCTATATATATACGTATGTGAAGATGTCAGGTTATTGAGTAACATATCAACCCCCAGCCTCAACCAATGATCATCAAAACCTGCAATTTCGAGCATACGTTCCTTTTCTTAATGTAGTAAGATGGTGGGATCTGCTGTCGCGGTCAAAATTTCTAAATTTTAAGGGATTCTAAGGACTACGTTGCGCTGATTTCGAAAACGACAGACTAAATATAGCTGCCAAATTGCTCAACTTCTAGGGATTTAAATGAGCATGAGTACAAGAGAGTTTAAAGAGCAACTTATATAATAATTTTCAAAATGGTGGCATATGCATTGTGGCGCCAAAATTTCTTATTTAAACGGTTTCCGTAAAAATGAACATTTCGATTTTTAATGAACACTGATATCGAATCAAATTTACAATTTGCAGATCCAATGTGAGGGCCGAATATTTTCAATTCCAATAGATTTTTAAATAGATATAATTTAAATTTTTACGATTGCGGTTTTCGAATCTACTGATGAAAATTATAAATTCAATGCTGCAAATCCAATATGGTTTCCAGAATTTTTTAATATCTGGAGATTACCATGAATACAAGTTTTCGTATCTTTTTTTATTTATTTTATTTTTAAACTTAGGTATCACACCTGTCTTCTAATTCCATTTTGCGGAAACTTTTTGCGTTGTTTGCAAAAAAGTTTG
This sequence comes from Dysmachus trigonus, assembly GCA_949715965.1. NCBI lineage: Eukaryota > Metazoa > Arthropoda > Insecta > Diptera > Asilidae > Dysmachus > Dysmachus trigonus. The sequence continues at coordinate 76,110,983 of OX454319.1, forward strand.
GCTTTGTTTGTCTCACCGATTTGTAGTATCTACATTAGGGGGCTTTTTTTTTGCGACTATTTTTTTTTTTTTTTCAGTCCCACCTCGAAATTTTGTAGCAAAGAGCTCAAGAACACCAAATCGCTAACATCGATATTTCTTGAGATATTGGGTTTTGAAGTTGAGGTAGTGTTTCTACAATTTAGCTCAATAATCTATGAAAGTTCCACACTACCTCAACTTCAAAACCCAATATCTCAAGAAATATCGATGTTAGCTATTTGGTGTTCTGAACTTTTTTGTAGAAAATTGAATTTCCTACAAGTTTGTCATATTCACTTTTTCTGTACCTCTTGTTGTTTACGAAATAGGGGTAAAAAGGGAGAATTTCATGGAAAAATTGGGGTTAGTGACCCGTACTACCTCGCTGGTGGGAGTTAGGGTTACACCGCAATAGACACTTTTGTAGAGCATTCAATTCTGAAGAAACCCTACCATTGATCAAGATTATACTATAAAATGCCTCTGAGCTGTAGAGTTTTGAAGAACAATAATCAAAGTTTACGTGTATTTTATATGGGAAATATTTATACGCCTTGGTCTAGTACTTAATATTAATATTAAGGGTTCCAATTTTCAGGGAATTTTTGTTTAGGTATTTGCCACAAAATTTCGAGGTGGGACTGAAAAAAAAAAATAGTCGCGAAAAAAAAGCACCCGAATCTACATACTTATATTTCTTAATATATAAAGTCTTCGAGAACTAAAAAATCAAATAGATATCATATTATCAAGATATTTATGGTCAGATCTGATTAATAATTGAAAAAATAAAACTCAATTTCTTTAATGAAGTGACAGATACTGTGGGATTTAAATTTTATGTTCATATACAAATTCAACTTAAAGTCTAAAAAGTATTGCGATGAAACCTTACTTCACAAATGTCATTCATACTAAAATAAATTCAAAACATTTTGTAAAATAATTTAAAAAAAATCACTACTGTACTATACTGTCTTTTGTTTTTGGAATTATTGTTTTTAAATAGATTTTTGGTAGCATTGAATTATGGACGACAATGACTGCAATGACCATAGTCTGTGGACTGTGGTCATTATATAATATAAGTTCCGTTATATTGGCCGGAGGTGTTGGCAAAAACGGTTCAACAGTTGCCGTAAGTCGTTTTGAATTGAAACGTTATATTATTCTTTATCTCTCTATATATTTTAACTTGTATAAAAGCATTTTACATTGGAATCCCATTCAAACCGAATACGATCTTTTGGCTCAAAAAATTATTATTATTATTTTTTTTTTTTAAATATAATATTCTTTGCGTGAATGCTGTTTGGATTAGTTGTATTGTTATCAACAATTGTAAAATTTTGTTTAACTCATAGTCTGAAGCATAATTATAAGAATATTGTTTGTCTTTTTGCTGCTGTCTTACATTTGAGTTTTACAAGAAGGCTTTATTTTATTACTTTTATTTTGGGGTTTTAATCGAGGGTAGTATTTCAAGCATTGTATTGAAAGAAATGTCACTGTATGTTTAAAAAATGATCTGTGACATTATTTCATTAGTTTAATTGGTGTGCATATTCATTCAATTTCAAATTTTGGGTGCAGCATAACGAAACATATGTTGCAAGACTAATCGTTAATTTTGGAATTTAATCATGGAATGTGAAGGCCGTCTGCGCGTCCAATTTATTCATCTTATTGATTTTTGTTAAAAATTAGAAATATAAGACGAAAAGTAGGCCTAATAATAACAATTTAACTTATACCAATAACAAGGGCATTATTAAATGCTTCGTATTCACTTTAAAATAATTATTTTATTCACTAGCTTCACATGCATTTTGTACTTTAAAGCAGTAGTCACTTTTCAAGAAAACTAATAGAGTTTTTCTACAAGAATAGAATAACAAGTTAATTTTTATATATTAATACAAAAATTGATGGCAACAATGAAACCGGAAGAAATCAGAAGAATCTTTGAAGCATACATAGGAGTATTCACGTTTTGAAGTTTTTCTATTATGTATATCATTTTAGCGCGTGTATTTTTTTGTATTTTCATAGTTGTTTCTGTGAGAATCGATTTCTTTACATTGCTTAAAACGATATAATTAGCTTAGCGTAGCTCCAAAGGAAATAATCCAATGGCGTAAAATCGAGTGATCTTGAAGACCAAACAGCAGGAAATAATGACGCCAAACTGGTTTAGCAATAAATTGATGGTTTCAATGGCTGTATGGCACGTAGTGCCATTCAGTTGAAACTACAAGTTATCTTCTATGTCTATCTCATTCATTTTTGGAAATAAAAATTGAATATTTGGCGGCAACGCACGCCACTGACAGTGTTGTCCCAGTTTGTCCGTTTTTGTCCGTCAACTTTAAGCCCGGACAACGTTGTTATTTATTTTTAAAAGTTCTGAAAATTCACACTCTCTCAGAATATCACCTGAAAATTAAACAAAATAACACCCTTTCCTACTTTTAATTAAAAAAAAAAAAAAATGCCGATTTCTGAAGGTCAATTTTATATAAAATTGATATTTTCGATATGAAAGAAATTTTGGAAAAAGCCAAAACCACAAAAACTCCGGCTCAAAATGTCCTATTAATAAAGTTATTAAACCCGGAGGTATGATTTTTATCATTAAGGGTTTGTAAACCACCCCTAAAATCCACATTTTTACGCTACACGCGCTTTCTTATAGATTTTTCTGAGAAAATTATAAAACAAACAAGGCAAAGCAAACGGCTTCGATTAGAGGTCAATCGATTTATTTTATAAGTAAATGTAACAAACTGCACCTTGTCTACTATTTTTCAACAACCCAATGAACAATTTAAGCTCCTCAATGCTGCTCAAGATATTCATATAAATTCAGAATTTACAAAAATTGTTTCGTGGAATAGTGGTTCTAAGTCTTTAACTAAAAATTATTCATCTTGTTCAAAGTGCAGGTTAAATAGTGTGGCCAAAAATATATGTAGTATACTGGAATGAACAAAGTTTTACTTTAGGTAATTTATTTCAATATATGTATCTGCATTTTGACTGGTCCTCTGACCGCAACCTTATAGTCCCCAGTACATAACACTGTTTTGAAATTGATTAACACATACTTGAAACTTCGTGAGTGGCTTCATTTTGGCGAGTCTACCACACTTCCTCCAGGAAAATTTTTGTTAGTGCTGCGTTTTCTACTGCGCACGCCCAAAACATGTCGGATCTATGATGTTTTCTTTTGCGATCAACACATACTTTATTTTAATTAATTCGGAAGACAATTTAACCAGAAATTCGAAAAATATTTTGACCGACAAAAATATTGCTGCAATGAGCTTGTCTACCACCGCCAACCTGTCGTATCTACGAGGTCTTGTTTTGTAATAAACACATAGTTCATTTTTGCACAGTTGATTAATAACTATTTTTATAATTAAGTGGTCATATTGACCGACAAATTCCGTGCCGCGTTCTCTTAGACCGATGGCCTAAAGATGTCATATTTACGATTATATGTTTTGTGATTAACACATGTCGGACAAAAAGCATAGGTGATGGATAGGCATCGGTGATGACATAATATTGCATTGTCCGACAAAAATATTGATTCGTATAGTCAGTCGGACAAAATTAAAGTTAAAAATAACCTATACTAAAATTGAAAGCTGCGAATATTGATAAAAACAAATTTTAAGAGGGATGATGTAAAATTTATTGAGGAATCTAGTTTTGTAATTATTATAATAAATAAATAAGTTGACTTACCTTTCCCATGTCAAATATTTTTTTTTAACATTGGGGGCATTTCACGGGGAGCGGACAACGAAAAAATTGTCAAGTACTGGATTTTGTTCATAATTGGGTTAATTGTACTTCTATGGGACCTGAATAAATGTACATGGTTATTTTTATTTCTTTTAGCTTAGTTATCAATTTATGCGACTTCAAAGATTTGGCAAAATTTGAGGAACGGATTTTTCGAATGCTATTAACACAATTAATGGAATGGATTGAATAATAAGTAAATCGTGTTTATTTGAGAATATTAATTGTTCTACTTAGAAATTAATTCAATTTTGAAATTGGATTTTTTTTTTCGTATAGTAAACCGAAAGTTAATATTAAAAATCTGATTTTTTCAAACATCGCATTTTTTTAAATTTTTTATTTTTACCAAGAAATATAGCGTGTTATAAAAATATTATGCAAAAAATTTTAGAATAGTATCTCGATTCGTTTAGAAGATATGAACTAAAGTACGATAGTGCATGGAGCGCTGTACTGGAGCTCCTTAGTGTGACTGTCCTACTCGCTACTTACGGTTTATTATTATAAATAATGAAATATGGTTAAATAACCATAATTAAAAAAAAAATTTAATTAAATTGTTTGATTAAATTTATTATTTATTATAATAATCATAATTATTAAATTATTAATCAATCAATTAAATTTTGTTCTGAAGGTTTCGGTTGGAAGATTAAATATAACAATGAGGTAATAAAAATTGGTATAATTTATTTTGAAATTTTAACTACTTTACAGTTCGTGGTATAACTTGGTCGTTTTACAATTATGCCCTTGTCCATTCAATTCTTTGAAGTCGCATAAATTGATAACTATGCTAAAAAATGTAAAAATAATCATGTACATTTATTCAGGTCCCATAGAAGTACAATTAACCCAATTATGAACAAAATCCAGTAGTTCACATTTTTTTGGTTGTCTGCTTCACGTGAAATGCCCTATTGTATACCTTATAACATGAAGAATCGTTACCAAAAATGTCGTCATCCCAACTTAGTGGGAGTAACACGTCACTGTATTTATGTCCAAAATGTTTTCGAATTTTTAAAAATTTATTTCCTCTCTTTTGGGTCGATATCCAGGTTTACTACTCAAAGAAGTACATACATTTTTTTTTTTTTTATAAGTATGTAAGAATCAAGATAAACGTTATAAGTTTTCGGAGCACACACATTTTTGATGAGCAGTATAAGTGCGCAGGTTCTCGATAGTATAGTCCCATTTCAGTCAATACTGATTGATGTTTTTTCGATTTTTTATTACTTTGCGGCAGAAAATTTGTCGGCCACAAGTATCAGCATATTCTATGCTCGATTTAAAAAAGATCAAATCAAAAATCAGACATGTGTTAATCACAAAACATATAATCGTAAATATGACATCTTTAGGCCATCGGTCTAAGAGAACGCGGCACGGAATTTGTCGGTCAATATGACCACTTAATTATAAAAATAGTTATTAATCAACTGTGCAAGAATGAACTATGTGTTTATTACAAAACAAGACCTCGTAGATACGACAGGTTGGCGGTGGTAGACAAGCTCATTGCAGCAATATTTTTGTCGGTCAAAATATTTTTCGAATTTCTGCTTAAATTGTCTTCCGAATTAATTAAAATAAAGTATGTGTTGATCGCAAAAGAAAACATCATAGATCCGACATGTTTTGGGCGTGCGCAGTGGAAAACGCAGCACTAACAAAAATTTTCCTGGAGGAAGTGTGGTAGACTCGCCAAAATGAAGCCACTCACGAAGTTTCAAGTATGTGTTAATCAATTTCAAAACAGTGTTATGTACTGGGGACTATTATCTTATTCTTATCACATCTTAACGCTTTTTGTCACTAGAACAACCGCGGCAAAAATGTGGGACCCTTAATTAATACATTTTTCCTATAATTGATCTCTGCTTCTCAAGGATTAGGTTTTATATTAGAGTATATTTTCTAATAAGTATACGTAAATTTGGCGGGTTAGTTGTTTTAGTGCCCACACTATACATTCAATCAATGCTTAAAGTCATCGGACTTAGGTTGCTCTGGGAATGACAAAACAAAATTTAAGTTAATGGGTTTTTTAGGGAACAATTAGTTTAGGGACCTCTTACCTTGGAAACATTGCTTCATATATAATATCTGTTGACAATTAATTCGAAAATATGTTGAAATGTAAATGATATATTTCTAAATTTTTAACAAATTATCTATTGAGATAAATCTGTCATATTTGATCATTTGAGATTTTTGAAAGATTTGAGTGAATTTCTTGCGATTTTATAAAACTGCTAAAAAGTAAGTTAGCAGTAGCAACAAAAGAGTAAATTCACTGATGCACATATATCAAATAGTTAGCATTTTTGAATATTGCTCCGCCTATTTATTTCACATTAGTTGAGATAGGTGCTTTCAAAAGACTGTACATTTAAAAAATGTATTAATTTTCGATTATACCTAATACGTTTAAATCGAATTCAACTAAACATGACATCGAATCTCAAACAATATATCAAAGAAAAGTTGTTTGAATTGGCCGATTTTCATCCCATTCAAGTGGCGAAATAAGTTTTAAATTACTAAATACAATTTCAAAGAAGTGAAAACTAGGGATGCCTCGATACGCCTTTTTGCCGATACGATACCGATACCGATACTCTTATAAAAATATCGGCGATACTGATACCGATACCGATACGCTTATTGAATTCAAAAAGGAAGGTAGAATAAATAAAACACAATTAATTAATAGTTTTAGTAATCAAAATTAACATTTATAAGATTTTTATTTAAAAAACAAAGTATTCTTAAGTTTTGCGGGCAAAGGCGATTTCGCAAGTCTGTTTGAATAAGACCTGCAACATTCAACCTAGCGAAATGGGATAGATGTGCGAGTGCGAGGCCAAAGCAGGCGGGCGAAACAAAACACTGAATAAAGCGCGGGGTTTCCCCGAGCATAGTTAGTTCGTGCCTCGTTTGCAACGAAATAGATGGGACAACACGCGCGTTTACATTACATTTTTAAAGCGCGAAATTTGAAAAGTATCGATGAATCTGCCATAAAAATATCGCCGATACCGATATATCGGCAAACCTGAAGTATCGCCGATATATCGGTATCGGTATCGGTATCGGATGCATCCCTAGTGAAAACTCCTAAGTATAGCCACAGATAAATAAATATAGTATAGCATAATATAACTTTTTGCTACAATCCTCATTTAATTTTACCTGCAATAAAAGGAAGTAATTGCAAATAAATCCAATTAATTTTTCTAATTATGCCCCTTCGTTTTCTATTATTTTTGTGACATTTTCCTGTGAAATAACGCAAAAAGTAGGAAGAATTTGTAATGTGAGATACTAAAATACTACTACCCCCCAACATTCATTTTGAGGGGTTAAGATACAAAATGCATTAATAATCAGTGTTCAGTGTTATTAGCTGATACGATTATATCATTAAAATTGAGAAATGCTCCAAAGCTGCATTCCGTAATAATTCGAACACAGAGCTGACTCGCGTAAAATCGGTTAAGAGTGTGAGCAAGAGGGAAGAAAAAGTGTTTCATTTCTGGCTAGGCATTTGTATGACAATCAAAATTCACGATTGATAGTGGTCTCTTAAAATGCTGCCATGGTAAAGTTTGAGTCCATATAAAATGTTACCAGTTTCACATGACATCATAGAATAACATCTACCAATTTTTCTGAAGTCGAGAATAATCCTTTTACAAGTGCAATAAGTGTGTGGTAATGTACGATTTATAATTTTATTGGCTGATATATTTTAAAATTTATATTAATACTAACTAGTAAATTTTAAATCCGCAAATAATAAATCATTTGAATTGGCTGATAAATCTGCTAGTTTATAAGCTGTTAATCGCAGTTAGGTCGTCCATTGATTTTATTATTAAACATGTAAAAAAAGTCCATCTTTATGATATTTTACCCTTATAGCTCTAGTATTAAACAAAATTATCTAAAAAAAAAGAAATACAAGTGGGATTACTTCCTTTATATAAAGGAGAAAATGTCGAACTCAATAAAAATATCCAGGGCATATATGTACTGTATTTACACTTTCCAAAAGAATTTATGCCAATGGCTAGGGTCCATATCAATAGATTTCTCAAAGCTGTTTCGTTTCTCATATATTAATTCACTTATGAAGAACGATACGCTTTATTTTGTGTGAAGAACAATTACGTTCAGTATTGGCATATTAGATAAATTCAATTCCTATAAAAAACAAAATCTGTTTGGTTTATCATAGTCTTATATTATGTATATACATGTTTTCAATTATGGCTAGCCCAAGAAATGATAAATATTTTAAAGGAGCATAAGGAAATTACACCTGAAATCAACGAAATCACCATTAAATTGATTGGTTGGTTTTTGCCTATGATAATTTGTTTGGAATTGTTATAAAACATAAAAATTATTTTAGATATTTTAAATCCCTTACGTTCATAAGAAATGAAATTGGTAACCGAATTTGCACAAAAATGCTGTAAATAACATGTACCTAGGCAACATAATTATAATTTGTTATTCTTTTTTGTGTTATTTTTTTCACAGATACCTGTGATTGAAGTGACATGGAATTTAGTACCATGCATGATATTCTTCATTGGTTATTTTCAAAATGTTGTGTTTTTTTCAAAAATTTTTGTCATTGGAGGCGTTGGAAAAAATGGCTCAACTGTCGCTGTAAGAAAATTCTCTCACTATTAAAAGACATTTTCTTTTGTAAATAAATTTTCATTAAATCTTTTCATTTCTTTATTTTATTCCAATTTTGAATAATATGTTCATCATTTCTGTATCGATTTTAATTATGGTATAAATGATACTTTTATTATTATTAGTTTTATTATTTTATATTATATTACATTATTAATTAATTTTGCATTCGTTCAACTTTTCCGGAAATCGTATGACATAAATTTCTTTGCTGGTGTAATTAATTACATTTCAAATTCAGTACTACCAAAACTTAATGTGACTAACTAAAGAACTAAAGGAAACTTTTGAATATGTTATTTTATTTTGCGTACTCTAAAATAGAGAAAAATAATTTTTAATAATAACGCTAAAATAAGAAAATATCGAAACTTTTATATTTTTATAAACATAAACTATTTTATTCTAAGTACAAAAACATTATGGAAAAATATCGACATTAGTATTTACTAATCGAATTTTCAACTAGTTTCTAAAAATATGAAAGTCAACAAAAGGGAAGAAAGTGTTAAGAGAAATAGACGACGACAATATTGGGTCATAAGGGTAGTAGTCTGTACGATAGTGTGATAAATAAAAATTATATTTAGGTATCACAAGTCGCGAAATCCGGTTAACTTCTTGATATGTTTGATCAATTAATAGAGAAGAAAATTGCAGAAGAGGTATCTCTGAGAACAAATTTTGTGGATAATCATCAACAAACTCAAATTGGAACTCAAATTTTAAAAATACAAATAAGTGGAAAACAATTATCTTCTCCTTTGAAAAATCTATATATATGCAAGAGATCCCATTCTTTTGGGCTTAAAAGCTGTCAATTTTTAAGAATTTTTGGTAAAGAACTGTTATACCATAGACCCACATGTGGTTTCGATACCATGGTATTGACTCAATAAATACTATGTAGTACACAATTGACACACATCCCTTTCTGATATAGTTTGATGTTTAGTTGTCACAGATTATTTGATTTCAATGAATTATGTCGTCTCTTTATTGGACAGTATCTTGATTTTATCATCATTTTTCGTAACACAATTCGAATACAAGCTAATCACAGCTGTCAGATAAGTGCCAAAAAATTAATTTATTTTCTAATGCAAGTTAAGGGGGTAAATACAATTACACGGGTAAAAATTACGCATTAGAAAACATTTTTTTTCGCAAAGAAGGTTTAATGCAATCATTATAAAACTTTGTACACTTGTTAAGGTATAAATGAGGAATGTAAATTTTTTAATTTTTGAAAACAAAATGGCGGCTGTACGCTGGCGTGAAGTTGACCTACAAAAAAAACTGCAACCACTCTGGACGTCATGTTATTGATCTGTAACAGCCCATAAAAAAATATTGCTTAAATATACATGTAATTTGTCGGTAAACTTCGAAAATTAAAAAAAAAAAAAAAAATATTGTGCATTTGGTAGAAGTTTTTGTAAAAAATCGATAATTTTCACTATTTTTCAGACATTTTTGCATTAATAATTCAATTTTGCAACAAAAAAATCCAAAACAATTAGGCTTACAGACAAGCCTAAGGTATAAAGAAGAAACCCTAAAAATTTCAACTAAATTGGACAAGTAGTTTTCGAGTAATCGTGGTTGCAAATTTTGAAAATGTTGTTTTGAGAAAAATGCGTTTAAAGTTTTGTAAACCTGCTATGCGCTGAACAAAGCGTTCTCGAAAAATTAAGAAAAAATATATAAGGAGTTCGATTTTCGACTTGAAACTTTTTGGAGCGTATTCTACGAGAAATTTCCTAACTTTTTAGAGGAATAAAAAAAAAAATCGATTTTTTTGACCTTCTAATTGTATTTACCCCCTTAAGGGGAGGTTCTCATCTAGAATCTTGAAATTTTCGATTTTTTTTTTATTTCATATTATTAAAGTTTAATATGTCTAGAATGTTGCTTTAAAATATTTAGTTGATCCGAGCACTAGAACGGATTCTACAGCCCATTGATTGTGGCGGTGTCATGATCGTAGCGGGGCGCTCAGCCTGTGCCGTGCCGTTCAATCACGATTATCTCGGAACTTTGTTTTTCAAGATTTTTCAAATTTGCGTACAAGATAACTCAAAAACGGTTCAACCGATCACCTTCTAGTTTCGTGCATATTAAAGCAAACAATTTTCTTCATAGAAAGAGTGGAGCACATTTTGAAAATTGTAACATTATCTCCTTTTTGTAAGTGATAAACTATGAAAAAAGACGGCCGAAAACAGCCTTAAAATTTCAAAATCCCGCCATTCCGTCAATTTAAAATTTTTTTTGAAAGTCGTCCACTCTTTCTGAGACAAATTTATTCTAGTTTATAATAATGTCATCATTATTTGATTTCAGACCAATCTGCGACCCCTAAATTGTACGCAGCTGGGCAATTTTCGAAAAACATGCCTCCGGAGAAGTTGAATACCGGGCGCCATTTTGTTTTTTTTTTTGAATAAAAAATTTTTTTCGTACAGTTAAATGCACAATAAAAGATAATGCCAAATATCATTTCCCTATGTCTTGTCATTTGCCTTCAAAAAAATCACGAACTTTACTTACTTTTTGACGTTCTAGATGAGAACCTCCCCTTGGGACACGACTAGTGTGGCTGCTTAAAAAAAAGTGATTTTCGGGAATTTATTGGAAGGAAAGTATTGCATTGATTGTTTTGAAATTTATTCATAAATTATGTATTTACTGTAATTTTCTTGTATAAAAATATTCAATTTTCCGCGACTAATGCGCCATCTCCCGAGCCTCCCACTGCAAAGTACATTAATTTAAAAAAAACGTCCGTTAAACTAGAACATATTTCCTGTACCGTGAACCTCGATTGTGAAAAAAATATTGAAATCCAACAAAATGGCAGTGTTTTGAAAAAAAAACTCAAAATTACGCTTATAAATCTGATAAATCCAATCGAAAAACTGGAGGTTTACGGGACTTCTAAAAACTGCAAAAAAAATTCAAGTCGATCGGATGATTTTTATTCGAGCTGCACTAAATCTGAAAAATGTCATTTTGAGAAAAATGCTCTATTACATAGAGCTAATCTGCTATTCCAGGCCCATATAACCCACCTTCTATTCCCATTTAAAAAAATTCAACTTAACCTCGAAATGGCCGTGAGGGTCATTATCAAGATCAAATCCAATGTCACAACCGGATAGCAAGGGAACATTCCTACAAATTTTTTTTTGAAACATTTTTTCCGTAAATCCACTCCTGGCGAGTTATTCTGCCCTTACGCACGTTTCTGAGCGACGAGCAGCTGCTTTTTAGAAGGCTGTAGCACAAAAACTATTTGAGGTACCCACTTGAAATTTTAATATATTATTCATAAGGGTATAGACTATCGAAAAATGCAAAAAAAAAAACGATTTTTTGAAAGTATCACAATAGTCGTGCCCCTTAATGGTGCTGATATCAGCACAATGTTACATTATACCTAGTATGAGTTGAGGGATACCGGTAAAAATGAGTTTCAATATCATGTTTATTATAACATTAGTATTAGTATTTGATTAGACCTATACTGCATAGTATGCGAATACCATGTTTCTTATAATATATGTGTGTCTGTAGGTTTATATTCGAATTTTGAACCATAAAGTATACAAAAACAGTATACATAATACCTTGTTTTTTCCGCTCCGAATTTCATACATTTTTTTAAATTATTTATACAAATAAAACATTACCTTTATAAAAAGGGAAATTTTACTAAATTTCTTCTTCTATAAGAACATGAAACGCAAAGTGCTCTAAAGTATTATAAATTTTCATTCATTGGATTTAACAACGAACTTATTCAAAATTGGACGTAACATTTTCATATTAATCATTTTTGTTAATTTATCATTATTTATTAAAAAAGTTGCTTTGCTTCTGGCATGCCTGTGAAATTTTTGTTTGGAAAAAGCATGACGATCACATAAATCTTATGAATTTTTAGATTGACTTTCTTTGTTTTTTTAAGTTATATTCTTCCTTCCTTCTAAAAACACATGAGACAATACAGAAATTTCCCAACAACAGCAAATTGCGGTCCGCTTAATTGCGTGTACAATATAAATATGGTCGTTAAATGTTCTATAAATGAAAAATAAAAATGAAAAAAGTCTGGACAATTTCAAGATTTACATTAATACACAGTCTCTGTTAGGGATTCTTGATATAAGCTACAAATGATAAAATTATTTTGATAAAACATACTATATTTATTTATTTATTTTTTTTTTTGAGTAAATGAAAATAAATTACGACAACATTTCTCTTCAATGTAGCTTCCATATACAGGCGGAGAAGATATTAGAATTGTTCCGCTTTATTTTGCATTCATTATTCATGCGGTTCTGGCGTGTCGATATGCCAAGGTGATAGTAACCGGCGGATGTGGAAAAAATGGATCAACAGTTGCTGTAAGAATATACTCACGTAAAACACCCATACTTGTTTTTATTTTGCCGAACAAAAACTAAAAAAAAAAATTAAAAACAATCACAGTAATTAAAAGGTTTGACAAAGGATTTATGCACATAGTTACTGTGTGCGTTAAACTCTCTGTAGGCTAGATGCATCAATTTTTTTCAATAAAAATCTGTATATGAAACGCAAGCAAGAACAAACTATAAGTAACTTTCTATATCTGTTCGCATCCCTTTTCTAGCCCTGAGCTACTGTTCTTCTACTGGTCGTATTGTTTCTAAAAAAAAAAAAATGCTTTTGGGCTGACCACTTATGTTAATTTTTTGTGGCTGCTCGATTGCTAAAAATGCTTGCTTTAAAATACTAATTTTGGTGGTTTTGTTTATATGTTTAGTGCTTATATTGTTTGCTTGCTTTATTTGTTTTATTATTAATTCATTATTAATGCTGTGCTTGAATGCTTACTGGTTATTGTTACTAATATCTCACAATTTGCTGTGTGAGTAAAGTTAATTATAAAAGCCAAAGGAAGTATTTGTAATTAAAGATTAAAATGAAATATATTTTGCGTAGTGTGCGACTGATAGGTTTGTCAAAACACAAAAGTCACTTGTTTTGAGATGAAAAGTTGTTGTGCAATTTTGATAAAGCAAGATTTTAATTAATTGGCAACAAAATGGTAAGATTTCAGTTATTTGGGTAACAGTTGGTTGTAGTTATAAAGTTGGTTGGTAAATTTTCTGGGAACGTAATAAATTATTGAAATTCAGACTTCAAGCGAGTTAAGCGCAATCTTAGAATTATTCATGAGTAATGTCGTTTTTCGTATAAATATATATAAATCTATTCTTAAATACATTAAGAATGTATCCCCACCGTTTTGTTTGATGTGTTTCCTACCTTTTATTCTAGTTATTTTCGATTTTGGTTGCTTATATTTCTACCGAAAAAATATGATTTTCTTACGAAGCTATGTAATTAATCGAATGATTTATTTTGTTTGTGCATACACATACACTAATCGATTTATAAACATTTTCGAAATAAAATTTAAGTGTATTTAAGTGAATTGTTTTGGAATGTGTTAAAGTCTTACGCCAAAATATGGTCCGTTTTATTTTACAACCATAATTTTCTAAAAAATCTGTCCTGATTAAGCATTTTAATTTGCCACTTCCTAATTTACGGAAAAAATCCTTTAGGAACGGTGAATTCCTTTTTCGATCGCAAAATTTGTGTTAACAGGCTATAATTAGAATTTTAGAAGACTTAATCCCATAGAGAAATAGTCGCAAATATTTTTCTTGAAATGAAAAACGACATTACTTATAAATATCCTTAAAAGCTATCTAAAATCTAAAAACTGAAATCTTCATATGTGGAAAAATATCAGTATTGCACAGCTTCAATTTTTTAAAGCAGCACTTCCACAAAAGTAATGCAGAAACTTTTTAAAACTATACTTTTATAGCAGCATTGACATTTTGCTTCTTCTGCTATTTTTTGATTGGTTTGATTTTTATTGGTTGGTAATTAAATACGGTAGTAGAGAACAAAAGTAGAGGCAGAAAAACGTATATGTCACAAAAGATGATCTACTTTTGCAGAAGAAGCAGAATAATTATTTACCTAAGCTAAAACTTTTAAGTACAGCTTTCAAAAGCTTCTGTTCTGCTTTTGTTGGAAAGAATTGTATTCATTTTTTTTTTCCTTATTTGATTTTTACTCCTGATTTAAATCAGTATTTTTATAATTTTTTATAAATAAGGCTTTTTGTCACACAAAAAGTGTTTTTTTAATAAACATATAGACCACTTGATCAGTCGCACCTAATGTTACTACAAATATTTAAACGTTCATAGCCGAATTTAAAGCAAATCTATTCCGATATAGGGCACAAGTGTGCTTTCACCAATAATTCCACTAACATTAGTTGTTCTTCCGGCGTTCATCATAGCTCAAAAATCGCCTGACAACATTTTTGGAAATCATCCTGCACTTTATATAATGACCTTTGGTATGGTCGCTGCGAAAATTACCAACAAACTTGTGGTAAGTTGTATATTTTTAATAATTTATGTACCAAAGATTATTTAAAAATTTTAATTTAAGATTGCTCACATGACACGAAGCGAAATCGATTACTCAGATTCAGGCTTAATTGGACCTGGACTACTCTTTTTGAATCAGTACTTCAGCTGCTGGGCACCAGAAATAGTTGTCTTATGGTTTGCTCTATTCTTAGCTTGCATCGATCTTTTCCGGTACTGCTCCCAGGTAAGCGAAGAAAGAAGAAAGAAAACTGACTAACCTCAGACCTCATACAATTTTTTTTTTTAAACATAAGCGATAGGTTAGCTTTTTACTATATTCGTAATTGTTAGCTAATCTATTGATCTTTTTCCAGATTTGTTTAGAAATTTGCGATTATCTACACATAAAGCTTTTCACCATCCCTTATCCGCCAAGACCTCCTGCTGCCCTATCCCAAGGAGCGAATGCCCCCTCACCTGGCGGAAATGCAGGTGGGCATTCGCATGACAAGAATGGAACCCACCAACATCGGAAGCAGACGAAATCAAACAAAAAGCAGCAAAATGTGCATTAGTAGAACTGACAGTATTTTAATTATTGTAAAAAAAGTGCTAGGTACTTTTGTTCTCTGTTTTATTAAAATGCCAAATTTACCCTAGTTATGGTCCTATGCGTCACTGAAATTACAGCACCAAAAGCAATAATAAAAAAAAAGTGTAACCATACGTAAGGGTGGGTGCCGTACTGCTGCTTCAATTGAAGCCTTTTTTTGATTTGACCTGATTCATCTTGGATGCTTTTGAAATCTCAAATATAAATGAAATTTTATCGTTGTGGCGCGCCTAAGCCACGTAAACAGAGGAGATGTACCTTTTTTGTAAGCCGCTCCTATCGAGAAATCCTATTCTTTTGTAAACAATGGTAAATTAGAATTGTATAAATAGATTTAAATGTAAAAAAGAGAAAAATCTAAACAGTGGAGACAGGTATGATAATAAATATTTATGGACGTTTTTAGGGCTGTTTTGTTACTTAAATCAGTCTATCGTGTATCAAAGCTTTTCTAATCTCTGCCTGTATGTGTGTATGAATGAGTGTGTAATTATCACCCATATTCTTCATTCCGACCGAATTTAAATCCGTTCGGAATGTAGGAAATTTGAAAGCAGGCTGGAACATTTTAAAAGTTTAGCAATTGTCGAGTTTTCTGACAGTGCCAGCCTGCTTTTGAATATCCTACATTACGAACGGATTTCAATTCCGTCGGAATGAAGAATAGGGGTGTATGTGTTCATATGTGTGTGCATCCGTAATATAAGTGAATGCCTCGAAAAAGTTTTTAAATGGAACATTCACTCGTATCCTCCTAGTCGTTTTCTTACGATACGACTAGTCGTTTTTAAGCTAGCCATTTTTAAAGCTGCATTTCTATGCAAAATAGTGGGTCTTATCATGGAAAACGTAAACGCGAAAAAAACGTCAAACGTTCAATTTCCGTATCGTAAACGTAGTAGTGGGAAATCGACTAGTTTCGTGGAGTTAACTTGGGTTTAACGAAACTCAACCCGTTTCCATGACCATTAACTCGAGTTGGACCCTGCATGGAAACACAGTAAATGCCGTAGCCATCTGTTGGACATCGTAAAACTATCCTAACATTGCAACGGAAAATAATTTGGGTCATCTAGTGAGGGTGAGTGGTGACAGTTGGCGAGCAATTTGTAACGGCTGTCATGGGGGCAAGTGGTAGTGTAAAAAGCAGGTGTTTTCTTTTATTTATCGATTGGGGGTATCAAAAAGACGTATCACAAACGAAGATACTAGGAAAAACCAAAACAAGTGTACATATATAGCACCAACTTCATTTAGCTATTGGGACGATTTTTTGTAAAGTTGTCTGCCTTCGGGACTTAAGCAAGAGAGAGATAGCTAGAATTCGGTCAAAATTTGGTCTTAATATCGAAGTGAGTATTTGTACGGGATCAGCAGACCAGGGCCCGTATTCCGCTCCTCGATTCGAAAGAAATTGTTGTCGCAAACGACAAATCGGCATTCCGTAGCTCGATTCCGACTCTCGATTTCGATATGATGGCATTCTTCTTCTCGATAACGAGAAGTTTGTCGTTTGATCGTTGTATTTCACGATGGCATTTTAGTTATCGAGAATTATATCGAAGGCGTTTGAAGTGCATAAAAATGTAAGTAAAATATAACATTTTTTATGTATAAAGTAGGTAACATACATTAATTATATTCAAGGGTTAAAATGTCTGTACAAAGGCAATATGAAATTTTAGTGAAGTTTGGTCGATTTGTTCGAGAAGAGGAATACAAATTTTTTTTCGGATCGACCAGGAGGTATTGTCGAAACGATTCAACGTTTCGAGAAGCGGAATACGGGCCCAGTTGCTATATGTCAGTGGTTCGGTAATTTTTTGCTAGTGTAGTGTTGACTAGTGCTGTCAAAACCTTCTACAATTACAAGCCGTAAACTGGCCTTTTGCATGTGTGCGTGAGTTGTCCGACAGTTCGAGAAATTTTTTTTATTTAATTTAACCGAGTTATATCATTATTATGAAAACGAATGTGTTAGGAAATTCAACTTCAGGAATTTTTACTACCAATGGGCTAAAAATGTGGATTAACTCCTAACGAAATTACAGTGATTCCTCGGTTTTCCGGATCCGAGTCTTCTTCCAGCTGGCAAATAGCCGTTCCTTGCAAGTGGTCTGGGGCTCGTGGGTCTTGATGTGAATCCATTAAGGGGCGGGTAAGGGTTTCAGCGTGAAAAAAACACTTTTCTTTCCGATTTTTTTTTAGAAATATGGATTGAGCAAAGTTATTGAAACCTTTTGTACATTATTAAGTATGATGTCGATAATACTCAGTAATTTTTTTATGCGAAAATATCGACAAACAAGCCTGTAACGGAGCTTTTCCAAGAACGTCTTTGGAAATAGACGATTTGCGGTGTACACTGTATCTCAGCTGGAAATTATCTGAAATTAAAAACCTTTAAAATTTAGTCAGAGTATCATTCAATCCTCCCCCCAAATTTTTGATGGTCATTTAAAGTAAAAACTGCTATTTTTTACGAAAAATTTCGTCATTTTGTAAGTGGAAACCCCCCTTAATGTAAAAAAAAAATTTAAAACTCAACGTTGGGGGAGATATTTTATATATAGAAAGTGTGTACCAAGTTTGAAATGAATCAGTAATGTAGTTTTTAAATAGCAGTGTACACGGACTTTTAAAAAGTGGTTTTGACAAAGTTTAGTCACCGGCTTGTCTGTCGATATTTTCGCATAAAAAAATTACTGAGTATTGCTGAAATCATACTTAGGGTGTGTGCCAACTTATCATTTCAAAAGCAGATTTGTATGAAAAAACCATTTCGACTAGTCAGTTCGTTTTCGAAGGTTTGCGTCTTTGGAAAAGCAAGTTTTTTTTCTTGCTTTTCGGTTGGCAGGTATCTCCTTTTCATTTGACAACGCATCAACGGAATCCTGTTCCAAATCGTCGTCTTCTCCTGCAGAGAGTACATTTGTTTTCTAGTCGCGTCTTCTGTTAGCTGGAAAAGGTTTTCAGCAAGATTTGTTAACCCTCTTAAGGCCGAATTACAATGACCGGATCGTGAACGGATAGAAATGTCCAAGTATGCAGTGAAACGGATAGGAAAAAAACACCGATTACAATGACGTATCTGTTCGGATTAAATCGTCAAAGTAGTTTCTTTAAATCTCAAAAGTGCGAAAAGTAGAAATGCATATAAATCGGAAAAGAAAAGCATTTTCAATATTTCTAATGTTGTGTAAAACTTAAAAAATGGAAAATAGATGAAAAAACCGGTGGTGGCAGTTCTTCTGTTTGACACTTCAAACCGTCAATCCGTCGATTTCTACACAATCCGAAATTTACTGCGCGTAGTTCCGATCGAATGCGCTTGTATCCGTTCAATGTAATCGCTGAGGTAGAAAACGTATGGTAGGAAAACCAATTTGACACTTCAACCCGGTTCTCTTGCGCTCAGATCCGGTCATTGTAATTGGGCCTTTAAGCGGCAATATGGAACAGAGTCCTAGAAAGTACTTGTTAATGAATTGATTATGGACAGAGGCAAGTTGTACTTTCTCTGACATATCCGAGTTGTAGACACGTATTAATCCCTCTCGATACTTTAAATGCAGTCTTTCTAACTTAATAAACAATAAAATAAGATACAAGAAAACCAAATCATTCATGTTTTCAATCTGTCAAAAAGAACTGTTAGTGAAAAGAAATTTCGGTAATTGGCACAGTTCAAATGTTCGAAGTGCCTGAGGAAAAGTAAAAAATTCGAAAAGTCAAGTTGGCACACGGCCTTAGGGCCTGTCCGAATCCAAGTCTTCGTCTTCATCTTCGTCTTGTTATGACACTTCATGACGTCACACTGAGCTAAGCTCTGTCCGAATTCATGTCTATGTCAGTGAGCTTAGCTACTCAGTATAACAGTTAAGTCACTTGGTTAGCTTGATGAGCGAGTCAAGGCTTGCGTTGACTTTCTGGTGCAATAGATGAATATTTTCTTTGAAAATGTCAGCTAAAAAGTGTAAGTAATTATCGTACATTTTTGCAATTACTCGGGGACTAGTTTAATGAAAACTGTTTTATATTTCAGGGCCTAAAGACAAAGTGTTGAGATTAATTGAGCTACGCGGAAGAGTTCACAAACAACTTTTTAAAGGGAAAACCTTCAACAACCAAATAGCTTGGCAGTAAGGGTTACAGATACTTAAACTTCAAATGTCTTATTCTTCTTTTTCGGCTTTAAAAACTTGACAAATGACAAGCTAAGCCAACGAATTCGTACATCTCAGCTTTGTCTTTGCCTTATTTGCTATAATAGCTTAGCTTGTTTTTTGACGTCACAAACTGTCATAACGAGACGAAGACGAAGACATGAATTCGGACAGGCCCTTAATAATATACAAAAGATTTCAATAAATTTGCTCAAACCATATTTCTAAAAAAAAATCGCAAAAAAAGTGTTTCTTTTTCATGCTGAAAACCTTACCCCCCCCTTAAAAAATCTTACATATTTTGTTTAAAAAGGTGGTCAAGAGTCGGATGAATTGAAAAGAAAAGCTGTCATTACCCTGACGTGAGGGGAAGTAGTTTTTGGATAGAAGCTTTAGTTTGGAAGCTGTCGTGTAGTTTTTTCCATGTTTACGTTGCTCGCCGTAAGATCCAATGTATTTTTTGTGACGGATCAGACCACTTTGCCTATCACTGCGTGTGTACGCCTGACCATCGCATTGTTTGTAAATGTAGAAGGTTTTAGGTGCTTTAGAACTTATTATCTGTTTATGCCCTGGACAGAAAGCATACGTAAATTAATGATTAGCACTAATTATTAATCTAGGAACTGTCTGTCATGGTCTTGTCATCATTATGGCCGCTTAATCACGAAAAACTTAATTTACGATTTGCTAAATTACCAGATTTTCTTCATCATTTATACCTAAATGAGGAGAAGTGTACTGTAATTTAGCTGATTTTGTCCTTTTTGTACTACAGTTACTTGTCAAATAAGAATTTAAATAACTGACGGCTGATAGTTCATGATTAAGAAATGGCTGTCTGTCACCAGTTCATTAATGAATAATTTGTGCTAAATGAGTAATTTATTAATTATTAATTTAGTGTGCTGTCTGTCTAGAGCATTAGGCCCTTATTGCGAATGTAATGGAAAGCTTAAAAACCTGAAAAGTAAGGTTTGAAATCGGTTTTGTGTTTCAGGAAGCGATGCTGATCACGATTTATATTTTGAATTACGCGACAATTTTGTCGAGGCTTCATATCAGTCTTATGTGAATAAGATGAAGTCGGCCCTACGTGACGAGCCTAATCAGTTTTGGAGGTTCGTAAATTCTAAACGATAGACGGATGTCTTTCCTTCCTTAATGTGGCTAGGCGACGTTGAGAGTAGTGAAACCTTAAGCGCTCTCTTTGTGGAGTTTTTTTATGACTGCATTTGCTAAGACCAACTGTGATATTAGTCCTAGTGATTTCGGTTACTTTACGTCATTTCCTTTTTCATCGTTGGAAATGAAGGATCTTTTATTCTTTGACGATACAGTCTTGACCTAACTTCATAGTTTACCAGATATTGGTGTGGTCCCGACGGTGTGCCTGTTTCTCTTCTTAAGAACTGTTCTGGTCCCATCGTGCCGATTTTGTGTTATTTATTTAATTTATCTATCTCGCTTGATATATTTCCATCTTGTTGGAAATACCCTATAATTATTCCCCACCATAAAAAAGGTGATAATATATCCAACTACAGACCTGTTACTAATTTGGGTTCTATAGCGAACATTTTTGAAGTTCTGATCTCTCAAGTCTTATATTTTCATGGTAAGCCATTCCTTAGCCCCTCTCAACATGACTTCATGAAGGGTAGATCTACAACAACTAACCTGCCTTAATGCTATAGAGGATGGAAAACAGATCGACTGCATTTACACCTATTTTAGCAAAGCATATGATAAAGTCATTCACCCTGTTCTAATTTACAAAATGAAGGCCCTTGGCTTTCCCCCTCTCTTTGTGAACTGCGTCAAGTCTTATTTATCCCTTCGTACTCAGCGAGTACTGTTCCGTGGATTTCTTTCTTCTGATGTAGGTACCTCAAGGTAGGACTGACCCTTTTTTTTATCTCATTCAAAAATCCTGTTCTATGCTGATGATGCTCAGATTTTTCGAGTTGTCTCTTCTACTTAGACGCCCTTTTCAAGTGGTGTTCTATTAATTCTCTTCCACTTAACATAAATAAATGTACTTATATGTCTATCTGTCGTAAGGAAACTCCGATCGTGTTCGACTATACTATTAATGGCTGTGTTATGGCAAGACTGGACAAAATTAAGGACCTAGGTGTCTCGTATGATAGTCGTTTGTGTTTCGATGATCATATCGACTCAATAGACTAACTCGACCTCAGGATTTATTAAGAGATGGGCTAAGGAATTTCAAGATCCATATATTACGCGGCTTCTTTATTGTTCCTATGTTCGTCCGATCTTGGAGTATGCTTCCTGTGTTTGGTCTCCATTTTACGCCCTTCATATC
This sequence comes from Dysmachus trigonus, assembly GCA_949715965.1. NCBI lineage: Eukaryota > Metazoa > Arthropoda > Insecta > Diptera > Asilidae > Dysmachus > Dysmachus trigonus. Next base: position 76,133,111 of record OX454319.1, read on the forward strand.
AATCGTATTGAAACTGTTCAACGTCAGTTCTTACGTTTCGCTCTTCAGGGGCTTCATTAGAGTAACTCAGTCGTTATGCCTCCTTATGTTGGGCCCCTATTATGGTTAGCGAGTCGCACAAATCTCAAACGAGTCGAAAGGAGCTTACGAAAGCCCTTTTTGGATAAAAATTCCTCACAAAATTCATAAATTTTTAGTAAATTCATTTCAGTTACCTTTGACTTTCAATTAATTTTTCCTCACAAAACGTCAAAAGAAGTGAAATTTATTTTTCTATCGAGTAATTTTAATCACTTTGAACGAAAAAATTACTTGAAGTCAAAGGCTACTGAAATGAATTTACTAAAAATTTTGGAACTTTGTTAGGAATTTTTATCCAAAAAGGGCTTTCGTAAGCTCCTTTCGACTCGAATGAAATTTGTGCGACTCGCTAACCATAATAGGGGCCTTGATAGGCTTAAATTAATCAAATTAGACTCACTCCAGCTTAGACGTGTTATCTTCAAGACTGCTTTTGCATTCGAATGCCTGCAAAGAATTATTGACTCTCCGATTCTGCTCTCGTTTTTTGATATTCTGGTTCCGGCTCGTTTCCTGAGACACCCGGGATTTCTTAGGATTCCTAACCACAGGACTAATTATGGTCTTCATGAGCCAGTAACTTCAATGTCTCGCTGTATTAACACTCATTTCGAGCATATTGATTTTAATTTGACCAAGAATTGTGTTAAGGCCAGGGCTGGTTCTACACACAAGCGGAACAAGCCAGCTCTAGGCTCTCAGAAAGATTTTTATCGCCACGGTTTTTTTTTATAAACTAAAATTTCAAAATTCGAGGGAAATTTAGGGCAATAACAAAAAGGTATATAGGTAACCAATTAACCCAATAGACAGATGGAAAATTATTTCAATAAATTTTAACGGTAGGTATCAGTAAACTTTTTCAGTAGCTTTTTCCTCATCCTTCCGTTTTTTATAATTTTTTCTTGTCTCTAATATAGCACCAGTGGCGGCTTGTCAAAGAGGGCAGAGGAGGCAGTGTCTCCTATATCAAGTTTCGCAGTTGTGAGCTAAACACTAAAACAAAATGAAGACTATTTTTGGAATAGAATGCACAAGAGAAATATAAATTTTGTAAAACACTTATCTCTGGCAATATTGATATTGCTTATGACCGCTAGTCTACATATCCAATTTTTAATGTAATGGCAATACCTTCATTTCTCGTGGCTCAACACACGAAGAGTCGTGACGTAATTTGTTTAATTGAAACTGGCAGCCGTGACAGAGGAGGCAAGCCTCCGAGATTTTATGAGTGAAGATAAAAAAAAAAGCAACATACATAGAGGTCCGTAACGTAATTTGATGATCCTGTTGACTTTGCCCATATCCGTTGCCACTGGTGAGCGAAATTTTTCAAAACTAAAATTGATCAAAACATATTTGAGATCAACTCTTTCTCAAGAGAAATTGTCTGGGATATAAACGTTCGCTATTGAAAGCGATATATTAAAACTAATTAACAGATACACTATTTTGAAAGACTTCGCAAATTTTTAAGCTCGTAAAATTGAATTTAATGTTACTGTACAAATAATTATCAAAATAAATGTTTTTTTTACATTATAAATAAAATATTCAAATACTCTTTGATCACTCTTATTCTTAACTAGCCACTAGTTCCTTTTTTCTTTATTATTAAAATACTGGCATAATGCTTAAGTATTGTTCATTAATTTTAATGAATGCAAAAATACAATATTGTTTAACAGGAATTTATCAAGAAGGACACTAATTTAAATAAATGTTGAACATATTAATCGATTTAAATATACCTTTCATTATTCTGACGAGTTTAAGTTCATTGCTTTATCGATGAACTGTTGTAGTTCACATTTAAATTCTATTCTCGAGTTGACGCATAGTAGCTAAAAGTAATACATACTACCCATTTTAATTTTGGTTTTTTAAAATGAAATTTCAAGTAAATATTAACTTAAAGTTTGAACATTTTCAACATTAAGTTTTCTATTCAAACGGCATAATCTTCTGCAAAATTTTAACCCTTTAGACTCACATAATAAGTAAAAAAAATATTTCCCTTGATAAAACATTCATGCCTGAAGAGAATGAGATAGTCAACAGTCAGTGGCGTAGCGTGGGTTTTCGCCGCCCGGGGCCAGCCGAAAATTTGCATCATTTGTCAAGAAAATCAGTAAAAAGCCGAATAAAGCACTTTTAAATTCTTTAATTAAGGGGGTAGTCCAGTGAAAACGATGGTTTTTTCAACGATTTTTTTTCATATTAGAAATTAATTTTTATTAAAAAACTTTTTGACATATGATAGTACAAGTATTAAACTACACAAAAAATTTTTTTTTTTTTTCGATGAGTTATACCGTCAAAATGGCCGGTCCAAAAAAAAATTTTTTTTGTTGACGGACGTCGAATCTCTGCAACGGTTCATTTGAAACAAAAAGTTCAAACGAGGTTTTAATCTGTAGAACATTGGCTATCGTCGGAACTAGAATTATTAATTTTTAATAAAAAATAGCAAAATGGCGGCATTTCGAATTTTTCGGGTGTTTTTCGGGTGCTTAATTTGTTTATAACTTTGTAAATAAACAATGGATTTTAATAATTCTAGTTCCGACGATAGATACACGATCAAGAAATATACAGCTAAATTTTTAGATCAATCGGAGCAAAAGACTCTGAGATCTGACGTCCGCCGAGTCAAAACATGATGTTTTGAGAAAAACACATTTAAAGTTTTTTTTGCGGAAAAAAGCTAAACAAATTAATTTTACCTTAGGCAGCGATGCCTGCTCCATACATAACGCGATGCCTGCTCCATACATAACTAACCTTAAATACAAAGCAGAAGGACCTAGACGGCTAGACCGTTATAAACCGAAAAAAAAATGGGCGGAGCAAACAGAAATACAAGAGTCCTCCTTGCTCCGACACACGCCAGGGGACCTTCGAGCGCTCGGGTTACACTTCTCTCGAAAACTCTGTATCTTTAAAACTATTCCATATTTTGCTTAGATATTTTAAGGGAGTATTTTCGAGGTGTAGTAGAGTCGATTTAAGCAAAAAAAAAAAATCGAAAAAAAATTTTTTTTTCGCTGGACTACCCCCTTGATTAAAAATGTACTCTTCATGCTTTTTTTCAAAGAAAAATCTTTTGTACAATTTTCGATGTTAATTTTATCTTACCTTTTAAAAGCTGTGTCATTCACCTGAACGTGAGAAAACTATACACATGTAGTATTTATTTGTTAGGCAAGATGTTGCTGTTTTGATAGCACCAAAATAACGGTTTAATTTTATAATGGTTTGGGTTTGACGTCACTCTTAGCGTAACCCTTGATGGAAAACAGGTTTTTTAATATATTTAGGCCTAAAAACCGCCAGGCATGGCGCGGTGGTTCCAATGGGAACGTATTTTCTTGACGGTGATGAATATAGGGTATAAAATTCAGCTACCGCAACGTGGATTTTGATGCGATTTTTTCCATTGCATGGCTTATTCATTAGGCCTTAATATAGGATGCTTCGAAATTCAAAACATATGTTATATACATTTTAAAATTAAAGATGGTGGATAAAATATGGCGGCCCAAAATTACTAAAATTTGCTAAACTATCATAGAAATTTTAACATACATATATCATTTTTTGCTATAAAGTTTTGATATCAGAATTCAGTAAAGTTCCTCCTACAGCCACTAGAAAACAATTTTTGTGAATGAGTATCCAAGATATTGGTTTCAAAATGTTTAATTTCTCCATTTTGATATCAGAATCTATATAAATAACACCAATGTACGAACTTTTATTTAAATTCTTCGATTTAAAAAAATTTCTAGTCCGCCATTTTGATTCGGCCATATTGAATTATTGAATTTTTGGATATCGGAACTGAAATAAGTGACCCTAGAAACCCCCACATACCAATTTTTATGAATACCCGATCAAATTTTATATTCTTGGTCCACCATATTGAATTCCTGAATTTTGAGAACAGATTTGAAATCAGAAATACTAAGAACCCCTGTATACTTAATTTCAAGCATATCCGACGGCATTTCGATTTTTGACCAGCTTTTCGATGATTTGGAACAATGTGCGCTACCCTGTCGCGAAGGATTTACAAATTTTATATTTAAAAAAATTGCGCCGCTCTTTTTATGTGCCGCTCGGGCACACCCTGCCCTTCCCACGCTATGCCACTGTCAAGAGTGCTAAGGGGCGCCAAAATCTAGCGCCGCTTGTGCCGAAAAATCCTGACGGGCCGACGCTGGTTAAGGCTAGGTTGGTTTACTTAATGTATGCACATATTTTTGTAGTAGTCAGCCTTTGGCGAATTGTAAATAAATAATGAAATCTTTTCGAAATCGACTGTACAATTAAAAGCAAATCTTTTATTTCTCGACTCTGCTGTTTTTTAAGTTATCTTCCATCTTCTGGAAAAAGTCGTCTCAGTGTAATTTTTTAACGAATTCGCAGTGGCAAGTCGTGCAAGTCTCCGGTCTAGCCGACACTCAAACCCCAATTTGGGCATCAATCTCTACAAAATCACCGCGGAGCTGACAACCTACAAAAGACAAATCTCACAGCCACCAGACAATTTGACTTTTCGACAACGAATGGACGCAGGGGTTATTCGTTCGCAGAGATTTGAGTAAATCACAGCAGATGTCGAGGCGAGGCGCTAAATAAAGTGGTACAATGTGCCGTGAGATTCGGTGAATTATTTGCAAGTTGAAAAGCACACTAAATCGGGGAATTAGGCCCGCGAACGGCCGGTTCGGTAAGATCAAAGTGGCTGAAAAGTGCTGTGTGTTGTGTGAGCCCGAGGTGTTGTGTTTTGATTTTTCGTTTACATCCGGAGCTGCCGCTGTGTGCGTTGTCGTCGCTGCCACCAACCAGCTCCACTGCTGCTCGGCGTGAAGGTGTTTTTTATTTCGGGGATAATCTCAATCTCTGTGAGGATTACCGAATTTTTGTAAATTACGTGCGAAAGCGTCGAGACTTGGGAACAAGGGAGAGGCACTGCAGCATGACAAATGCACGTCTTGATGCGTGTACCGCTCCTGAGGAATTCGACGGCTATTGAGCTCCGGACGCCCGAAATAGAGCCGCAAACACATCCGTGCTGCAATCTGCTCATAATAAACAAAGTGCTATGCTGGGAGTGAGTCGCGCGGAGCACCCTTTGTTTTACCTTAAAATTCAACTGAAACCCGACCACTGACGAGATGGCCTGGTCCCCGTTTTTGAGAAATTTTAGTGTTTTCCAAGCAACTTTTTTTGCCTTTCTTCTCCTCCAGGTCAAAGGTAAGTGAAAGATAGCAGTGCTTGCTTTAAAATAGCTTAAATTATATCAAAGGGGTCGAAAAATCTTAAAGAAACGCAGACTTGTATTCAAACGATGACAGAGCACTCGTTCAAGAAGTGTGAGGTCTTATGCAGTGTCAAGGGTAACCTGCTGGGGTCAAAATCGTGTTCCTCATCTTTCACCTTATGTGGGCCGCTCCGTTGCGACACTTCTATTCGTGCTCCTCATTTTTGCGCTCGCACAAGTGTGCGGCTTCTTTCAGGTCAAATAGAGTCTACGCAAAAAGATTGAAAGTGAAAAGGAAGCGGGCCCTCTTTGCGCTTTGGCACAGTAATAACTTTGTGTAGGAGCGATCCGTGCAGGAGACACAGCTAGGGCTGGGGATGGATGCAAAAGATGCTTTAATCGTTTTTTGAATTTTTTATCATTAAAGCGGCGTGTTTAGTAAAGGGATTATTTTCCGGCATAGTGAGGAACACCAGTCGGAAAAAGGCAAGGTTAATGGCAACGACAGTGGCTTAGGGGGCTGTAGCATATACGCCACCTATACATAGTTCTCAATGTGTTTTGTTTTTTTTCGCCTGGGCTACGAGGTCTGTTCAAAAAATAATCGACCTTTTTTTTTAAATGTTAGTATATTTGACATGCAGCTTATTGGCCTTTGTCTCCTTCAAAGTATTGCCCTCCTCTATTCACCCACATGTCCCAGCTGTATTTCCACATTACCATGCACTCCTGGAAAACTTTTGGAATATCCTTCAATGCCAGTGACGAATTCTTCTTTTTGGGAGTCGAGATCCTTTGCCAACCCACTGTGATGACTCGAGTTTTGTCTCAGTCTTATAGTCGTAAACCTAAGTCTAGTCTACTGTGATGATCGTTTAATTGAATGTTTCATCATATGTTCACTGCACGTTCCTTCTGCTCTTCGGTCATCGAATGGGGCACAAACTGCAAGCAGGTGGAAATTGAAATGCACTATTAAGCAGGAGTTTAACGCTTTTTTTTTAAAGGTTATTTCTTTGTATCTTCGGTAAAATTCTCAAAACTAATAAAAAGTAATTTCAATTACTTACATATGTTTTGTAGAGGAAATTTACCGGTAGAGGTGCAGTACACAGTCAAAACAATGCATACTATGTTTATACCACCGATATTTTGCAAATCTCATTACATTACTTATCCAGACTATTGCTATTATTAGGTGACAGAGATATGGTATAAACCTACTATTTGGAGTATTATAATATCAATACTACATGTGTGTCAAGGGTGTACTCGGAAGGTTATAACAATTGCAGTGCTTTCAACCGTTGTCACTATGACGTTCTGTTGCCGGTAATTCAAAAATGTCGGTTATTTTCTGAACATTTCTTATATTTATTTATATTATTTTATTTTATAAAAGAACCTAAAGAAAGAACACCCCGATTTTGGGTAAAAGTTTAGAGCTAAGAACCTTTTAGCTAATACTTATCAAAAATTACTGTAAAGAAATTAATATTCTGCCTTAGCATTTGACAAATGTTAGTAAATTCCCCAATTTCTCAAAATTTGTAGATGGTACTTTCAAGTTAAAGTGATTTTTTAAAATTTATAAGAGATTTACAGGTCTTTACTTTCAGGCAGAAGGGAGGAATTATTTCTATGAAATGGTGTTCTGGCCCAGCTCGTTGCAGAAACGACGGATCTAGTTCTGCTTATACGTCAAATACTTCGACCTAGGAATGATTATACATATTGTTATTATATAGTAGATTTCTTCTTATTAAAATCTGATTAAAAAATCCGAAATCAGTGACCTTTATGTACATAAATGGTGTTCGCCTCTTTGGAATTTCTTATTCCGATATCAGTGACCCTGAAAATCCAAATGCTGATAGTACTTTTGTGACCAGCGACCTTGAAAACCCCTTTCTTTAACACGATCAACCCCGCGCAGTTTTTTATACTTCACTTTATCGGGCGGCAGTACAGATCGTATTTTGCTTTATCTGACGGCTCCTTGCATAAATAAATATGTAAATACATTAAGTCTATTATAGCCTACCAGTAAAAATAAGCTTTTCAATTTTTCAAAAAAAAAAAACATGTGATGTGAGCCACCGGTGGTACACGCCGTTAGATGAACCATTCGCCTGTGAGCCACCGGTGGTACACACCGGCTTGAACGCGTTAGTCGTTACCGGTCAGTTATGAGTAACGTTAAAAAGAAGTAGTTTATATAACTAGAAGCAATTATATTTGAATTGAAAATATTTATTTTGATGTGATTTGATAATGTAATGTTACTAAATGTTTAGTAAACCTCCCTCTTGTCAAAAATATTTTAGGTCAAACTAAAAATCTACACTAAAGCCGGGAGAAAAATATATTTTTCATCTAAGATGCCATAAATAATAAGCTCCACAACACAGAATAATTCTATATAAAAAAAAAAATCATAATAAGTTTATTTAGATGTATATAAGAAAACTCACAATTTTGTCACTCTTCTTCTAGCATGGATAGAAGTTTTACTGACTGTGGCTTTCTTTTGTATATTGTCATTTTCAAGAAATCTCAGATATTCTCAATTATATTAAAGTCTGAATTATAGGCAGGCCACTCTAAAACGGAATATCCTTGGTCTTCAGCCAATTTAATGTAGATTGAGCAACGCGAGGACGAGCATTGTCTTGCTGGAAAAGTGCACCTCTTAACGGCACCTCACCTCACGGTCCTGTGATGATTTCTAGTTCTGGAAAGTCCGAACCAGAGTTTCCAGTAAAGTCCGAACCAGAGTTTCTTCAGCTTCAAGAAATTTTCTATAAAGATAATCCAGATAATTCCTGTTTTATTATATAAAATTTTGAATTTTCAGAAATTAGTTTTTAAAAAATCTGAAGATGTTCTCATCACTGTAGTAAGCTTTCAGTAAAGTTTTGTTTCCTGGAAACGACTCAGAACTTACAAATGATAATTTATCTGCTGTCTGAGAGTAAAACAGCATGCTGAATGTCTCAATAAGTAACTCAAAAGTTTTCGTCTTAATTTTCGTTGAAATCTGCTCACTTACGGTTTTCGAAATGTATGAGAAGAGTTTTCGAGAAAACTGCTGGGTAATGAAATCAGGGTAAAATGTCAATTTATTTAATAAAAAACAAGCAGGCAAATTACTATTTGTGAGAGTTCTGAGCGATAAGTAGGGAATAATACTTTAATCGACACTGCATACAGCGATGAAAACACTTTCAGGTTTTTCAATTATTGAAAACTTAAAACTTAATATGCGATGAAAACAGGGTATATACTTACTAAGAGTATCAATTAAATATTCTTAAGACTAACAGGCACAAACACAATGAAATAAGTAAAATATCACATAAGTTTATAGTATTTTCATTACTTTGTACCGATGTAAATCTCCAAATGATAGCAATAAGTTTACCAAAAACTCCTCTAAATAATTTACTTCAAACACACTCGGGCACTTGATTAGTCGGTAATTTTTTAAGTGGTCGCCACCTTCCATTAGCCGAAAAAAGGATAAATTTTAATATTTGCTGACGAAAAATCTTCAGTATTGCGTCAATTCGAAAAATTTAATTCATTCGACAAAGGTCAGTGCCAATCTAGTACACATTTTGATTCGATTTGATTGAGGAAATATGAAATGGTTCTTGAGAGTGCCCATGCTCCGAGCATTGCTCTTCTGAACCTTTCCATATTCACTTGATTAGAAGCGAAGTTCCCTATCTGTGGGCAACGTAGAACGTCGATTGCATCACCATCTACCTATTCCTCATTTCCTCTTCTAAACAGCAAGCAACGTTTGTGCGATAAAATTTCCAATAAAAAAAAATCCCCTGTAGGCTCGTTAAGTTCCTTTTCTCAATAAAATCGTAAAAGATCGAACTGAAAGAGGACTGACTAGGAACATCAAAGGGATTTTTCCCGGAGCTATTTGCAATTGAATTTCACGTTCCGCAAAAATAAATTCACCTCTCAGCACGCCCGAGCCCGCTCTGCGCCCCGCAGAGCGCAATGTTTACGGGCCGCCCAAGGAAACCGATTTGGGTCCTTTGATGTTTCCACCGAGCATCCAATATAAAACACAATTCTGCACGGGCTGGTCGCCAGTACTTCTGGGTTCTGGGTCTGGGCTTCATAAGCTTCGGTGGATCGCTTTATCGTCGCCTGGGTGCTCGCGGAATAATCCCAATATTCGGAAGCTCTCTGAATTACGGGGGCGAGTTTTTTTTGGGGCCGCAAGCTTCCTCCCCGCGTCCTCAGCTAGCAACTCGATGTCGTCGTTTGGATTTCCAGAAATTCAAATTGGATTTTCGAGGGGAAAGCGAATTCAATTGCACCGCCAAGTGGGGCAAATTTGATCAGTCCACGTGTTGTTCCGAACTGGAAAAGCTCGAGGTGCAAATTACTTTGAGCCTCTGTGAAGAAGATTCAAAGCGCGACTCGCACTGAATTTCAAATTGTAATCGAAACGCCTTTCCCTCTTGATGAGGGCTCCAAGCGGAGGCGTCACGTCACGTCGCACATTCAGGAAAATTGAACCAATTCAGCGAGAATCAGTCTGCAACTTGATGCGAGTTTAGTCCACCTCTTCGAGGTCTAACTAAAAATTTTCAATGCAATTTAGTCAGGCGCATCTCTGACCGTTGCAGTCGTTTACATCGGCTCAAGTGCTTTCAACTGGAGGGGGCTCCATCAAGAGATTTATTCATATCTCGTAGGCCTTGTGTTTATTGCCGCTTCGATTATCTCCCGGACAACAAGGCGCCCTTTCGAGGCTCAGCAAATCTTTCTAATCCGACTGAAGTACACATTTAACTTCATTAGTTTGAATTTGCCAATTTTTTAAAGAGGAATCGCGATTCATAGATACTTCGGAACACTGACATTATGTTAGATGGCTCTTGACTAATTTCAAAGGAGTTCGGTTCGTTTAGGTTTTAGTGAGTGGAAGATTGAAGAGGATTTGAACAACATGAAAATTGGCCTTTTTGGAAATGAGCTAGAAGATAAGTTAATTTTGTATGAAGCCTCCTCCGCAGTCGGTCAGACGTATCGACATGAATGGACGGTGGAATTTCATTTTTTGCAGAAGCAATATAAATTATTAATCTTATTGTTCACATAGAGTAGGGAAATTATATTAATTTTTGTGGGAATGTTGCATTTAGGTATTTTCTAAATGAAAGACGTTTTTCTTATAGTGTATAAATATTTTATTCATTCATATATTCTGAATTTTGGTCCAGTACCTTTTGCCATCTTTCTGACAGTAGCATGATTCCATGCTCATAAAACTTCTGATCTTATTATTATTAGTATTTATTGATCTACAAAAGGCGTTCGACACCGTGGACCATCAACTACTATTGGAACTATTGGAACAACTGGGTATTAGAGGGACATGTAACAAATTAATAGAGAGTTACTTATCATCAAGAACAGCAAAAACAAAGTTGAATGATCAATACAGCCAAGAGCAAATACAAAAATGTGGTGTTCCACAGGGATCAATTTTGGGACCTCTTCTCTATCTGCTCTACATAAATAATATCCAGAATGTACACTTAAGAGGTAGATATAAAATATATGCCGATGACACTGCCTTACTGTATAGAGCCAAAACGGAAGACGAATTAAAGGATAAGGTAAACGCAGATTTGGTAAATCTCAACACGTGGTTACAAGGGAATAAGCTCACGCTGAATATTGGAAAAACTAAATATATTATCTTTAAAGTAAAAAATAAAAACGATGTTGACCCCAAGATTGAAATAGATGGTAAGAAAATAGAACGAGTAAATGAAATAAAATACCTGGGCCTCACTTTGGATGAAAATCTTAGTTGGAAGTCGCATATATCATACGTAATAAAGAGAATTACTCCGATCATAGGAGCAATTGGGAGAACAGGAAAGCTTAATAATTTTGTCGCTAAATTAATATATAATTCGCACATTCTAGCACATATTAGATATTTAATAAATATTTGGTCCCAAACATCACAATATAACCTTGATCGTATACAGAAACTAATGAATAGGGCTCTAAAAGTATTGCACCGCCTTCCGTGGGACACACCAACAAAAGAAGTTTATGACATATCCAATAATTTTAGACTGAAAGAAGTAATTTACATAGAAAAAGCCAAATTTATACACAAAGCAGTAACAAGCGCGGTGAAAAACAATATAGTATTCACAAAGAACAGGGAAATACACAACTATAGCACACGACTCAGGAACCTACTACGTGTGGAAAAGGCCAGAACGGAAAGGAATCGCACAGGACTCATCACCAGCGCAATCGAGATTTACAACAGACTACCAGAGGAAATAAAAAAAATAGACGATATAAAAAGGTTCACAAGTGCAATAAAAAAATATGTAAGAGCAGGGGCTGTAATAAACTAACAATAGGACGTATAATAATTGTAAATAAGGTATGAATGGTGACTTTTTGAATAAGATACAAAAATAAAAATTAACCCTCTGTAGGGCAAGATCATAAAACATTAAAATTACGTCAAAAATTGACAGGTTTAGGGAAATAAAAAATACATGTTTCTCAGAAATTAAAAAAATATGTATTATTAATTATTTATTTCACATTTAAGGGAGTGTAACATTACTGTAAAATTGAGTTAAACGTTAACAAAAAAAACTAATTTGGTATGGAAGGAACATATTCATTCACTTATCTATAGGTTTCCAAGAAAATAACACAATTTTACACAATTTTTGTATTTTTTTTGTAAAATTTAAAATTTGCTCGACTTTCAACTTGTCACTTTCAATTACGGGCGAAATTCTAATCGATTAACTGTTAACAGTTTACGCTGTCTATGATGATTTCCGTGGATACTACGTTGTTCAATAATGTGTGACAGCAAAGTGGCGCCGATTTGAATGAACTAAATACATTCGGTGCGTATTCTAGCGGGATTTTTGAGGTTTGTGACAGAAATGTCACACGGCGCTACAGAGGGTTAAAAGCTTTGAGTGAATGGGTGCGCGCTTGGTAATTTAGGATTAAGTGTTAAAATATAATTTAAGTAAATTTATTGTTATTTTTGAAAGCTGGCTGAGCTGCTCTTATACCAGCATCAAGCTGATTGAGCGGCTCCGAAGAAATTTGTAATTGTTATATTCTTTTTTGAGATTTAGGTTCGACAGGATCCACAGAGCCCAAACTCCTGTACCGTGACGGTGAAGAGTTGGGTGAATGTTTCCAGCAATACGCTGTGAAGTGCGACAGAGAAAAAATCTATTATATATATATATATATCTTTGCTGGCAAAAAACTGATCCAAGTCATTTTGGAGGTTCTCAGTTGAAATAAAGGTACATGTTTTTTAGAGACCGGGACTAATAATAATCCGAAGGTGCCAGATTCGGGAATATGGTGAGTGTGGTAGTATATCCCATCCAAGCTGTAAAAACTTTTGGCGAGCTACCAAACTTGTATGATGTTTCGCATTATCTTGCTGGAAACTATACCTTTTCTATTGATCAATTCCTTTTTCTGTTTTAGTGAATCATTCAATTTGTCCAGTTGATGACAGTAAACTTCAGAATCGATCGTGGTATATTCTAATAAAAGCTCAACAAAAAAGATTCCTTTTTCAATGAAATCCCACCAAACAGACAGCATCAACTTTTTTTGATGAATAACGGTTTTCGAAGTGCTTTGATCCGGTTCATCTCTTTTACTCCATGATCTCTTACAATTAACATTATTGTAGACAACCCATTTCTCGCACTCAGTGATGATTCGCTTAAAAATGGATTTTCTTGACATTTAAGAAGCGAATCACAGACGTCAATGCGATGGAGCAAATTTCTTTCTGTCAGAACATGTGGAATCCATATGTCGAGTTTTGAAATAAAACCAAGGTGTTTCACGTGATCATGAACGGTAGAATTCGATAAATTTAATCTCTCAGTAATCTCATGAGTTGTTCGGCGGTTCGCATCAATCAATGTCTTTATTTTGTCTTCATCAGCTTCAACTGGCCTTCCAGAACATGGTGCATTTTCAACGTGAAAATTGTCGGAACGAAATTTTACAAACCACTTTTGGCACTGGCATTCTTTCAGTACATCTTCTCCATGCACATCAACTAATTTTTTTCTTGGTTGAACAGCATTTTTACCTTTTTCAATAGTAAAAAAGTAAAATATGCCGAAAATGTTGCTTTCAACTCTCCATATTTGTTAGGGCACTAAACAAAAACTATTGCACAGAATGAAACAAACTTTTTCACAAATAAGCCTTGCTATATCTGCTGTCAAAATATATAATGACATTGCGGCTTAAGTGTGAAGTAGAGATGCCACGAATAGTAATTTGGCCGAATACCGAATACCGAATGTTCGGCGAGGTTCTTGGCCGAAGCGCCGAACATTCGGCAGCCGAATATTCGGCCACACTTAGTACTTTCCGCGGGCGACAAGTCATCTCCAATTCGAAAGAAAAGGAATGTCAATGATAATGACAAAACCATTGAGACGCATGATAGTTTCTGGAATTGTTTTAACACGTTGACTGCCGTGGGGGTCACCGGTGACCGGCAACCACTAGCTGAATGTGTAGCTGAATAAAACGCGGCAGTCAACGTGTTAAGGAAGTCGCTGCAGAAAATGTTCGTTCAGATGAAGGTGTGGAACAGAAAAATTCTGTTGCAAATGAACTTGATTTTTACATGGCATCTGTTCGGTTAGATCGGACAGCAGACCCTTACAAGTGATGGTCAGTAAACGCGAAACAATATCCAACCCTTTCACACTTTGCTAAGATTTATTTATCATCTCCCGGTAGCAGTGTGTATAGTGAGCGGCTGTTTTCGGAAGCAGGTATAATTTATGAGGAAAAACGCAATCGTCTGCTATCAACAAACGCTGAAAAAATTGTTTTCATTCATCATAACTTACCACTGGTAGATTTTAAATATTAATTTGTTAGTTCGTTTTTTTTTTGGTTAAATAAATATCTTTGTGAGTAATATTTTGAGTTCTTTTTTCATGATTTATTTGGTAATCCTTAGTATGTTTTATCATAAATACGAAAGTAAATCTGTTTATCACGATTTCACGCCAAAACTGCCGAACCGATTTAAATGAAATTTGGTACACAGATACTCTAGAGCTTTACAAAGGATATGGGCTATAATTTACGCGGACGAAATTGCGGGAAAACAGCTAGTAATAAAAAAATAATCAATAAATTGCTATTCGGTATTCGGCCGAATTGTTAATCATATTCGGCCGAATACCGAATAGCGAAAAAATGTGGCCGAATAGCCGAATACCGAATAGTTGCCGAATATTCGTGGCATCTCTAGTGTGAAGTTGGCTGCGAAAAAATACAATTAAGTCCTCTGTTGGGAAAAAACGAAATTACTTTCCGAACAACTCAATATATTTCTATACCTATTATTATCATAAAGTCGTAACAGAACTGTTTCTGCCTATTGAGTGTTTTTTCAAAAAATAATGCTAGGATTTGTTGAAGAGATGACAAGTCCTTTTTTAGGTTCCGTACTTCAAAGAGGAGACAAAATAACCTATTAATCTGCCTTGAGCTTTCGACTGTCTGTCACAGGCCTTTAAATTCTAAACGGTTATACGTACCAAGTTGAAATTTGCCACAAGTATGAAGAATAACGATTGGTACATGGTTCTAACGTCATATGAATAATTCGTTAAAATTGCATCCTATGCGGGGGCTAAATAGTAATACATATAACATTAGTCAAGTAGTCATCCGGAACCAAAAGAATAAAATTTTGATTTGCATGTCGTAAATACCTTCCAATTTAACCGGGACCAGTTTAAGATGAAAATTTCCTCAATATATGAATTATTTTGAACACCCAAAAAATTATCTTGTTTAAAAACTAATTTCGTGATTAATTTAACTTTTGCTTTTGATTTTCACCTAACTAGATTGCTGGTAAGCATGACTACAAAAGTCTACTTAAAAATCATAAAGTCATGTTGTTATTTAAACTGCATATCTGGTTGAAACGATTTGGCGGAATTCGTTCAGATGAAGAGGCTTATTGTTAAAATAACTTACGAGCAGGTATCTTTGCGACTATGGAATTCTCGAGCCCAGCACTGCCTTTTTTTTAGCCAAACTGAGTTATAAAGGGTGTTTTTACCTTAGGTAGAACTTCCTATAGGGATAACTTTCGTTCTGACAGCTCTACGTGATATTTATGTTCAATATATTCTTGCGAGTAATCATGAATACGCTTGAAGAATGGTTAAGAATTATCCAAATTCACTGTGAAAATCGGTCGTCGGTTCGCGAGACTTATAGACTAATTCGCGATTTTTACGGTCCGCATAATCATTGCTCATCTTGGGCTTAATTATAGGGCTTGTTAATAAGCAAAATTGTCGCTTCTAGAGTGAGATCAATCCAAAAGGCATTCTCGAGACACCATTACATCCAGAAAAATTCATCATTTGGAGCAGTTTACACGCAGGTGGCATTATTGGTCCTTATTTCTTCAAAAATATGGGACAGGGACTCGTATTATGGTCAATGGAGATCGTTACCGGATCATGATCAATGCATAATTCTTCGAAAATATGAATGACATCGATCCTGGCGAGATTTGGTTTCAACAGGATAGCGCTATGTGCCATACAGCGATACAAACCCTCGATTTATTGAAATCACGATTTGGTGATAAAGTAATTTCGAGATATGGCCCTCCATGGTCGTGTGGTCTGATACCTCCCGACTATTTCCTATGGAGTTACGTGAAGTTGCTGATTTGTGCTGATAAACCATAAGCAACAATTGACTTGCAAAGCCAACGTAGTTCGTGTTCTTCATGACAACCGGCCGACATTGCTCGAAAAAATGGCACAAAATTGGAATACATTTCGTCAAAAACAGTCGCGGTGGCCATATGCTCAAAGTCATTTTTCAATATAAATGTCATAAATTGGTCTTTCGAATAAAAGAAAATTTTCATCAAAAGTAAACTCTGTTATCTTTTAAAATTTAAAGTCCTATCGGGCTTTAAAAAACACCCTTTAGATGTGATCATTATAATTCGACTTTTTCAATAAACTAGCCCCTAAAGTTTTATTCATATTAAATATTTTGGAAAAAGGGTAATTGTTAAAAAAAAGCTACAGAGGAACGAAACTTTAATTGCGTTTTTCTTGAGCAGCATCTCGTTCAGTTAGTACTGCACAAGCAAACAAATTGATACGATTTCTGTTTAAGAATTAAGAAATGTATTCCTATAAAATACATATGCATTCTTTTACAATTACCTAATAAAATTGACATTAAAATTAGCTACAACTAGGATCTTGTTGTTTGAAACAGAACATTCGTACCACTGAAATAAAAGACCTCATTGTTGAATCAACTTTACATATTTTTCCAGTGTATCGCCTGACTTTAAGTTTGCACAGTTTTTGTGTTAGAATTATATATGCTTTTATTTTAAAATTACTTTGGTAAATGGACGCAGAAAATAATTTGCCCAACTTCTCCATGGAAATTTGCCAATTTCTTTTCAAATAAATATTTCGATTAGATTCTTTTCCAATTGCTTTCGTATTCAGGAATTCTTTTCGGCAGAACGTGCTCAGGTCATAGTTATAATAGAGCAGAATATAAGCAGCCACAGTAACATATCCCGGTACCTCTGTTCTATAGCAATCAATGCATGCAAGGTCAGGTATTTGACCTTCTCGAAATAAATATTCGGTGCTGCCAACACCCTCAACCACTTGAGATGCTTGTTAGCAATTCATTGCACCTCGAACCACTCCAGCACCGCTCCATTGTTTCTCATCATCACAGCCTCAATCAGGTCGATATAAAAAACGTCGACAGGTTTTCTGCCCTTTACGCCACCATCCGCGTGCCTTCGCAGACGACCCAAGCAGCTCATTCACGAGGTGCTCACCGTCGAATTTCAATTTGTTTAGAATTATGTTGTGAGCCCCTCCCAAGGCAACGAACGTCGAAAGTGAACACGTGAAGCATTTCTTATTCCGAGGTATGTTTTTCTGCCCTTTTTTTCGGTTTTCATCTTCAGCATCATCTCATCTACACCCAAGGACTGGAGCCGTGCGGGTGCAATCGACTCTGGCTGGTAGCACCTCCGTTGCTGAAGCAATGCTGCGCGTTCATGCAAATTGCTCTGTTCAATGATATCCCTCGTCTCGCAGCACATGAATACTGCGGGTGTTTTGGAGCTGCGGTGGAGATGAGGTCTCATCCAGCAACCAGGCGCCTCGAGTCACTGAATTGAAGCTGCTCATATTGCTTCACGTCTTTAATAAGTAATAGCATGTCGCGCGTTCGGAAGGAGTTTATCTTCCTCGCATTACCGTACCGAGAAGGGTGTAGGGGATCTTCTGACTGCAGGGTAAGAGTTCATTAAACTTTTTGTTTTTAATTACTTAAATATTTGGTTAATTCAGTGTTGAGAATCTCTGTTATAATTTGATTTAAAAACTTTTTGGGTTCACCAATTTTGCAAATTTGTTTGCAAAGTGCTTCATCCAAAACGAGTCTGTTATTCTCGAGAATCTCGCGTAATTAATCCAATAGCCCGCGTGAAATTGTCAACCTTCCAACCTTTGCGATTTCCAAGAAAATTGCCAACATACAAAACATATCCACATACATCCAGAGGAAACAGTGTGTCAGAATCAACAATGTCTATTCATTTTTTGAAGAATATTACCTGAGGAATCTTGTGGTATGAAGCAAATCGTCCTTAGCTGGGCACCCTGTGAAAAAACAAATATATTTTCGTTGTTTAAATTAAATAAAATAGTTCAAAAGTTCAATCTCGTGGTACGATGAAATGTACTTTTACTTCCAGGTTTGTCAGACCTCTAAGTTTTACCGGACTGGAGGGTTATATTTTATAAACTGAAAATCCAATATGGCGGAAGCTATAAGCAATATCGCTAATCACAACATTGAATTTTGGTCAAAACCTCTAGTGTTGGGCATTAGAATTTACGGGATCTTGATTTACTGGGTTGAACATTTTGAATTGTCGGCTAATCGTATTGGTTGTACTTTTATTCAGATAATATACTCTTAAAGTTGCAAGCCGAAAGAAGTATTGTTGAAGTTAGAGTTTAGGGAACAAGAATGTGTCGTGTCTTAATCCCATAAGCTTGAAAGCAAGTTTTCGGCTTAGATTGGAGTGAATTTTATAACTCAGTGATGATTATGTACTTTATCATTATATCCACCTTATCTTATTCATTCTAAGCACTCTAATTTTGGAGTAGGTTCTACTCGAATTCCAGATTGATAATTTCTAAAAGCTTTCAAAATATCAAGTTCTATATTTTCTTCTAGATGGCAGTTATCAAAATTTTACAAATTATTCGCGAAAAGAATATAGAGATTATTTGAAGACTAATGGAGGCAAGTTTATGCTCAGTTCAGCGGAAGCTTATTGTAGCATTGGGAAGGTAGCATACAATTTTCTTGAAATCAATTTTTTCAAATTAGCGGGATAAATGGAGAGAGATCCGAGTTATTGATTCTATCCGAGAGTTCTCAGGTGAACAAATAAAGTAAGCTAGAAAAACAAAAACAAAAAATCAAAAAATCATAAACAGTTTTTGGAAAATAAAAATTGAAATTTAGTTGTCAAAATGTTTAAATTAAAGTTCCGCATTACTTTTAATAAATTTTTATTTTTTTTTAGATCATCGACTGGAAATTTGTATTAAAATTCAAAGTAGTTTGGTTTTTTTCGTCTTTACGACAAGAATTGGACACTCTAGAAGTATGGCTAATTCATAACTTGTGGCAAGGCACTATATATTTTATGAAATATCTTATCTATAACGCAATAATTAAAATTAGTGTTGATGTCTGTAGTCACAGGCTAAAGCCAGGTAGACGATCCGGGTAAAAAAAGAAATACTTTCACCTGATTATTTTCAATTTCCACTTCCAATTTTTGTTTTTTCAAGTCAGCGATTCCGAGAAGATTTTGGGCTATTTAAGCACATGTTTGAGTTGAATTTTTGCCCCTTCCATAGTTAAGTACTACCAAAGAACATATAACATAAAGAACTCTTATCGGGCTCACAACCTAGTCGAAATATTCTCAGCTCGTCTGGATGCGAAGGGAAAACATGAGGGGCAAGCGAGCGAAACATCAGCACAGAATCGAAGAAAATTTTGTAGACCACCGTTCGTGTGGGCATGTAGGTAGCGCAAGCGAATTGCTTCTCGAGCCGCCGCACTGTGTTGTGCTGCAATTCTCTGCCTGATGGTATGATTGGATTTTTGGAAAAGAAATTAGGGGCTGAGATAAGCTTAGAAAGAATTATTGATTGTGATGGGAAATTCAAATGCTTTATATAAAATAATTAAACTAGGATGTGTTAGGGTAGTTAGAAAACATTAGGAGTTGGTGTGGAATATTATTTTTAAATTTGTTCTGTAAATCTGTAAACAGCAAATTTTAAATAATCCTAAAAAGAACTCAAACCTAGTCAATAATACTTCTGAAAACAATTGATTTTTATTAAATATTTAATGTTCCTTAGAAAACCCTTCAAAGTTAGAAATTTGGAAGTAAATAAAAATATATAAATTGATATTAAAAATTAACAAAAAGCGAGCAATGCGGAATATTTTCTAAATATTTTTGTTTACGCTGGTCTTTCGGAATCAACAAATGTTCTAATTGAAAAATCAATATATATAATAATACAAAAAATATGTCTTCATTGTTTTCGTTAAATAATTAATTTTAATTAAAATGCTTATTTTAGTTGCCTTATCTTTTAGATTTGGAAAAAAAACACACACTTGTTTAAACTTTTTTTGTGTGAAAAGACTATTATATTTATTGAAATAATTTCTTTTGAACATTATTATATATTAGATGAAGAATGCAAAAAAAAATGGTAAGCACTTTTATTTCTTCTTGACTGCTGTACTTCCAAAAGGCACTTTTTAATCGATGGGACACTTGGCGGACTTCCTGTAACAATTTAAGTAAAAATTCAAAAGGGATTCTATTCTATAGGCTTAATACTAGACAATAGACCTAAAGAAGTTGGTCATGTTTTTTTATACAGAGGTAGATAGACACAAAAATGTGGCGTTTTTTTGCAGAAATATGGAAATGCAAAGAATTACATTTTTTTCAGGACTATCGTCTAGTTTTAAGCTTTATAAATAGAATCCCGTTTAAATTTTTACTTAGACCGTTACAGGAAGTCCGAAAAGTGTCCCACCGATTAAAAGGTGTTTTTTGGAAGACAGCTACAGCTGTCAAGAACAACTAAAAGTGATAAATTTTTTTTTACATAATCTTGATAATGTCCAGAAGAAATTATTTGAATAAATATAATAGTCTTTTCACAAGAAAATGTTGAACAAGTGTTTTGTTTTTAATTCTCAAAGAGAGGGTCCCCTTAATCAAAGCATATCTCTTGCTGCGATATTTTTAACTTGTTAAAATATTTAGTTTTCTGTTTGCCTTCTTTTCAGTTTTTTTTACGGCCCATGAACAATGTTTTATCAATAAAACATCAATGAAACAAGTATCATAAATTCAAGAAGTTGGATTCTATGTTCATAACAGGAATTAAGCGTATTAAACCAATCTTGTGTCAAAGTCTTGCTATTTCTGATGTATTTTTAAAAATTTCCTCAAAGACAGTTATGTGTATTTTGCACACATTAAAAAATTCATTTGATGGAGCATAAAGATTACCAAAATCTGAAATTGATGGATTATAATTTTTTGCAAATATGAATACCTATCTCTGAAGAACAAGTTAAAACTTCGTCTTTTTTCCGTACTATTTCTTCACAACTTTCACATTTTATTTTTAAAAGCACTTTAAATACTACGTAACTTACAAAATATCTCATAGAAAGAAGCTCAATTCCAAACTTTTCAGACCCAAAAATGTCTTCTATCATACGGTCAGCATATTCAGTCTCCAATAATCTACATTTTAAACCCGATTTTTGACTCATTGTAGCATAAAAGATAGCAATAAATACTAAAAAATAAACAAAAATAATCAATCTTTCACAGAATAATTTCAGTATTTAATTAAAAAATAAACAGAAACTTCTTAACCTTTTAAGGACGGGGAAAATTACGTTAAAATTGACTTTTTATTAGACATGAATATTATAAATAAATTCAATGAACTTCTTATGTGGAGTCGCTATTTTGATAGTCAAGGATGCTTCCAGGAATTTGTATACTATTTTTCCTATATTTAGCGCATAACATTTTCCCTGAAAAACATCAAATATTATGTGTTATCTAGCTGGTCGATATATCGACCACTCCCGTCCTTAAAAGGTTAAGCAAAAATGTTATTCAATATTTTAGAGTAAGTATATATAAATTCAGTATGTATCTTAACGTAATAAGTAAAATATTTAAATGTTTATATAAATCAAATTAGCATCTAACATCCCACGAGCAGTTTTTTATCGAAATCTAAAAGAGAAATAATTCCGACAAACATCAGCCACTCACGCAGCGGTAACAGCCAAAGGCAAGGCACATGGGCAAAAGCTCTAGCCAAACGAAACGATGTTCTGAGCTGCCGCGAGAAATGAAATGTAGGCGACTGTAGGGTTCTGCTGGCAGAACCCTAGAAGAAAATTTCCAGCTCAGCTTGTTTGTTCCTAGTGCGAGTTCTTTATGTTATACGTTCTTTGGTACTACCCAGTTTATCTACCCTGCTTTTTGAATGAGTGCTTGTAAAAATACTAAAAATATTGTATTTTCTGCGATAATTAAGAACAAAATGTTATACTCAGTTTTACAATAATTACATTACAACAAAATTCATTATAAACCAAAAACACAAAAAGCAAAATAATTCACCTGTTTCAAAAACAAAGCAAATTAGTTCGACCATATTGGAAGAGTCACTTTTACTTTTCATTACCGCTTTAATTAAATCTGATATTCCTCCATATTTCTGAAAGGTTGTTAGAGCAATTGTTTTAGAAGTGTGGCAGGATGCGCTGTTCATTAGATTAAACAAAGGAGTCGAAGTTAAAAGTTCTTCCTGGAAGATATTTTCTACTTCCCGCAGCGTTCATAGTACCGTCGACGAGGTGAATTCTTCGCAAACAATCTGGGTGAAAGGTTTTTTTTGGGTTTCGTATGATCTTTTGGTCCCTTTTTACTATGCACAAATCAAACCTGGACTCCTTGCTCCAGATTATGGACTGTAATTGCCTTATTGTCCAACTTTCGTGGTTTTTGACAAAATCCAGTCGCTTTTTCTTTTGTTTGATAGTTTTTAGTGAGGTTTTTCCTTTGCCTGAAGGAATTTAGTGTTAGCATTACCTTACTTACGTCTGGTGCAATATTCCTTATAAAAACCATATCCTAATTTGTTTAACCCTTAAATGCGCAGTTTTGTTTAAAAACAACAGACACTAAAATGTTATATATATTCGGATATACCAACTTTTTAGAAATAATCTTTTTTATTATTATTAACATTTGATTGGGAAATTAAACTGTGTATTGGCAAACAGCTAATTATTTTCTTTCCCCTCTATGGCTTTGTCAAAATGACAACTACCAATGTTCGGAATTTTTGGCGGTAGATAAAGATTTTTATAACAATTTTCTGATGAAAGTTGCAGGTAAGAACATGAAATAAATATTATTGTTTATTACGTAGAACTGTTTTTAAATAATAAAAGTTTATTTAAAAACTAGTCTTGATTTGTTTACCATAGTTCATCATCTCTGGTGAGTGCGCAGTGTAGTTTATAAACAACAATTGATTTTTCGAAATAAATATACATACTAAAAAAATTATTATATTTTTTTTTTATATTTTTTATTTGACTTATATTCTAAATACTACCAATAGCAATAAAAAGAAAAATCGCGCATTTAAGGGTTAACGAACGCTTACAAGTGTGAATAAAAAGTTCTCTTCCAATTGAGTGGCTTGGTCGCTTTATAGTTTTCTTTAATGAACTAAGTTCTAAAGATGTTGACATTTTTATATCGCCTGTTGTTTTAAATACTTTAATTATGTCTCGGACATATGTGATATGCCTAAACTTTCGGCTAGCTCATAAGCAGATTTTCCTTCTTTATAAACATTAACCATACCTTTCCTAATGTCTTAACTTACCAGGTTTGGCATAAGCTATTTTATTTGAACTAACTTTATCTAAAGCCTTCATTTAAATAAGCCACGTTTTGCGAAATGAATTACTGTAGTTGTTTATTAAACATCAAAAAGTCAAAATAGTAAGTTTAAAACAGAGTGTAATATTTAGTTGTTAATTATCAGAGACAAGAAAATATTTCTTTGTCTTCTTAAAAGTACTCATTCAAGGGGAAGGCGAACTCTTTTTACCCGACTGCCAGAAGAAGAAGGGTTATGTTTTTCGAGTGTATGTATGCATGTATATTTCTTTGGTACGCTCTGTAGCCTAAACGGCTTGATGGATTTAAGCTTGAGAGGCGTCGTTAGATTCGTCTCAATTGTGAGAGTGACACTGGGTATATCAAAATTATGAAAATTAAAACTGCCGATTTTTGGCGCCATATTATATGTCTTAACAAAATTGTTTTCTCAAAACCTATCGAATGGGGTATCAAAATAAAGGGTTTCATAAATAGCTTGCAAAAATATATACAACTTGTATGATTACATGGAATTTGGAATGAGAAATGCTAAAAAAAAAAACAAAATAGTCAACGTTACAAAATAAATTAATTTTATGTGTTGAAAAGAGACATAACAATATTGTCTTACTAATAATGAGGTGTGGAAGACAGCGCTTATACATACAGTGCTGTGCAAAACATTTGCAACTAAAATCATAGTTTATTACATATCATTATAAAATTTCCTAAACCACTGATACCAAAAAAAGTTTTACAGTGCATTATTCTTTATTATGTCTATATTAGTTTCTAGATATAACAATAGCAGAATGTAATATCCCATAATAAGGGAGCAATATCCAGTTTTTTATTCAACGTAACAATTTTGCCTGTGCAAAACGTTTGCAACTTTATATATTAACAAATACTTTTCTCGGAATAAATGAGAATTGGCAATACTTTGTTAGTTAACTGTTATTTTCTATTCCATATATAGTTAAGAAAAAATAATAATAATAATTTTCTATTCCGATCCAACTACTGCAGGGCATATAATACAGTCTGTCGGTCAGGTCCATGCGCGGAAGTGTATTATTAAAATAATTTTTTTCCTTTAAACGCAATTAAGGGGGTAGTCCAGTGAAAACGACTGTTTTTTCAACGATTTTTTTTTCATATTAGAAGTCAATTTTTATTAAAAAACTTTTTGACATATCATAGTACAACTATTAAAATACACAAAAAAAAATTTTTTTTCTGTTTTCGATGAGTCATCCCGACAAAATGGCCGCTCCAAAAAAAAATGTTTTTTGTTGGCGGACGTCGAATCTCTGCAACGGTCCATTTGAAACAAAAAATTCAAACGAGGTTTTAATCTGTAGAACATTGGCTATCGTCGGAACTAGAATTATTAATTTTCAATAAAAAATAACAAAATGGCGGCATTTCGAATTTTTCGGGTGTTTTTCGGGTGCTTAATTTGTTTATAACTTTGTAAATAAACAATGGATTTTAATAATTCTAGTTCCGACGATAGATACACAATCAAGAAATATACAGCTAAAGTTTTAGATCAATCGGAGCAAAAGACTCTGAGATCTGACGTCCGCCGAGTCAAAAAATGCTGTTTTGAGAAAAACGCGTTTAAAGTTTTGTTTGCGGAAAAAAGCTAAAAAAATTAATTTTACCTTAGTCAGCGATGCCTGTTCCATACATAACGCGATGCCTCCTAAATACATAACTAACCTTAAATACAAAGCAGAAGGACCTAGACCGTTATAAACCGAAAAAAAATGGGCGAAGAAAACAGAAATACAAGAGTCCTCCTTGCTCCGAAACACGCCAGGGGACCTTCGAGCGCTCGGGTTACACGTCTCTCGAAAACTCTGTATCTTTAAAACTATTCAATATTTTGCTTAGATATTTTAAGGGAGTATTTTCTAGGTGTAGTAGAGTAGATTTAAGCAACAAACAAAAAAAAGAATTTTTTTTTTTTTTTCACTGGACTACCCCCTTAAACTAAAATTTCGTAAAATGGGAGTAATTAATTTTACAACGAAATAAAAAACCGAATAAAATAGCTAAATCCACCATATCCAGAATTATAAGCAGTTTTAAAAAGACTGGGAGTATTGAAAATATTCATAAAGGGTGGTAGACCAAGCAAAACGACAAAGGCTGAGGATCGTAGAATTTAAATTTTAATTAAATCTCGGCCTTTCCTTAGTTCAAGGTACTTAGGTAAAAAACGAATAAAACCTGGATGTGGATCCTTCGAAAGTAAGAAGACGAGCCATAGAAATCGATCTTATGACATACAGGCCAGCGAAAAAGCCACTACTTACTTTCCGAAAAAAATGGCTGAACTCGACTTGTCTTTGCTCAAAGTCATTTAGAATGGCCCCTAGAAAAATGGAGAACTGTCCTTTTTTCGGATGAGTGTTTAACTTTAAGTGTAACTTAGTGGGGCTAGATGGAGGGCAAAAAGTAGGACGACCGACGAACAAACGACTAAATCCGCGATAAACTGTGGTAACTATGAAGCATGGAAGTGGTAATACAATGGTCTGGGGGTGTTTATCAGCTCAGGGCGTGCGACCTCTTTATGAAATACCACGGATAATGAAAGCGGAGGACTGCAAAAACATTATGGAAAACGTTATGCTCCCTTACGCAGAGGAAGAAATGCCCCTGCGCTGGCTCTTCGAACAGGAAAATGATCCCAAGCACACCTCTAGACTTCTTCAGGCTTGGTTTTCGCAGCAAAACATTGAAGTTTTGAAATGGCTTGCACAGTCCCCAGATCTCAACCCCATAGAAAAGCTATGGCAACTGTTTAAGAAGAATATGAGGGGTCAATTTTACAACAACCGTGACGAACTCTTTAATGGTATAAAAAAGGCTTGGAATGATATAACTTCTTTACATATTGAGTCGTTATTTAATTCTATGCCAAGAACATGTGCAGCAGTTATTGTAAATAAAGGCTATTCAACCAAATATTAATGATAATATATATTTAAAGTCGCCAACATTGTTAATGTCAAGGAGTTGCAAATGTTTTGCACAGTCAGTTTTGTATCTTAGTATGAAAAAACGAATATTTCTCCTTTTTTATTGAATAGTTACCTTTAGTTTTTTAATATTCTTAAATTAGATATTATAAAGAATAAAATACTGTATTAGCAATTTTGTTTTTAAGAATTTAAGGTTTGTTGTAGTAAGACATAGAAAATTGGGGTTTTAATTGCAAATGTTTTGCACAGCACTGTACATATCAGCCTGGGTAACAAAAAGTGAGAGATGTGTGCGCAACAATATTAATATCATAAGCTAGGAGTACCCCCACGTGGTGAAGGCGGTAACAGTTTAGCTTTCTAAAACTCCCATTTCTTTAAAAAAAAAACCAACACAAGATTTAATTTCGTTTTAATATTAATCTAAAAACCTTATTTTTTACCTAACCTAACTTTTGTGGAAATTTATTAACGTGCAGATATTTAAATGATTTATTTACTACGAAAACTAAAAAAAATAAAATAAAAATATTATTGAAAAAAAACAAAAAACCCGACTGCGTGAAAAAATTGTAATATTAAAATTTTCAAACTTACTTAATAAATGAACTGAAAAGATAGAAACAAGTTGAAAAATTAAACATTTTTTTTTAATTTGAATGATCATGGTTGACAGTGTTCACAAACGCAGTCGGAAGCATCAAATATTCACAATACGTTCCATCATGAATGATTAGCGAATTTGCTGGTGATATAGGTAGAGCAAGGAAACGTTCTCAGGTGTGTCTCAGCGATTTTGATGAAATTGAAATATGTTATAGAGTATCGAAAAATTATTTTTTTTTTATCTGCGGATACGCACATCAACGGGGTCCTTTTATTTATTGTTTTTTTATATACAAATTTGTGTACAGGTATTAATGCATTAATCTAATAAACTCATCTATCAGAGAAATAAAACCAACGACATTAAATGGTTGTTGGAAAAAAATATGGCCGGAGTCAATTGAAAGTAAAAATTTGATCGAGGCAGCAAAAAACAGAATGGATGCAATAGTGGGAGTTGCTAAGTCTCTAGGAGGGGAAGGTTTTGACGATATGACTGCACAAGATATCCAAGAATTACTGGTGGAAGAAGAAATTGATGAAGCAGGTTTGGTAGAAATGATATCAGGAATCCATGATAACTCAGAGGATGATAACATAGGTGAAGACGAAGAAGTTAAAAAGTTTACTCTACAAAGCATAAAAAAAGGCCTAGGCTTAGCCGAACAGTTAGAGTCATATTTCTTAAATGAAGATCCTTCAAATGAAAGGAGCTCAAAGTTTAAAATAGAACTTCATAAGTGCTTAGCACCATATAAGGAAATTTATAAAGATCTTTTAACTAAAAGCAAACAATCTAAAATAACAGATTTTTTGCAAAACGTAGAGCATGGATCTGAAGATAATACAGAAAAATGCTCAGAGGATGAGGATATCTTGCCAAAAAGAAAACGCCCGCGGTTAATAGTGCTTAGTGATGACGAAGAAAACATTGTTTAACTCATATTAATATGTATTACTTCTTAAGAAAATTTTAATAAAGATATTTATCTTTATTATGAAAATATAATAGCATGTTTTTTTAATTTTTGGAACCTAACCCCTCTTTTCGTACTAGTCCTTTGTTTCGTATAACACGGATTCGTATAACACGGCAATTTTTTGGAACGTAACTCCCGTGTTATACGGGGGTTACCTGTATTTTTCAAAAGTTTGTCCCCCATATAGGATCCGCCATTTTGAGTTTTTTAAATTTAACATCAGATTCGTAATCCGCGACTCCAAAAACCCCTTAATACTGGTTTTCACGAAAAAACTGATGGCTGAAAGAATATACATCATTTAAGTATTAGTGCTAGGGGTTGTTTACCCCCTTGAGAAGCTATTTTGTATGAAAACGCAGACACAGGTCAACTTTATTTTTCAAAATCGTATGTAAAAAAATATTTTTCAATGATTTTTTACTAAAACCGTTATTTTTGTGATGCAAAAATATAAAAAAAAAATCGTTTTTCTGCAATAAAAAATAAGGGTTGTCAACCCCGGGAACCGGATTACTTACAAAAGGTTAGTATATTTATGGGACATCATATCCATTTTGTTTCATTAAAAAAATTCATTAGAACTTGAAATATTTAGGAAAAACTGTTTTTGGGGGTAAACTTTAGGGGTGGTTTCCATCCCCTAAATGTGCGTATCCGCAGATAAAAAAAAATACGTGTCTCTTATTTTTCGATACTCTATAACATATTTCAATTTCATAAAAATCGGTGAGACACACCTGAGAATGTTTCCTTGTTAGTGGGAGAAGTCCCAATATCCTAACTGTCATATAATAAATGCGAAAGTGAGTATGTTTGTTTGTTTCGCGTACTCAACCCATCATCATGAAATTTGATAAGGTACACTTTCAACGGATTTGATCACAAAATAGAAATCATAGTTAATGTATTTGATGCCTCCAACTGCGTTTGTGAATTGATTTTTCAACTTGTTTCTTTCTTTTTACTTCATTTATTAAGTAAGTTTGAAAATTTTAATTTTAGATTTTTTCGCACAGTAGGTTTTTTTTTTGGGTTTTTCAATAATATTTTCTTCTTTGGAATAGTCTTTGGGTACCCTGCTGCCTCCTCGCGAAATCCGAGGATTCAACCGAAATGGCCCCATTAATCTTGCAACTCATAAATACGCTAAAGTCTAAACAATCTGCTTAGCCTCGCCCGAACGAACTTGTTTATCTTTCCAGTTGAGGAACGACTTTGACTTTAGTCGCATTCGTTTGCGTGCCAAGTACCCGGGCGAGGGGAAGTAATTTCAAGTCTCTCGGTGACCAGGAAGCCCCAATGGTGGAGTGCAAGTGTACACCAAATGTAAAGGCATTCATTGCTCCTCAAATTATATGCGGCAGGTTCTTCCGCCCTAGCAACGATACGTCTGCTCAAGTGCATGTAATCACTCTCACGCTGCATTAAGTAAACACGCAGTCCAGGGCAGCGACGAAGGGCGGGGAGGTGCTCCGAGGAGATGATCGTTAAAATTTATTGAAAAGTGCATGTTCGGTATACGAAAACATTTAACAGTTTCTGATTGCAGCTCGCGGCAATTGCGGCTGCACGAGGAAGATTGAGGCAGCCGGGAAGGCACTTGCCTCATCTCGTTATATGGAAAATTAATGTACGGGGGCTGAACGAGCCGAGCGTGTAGAGCACAGGGTGCAACAAAAAAAAGTCAGCTGGCTCAGCACAGCACTAATAACAACAACAGCACCCATCATCAATAGCAAAAAACAGGAGTGAGAGCCCCACTCTGAAAGCGCGCGAAACAAAAATGTAAAAAGGACCGTTGAAGAGAACCAACCATCTGAAGCCCCGGGAACAACGGGCGAGATCGCCGGGGAGCCCTGTCTGCACAATTTGACTTTCGGAGGCGTGGATCCGTGCGGGTTGCATTTTGTTGTATGTGCCCCCTTCGGAGTCGAGTCAAAACAGAATATGATTGTGCTTGAAGTATATCTGCGTTCTGTGATTCCCAGGGCCAGCCGCTGCAGACAAGCCTTTTTTGGTGCTCATTCAGAGCCGCATAATGTGCCTTTTTTGTTGTTGTTTGCAATGAGGCCAGAGTTCCTCGCGATTCCGCTGGTTTGTCCGTGAATTAAGGGCTTACCCACATTTGCACGTCTTGAATGCGAAATGAGCACAATAATATCACCAGAGGCCCAACTCTTTACCTCCGTAAATTTGAAGTTGAATTTGGAACGAAGTGAAATTATTTCCTGGATTCAGGAGGAAAAAATATGGCAGGTTGGCTTTACAACAATGCAAAGTTGTTTTTGTTTTTGTGAAAAGTAGAAATATTGTAAAAATTCACTAGATAATTTTGAAACAATTCACTTTTATGTCAAAGGATGTTTGACAACTGGAGGCTTAAAGTCAGTCAGAATGCTTCATCAGAAGATCAACCTGTGTATAAAGGTCTAACAAAAGAAATTTTTTTTTCACTAAAAGGAGCGTTATCAAAAAATCGATGTTTTTTATATTTTTTTTATTTTAATCATTTCGGTCTACCACCTATAGTCGGCATCCACGAAACATTCTCTTGGTACGACCGCCGCACAGTGTTCCAAATCGCTCAAAAGCTGGCCAAAATTCAAAATCTCACTAGAAATGCTTGAAACTGAGTATATGGGGGTTTTCAGTATCGCTGATTTCAAATCCGTTTTCAAAACTGAAAAATTCAAAATGGCGGATCCAATATGGCGGACCGAAATTGCAAAACGTTGTCAGATTTATACTAAAATTGGTATATAAGGGCTCTTGATGCTGCTTATTTCATTTCTGGCATCGGAATGGAAAAATTCAAAATGGCGGATCCAATATGGCGGACCGAAATTGCAAAACCTTATCGGATTTATACCAAAATTTTTATATAGGGGTTCTTGATGCTGCTTGTTTCATTTCTGGTATCAGAATGGAAAAATTCAAAATGGCGGATCCAATATGCCGGACCGAAATTGCAAATCCTTGTCGGATTTATACCAAAATTGTATATAAGGGTTCTTGAGTGCCATTGTTTTATTAACCCTTTGCCTTACGATATACTTTCGAAAAATCTGTGTGCACGCGCAAATTAAAAAAAAATTTAGCGCAAACCTATGCGTGGGGTTATAAATTCATAGTAATAGTAAATATCATAATAATGTTTTATTACAAGTTAGACAAAATTTATATGGTTTTTAAATCTTTAAATATGCGGGTGTGCCCCGTCAAAGTCAGATTTGACACAGGAAATCTTTGCGGACGAGACTCGTCATTTCCAATTAATTCCAATAATGCCCGACTAGAATTTACAGGGGGCATGCCTCATGAAGCGTGTGGGCCTCATGTGGCAAGTGAGGGGTATGCCGATAGAGGGATTTCCCCGTAGATTCCTCATGAGGTCCTCATGTGGCAAGTGAGGGGTATGCCGATAGAGGGATTTCCCCGTAAATTCCTCATGAGGACCTCACAAAATAAAATCAGCGATACTGAAGTGAGGTTTACCTTATGAGTACCTCACAAGGGTCTTATGAGGCAAACCTTACAATGAAATAGGCAATCCCACCTTTTGCTTTACAGGGGTTCGATTAGGCAAACATCACATATACACCTAGGCATACTTGACGTTATCTGCTAGTGGGTTATATTTGCAAATTATCAGCTGGGCTCAATTAAAGCACAAATCGCAGTATTATTAATAGCTGTCTTATCGGGTTTTCCTTACAAAAACTTCGTATTTTATAATCTATTGCATGAAGTATCATCTTCTTGAGAATCCCTCGACGAATCCCCCTACGAGCTGACAGCTCATCGCCATATTGCGGCACTCGTTCTTTTTTGGATTCTACCCGCAGGACGGACAACATCAGGGCGCACTCGCCTCGGACTGAGTTTATGTTTATTATAATAATTTATACTAATAAAGAAGTATTTCCACATGTATATAAGTATAAGGAGTTAGGATTACATTATTAAGTATTACAAAGAGAGCCTGAATGAGGCAAGGCGTTATTTGCCCTACGGCAGCCTCATAGGACCCACACGAAGCAGTATGGCTAGCCTCATAGAGACCCTAGCTGTACCCCACCAAAATTCTAGTCGGGTTTTGCCTTACGAGGCCCACATGAGGCAGTCATAATGATGCGCGAATGAGGCAAGGCGTTATTTGCCCTTCGTGCGCCTTATAGGGCAGCCTCATGGGACCCACATGAGGCAGTGTGGCTAGCCTCATAGGGGCCCTAGCTGTACCCCACCAAAATTCTAGTCGGGTGGGGTTAATTAATAAATTAATTGGTTTTTTAATGTCTAAGGATTATCCTGAACAATCCAATCGAAAACACTCCTTTTACGAATTGTAAATAAACAAGAGTGAATTATAACGAAATGAAACTTCTTCAACGCAGCAACATAAGTCGAAATTCGAAGAATTGTAGAAAACGGTAAAATTATTTTTATTCATGGTATACTGCTCAGTGGCGTAGCTAGTCCTGAGTATTAAAATTTCTCGGGGACTTTTTTTTCGGAAAATAAGTAAAAACACTCTCATAAGCAAAATACAATACACACATATTAAAAAACTGCTTGTATTGTCCTTGTAAAAATATCGTAAAATTTACTAATTTCGATCCGGCATGATAGATTTAATTTACCATCTTGAATCCCACAATTGAAATAAAGTATTTGAAATCCGTGACATCTCTGTACAAATTCAAAGGAGAAATGAGTAATATTAAGCAATTTCCAACAGCCATATTGGATCCGCCATTTTGAACTTTTGAATTTAAAACAGCCTATAATTAAGACCTGAGAAATAAGCTACACAAAAACGAACCCGTATTACAGTCTATGAAGTAATACCAATAGCCGAAGATCCGTATAATGTCGCAAACAGCATATTGAGATGTATAGAGTTGGAAATTGAGGCTCATAACTGTACACGGAGAAAAGTTTAAAGTAAATTTTACCAGGAAAATCTTGTAGTTTTTACTATAACCCATTGTAATGCGGGAACAGGTGAAGGTTAAAATATAATTTACAATGGTACAATGTAAATTATACTTCGTGCGGTCATAAGTGAAAAGCCCTGAAGAATATATACATCAAGAAATTTTTACAATGGTGCCATAGTAATTTAAGTAAAGGGCATGATAAAAATTCTTAAATATATAAGAAAATTTAATATAATTTAAAGTAAATTCTTACTTAAAGAAGTGTAAATAGTAACTTACCTATTATTTGCAAGGTTTCATTGAAAAATTACAATGGACCTGTAGTAAAAATAATAATTTCTGTTGTACCAATTATAATAAAATATAATAATATTTAAATGGTGTCCTGACTGATCCGCAGTTACAATAGCTCCATAGTAATTTTTATAATAAACTTTTCTCCGTCTAGCTGCGGCAGGTTACGGCAGCTGAATTTTATACTCCATATTCATCACCGTTAGGTGAATACGTTCGCATATTAAAAAAACTGTTTTCTATCAAGGGTTACGCTAAGAGTGACGTCACACTTAAACCGCTACAATATTAAACCGTTATTTGGGTGCTGTCAAAAGAGCAACATTGTGCCTAACAAATAAATACTATATGTAAATATTTTTCTCACGTTCGGGTGTATGACACAGCTTTGAAGAGGTAAGATAAAATTTGAATATTTAATCGATGACTATTCTTTCAAATTTAACAGTTAAAAAACATAGTAAAGTGTACTATTAGTGGAAAAAAATTATTACTATGTGAAGCATCAGGATGTCCTTAATAAATCTATATATTTAGAAATATCGTTTTTTTACTTTAATTTTATTAATTTTGGCCAGCTTTTGAGCGATTTGGAACACTGCGCGCTGCCTAAAGTTGGCGGAAATAAGGAAATTCTGAAGCTAATTGTCGCAATAAGAGTTTGCGAGGATAAAAATTAGAAAATTTGATTTAAAATATCAATTTTGCATAATGTTGAAGCGTTCAGAAACAACATTTAGCGGCAGGAATAGAATTTGAACAGATGTGAATTCATGTCAGCGATCGCGAATGTGTTAAGATCGGTTGATATTTTTTCCACCTCTCCAAAGGCAAACAACTTAGCCAAAAATCAAATGTTTTTTCAAACAAGCCGCGATTTTGTTTCTAATTATTATTTTTTAATTATTCTAACTTCAACCATAGCGGCATCCTTCCTCAGTATAATTTTTTTCTCAATGATTTACTTTTTCACTAGTTTAATTAGTTTAATTTAAAGGAGGTACAAACTTTGATGGTCCAAAAACTGTTCTTTTATTTATTTTTAAAGTATAAACTTTTCAGAACATGTGTACAAAATGTCATGTTGAAATTTGTAGATATGACGAAATTCCAGCTTTTTAAGCAGGTATAGCGCTTGCAGGGTTGTTACGTATCTGGAAAACTGGGAAACGTCAGGGATTTTTTTTTCGACGGAAAAATCGTGCAAAACGTAACCGTGTAAAACGAAACACAGAGTTCATACAAAATAGAAGTACATATATGTTCAATTAACATGAAAACTGGCTAAATCGATCGATTATGTATATTTATCACTATTATATTTATAATTAAATAAATGTATTTTTTTAACGTTTAAGTGTTATATTTGTCTTAAAGTGTCGAGCATTGGTGCTTTTACCTTACTCAATCAATCAACTACTACAAGCACTACTACAAAAGAGAGGGCTACTACTACATCACGAAATTGCTTCAACTAAACCGACTTATGTCATTCCATCCTATCCTATTCTCTGTGATCTAAGTTATTTACAGAAAAAGGTCTGGAAATTTAGGTATTTGAGGTCTGGAAAACCTGAAAAAGTCAGGGAATTTCGTACTTGAAATAAAGTAACAACCCTGGTTTGGTATCGGAACTTAAAACTTTAATCACGTTTTTCTCGAAATTTATTAAGTCAGAGCGACTCATCGAAAAAAACTGGTTTATGAAACAATTAAAATGTTTATTTATTTAAAAATCGTCAAAGGCTGACAAGTAAATAGTGAGTGTATTCAAATCAGCTTATTCCTAAATACAGTTTTTTGACAAATTAAAATCAACGTTCTTAGAATAAGTATTTGAACAACGAGATATTGATGAAATGGGCCCATGAAAGCTGTAATTCTTTTGATGACTTCGGATTCTGGGGAATTCAGGTTGTTTCAGGAAGCGACTCGGAACGAATATGGTAAAGGGACTGATTAATATTCCTCTGAAGGCAATCAAATTCAAAAACAGCCTTTGAGACATCACGTCTATGCTCGAGGGAGCCAATTTAATAACTTTGAGCCTGTCAAGATAAAGATGGAAGAACGATTACGTCACTCCACTGAAGACTCTGAAGAGCAAACCGAATAATTCGATGTTGAACGGCTTCAAAACGATTAATATGGAGGGAGTAAAATGGAGTTTAGGCATAAGCAGTATCCTTCAGAATAGGTCGGAGGAAGATACACTTAAGAGCAGCGTTATAGAGACATCTTGAAAATCCTTGGTCCATCTCTTGATGAATTCCAAAGTACAAGTTCATTGTATTAACTGTAGCATTAATGTGATCGTCAAAACACGGTTATTATATCAGATATCTAAGTCTTTAGGCCTGTCATGTCCTGACAAAACAACCGTCAAGGGTAAATATTATAGGGAATTTTATACAGTAGTGATAAAGGTACATTTAATAGAAATGCAAATTCAATTTTGCTATCACTGAACGATCAGGGGGGTCACTACTCACTTGGGGGTTTCAATAGCCCCGATAGTAGCGCGACACGTTGACTGCGAGCCAGCAGGGCGCTAGAGGTTGTGGCTTCAATTCCCACTAGAAACAATGATCACAATAAGTGGTATCACAATGGGTATATAATAGCCTAAATGTGTCTTCTGACAGCCATGTAACATCATCTGTGATAGTGCAAATTGGAATTTAATTATCATTGACTAAACAGTGATAGTGGAAATTTATATCCACTGCTACTGAATTGTGAATAAGGGTTTTCGGAGGCACTGATACTGGCTACTGAAATTAATTTCCACCACAATTGATTAGTAATAATGCAATTGCAATTTGAACTACCACTAAAATGTTCAATGATGTTTTCTCAGTTTTTGATCAATCAAAAATCGTTTTACTTATATTACCTCAGTTTATGATATCGATGTATTCATAATTTATTAATAAGGGCAGTCCTATTTGTTAAATTCTTTAAACTACAAAATTGAAGTTTGTAATAAGAAACATCGTTATAGAGATATTAAGTTAATGAAAATTATAAAACATGAAGGAAAAACTTTAAAGACATTTTCTTCCTCAATCACGCAAACTTTAACTTTATGTATGTATAAACATATGTATGTATAATACATACGAAATATAGCCAGACAATAGGAAAGTTTCCTTTGAATTTTGGTTTGCGACCAAAAATGATTTTTCAATTAATGCTCAAGGCAGTGGCATTTGCATAGCGCGACCTCAGTGTATTTTTAGCATAGATTTTCGCATAAAATGCACGGCGGCTGCTACGTGAAACTTTTCCATAATAGGACATTAGTTAATTTCCGCGTAAATTGAAGTTGTTAACTCCGTAAAGTCCATTAAATATTTCATATGTTCGCTCCACATCTTCGTCGTACCCTCCGGCAGGAATGGAAGAAAAAATGTTTAAAGTGTCTAGTGGATGGTGGAGATCGATCGATATCCACCGCAAAAACTAACGTATCCAACTCTCTCCTGTAAATGCTAATTTCAGTCCTCACGATTAAGGAGCTTGTTTACAACTGCGACCTGACTCGAGGACAGCGCTACGCTACCGGCACTACGCTATGGCTGGCTGGTGCATTGTTGCATTATTCACACATTGGGACCGCATAAATGATGCCACTTACCTCTAGAACATGCTCAAGAGTGCATAAAAAGTAACGTAAAATAAAAATCAGATAAATGCGACGAGGAGAGGTCTGGTGGTCGGGGATAAAGTGGAACGAAGCAAATTTACTCTCGACAATTTCCCAAGCCCAGGGATCTGGATCTGATTGATTCCATCCCGGCAGCCGAGCCGAGGCAAAAAATATCCACCGGAGGCCAGCACAGCATTGTTAAAATATTGGTGCGCCCCTATTAGAGTATCTCGTTGGCATCATCTTGGAATTGCGTATCTCAATTACGATAAGTTTGAGGAAGCGCGGAATTCAAATTAGACACGATTTATGCCGCTCTCGGGCGCATTGTTTCATACCGAAAAGGTTCCTCGGGGTTCGAGACTCATTTTTTTTGTCTTATTCCGCTTATGGTAAAAGATTAAACTTATGCAAATGCACTTTTATCATAATTGGGTTTATTCTTTTCTCTATGCAACTGTAGTGCAGAGCCATGGGCATCTTTTGTTTGCCTTCCCCAGCATGTGCATATTTCTTAGAGCGTCCTCAAAAGAACTGCAGACTCTACAGCCCTGCAAGTGATCCTTTCAGGAAATGGGAGAAATAATGGAAAAGCAAATACCATTACGGCTACTTACAATTTAATCCAATTATCCTTGCATTGTATCTCATGATTATTACACATTTTTTTCCTAGAGCCCAATTTGGGTAAGAGCAGCAGCTGAGAACTAAGTTGTTGTTTCAATCGCACGATTCCTTAGCATTATGACACTAAGGAAAATGAATTATTGTTTACTAGTCTACGTCTGCGGCTTCGCTCTCCCTTAGATAAATGTTTTAGTTTGGTGTTTCTGAATTTATATCCTCTAAAAAGAAATCACTTCACCCATTCGATGTTTAGACGGAAATTGGGATGTCACATAGATCTTTG
This sequence comes from Dysmachus trigonus, assembly GCA_949715965.1. NCBI lineage: Eukaryota > Metazoa > Arthropoda > Insecta > Diptera > Asilidae > Dysmachus > Dysmachus trigonus. Next base: position 76,171,020 of record OX454319.1, read on the forward strand.
GGTAGTGATTGAAAACCATGCAGTGAAAAATTCTGACAGTAGATTCAGGGTACCTGAAAGCCCCTATGTACACACTTTCATTTAAATCCCTCAAAGTTGAGATAATTTTATCACCATATTTAATTATTGAATTTCTTAAGTAAACAAACTCTAAATCAGCGAAATTTCATGGAAACCTTGATCTAACATCTTTAATTTTCAAATTTTGATAGCAGATTCGAAATCCGCGTTCCTGAAAACCTTTTACCCATTTTCATAGATATTTTTTAAAATTTAAAATGTTTGGGCTTTGAAATTGAGGTAGTGATGAATTTTCATGGATTATTGAACTTAATTGTAGAAACACTACCTCAACTTCAAAGCCCAATATCTTAAGAATATCGATGTTAGCGATTTGATGTTCCGAAGTTTTTTGTAGGAAATTGAATTTCCTACAAGTTTGTCATATTCACTTTCTCTGTAGCTCTTGTTATTTAGGTGATAGGGGCAAAAAGCGAGAATTTCATGGAAAAATTGGGTTTAGTGACTCGTACTACCTTGCTGGTGGGAGTTAGAGTTATGCCGCAATGGACACTTTTGTAGAGCGTTCAATTGTGAAGAAACCCTATTATTGACCAAGATTATACCATAAAATGCCTCTGAACTGTGGAGTTTTGAAGAAAAAAAAATCAAAGTTTACGTGTATTTTATAATATTCAATATTAATGTTAAGTGCTCCAATTTTCACGGAATTTTTGTTTAGGTATTTCCCACAAAATTTCGAGGTGGGACTGAAAAAAAAAATAGTCGCGAAAAAAAAGCACCCTAATGTGGCCTATGTCACCCAGATCATAATAATGAATCGTTTGACACCTCATTTATAAAAATCGGCTCAGTAATTTAGGTGCTACGGTAGAACATACGTAAATCCAAACATACATAGACTGCTAAAATCATCACATTTTCTCTTGGCTTTGCAGTTTGGATCGATTTTAATAAATAAGGTATCATTGGATTCGCCTTGATTGCTTGAATGAGATAAACTGTCTCTTTTTATTTATTTTTTTTAAATATTTTAAAAATGGCGAATTCGCAAAAAAATAGGTTTGTATTATTTTTCTCAATTGAAAACTAATCCAGAACTTGCCAATATATCGCACAAAACCTTCCATAATTTATTGGTAAATATTGCTCTTGTTTGTTTTATGTAGTCATTTTTAGTTTTTTAACTTTTATTTTATTCTGTATCGTATCACATTGATTTTTCTTTTTTTTCTTTTTGTACAAGTTTTATTATTTTAAATTTAAAACAAAAATTTTTTGTTTTTGCCCATACAATTTTTATTATTAAGAATATTTTTTTTATTTGCGACACAAAGCAGCACAACCATATCACAATCTAGCACAACCTTCATAATTATTAATTTAAAAAATAGTTGGGTTAACTTTACAGACATAACTAATTTTTATCTTTTTAAATTACAAAAAGAAAATGTACTCTATCAAATGAGTCATTTTATAATTCGCAACAAACCACTCACACTCGACCCACTCATTGTAATCTTTACTAAATTCTTTATCAGTGTGATAATGTTTCTACATTTTTTCGGCCAAGAAGTTTTTCGACCTATACTTTTTTCTCCGAAACTGTAAATGTCAGGGCATTTTTGCCTATTAGTATGTATAAGTAATTTTCACCAAACTGATTGTCGCTGATTTCCTATAGTATGAAATTTATGTCAGTCACATTTTATATAAATTCAAGAATCTAGTATATCTTAGGATATTATCTTTTAAGTGGAAGTTTTTTATGATGAAATTTGGTGATATTTTTACTCAAAAAGCATCAATTCTACGAATAAATAGTATAGGATAAAAAGTACTTATAATTATCCAAAAACACGTGAGAATTTTTTCAGAATTTTTTGGGACATTTTTGGATTTTTCAAAAATTTGTCACATCTAAAAAACCAAAAATAGTCTAAAAACGTTTGAAAAAATTCACACGTGTTTTTTGGCTAATTCTAAGCATTTTCTGTTCTATAAATTTTTTGCAAAGTTGATCCTTTTCGTGTAAAAAAACCGCGAAATTGTTTATTACATTGCTGTACAAATTGGCCATTTTGCAAAAACCAAAGCAAAATAAACCTTCAAAACAATGGTTTGAACAAATTTAGACATTCGGACCACGATTTCTGGTGGTTGTATGATCATTTAGCAGCAACGGCAAGATAATCTACTTTGAAAAGAAAAAAGACCAACAAAAATCAGCACTTTTTTTAAAACCCCCAAAAAATAATAGGGTTCTTGAAGCTTTTATGCAAAACAAATGCAAGATTCTGAAAGAGCATCTCCAAAAACCCCCTATATACGATTTTGAAAGATAATCGCCCAATTTTCTATTCGTATCGTACAATTGAACTTGCGTGCACAAAATTCTCTTTTTGCGCATTAATGGGTAATTGGGGCGATTATCTTCCAAAATCCGTATATAAAGGGTTTTTGGGGATACTCTTTCAGAATCTGGCATTTGTTTTGCATAAAATTTTTGTTTTTTTTCAAAAAAAACTGCTGATTTTTTTTTTTTGGTTTTCTTTTCTTTTCTAAGTGAATTATCTTGTCGTTGCTACTCTTTTGAATGAATATATATTCACCAGAAATCGCAGTCCGAATGTCTAAACTTTCTCAAACCATGGTTTTGAAAGTGTTTTTTCTTTTTTTGCTTTGGTTTTTGCAAAATGGCCATTTTGTACAGCAATGTAATAAAAAACTTTGGGTTTTTTTACACGAAAAGGATCAACTTTACAAACAATTTATATAGAAAAGAAACTGCTTGAAATTAGCCAAAGAACACATGTGAATTTTTTCAAAATTTGTTCGACTATTTTTGGTTTTTTGGATTAGGCAAATTGTTGAAAAATCCAAAAATGTCCCAAAAAATTCACACGTGTTCTTTGGCTAATTTTAAGCATTTTCTGTTCTATATCTCTTTTATACAAATTTTTTGTAAAGTTGATCCTTTACGTGTAAAAAAATACAAAGTTTTTTATTACATTGCTGTACAAAACGGCCATTTTGCCAAAAGAAAACTTCCAAAACCATGGTTTGAGAAAGTTTAGACATTCGGACCGCGATCTCTGCTGGTTATATGATCATTCAATAGCAGCAACGACAACATAATCGACTTTGAAAAGAAAAAAGACCAAAAAAATCAGTATTTAAAAAAAAACAACAACAACAAATAATAGAGTTTTTGAAGCTTTTATGCAAAACAAATGCCAGATTCTGAAAGGGCATCCCCAAAAACCTCTTATATACGATTTTGGAAAAAAAATAACTCCAATATTCTATTCGAATCGTGCAACTGAATTTGCATGCAAAAAATTCTCGTTTTGCGCATTAATGGGTTAAATTCAGTTTTTAGTGTTTAGTCATCATAATAATTGAAATATTTTTAAGAACTGCGTGATTGTAACTATTTCATTCATAATTTAAATTCTTAATTTTTTCCCAACAATAGGTTAAATACAGTAAACAGTAAACTGAATATTTCATAACTTTATTTAAAAACAAAAAAGATACATATGTATATTATACATAATTTGATAAAGTTATTTGATAAATTGACCAAATACCATCTTTGAAAATTTTTCTTATTTGGGTAAAACATATAAGAGGCTTATAAGAAGAAGCTTTATCACCTAAGCTTCGCGTATAAAATTGGCCTAATGATTTTCGATAGTTTACTGAAGTTTTTAGTTAGCTAACCTTTAGCTTTTAGTATAAAATTACTCTGGTATTTGTAAATTTAATACAAATTTACTTAATTTACCTAAATTACCCATATGCAATTAACTTGATAATTTGATAATTTTAAGTAGTTTAGCGTAGTTTAAGTTAATTTTTCTTTGCTTCTTGTATAAGATTACCCTAGTGTTTTTAGGGTCATTTTTCGAAATTTTTAATTAGTTCACCTAAGCTTCTTATATAAAATTGCGCAAATGTTTTTAGATAATTTACCGAAGTTTTTAGTTAGTCCTTCGAAGTTACTTTCCCTAAGCTATGCCTAATTTGATTTTGAATGTCTTGCCTAAAAACTTAGAATACGTAAAATTGTAGTAGCAACAGTGCATTTTATACGTGTTGTTTTAACAATTTTACATACATTTTTCTCTCAGTAAAATATGTTCATTTATTTTTTAAATATATGAGCATTTTATTGAACCATATCATAGTCTATTGCAGTTTTGTCCACACTGTACATCTACTAGCTAATCACAACTTTTATGAAAATTTAAAAATGTGTGCTTCCCTACTCATGCAGAGTAAAAACTGTGCTAGCTGACCAAATAGTTTCCGTAAAGGTAAGAAAAAAATCCATTAAGCTCGCAAACATTTAATTAAGATATTCCCATCAACTTTAATTACCATTAACGAGCTTTTTTTCGAATTCGCTTGCTATTAGCGCTTCTCGGTTAATGCATGGCCGGGCTTTAAAAAATCGAAGAACTCCCCACCCCTTCGGAAATGAAAATCTGTGTATAAATTCTCCCTTTTGGGGGGAAAGGTGGAATTTCCCAGGAGCACTTTAAGTCCGTTTCGTATTTTTCCTCTTCTTGTTCTGCATTCGCCCATTCTCCCTACCGCCGAGATTTTTGTCTAAATGCCCGAGAGAGTGGTCGTTTCGAATATATTTGCGCAATTGACTGCCGGAGAGTTCTTAAAGGAATGTCCCAGTTTCAGCGATTTGGGAATGCAGCACCGAAAAAATAGCACATCGCATCTCTCCACCCGTCCCGAAAGCCTAGAATTCATTCACCTTTCGCCGCAGCAATTTTTCCCGACCCGGTTTAAGGACATTTTAATGCAATCACAGTATACGTATATACCTCTTTTCAGACTGGCAACATTTTGTGAGCATCGTGAACCCCCAGGAACAACCTTGGCTGGGCTTAAGTCCCATCCTTAATTACAAACTGATTAACACAGGAACACTTCAGGCCGGCGCTAATTTAATTTGCTGCCGCGCGCGTTCATGCCCCAGCAGATTTAATTTTTAACGAGTTTATTGATCCTGCCCTATGCAGCCATCTGCCCTGGGTATGCATTCATAGTGTACATTTTTTTTTTCAATTTTCCTCATTTTTTTTATTTTTTATTTCTTGCTTTCTCCTGCACACCGGGAACGACCCGATGAACAAAAGCCACCTCACCGACAGGGCACAATATTGCAATTAAAAAAAAAAAAAATGTTATAAGTGCATGTTGGGTGCCGCAGCCCGGTCGCATAATTCGATTCACTCCCATCTAATGATTTCCTGTAATTTGCCACATACATGCAATTAATTACAGAAGTAAAACTACAACGTTTCGAAGCCTGTTAAATCCTAATGAAGTCCATAATGAGAGTTATGCGCTGCAGACCGAGTCCTTTAATACGCTTTTTTCCCTTCATTTTCAGCTGCACCCTAAAACTCTTTCCTGCATTCCTCGTTCATTTGTTATTTTTCCCTCCTTTGCTTCTCTCCTTGTAGTACTGCTACAGCAGCCTATCCCCTCTCCCGGATCCAGGAGACTTCCTCCTCAGCAGTGCACAGCACCTTCTCGGCCCCATCGACACTGGAGCCCGCCCCGGCGGCGGTTGCTTCGGAGCGTCGCACGGTTAGGGCACCTAGTTCTGGGACCAGTCAAGTATATTTTTCTGACGTTATGGGCTTACGCTTTTCTGATTCTTGGTCTGTTTAGCCCCCCGTTGTACGTCATGCTCGGCTTAGTGTAAGACTGGCGAGAATTTTTGTTTTGTTTTTTTGTTTCACAAGTGAATAAATGCTAAACTAATGCCGGATAAGACCCGGCTCCCAGCCTCCGACATTTCGAAATATATTTTCCTCTATTTTATTTTATTCCCCACAAATCAGCTGATTATTCTCCACATCGACAACATTAGCCTTCTGGAATTTTTTTCGGATAATTTAACTGGAACGTGTGATAAATGGACGCGATGCAGAGGAGAGGGGGAAGATTTCAACGAACTCTTTAGTGATTTGGGGCTGTGAACATTTATCCACGTGAGAAGCAAATTAAGGACAATTCAGTGAATAATGATACCTACTTAATTATACATACATATGCGCGCCTGTTCTACCTCAGCTTCATTTCGATTTTTATTCAGTTCCAGATGCAGTAACTAGGGTGTGGAAGTTTCAGTTATGCATGTTGCATACCACCAGAGTAAAAAGTAGCTATTCTATCTGCATTAGCTCAATTAGCACAGCATTTTTAATTTTTGAGTTTCTACGATGAAGCCGAGTGTTTTTCTGTTTTGAATACACAATATGGCATCACTCATGCAAATCTTCATCCACTGCTTAACTATCTCCAACGGATTCCATACATTAAGGTTAAGTGTTTTTTACTTAGATGATATGCAAATGTAATTACAGTTACACCAAAACCTTTTCTTGAATAAACAAATTTTTAAAATACAGTAAAAACTTAACTTAAACGCACCTTTGGGTTAAGAACAACAAAATCTTAATATTTTTATATTTAAACTAGTTCCTAATACTTTCACTTTGTTTGGATGTAAGAACTAGATGTGGAATGTTCTGATAAACAATGTAATGCAAGAATAACCCGAGTAAAAATGAACTGCACCTCGGCCGCGCCACAGTCACAAGTTTTCTAGACGGCACGGTACGACACAGCCGCACGTAGTCCGTACTGTTTTCAAAAAATATGAAACGTCACACGATGTCCGCACGGAGTAGCAATAATTTGTGGAAAATTTGAACGGCCTCACAGAGTTGTAATAATTTGTAAAATTTTTTAGCCGAACTTGAGTACAATCGAGAACGGCCGCCGCAGAGCTGCCATGGCCGACCAATTTATCAGGTTGGCGGGAAAGTTCTTTCGTATTTTAAAGAAAATATTTGAATCAGTTTTAACAACGTTTATTTACATTTTAATTAATAATATAATATCCATTATTTGCAACCACTCGTTGTCATCTTTCAAGCAACTTGTCGATCCCCCTAGCGTAGAAGTTCTCATCCTTGGATCCAGTATATTCAGCAACTGTCTTGGAGACAGCTTCGAAAGAATGTCAGATAATTCTGAAGCGATCGGTAATAGATAGTAATCCGATGGAGCAATGTCAGGTGAATATGGTGGGTGACTAAGAACTTCCCATCCAACCTCATTCAACTTTTGTTGCGTCTCCATTGCAATATGTGGTTTTGCATTATCCTGGTGGAACACAATTCCTTTTCTGTTCGCTAATACTGGCCGCTTTTCTGTGATAGATGCATTTAATTTATCAGGCTGGTTACAATAAATGTTCGCATTGATGGTTTGACCCTGTTTAAGTAGCTTGTAACTGGAGCTCTTTTATCCCACCACAAACAGAGCATTACCTTCCGTGGATGAAGATCTGGTTCTCCAATAATTGTGGCGGATGTTCTAGGTTTGCAGTAAACTTTTTTTTCTCTTTATATTCTCGTACAGAAGCCACTTTTCATCTCCCGTAATGAGCTTCCTTTGCCATTGCTCTAGACTCTAGAGGCTAGATGTGGGTTACTCTCCAACATGGACCGCAGAATGTCATTATCGACCTTGGATGGCCGCCCAGATCGACGATCTTCTTTGAGACTGAAATCTCCTGAATGAAATTTGGTAAACCATCTTTGGTAGGTTCGAACATTTACAACTTCATTTCTCAAGGTGTCACATAAGTTTTTACAAGCAACCGATGCGTTGCTTCCTTTCTAGAACTCATACAAAATGTAATGTCTTAAATGTACTTTATCCACTGCCATCTTATTCACTCTGTACTTCGCAACTAACTGATAAGGGATATTGAAAGCAGTCCTTTTATATCTCATGAAAGGTACACTAAATAATAAAACCCCACACGACGCATTCTACCTGCTTGTTTTGACCTGACAGGTAAAATTACTTGGAGTTAGTACAATACGACGGAACTTTCCCGCTAATCCAATATGTCCCGATTCATCGTAGGGAACGCTATACCAATCGATTCCTTGAAGTGTCCTGATCAACGTTTGTTCTTAAAATGTCTCCTTCCCAAAATCGCCGTTGAAGGCTCTATAGAGGTTCACTCACTTAAATTCTTATATGTCCTTGTAAGGTCATCACAGGACATCGAGCAAGAACTCATTCAAAGGCTTTAAAAAAGGATTAAAAAAATCGTATTTTTTAAATTTAGGTAAGGATTCCGGCTGTCATTTGAACTACATTACAACTATAAAATTCCGTTATTTTTTATTGTTTTTGCAAAACACAAGGTCCTTTGTACTGTTTAACCCTACTTTTATCGAAAATTTGTTGACTATATGTAATCAGAGCTAAATTAAATATTAAATAAAAAAACCCATCGCTTATGATGTGCGCTGCCGATGGATATGCAATATACATACGAAACACTGTAAATAAAGATAATTATATTGTTTCTTTTTCTTGTGCTCATTCGAATTTGGAGTGCGATGTTCATTTTGAGGACGTTTTTGTTAGGTATTTGAAAATATAAAGGTAATGGATTGAATTTCGTTTTTTAAACATTTCAAAATTCTCGAGTAGTCCAAAGCATGAGTCGACCCGGGTCCCATTAGTGCTTTTTTCTCATTACCGCCCTTAGATTCCAAGATAAGTAGCAAAGAAAATCTTCTAGAACAACAGTGTACCAGAAACATTGGTAATTATCACAAGTTATAACAGCCCCTCGATATTCGCCCTAATCGCAACTGGCATGAAAGCGAAATCACATCCAATTGCAAATTGCCTATTTCAACTGCAGAGAACAATGGCAGGATTTTGAGAGGCCGCATGAGGAGGACGAGTGCATTCTGAATGCAACCAATGCAACTCTATCAGAAAGAAGCTGAAGAAAAACGCCATCGCTTCTCGCGAGCAATGCACGATCAATTGGACCGAGCCGAATCCAATTGAAATTCAGATGTGCAGAAATACGAGCTGGGAAAAAAACATAAATAATGCATTTGCATAATGACAAAATGCAGCCGAGAAAAATCAATGTTTCTCTGTTTTGTTTTTATTTTTATTTATGTTTTTTTCGTTCTTCCCCTGTTAGAAAATGTTCCCGCTGTCGAGCAGTGCTTATACCTAAATTATCAAGAATTGCAGCGCACTTGAGTTGCCCTCGAGATTTCAATGCTCTATAAATTCCTGAGAATTATTCGCAGATGTGTTGGGCCTCCTTTCACTCCACGATATGCGATGCGATTCGAGGAATGAGCGTGCGGGTCGGAGGCGCCCGCCGCCGCTTTAAGATACAAAATATTAAGGAAATGAATGCAGCGCTCTTGATATCCAGGAAAAAATATATGCCTTGCATAAAGTTATATCATGAGCTGGGCTCCGGATCCTCGGAACGGGGCCCCTCCGGCTGGCTGCTGCGGTGGCTGGATCTGGATGCATTGCAGAAGGCTCTGCGGCACTCCAACTCATATTGTGGCTATGACGCGTTCGGGAGCCGTGGAGGTGCAATTTTATTTTATTTATTGTTATTTCGAGGCCATAAAAAAGTAAGTAATAAGCTTTCGTTCGCAACCATCCGGGCATGCGACATCGGCTGGGTGGCTTATCTAAATGGGGGCTGTGGAGCACTCAATTAAAATCTGTATGTTCCGCGCACACCGTCTGCAAATGTTTTCTTTTCTATAGAAAACTTCATAAATATTAATCTTACATTTTATGGAAGAAATGTTGTGAAAGAGCATGATGATGATGACTCCCTTCGACTGGGTGACGAGTGCGGTAGGATGCGTTCTCGTGCGCCTTGAGGCCTCATCTAAAATTAACATGGAAAACATTGAGGAGAAGAAAAAAAAAAACATCTGCACGGAAATAATAAGACATTTTGCAATTTTTGTATTAAATTTAGTCATGCAGTTTTAATGACTTCGAGATTGCAATTTTGAGTAGTTTTCAGATGCACTCAAGGATATACCCCAGGATACGAAATGTTTTTCTTAATTAATAGCAAAGTTGGAGCAGAGTTCATTTTTCTGCGATGATTATACATTAGGAGATGACAATGTTTTTGCTCCAAGCAAATATTGTATATTTTAATCCCGGCGATAGTGCAACTGAAGTTCCTGAATATTTTACGGGTTGCAAGAGACCTCATTAAAAAAAAAAAGTAAAAATAAACATCCTAATTTGAAATGAATGAAGAAGGAAACTCCCAGAATTAAAAATAAAAATTTCATATCTATGAGGACGAAATAACAATTTTTAAAGTAGAAGATTAACGCTTTTCTATTCTTAATTAGCTACTTGGGTGTTAAGTTACCCAAGCCAGCAGACAATAAACAGATGGCAATGCTCTTGTTAGGATTCATAACATAAAACATGTGGGGAGTGTTTGCTCATAACACTGTTGTACACCGAGTTTTACCTAAGGTCGAGACTAAGCAGAATGGATTCATTGTATTGAAATATGACATTTCGCCAAGTTTCATGCAAATTCATAAAAAAATTAAAAAGTTATTAATGTTTAAAGTTTTAAAAGAGACGAAAAAAATATTGTCCAATTTACTTGGTTTTTGGTATACGAGTTTAGAATAATTAGTTAAAACTGTTTACATTGTCAACAATTTTTTATAATAATTAATTATATAAGTTTTTTACACGAAAATTTTTCGAAAAATGAAAAGAAAAGTTATAAATCGGCTCATTAAGCAGAATGTTTGTCGAACAAAAAATTTTTTTATGCACATCATACATTTCTATGATCAGCTAGAAATTCTGCATACACTCATAAAAAAAATATCTAATTTTCAATATTAACAATTTTTTGTTAATAACTTTTTAATTTTTTTATAGAATTGTTAAATATTTCGGATTATGAATCCTCTTGATGTCCTTCACAAACGCTATAAAGGGTTTGCTTAGGTAACATTTAAAAGTCGATTCTGTACAACAGTGTAATTATATTTTTTATAACGATTTATTTTTCGGGTTTCTCATGTTTATTTATATGTACAATTTTATCAAAAAGCTGACTACATGAAAACAACAGCAGGCTACGCGTCTTTGCAACCTTAACGAAACCGACCTTTTATTTGAGTTCGCGATAAATGAAACTCAATATCAGAACATCGCGAATTAAAGGAACATAACATAGTGGGTGTGGGCTTGCGTAATCCTTAATTAGTACAGTGGAAAGTTGCTCAGAAGATATTATAATTCAGCGAACGTGCTCACAGCGAAATATCAAATCTACTCAGCAATTCAGCGGAGTAAATAACTCCCTTCAGACAGTCGAATGCGAAGACAGTCTTGGAGTTGTTTCGTCGTATGGAAATTAAACGCTCCGAATGTATTCTTTGCACTTGACACATAAACCAAAATAGATTTTAAGTTAAGAGTTATTCTAAATTATTAACTAATATTCTCTTTATTCTTGTAAAAGTAAATACATCAATTTTTTATTAGTATATTAAATTTAAATTAAAAAAATTCCAAAAAGTTCATATTGTTGTCTTGACAAAAGTATGGAAACTCAACCAAGGTGCCTAAAAAGATAATTTTATGTAAAAAATGTTTTCTTAAATAATTGTTGGCTTTACCTAATACTTTTACCGTATCCCTTTGCCTTAATAACTGCATGACATCGCATCGCCTTGGCAAACCCCTGACTAATTTTTTAGATGTGTGTAACTGGTGAAATATTTTCCAATTACCGTTTTATAATTTCCCACAGCTCAGTAGTGTTTTTGATGGTTCCCTTATCGGTTTTTTATGGGGTTTATGTCAGGACTCTGAGCTGGCCATGGCAAAACATTGACATTATTGTCTTCAAACCACTTTTAAATAAGTCCGGCCATATGTTTTGGATCACAGTTCTGCTGAAATGTCCATCGAAGAGGCATTTCCCATTCAGTATATGGCAGTACTGTTTCCAAAATGTCTCTGTACTTAAATTTGTCCATGCTGCCATCAATTTTCACAATTGGTCCAGTTCCCCTTGACGAAAAGCCTCCTCAGACCATATAATGGATCCTCTGCCATGCTTAACAGGGCTATGGTACTTATGGCCATATCTGTAACCTTTTGAGCGACGTAAGTACCTTAAACCGTCAGAATCAACAATTTTGAACTTTGATTTATTACTCCAAAGGATGTTATCTTAGTTTCTGGCCACAATGAATATTCTCTTGCAAAAGCAAGTCGGCGAATTTTGTTCTTCGAGGAAATCATTGGTATTTTTACCGCAAGGCGCCTACATAAACCAAATTCATTGAGTCTTCTTCTAATGGCCCTTGAGCTTACATGAACATCTTGTTCACATACTATTTATATTTATATCTTCGGCAGTTTTTGAGGGATCTGCTACCGAAAGTTTGTTTATTACGTTATCAATACGGCTGATTGTCTTCTTTGGTCTTCTCCTTTTTGGGGCGATTTCAACACTTCTTTTTGCTAACCAAACCAAACTAAAGCTATATTTTTAATTTACTTATCAAACGTGTTAAAATGGTTATATTTGTCATAATTAAAGGAAAATACTATACTGTGCTAATAATTTTAAGCAATTGCTACTTTAAAATTGCTTTTCCTTGATGAATTAGAAAGAAAGTATTCATTCCAGGCTTTAACTTTCCATACATTTGGCCACCACTGCACGTGAAATAGCCTGGAGTCTGTCAAAATAAGGGAGTAGAATTGTGTTTTCCTCCCAAGGAAGATAAGAGAAGGACATGCAGGTTAATTTATTCACATTTAGTCGAAGGAAGTTAATGGAGCACCATTTGTGAAAGACATCCAGATCAGTATTTAAAGTACCATAATTACAGTCCTCAGATATAATGCGGGAAATTTTCGCATTATTGACATAACAAAGCATATTCGAGTGAAAAGCGATAAAAGATACATCGTTGATGTAAATAATGAATAAAAAAGGACAAGATGACTGCCCTGCGGTACACTCGACGTATTTCTAATAGAATCGGAGAGGGCACCACGAAAGTCTACCAAACAGGAAGGAAACCCGAGAACAGATAACTTATAGATAAGGATATTGTGGTTAATTTTGTTCGTGGACTTGTAAAACACCATTAAGAAGAGATAAGATATATAAATAATATAAAATATTGACAATTGTGGTATCGCACCTTTTCTGTTGAGTTAAATTGAAATAGGTGGGAGCTTCGCCAAATATGTAAAATCTTTAGAACTTCGCAGGCGGAATCACAGAATGCCTTACTAAACAAATCAGCAAAAATATTAGAGTTGGACGGAATCATAGAAAAATGAAGTTTAGTAACCATCCTCTTTACGTTTGGCGTTAACAAATCTCCAGGATCCACATATTCTAAAAATTTATTTCCGATTTATTTTTAGTTTAAAAATATTCATTGCATCATTATAATGCAATGCGAAATCCCAGGATTTATAGGACTTGCTATTTAATCTTGCAGATATAATAGAACTATCGATTGACTGAATATTCACAAAATATTTAATTTTATATCAAACTGATAAGATTTCAATGTTTGATTAACCTGTTTGAGCAATGCAATTCACTTGAGGTTTGTATGCATAACGATTAGGTGTTAGGGGTCAGTCTTATCAAACAGTAAATTGTCGGCGTTATTTGGAATTTTCGAAGCGCTAATTTTTTTAAAACGCAGCGCCAAGCGCTAATTTGTAAAAACAAATTTTAGCCAAAATCAGTTATCTGCGTTAGATTTCATTAATGGAAGCTTATTAATTGAATTTGAAGTCTTCATAAAGCGGAAACAAATAAATAACAAATACAACTTGCAAAACGAAACTTCTAGAGAATATAGAGAAATTCACGACCGAAAAATGTAAATTAAATATGTCGGAAAGCACAAACAACCAATAAACATTTTTTACATATTCGTAACTTTCCTCGACAAATGAATGTTTTTACGAAGTTTCTATGAAAATTCGTGGGGATTCCAAATCTGTTCCATTTTTGCAAATACGATTTCCATAATCCAATACAGTACGATTTCCATAACTTAAACCTCTTTTATCCAAATTTGATGAGGAAAATTAATTATTCTAAAATCTGGATGTTCTTCAGCATACACGTTTGTTTAGCAGAAACAAATGTTTTTTTGCAGACTTTTGGGGTATTAAAATACATTTTTATTTACACTTCTATTTGTATACTCTGGCGTGATGTATCATTGTGGTATTGTTTAACCACTTACTATTTGTGCTTAAATGTGTATAATAACAAAAATAACCTCTGATTTCATTTCCAAAAATCGAATTCCCCCATTATCCGAATTAACCTGTGTAGTAATTAGTTTAAATTATAGAATAGAATTCACATTTTTTCATTATTACTTTCGAAAAAAGAAGCGGAAGATCAAAATATAAATATATTAATATAAATTTCAGCTTTCTGAGTTAAACAGCTTAGGGAGAGATGTTTTTAAATGAGAGCCCGTGCCATGTCCCGTCCTCTACCTTCTGAACTTTTAAACTCCAATTTAGGGTCCAAATCCAATTTTTGGTCTTTTTCTTTTTATGACAGTTTATAACGTCGCTTTCGAATTCATGTTTATATCAGTGAGCTTTGCTGCATAGTATAGTATAGGTTAAACCACGTTAGCTAAGTTGCGTTTTCTTAATGATCTGGATTTGGAACTTTGGAATTTAATGTTTTAAACCGTATCCTATAGCAAAAATTTTAAAATTTGCAATAAATGCATCAAACTGCCATGAACTTATCTAAGCTTAACTGAAAAAAATCGCTGGGTTAATTTTTTGACGCAAAATGGGCGTAAGTCAATGCAATTTGATGTCCTTTTAGCAAAATTAAAAACTATTGCTATGAGTAACTATTATATAAAACTTTAAATTCAATGCAAAATTAAAAATCCAGATCAAATAATTAAAAAAAAACCCAACTCTAGATGAACGAGGTTTTTGTCGACTACGTAACAAATATTGGGTGGACAGGTGACAGTTCAATAAAAAGAAAGAAGTTGGCGCTAACACATTTGCACTTTTTCGTGCCATGACTTCAAGTTTGTTTAGGAATTTTCATCTGTATAAGCTTGTGATACAGACAAATTTGAACATTCCACTTAAGTAGTACTGATCACCAGTGTTAAAAATTGTTCAGTTGTAGGGGTGAAATTGAATTACCACAATGACCAATTGTTCAGTAATAGTGAAATTTTAGTTTATATTACCATTGGCTGTCAGTCTGATACGCGCAAGTGTGCTATATAAAAGGCCATCGGTTGGTTTCTATTTAAAAATGCTATAAAATAAACATTGTTCAAAATTGGCGTGTATGGGATGTAGTGTCATCCTGTTGGAATCAGTGCTCGCCCATGTCCAATCCTTGAATTTCTGCCCAAAAAATCGGTTATCATCTGTAGCGCTCTTCGTTGACAATGTTATTGCAATCTTAATTTTCGAAGGCGCCACTCCAAAAGCTACACCAGTCATAGACACTTGCGTACAGCAGATGTGGTTGAATGTATCATTTCAACAGAAATTTCTTTACAACATTTGCACTGTTTCGGTAATACAACAGCCACTTTAGAACTAAGTAACGTAAGCAAGTACGTAAATCTATTGATTTTGTACCGCGGAGATATGATAATGTGTTTCTGTCAATTTTTTGCGCGAAAGAGCTGTCTGTGTCAAAATAACATGTAGTTTAAAAAGAAACCAACAAATGACCCCCCTTTATAAAATGCCTTTTCATGCACTTTAAATTAATTGAATTTTAAATGAAAATTAACTTTACTACGTTATTAAAACCGCAGATATTGGATTCTATCACGGAAGTCGATTGGGCTTGACTGGACTAGCGAAGACACTAATTTTCTTTGCACTTCAGATTTTAAAATATGTCTTCCCAGTCGAATCGAGCGAAATCGATTTCCATAGGGAAAACCATTTTGTGGATATTTTCTTGTGAATTTTAAAACTTAAAATTTGGTAAGGAGAATTAACCTTTTAAGGACGGGAGTGGTCGATATATCGACCAGCTAGAGAACACATAATATTTGATGTTTTTCAGGGAAAATGTTATGCGCTAAATATAGGAAAAATAGTATACAAATTTCTGGAAGCATCCTTGACTTTCAAAATAGCGACTCCACATAAGAAGTTCATTGAATTTATTTATAATATTCATGTCTAATAAAAAGTCAATTTTAACGTAATTTTCCCCGTCCTTAAAAGGTTAAAAAAGGAATCGATTTTTTTTTTAGTACATTTGTTATTTATTTTGTTCAATTATATCACGTGTAGTTTTAAAAAAATCGTCATTTTGGGCCGTGATAAAGATATATAACCTCTTAAGTGAAATTAAAGCATTAATTCATACATATTCTTGAGTTTGCAGATTTATCAGAAAGATTCGGTAAACAATTTGATTGTTTTGAGAAAGCGTGATTAATGGTTTATTATGATTATGTTTAATCAGTTTAAGCGAAGTATAAGAATTTATTTAATCTTATAGAAAGTTCTGAATGGAGAATTATTAAATTTGATTTCCCAAACAGTCTCGGATTTACCTATTCATCCTAAAATCCGATTTCGAGGCAATTAGCAAAATAGAGGGGGATCTATAACAACAGAAGATACGATTTTCCGAAACTTAAATTGCTGCGAGAGCACGTCAGCAGCGGAATTAACAGAGCAAACAGTTGCGGCCGAGTAAACATTTTGGGTAAACGGCAAACAATGGAGAGCTGGTAACGTTTATTTCTATCCAACTCCATTCGGTTGGTCCCGCAAAGGTGGTCAAAACTTAAATTAGACTCATCTATGTTATTCCGCTTTGTTTTGCTACCTTAAGTACACTTTGGTACAATGTTTTGTTAACGAAATGAACAGCAGGAATTAATCTCCGGGGATGGGCAATGAAATTTAATCGAATTTTGGGTGGGTTATGGAAAACGGACGTGCTTTTTTCATCCTTTGGACTTTGGGGTTCGTTTTTAACATTAATAAAATATTTTTTCCTTCTTTCAGAATTTGAGGCCATCATGACACCAACGACCCTACTCTTCACAACATACCATGATATCCAATTGGCCAACATAACACGCCCAACAGGCTCTCCCCCGGTAGATGTCGTTACGAAAGATTTAATGGAAGGTATGGCCATTGACTTCTACTATGAAAAGCAGTTAATATGTTGGGCGGATTCCGGGCACGAAACTATCGAGTGTATTAACATGAACTCAACGGCGATAGGGATGAAAAGGAGTGTTATCACGTCCGGGCTGGATAAGCCTGAGGGTTTGGCCATCGATTGGTATACGGAAAAAATTTACTGGACTGATGGGGAGACGAATCGCATCGAAGTAGCCACACTGAATGGGAAATTCCAGAAAGTCCTATTTTGGACTGATCTTGACCAGCCTAGAGCTATTGCAGTCGTTCCTTCTCACAAGCTGATAATATGGTCCGATTGGGGTGAGAATCCAAAGATTGAAAGCGCTTCAATGGATGGAGATCCTCTAACCAGAACAGTGCTGGTGAACGAAAGGATTTTCTGGCCAAATGGTCTTGCGGTCGATTTAGAAAAGGAACTTATTTACTGGGTGGACGCTAATTTGAAATTTTTGGATGTTATGAAGTTCGACGGTTCGAACAGAAAGACTGTGATAGAAGATTTAAAGTACCCTTATAGTATAACCTTCTTTCAAAATAATCTTTATTGGACAGACTGGTCCGCTGGCTCTATAAATACGTTTGATCTGAGCACGAAAGAAATGAAGGAGTTGATTGATACACCAGAAGCACCCATAGCAGTTCGGGCATGGGATAAATCCTTGCAACCTTTTGAAATGAATCCCTGTCGCATTAATAATGGCAACTGCTCCCATTTATGTTTGTTATCAACTAACGATCAGGGTTACAGCTGTGCCTGTCCAACTGGGGTCAAACTAATCTCGAACAGAAAATGTGCTGAAGGCCCTCAGGAAATGTTGTTCCTTGTACAGCGAACACAAATCAGTAAGATATCGTTGGACTCTCCGGATTTCACAAGTTTTCCACTGCCTCTAGGGAAAGTGAAGCATGCAATTGCAATAGACTATGATCCCGTGGAGGAGTTCATCTATTGGTCGAATGTTGAAGCTCATGCGATCCGTAGAGCTCGACAGGACGGAACTGGTCAGAAGGATATTGTAACTTCGGAAGTGGAGCATCCAGATGGTATTGCTGTTGACTGGTTGGCGCGAAATCTTTATTGGACCGACACAGGAACGGATAGAATTGAGGTTTGTCGATTGGATGGATCTTCTAGAAAGGTGGTGATCTATGAGCACTTGGAAGAGCCTCGTGCTATTGCCTTAGCACCGTCCTTAGGCTGGATGTTTTGGAGTGACTGGAACGAAAAGAAGCCGAAGGTAGAAAGATCGTCTTTAGATGGCTCAGAGCGGGTTGTGTTGGTTTCTGATGATCTTGGATGGCCCAACGGTATTGCTTTGGATATTGAAGCAAGAACCATTTATTGGTGTGATGCTAAAACCCACAAAATTGAGGTAAGTCATATTTTGGGGTGTTGAGAATCAAAAGTAATATTATCATATATTTCATCTTAAAAAACCATTCATTTTTAAATTGGAATGAGAAATACAAGTAAAAATAGCCGTACATAAACCGTCCCCTAAATAGATTGCTCAAATAACTTCCGTAATGTTTATTTGAATATTAAATATTGAAAGGAGTTTATCTCTAATAATGACGGGAATCGGTGCAAAATAACTAGGTCGCAGTGCCCACCATAAAGGTCACCTCCTCACATTAATAATTAATAATAATTAGGGATTTGTAATTTTGAGAAAAAAAACTACGATGTGATGTGATTAAAAAGATGGAAAATTAGCTTGTCAACAATTTATGTTTGTAAACAAATCACACAGTTTTTTATTTAAAAGGAATATATTTTATAATGTTTTATTTTTCTAAAACGAAATGAATGGTTTTTTAATACTTTTGTGTCCAAATTTCTAACTAATTCCCTTTTAACTTTTAAGTAAATTTTCTTTTTCAATTTAGGTGGCCAATATGGACGGTTCAGATCGCCGAGTTGTAATAAACGAAAATTTACCTCACGTCTTCGGTTTAAGCTTGTTAGGTGACTATTTATATTGGACGGACTGGCAACGAAGATCAATCGATCGTGCTCACAAAATCACTGGAAACAACCGGATTGTTATCGTTGATCAGTTTCCAGATTTAATGGGCTTAAAAGTCACTCGCCTACGAGAGATTAAGGGAACAAATCCTTGTGCAAATAAAAATGGGGGTTGCTCCCATTTATGCTTAAATCGCCCCAAAGATTTTGTATGCCGCTGTCCGATTGACTATGAGCTTGCTAACGACAAGAGGACATGTGTTGTTCCAGCTGCTTTCCTACTTTTCTCCAGGCAAGCCCATATTGGGAGGATTTCAATTGACTACAACGAAGGAAACCACAACGATGATATTATACCGTTTAAAGACTTAAGAGATGCCCACTCCTTAGACGTCGATGTTGCAGATCGTCGAATTTATTGGACAGACCCAAAGTCGCGATCGATCTCAAGGGCGTTTTTGAATGGTTCCGATGTCCAACGAATTATTGATTCGGGCTTGATCCATCCTGATGGAATCGCTGTCGATTGGGTTGCTCACAATATTTTCTGGACAGACTATGAAGCTAGAAGAATAGAGGTGGCACGTCTCGATGGAAGCAGTCGCAGGATACTTATTTGGAAAGGAATTGAAGAGCCAAAGAGTTTGGTGCTTGAACCAAGAAAAGGTTACATGTACTGGACAGAAGGACCATCAGATTCTATTCGACGTGCTGCAATGGATGGGTCAGAGTTGATGACTATTCTCAGCTCGGCGAATCGAGCTACTGGCTTGACCCTGGATCCTGAGACCCGACGTCTGTACTGGGCATCACAAAGTCGACCAACAGCTATTGAATCCGCTGATTGGGATGGCAGCAAAAGGCAAACTTTAGTTAGTACAGATGTCGATGAGCCCCATGCTGTCAGCTTGTATCAGGATTTTGTTTACTGGAGCGATTGGAATTCGGGAGAAATTGAACGTGTACATAAAGTGACTGGCATGAATAGAAGCTCCGTCCATAGTGATTTGCCTTACATTAGTTCACTCTTAATTTTTCACTCATCTCGCCAACTGGGAACTAATCAGTGTGCGAAAAATAACGGTGGCTGCTCTCACCTGTGCCTTGCTTTACCTGGGAGGAGGAGTATGACTTGTGCCTGCCCGTCACACTATTCTCTAGCAAGAGATAACGTGTCGTGTATTCCGCCAAGAAATTATATTATTTTCAGCCAGAGAAATTCTTTCGGTCGATTGATGCCGAACACGACCGATTCACCGGATGTACCTCTTCCAGTTTCTGGGAAGAATATTCGAGCTGTGGAATACGATCCTATCACGCAGTATCTATATTGGGTAAGTGCAATTTTCTACATTTTTGCAATTTACATCCTCTTAAAATGTGTCCAAGAGGTCCCAGAACGGTCATATATCAAAAGGGTTCAGTTTGTGGTAGAAATGTTACATACAAACGTCTTACTATTAAGAAAAAACACATCGAATGGTTTGCTTGATCTTGAAATAAAATTGAAAGATAATTTTTTGTTATTTTAACTGGGATCACTCTGAAGTTCTAAAGTTTGATTGATAAAGGTCATTTGATCGAACTAGTACTACAGATTTTTTTGTAATCTGAAGTTAATTATGTGAACAAATTTTAAAACTTGATCCTTTCGAATTATTACATTTTTTTCTGATGTAAAAATTTAATTTATTTTGTTAAAATATAGTTTTCTTATCGTGTAAGAGCAATTCCGTGTTGTATGATACCGTGTTGCAAGAGGGTTACGTGTACATTCTTTAGAAATAGTATAACTTCAAACAACTCCACAAACAAACCTCTTACGTCGCCTCATCCTTTTACAAGAAATAAATAACAATGTCTTTATATCTCAAGAAGTTTTACGGTATTCACAAAGTAGAACAAAAGTAGGGTGAGTTCTATCAATTAAAATTAATTACGCTTTAACAATACTTCTCTTATTGTAAGGGTGAGCCATCTATTGGTTTCTTTTTAAATTAGATGTTATTTTGACGCAGACAGCTTTCTCGTGCTCAAAAATTTTACAGAAAACAGTATAATATCCCCGCAGTACGAAATGATTAGATATACACTCGAACAACGTTGTGAAATATTGAAAACTTGTTTCCAAAGTGAGCAGTGAGTTGCCGAAACAATTACAAATTTGAAAAGAAATTTTATTCGAAGTAATACAAAAACCTAGACCTGCTGTACGCAGCTGCGATTTGATGGTGAGGGTCTCAATTTATATAGACGATCTTTATCGCAATTCGTTTTCTTCTTTGTTGTCTGGGACTTATGAATTGTGCTAATACTTGAGACTTTGTTGAGAAATCGTGCATATATAAGCCGTGGGATTCAAGAGGCTAAAATAATGTTTAAATAGTTCTGTGAGAATCAGTAAAATCATTACAATTAAAATATGTTTGGGTTTATTAACAGGTGGAAGGTAGAAGTCACAATATAAAACGAGCATTCATAAATGGAACGCGATTAACTACATTTGTTGGTGCTGGATCGCAACCATTCGACATTGCCTTAGATGTGATTGGAAGATTGCTATTCTGGACATGCTCTCACACCAACACCATCAATTTTACTAGGTATGCTTGGAATTTTCTTTAATTGCATTAAATTTTCAATAAGATTCCATTTTTTCGACAGTCTTGATGGTGAAAGCGTTGGTGTAATTGACACCGGCGATTCCGAAAAACCTAGAAATATTGCGGTGCACGCTACGAAACGATATCTATTTTGGACAGATGTAGGTAGTCAACAAGCAATTTTTAGAAGTCGTGTCGATGGTGCAGAGAGAACCATTCTGGCCTTTAAGTTAGAAGGTGTAACTGCTCTAGCAGTTGACCAGCAGTTGGATCTTATCTTCTTTGCGCATGGAAAGCGTATTGATTCAACGGATTTGGATGGAAAAAATAGGTATGTTTAAATATGACACCTACATATGATTGAGTACCTACTTAGCTATAAAATACTTATGACTCATTTTGAATGATAAAAATATAATGAGAGTAAAATTGATCTACATAGACCTTTAATTCGATGCTCGATCTCATTTTTCTCAACCTTACTAAATTATTGTTTGTTTGCTTCAATTCAGGAAAATTCTCGTCTCGACGCATATCAGCCAGGTAAATTCCCTTGCTGCCCTACAAGGTTTCGTTTATTGGCTGGACGATAAGACTGGTATTGAGAGAGTCACAATAACTGGTCATGGAAGACGACCTGAAATTCAGAGGCTTCTACAAATAACTGACATCGTCTCAGTATGGACCCCAGATATGCAAATCATTAAAAATCACACTTGTTTCCAAACTCGTAATAAATGCTCCCACATTTGTGTAGCATCCACAGAAGGTCGCTCCAGAGATATTTGTTCTTGCCCTCAAGGTCTCATTTTATTAGAAGACAAAATGAATTGTGGTGCTCTGCCAGCTTGCGGTCCTGATCATTTCACCTGTGCTGCACCTGTTTCTGAAAATGGATTGACCAATAGTCTGAATAAGGATTGCATACCCGTTTCATGGCGATGTGATGGACAAAACGATTGTCCAGATAAATCTGATGAAGTGGGATGTCCATCTTGTAGGCCTGATCAGTTTAGATGCCAATCTGGGGAGTGTATCAATAAAAGCTTGGTTTGTGATGGAACAACAAATTGCGCTAATGGCCATGATGAAGCTGACTGCTGCAAAAGACCAACAGATTTTCAGTGTCCCAGCAATAAGGTGTGTATTTCAACAACGTATTTATGTGATGGTTGGGACAATTGTGCTGATGGTGCCGATGAAAGTCCAGAAATATGCAATCAAGCTAATACCAGACGTGTGGCTCCAGCAAGCGATAAAAAGGCTTTTATGATTGTGATTGTCGCTACTATGATAATTATTTTCTCCATTGCCTACTTGCTGCAGATATGTAGGACAAGATTGGGAAAGAACAGAAACGAACCTAAAGACGATCAAGCAGCAGATCCCCTCTCTCCTGGGGTCAATAAGAGCAGTAGAGTATCGAAAATCGCATCAGTAGCAGACGCTATGCGAATGTCGACACTTAATAGTCGGAACAGTATGAATAGCTATGACAGAAATCATATAACAGGAGCTTCTAGTTCGACAACAAATGGGAGTAGCATGGTTGCTTACCCAATTAATCCACCTCCGAGTCCAGCTACGCGAAGTCGTCGTCCTTATCGACACTATAAGATTATCAATCAACCACCTCCACCAACTCCTTGTTCGACCGATATTTGTGACGAAAGCGACTCGAATTACACTAGCAAAAGCAACAGCAATGGGACAAACAAAGCCCTCCAGTACCAGTACGACAGTGAACCGTACCCCCCACCACCAACCCCACGATCTCACTATCATAGCGATGTTCGAATAGTTCCCGAGAGTTGTCCACCTTCACCGAGCTCTAGAAGCTCTACATATTTTTCGCCCCTACCTCCTCCGCCATCACCCGTACAGTCACCTACGCGAGGATTCTCGTAGCGATACCCTAAAATTTGTCTTCTGAATCTTTATTGCATACTTTCTCCGTGTAAATTGTACATAGGTAGAATTTTAAGGATATTGGGAAAATATTAGGGCAATTTTGACATCCTACTTTGCCTGGGATGGATTGCTATAGGTTAACAGATTGTGATACATAGAAATTGACGAGTGTGCTCAAAATTTATCAGTTACTGCTACTCCTGGTTTTTCTTTTTTCAAATGCACTGATAATTTTCTTTAATCTTCGATTATTGGTTACTTTTACTTGTTCGAATTGTGCTTGCGTTTCATCAACAGCTTAAAAACAGAGATCGAATATCAAAGTTTTATTCTTTAAATTTTGAAAAATCAACTAATGTGTGTACAACATAACGCAACTACGTTTTCTGTTGGAAGTACCAAACAGCGCCCTCATACCTACAGGCAAAATGTTTGATCACTTTCATTATTAGATACACTGTTAAAGCAAAATAAAATATATAATTGTTAAACTAAATTTAACAATAATGCAAAAATGTCTTTTTTAATAAAGGCAAAGTAGTGAACTGTTTCTTTTTTCGATATGTATATTTTTTTTCATTTCTTCCATGTTTTTATTTTTTTCCGACATGTTGATATGTTTGATTTATTTTATTTTGATTGCGCTGTCGAATATTGCTCCATGATTCTTTTACCTGCCACAAATGGTCCTTGGTACGTTTGTTGTAGACTTAATTCAGTGGGGAATAGTTAATAGAACACAATTTATGAAAGAAATAATAATAATAAGTAATAAGTGAATCAAAATCAGAGATTAGAAAGACAAAAATAATTATTCTCTTCAACTGTTTTTATTGAAAAATATATAACATAGTAGTCTTCCTCCTTACTATCGCCGTGTGTGTGCATCTCTTTCTGCAAAGAGAAAGAAGAGCATGATCAAAACCTACAAGTCGTGAACTGGCCTTTTCATGTGTGCATAAGTTGTGGCCGAGAAATTTACATTGGTGCTTATGGCGGGTGCATGAAATTCCCACGGTATTTCACATTTATTCGGATTATATCACAGCCAGGAAGTGTAATGTTTTAAGTAATTTCACCTCAAAATGTTTTGTTTAAAATATGATAAAATATGAATTAATTCCTATCGAAAGTACAGTCAAACAGCCGTTTTTTGCAAGTGGTCTGGGTCTCGTGTTTTTCGTTGAGTTGGATTCAAGCTCACAAATCTCTCATATTTTGTGTAAAAATCAAATGCCTAGTGGATTAAAAAGCGAACTTCTTTGGGTAAACGTCAGTGAAAATCATTTTTTAGATATGAGCTTTAGTTTGGATGCTGCCACCAATTTGTTTGCTATGTTTATGCCGCTCGCCATAAGACCCAATGTATTTTATTTGACAAATCGGACCACTTTGCCCTATTGTTGTGTGTGTGCGGCGGACCACTTCATGGCTTTTAAATGTAGAAGGTTTTTTGGCATGGTATGAGCATAACGAGTTCAGTGAGTGTGCAGCCATAACTACCCAGTAGGAAAAATAAGGGCTAAGAAGTTGTGATATAAGTGTTTCTCGGGCAACTAGAAGTCCTTCCCGACTCGATTCGTTTCCTTCTTCTTTTTTACCCACGACGGGTTTGGAGGTAAGGTCTTTTACTTTCGCTTTCCTAATAACCAGGGATAAAAGAAGTTTTTCAAAATAAATGGAATAATAGGCGTAATAAACTGAGCAAGAGCTCTGTCTCAATATTTATATAGAAAACCAAACTAGATCTGAATCTAAATAAAAATCGAGACTTTAGCTGTTGCTTAGCTTATTAAAATATGAGGCACTCATTGAGTTAATAAAAATTAACACAAAACGTTTCAATTTTAGGATCTTTATTTACTTTAAATCAAAATTATTTTTGAATTCATTTAATTAACAACAAAACAGTTCACAGTTTGGAACAAGTCTAGATTAGGGTAACCTCTCGGATTTAAATTAAACTCGGTAGGAACGTTCGTCTAGGCTTAGAATTTTTTGTCGGAAAGCTCAACTTTCTGAGAAATTCAACTTTGAATTTCTAAAAAAGTCGCTTTCACGACTAAAAATTTTCACGTTATTACTCCCGGTTTCATTAATTTCGCGAACGGAAACCGCACTACACTACACTAAACACTATTTATATCCTCCTAGTCCACCGTTGCAAGCATAAAAACCTCTGAAAATATAAAAATATACGTTATTTATTCTGCACTTAACTTACTCCTGATTACATCTCCCTGGAACTATCATATTTGTGGAACGTCATCTCATTCCATCTCTAATGTTCATGGGAACGTTCAGAAAATTAGATAACATGCATTCGCAATGTAATGAAACCATCGAAATATATAATAATTTTTAAGAAAAGAGGGTGTCCTAAAATGTCCAAATTGCGGCGGTTTTATGACGTTTGTTAAGGATGGTTTAAGAATAGATGAATTCAGATGGGCATGCTTGAATAACATAAATATTTCTTAAAAATTATTATATATTTCGATGGTCTCATTACATTGTGAATGCATGTTATCTAATTTTCAAAACGTTCCCATGAACATTAGGGGTTGAATGAGATGACGTTCCACAAATATGACGGTTCCAGGGAGATGTAATCAGGAGTAAGGTAAGTGCAGAACAAATAACGCAAATTTTTATATTTTCAGGGGTTTTAATGCTTGCAACGGTGGACTAGGAGGATATAAATAGTGTTTAGTGTAGTGTAGTGTAGTTTCCGTTCGCGAAATTAATGAAACCGGGAGTAATAACGTGAAAATTTTTAGTCGTGAAAGCGACTTTTTTAGAAATTCAAAGTTGAATTTCTCAGAAAGTTGAGCTTTCCGACAAAAATGTTTTGCATATTCGTTCGTTCTAAGCCTAGACGAACGTTCCTACCGGGTTTCATTAAAATCCGAGAGGTTACCCTAATCTAGACTTAAGCCCACAGTTTAATTAACATTTTCAATATTTTCAATGCTTGAGCGTTCCTTCAGCTCATGCATAACTCGTTATTTTTCTTTCGTAATCATTCGATCATTTTACTGCTGCCCTTTCTAATCATTTTATAGTTAAAACACTGATTCCTCTTATTTAATTCACTGTCTTTAACAAAACCCACCAAAAATTAAAACCATCTATCATGCGCCCTTTCTCTTCCAGAGTGAAAAGAAAACAGAAGCGCATCGCACGATGACGAAACCTTCTTAAAACAAAACAAGTTTTTTAGGTAAAATAAAACTCATTTACTCCTTACCCAATCGATTCTCAGGAAGTAGGGATATAAGAGATACCTGTAGACCCATGCAGAATATTGAAAATGCTTGGAAGTAGTTATGTCAGGCCTTCTTAGGGCAATCCCTTGCTACATTTCCTACTGGGATGGTATGAGCATGACGAGGTCAGTGAGTGTGCAGCCATAACTACTATCTTTGAGCACAAGCATTCGCAGCAGGCAAATATTATACAGTCATACTGGGAAATCACACAGGCATGGTGTACACTAACACCACCATGACTGCACAGAGAGATTGACTTATGAATCTCCTGTCCAGCCGCGACCCACAGATGCGGAACTAATACACTGGTTGGGGACCCATGAACAAAACGTATTCACACATTCATTCAACGAGTCCAGCCAACATTTGAAGGCCTTTATTTCGCAGCTTTACCAACCATAGCCTACAAGCAATATCCAGTAATAATAAAGCAATAACTCAATTTACACTAATTCTTTCTGCCAATAATTCTGTGTCACTACTCTTGACTACACGTACGGCGTTACGCCAACTATTCTACATTACTCCAAATGTCTGGCCATTAAGGGATCCGAAAGCCGCGTAGCTTACGAATTAAAAATCATTTCTACCATTTACAAATCATTAGGCAAACTAAGAGTAGGGAAACCTTATCTTATCTTTTCGCATCGTAGGAGGGAAAATCCATTTACGGACGAGGTGTCGGACTCCCACCCAGATGGTAGAGTACTGACTAAAACCCTTCCCTCTTCATTTTGCCTAATAGTAGGCTACACTGTTGATAAGAGAAGTCATCTATCTAATTGCTCTCCTGTTTTGTACCGCAGCTGCAGTGTTGAAGGTCCTAAATGCCCTAATGGTACCAATGGCTACGCGCGTGCTAAGCAGTGCTATGTCTTTTTTGGCGATGACGTCTAGATCTATCAGTTGGCGGGCGGATGATCCATTCCAAATCTCCCGCCAATTCAACGTCACGATGGCGAATTTAATGATATCCTCGGTGGTGCTCGTAAGCTGCTGCCAGATATCCCGGGTGTCGTAGTACTGCTAGATTACCTGTGTATCCAATACCAGCGTGCGATTTCCAGGCCTCGCAACTAAATCGGGCTTCCTAAATCCTACGGCTATCTTATCGGGATTCTTCTTCCACGCTGTAGTCCTTGTTTCCTAAACTACTAGATAGAAGCTTTGTAGGTTCTCTTATCCATCGTTCTGTTTGGGCAAGATGCCTTGCCTCAGGCAGACCTTGTCCGTCTACTGGTGAATGTAGTCTTTTGTAATTTTTCCAAAGCTTCTACATCTTTTTTATGAGAGTTCTTTCCCACGTTCATTAATTTCACGTGTCATAGGGCGAAGACCCATGAAAAACTTATTCCCTAAATATTCTTCTAAATCTGAATAGAGTTCCCTTGAATTAAGCTTAGTTTTCTCGAAAACGTGATGTGATGGACAATTTTTGTTTTTGGATTCGAAAGCTACAGAAAAATCTTCTAAAGTTAGCCTTCCAGTTCTTTGGAGATAAATTGTTGTAGGGTAGTGTTATCATACAATTAAATATATATTTTTTTAATTCAGTTTTGTTGAAGAATTTCCATTAACTTGGAAAAGCAGTTCACTTTGACCGTTTTCAAGTTTTTTGCCGAACAATAGAAAAACCTAGTAGCTTCAACAGGGAGAAATGTAACGTAAGCAAATTTTCTTTCAATTTTCGAGTTTACAACCGCTTTAGAATAATCTTTCATGAAATTTTTACTATAAATCAAGAATAGACCTAATATGCCGTGGAAATTGAACACTATGAAGCCACAGTGCTTATTTTTCGTAAATTTATTAATAAATCAGATGCTGAATAGCAAGACTGCTAATTTTGTGTAATGTAAAAAGAGGGTATCCAATGAGAAAGCTATGGCACGATCTATAAGATGATTCATTAAGCTAAAATTTGTAACCGCCACTCGTTCAATTATTCTCGTTTTGAAAGATGGTAATGTTTCTACTGTATCAAGTGTCCGATTCGCAAAATTGTTGATGAAAAGCAGCACAAATTAAATTTTCATTGCCATACTTCAGCAATATTTACGTGTAACACTACCGTAGACATTAAGCTAAATTTTAAATAAGTATTTAACATTCATGATTAGTTAAGTAAAGAGATTAACCAAAAAGTGCCTGATTTTGTTAAAACTTAGAAGAACCATTAAGTAAAAAAATAATACTAGGTCCTTAGTGTTATTGTTGTTGTTTTTACCTTCCTTGAGACCTTTACTGTTTTACGAAATTCATATGAAAAAATTATGTCCGATGTCATTCCAATACGGAAGGACGAAAATAAGCTTTGGCAATATTTCTCGTTCAATCGTTTTAATTTAACCATTGTGGGACGCGACTAGTTGGTCCCAAAATACATGTTTTTTTTGTTGCCTTCGTCATTTTGATTTCTTGTATGACACGCGCTAAAAAAGACTGATTTGTAAGGGTTTTATTGCCACATTTACACTAAGGAATAATAAATGTAGAATTAATTGTATTATTTGTACAGCAAATGTAAATCTATTCCTAATAAAGTTGATATTTTTAATGTAACAAGTTTCCAGATTTTAATTATTTACCTTTCTTTTCATGGAATTCTCAACATATTTTTTATAGGGGAAAATAAAACATATAAGTTTTAGCTGATGATTTTTTGAGAAGAAATGGCGTTTCTTTTTCTAATAGGATACGAGTGCATATATAATATATGCATAGCGTGTGGCTTTGTGCTGTATTATATGTATGAGTAAATGAAGTAGTATACATATATACAGACATCCGTCGAATAGCACGGTTAAAAATTGCGACGACCCTCGAATAACACGGAATTTGATCTACACGAAGTCACGAATATTAACTCGATAACACAGTACATACTACTGTGATCAATTTAAATCGTGCGGGTGCATCGATTCGGGCAAATCTTGTTTTTAGGTTGGCAGCAATGTCAGTCATATCTGTGTAAAAGTTCACCCCAGTACTTTATTTGTTTGGTTACTTTCGTTGTGTTTCCTGAGCAACTAAAAGTGAATTTTTCGATTTTTACAATGTGTGATTTTATTGAGCAAAAGAAGTTGCATTAAATTTTATTTGCGGAATGAGATTTCTGCTGCAGAAACGTTTAGAATGTTGCAGAAGGCCTTCGGAGATCAGGTTTTGTCTGAAAGAAATGTTTACAAGTGGTATAAACAATTCAAAGCAGGTAGAGAAAGCTTTGAAGACAAAGGTCGTCCCGGACGACCATCAACATCAATGAACATGTCAATGAAATCAAAGATTTGGTGCTCAAAAATCGTCGGTTGACTATTAGAGACCTTGCTGATACTGTAAATATTTCCTTTGGATTGGTCCAAACCATTTTGAAAGAACATTTGTGCTTGAGAAGAGTCACATCTCGATTGGTTCCAAAAACACTTAATTTCTTGGACTGCAGTGGTTCTTCGAGATTTATTTATTAAAAATTCGATGCATATCGTTCCACAACCACCGTATTCGCCCGATTTAGCTCCATGTGACTTCTGACTATTTTCTAAGTTCAAAAGACCGCTTCGGGACACCGTTTTGAATCGACTGATGAGATAAAAGAAAAATCGAAGAAGGAACTGAAGGCCATTCCAATCGAGTTTCAGAAGTGTTTCGAGTATTGGAAAAAGCACTGGCATGGGTGTATTGTATCGGGCGGGGACTACTTTGAAGGGGATGATATAGAGTTGGAAGAATAAACAAAAATTTTCAAAGTTATAAACAAATTGGCTTTACTTTTTGATCACAGTAGTATATGTACATATGGGCTTACAAACAGGGCCGGGAAAAATTCCCCTCCAAGAGAGCCGTATACCTGCCTAAATTTCGGGTCGCTCTATAAGCCCCTTAGTGCAATGAGCAAACAATATCAGCCCATATTCTTGTCTATGGAATGGACTTTGGGATTGGAAAGGAGAAAAAGAGGATAGAAAAATGAGTTTCTCACTCGCACCTACAGGAGCAATGAGGAGCTCCTGCAGTCGACCTTGAAAGCTCTGTGGAGCCAAAGAGCCGAGTAGTGCATTAACACTCTGAGATGTTACGTAAGTAATAGATGAATTGTGCCAAGGAGGAGGCAAAGAATGTCCACTCAATTTTTAAGATGCAGTTATCCCCTCTGCTGCTGCTATTTAAAAAAAAATACATCAAACATTTTCCCATTAGTAACAAAGGCCCGAAATGCCTGTTTTGTTCCATACCGAAATTCCAATGCAAGTCGCTTAATACGAGAAGCACCAGCAATTCAGCAAACACACATAAAGCACGAGTTCACCTATTAAAAGGCGGCCCAGTTCAGCATTGCATTTTGTGGCACTGTGTTGGCGCGTTGCTGATCGTACTTCTCCATTGATAAGGATCCTCTACCGATTCAAAGAAAAACAAATCAATATTTGGAGAGTGACAGTGATAGAACATAAGTAATTAAAAAAATTAAAAATTACTTCTATACAATTTTACCTTTGACATTTTTAGGCTTTACTTCTCTAAATTGAATGAATTTTATGTTATTTTGGTACAATTGAAAGGACCCCGTAACACGCCTATGGGAAATGTGGTTTCCGTCTATTTCGCTGAATTTTTGATATGTTGTGTGTCTTGGCGTCCTGAACGAAAGTCCCAATAAGCACAAAGCTCCAAACGCAATAGGTCCCACATTAGGGGCCCCTGAAGTCGCTATTACAGGGTATCAGCTCTAATAGTAATTCTCGGTGCTGATTGCACTGTATCCTTTATTGTACAATAGTTTTTGATCTTGATATGATCTTCAGAGGTCAAAGGTTAACGTTGCTCAAGGTCATATCTCAACGTAAAATTTGCCGCTCTTCCCATTTTCGGGGTCCAAAGTATGTCTTCACATTTAAGAAAATAAACTTGACCTCAAAATGACTGAAGATCATGATCAAGGTCAAATCCAAGCCCACCAGCAGAGAGCCAGAGAACAATCCTATAACTTTTGTTTAAAACAGTTTTTACGAAAATAAACTCCTGGCGA
The DNA here is from genome assembly GCA_949715965.1 of Dysmachus trigonus. Lineage (NCBI taxonomy): Eukaryota > Metazoa > Arthropoda > Insecta > Diptera > Asilidae > Dysmachus > Dysmachus trigonus. The sequence goes on from OX454319.1 coordinate 76,202,949, forward strand.
GTTATTCTGCTGTTCCGGTACTTTTAGGCCACCCGGTATAAGTTTGCCGAGGGTTATGCTACAGGTCACAGGCAGATTGGCACGCTAGCGAAGACGTGTTCCAACAGAATAGAGCTTTTGCTGAGACAGCTGGTCGTAATATCACGACCCACCATACAAAATTTTCGTTATATGAGATGAGTGTTCTATATGTTTTTTCATACTACTAAATTAAAAAGTGCCTCTCCATCTTTCGTCCATCCGTACAACCTGAGGTTTTTACGAAGATCAACCCTTTGCCAGACATCATTCTGACTAATAGAATTCGTTTTCTCTGGTACGACGCTCCCAAGAATATTGATTCAATTGGCAATCGTACATAGTTAACTTTTGTGAAGAGTATATGGTGCAATAAACGTGCGGCTATCTTGTCTTCCTCCAAAATGTAATGCTGCTTATAAACATATGTATCTAATGTACTATTAAGTCCAAGTATGGCTAGATCAGAGATCAATATAAGAGCGTTTATAATAATTGTTAATTAAATAATTATTGCATTATTAATAATAATAATATTGAGAACATATGGACATCGCTATATCTCATCAAGCGTCATTCATAGAAAAAAATCAGTTGGACTATATTTGTGGGACATTTCATAATAATAAGTATTTTTACTATAAAATTAACCATTAAAGAAATATTCATAAAAGCCTGTTTTTGTTGCACAGTTTTCCCATGGATGAAAAACGATTTTCTAGATTTAATTATCCATTATTAAAATAAAGAAAAAAATCTTTAACAGCAGATTACTTTTCGGAAAGAAATTGAAAGTTAAAATCCGATTAAAATTTTGCAATGGTCTTAATCTCTTGTACTCATGCTTTGTACACAAACGTTCAGTTATATTTTTCTTTTTTATATTCACTTAAAAACGAGCAGCAGCAATCCCCCAGGCAAAAAATCTTAGCTACGTCTATGATTTTCAATATCTAATGAACTGCGTCAATGAAACATGTGCGTTTTTAACACCAATTATTGCGATTTGGCTCTGGAAATCCTACCACTTGCGTCTACAATAACTCGTTTATTGTCTAAAGCTATACTGTGTGCAATTGGCGAAATATTTTCTAATAATTTTGAGAGCGCGAAACTGCTTCAAATATGACTCTGTTCCCGAAGACAACTGTACGCTACAAACAATGTTTTTATGATGGTTTATTGACTAACGAATAAAACTTCGTTCAAAAACTAAGTAGCTTGCAGTCGACTTTATAATTAAACGGTTTTTTGGAGTCGAATTGTTGCAGAAGCAGCGCTGCTTAAATTCTTAATAATTAAAAAACTCAGATTATTTATTTAAGGTAAACTTTGTTATTTATGTATTGACTTGAATTGAACTTGAATTTTTTATGATTATTTTTCTATATTTGAAAAATATTCTATATTATATTAGTGAAAATATTTTCTTATTTATAGGCGAATTTGAAAATTACGTAAATACGTGGTCTAACCCACATTCAGTGCCGGTTTTAGCACTACCAGCGCCCTGGGCGAGATTCCTACGGCGCCCCCTATCTGCCATTGAAACAGTAGGTAATGGGTCAGTTACCTACTTGAAACGCATACGAAAAAAAGGAAAGGGATATAATGAAATAACCATTTATTAAAAAAACTAATAAAATTTCTTTTCCTTTCTATCGGCAAACTCTTTTATTAAGACATCAAGGTCTATGTTTTCCGCAATTTCATTTTCGATTGACAAAATTGCTAAGTTTGTCAATCTAGATTGAGATATTGTGGATCGCAGATAGGTTTTTATCAGCTAAAGCTTAGAAAAACTCCTTTCCCCACTAGCCACAGTTACAAGTATAGTGATCAATATTCGCAATGCTATCCATTCATGTGGATACAGACAGCTCTTGTAAGTTGCGATCTTTGATAAAATTTAAAATAAAGACAGGATTAACCACATTCTGATCAGGCAAAAAAGATTTTAGACTTATGAGTTCATCGCACAACATACAACCATCTATACCTGATTTAGAGTCTACAGTTAATTTCAATTGGAGATCACTACAGAGTTTGAGAAGGTCTAGTTTTTCCGGAATCTTTTTTATATTGTACAAAAAAGACCAAGATTCCCAGTATTCATTTAACTGTTCAAATCTTTCATTGAGTGAATTTATAGTAGTGTCCAAAAGACAATTGAAAAATTCAACTTCAAATTTCTTTTCTGGAGAAGTTATAGGCTCATCGCGAGTAGTTTCACCAGCTTGGCGTTTAACACGTCGAATTCTTGTCCTCGTTCTAAACATAGGTTCAATTCCAACTCCTTCGCAGTTAGCCCATTAATGGGCGATTTCCTTCCAAATTCGTATACAGGGTTTTTTTTTTTCAAAAACCAAAGCAAAAAAATATTTCAAAACCATGGTTTGAGGAAGTTTAGACATTCGGACGGCGATTTCTGGTGGTTATATAATCATTTAATATCAGCAACTTCAAGATAATCGACTTTAAAAAGAAAAATGACCAAAAAAATCAGCACTTTTTTTTTAAAAAACACAAAAAATAATAGGGTTTTTGAAGCTTTTAGGCAAAACAAATGCCGGATTCTGAAAGAACATCCCCAAAAACCTCCTGTATAAGAATTTGGAAGAAAATCGCCCAAATTTGCTATTCGAATCGTGCAATTGAACTTGCGTGCACAAAACCTCGTTTTCCTCATTAATGGGTTAAAATGGCGCTTTTGAAGCCTGTTTTTCTATATTCTTCCAAGAAAGCGCAGCATTTTTTCAACATTTCTGTGCATTTACCGAGATCCATGTCTATTGATTGTAGAGATTTACTAATGACATTTATTTGAAAAAGTATATCATACCAAACAACCAATGAAACCTAACACTGCATTCCATTCTAGTGTTGCCGTCATAACGATTTTGTAACTAGAATTAGGGAATTTACTAATAAGTGTGTAGGACTCGCTCAATGAACAAGCGGATATAAGGGGGGGGCCTGCGGCGCCCCTTCAAATCTGGCGCCCTGGGAGGAAATAAATTTTAAATTTGTTAAAAATCTCTCTCACGCTATAAATTATAGAAATATATTTTTTGTGGGCAGTGTAGACTGGGACTCAATTTCTGATATCATTTCGTATTTCCAAGGTCCAAATCCAAAATCCTAAATTTTATTATTATTTTTTTTGAAAAAGGTCGATTATTCAACAAAATCAAATATGAAAGAAATTTGTATGGAAACTGTTGATGTTATTTTGTAACTAACGTGTAAGTCCACTGCAACTATGTGCAAAATGAGAAATACTTCTAAACGGCCTGACCTTTATCCGATTAAGATGCTCGTATCGATAAGTAAAAGTTTGTAATAGATGGACCATCGGCTGGTTTCTTTTTAAAAATGCTATAAAATAAACACTTCAGTATTTTTTAAATTTTTTTGATTCATTCAATAGAGTAAATTCTATTAGTTATAGAATATGATTTAATTTAAATGGCTGCCTCACCTGGCTTGGCATTAGCTAATCCTGTCAACCCAATTTTGCAGCAAATTTTCAATGGTTTGGGACCCTATTTCACGAAAGGCTCGATCAATATTGCGCTTAAGTGCCTGAATCGATTCTGGATTGTCTGGATTTTTAACGCCAAAAATGTCTAATGGCTTCAAATCGAACTGCGTGAAAACTTGCGTACAGCAATGCGATTGATCAAAATTTTAACATCAAAAGTTTGCACTCTTTCTGTAACGCAGCACTTACTTTGGAAATAATTTTTCAACATTTTCCAACGTTGTTCTAGCGCAAATCAATTTTTTGGGTTCCACGAGATATGATACTGTGTTTCTGCCTAGTTTTTGAGCGCGAAAGAGCTGTCTGTATCAAAATAACATGTAATTTATAAAGACGCCAACAAATGGGCCAACCCAAATTTTAATTATTTATTTCAACATAATATGAAATATACATATGAAATTTTTTTTCTGTGATTGTTCTTCATTTTACGAGATACGGAATTGGAGCATTAAGTTTTATGCTTTTATACAAATTTTATTCAGTTCAGTTTTAATTGTCCATTAGTATTATTAGTTAGTCCATTTATTTTTAAACCGAGATTTTTAAAGGTTTGCGTTTTAATAAGTTTAAAAATATTGATAACTGATAACTGGGTAGTAATGTTTTTTTTTGTTTCTAAGGATGCTAAATTACCATTAGTGTGATACACATTATTTAAAAAATAACACGTTCTTGATGGCTATAGATGGAATTAAGTCACTTTCAAAATTAATGGAATAATTTTTTTAATTTTTAAGGCGGCTTAAGTCCCCTGAAAACATAGAATTGCCTTAAAATAAGTAAGTCTGCCAATTAATGGTAGTACTGCCAAATTAGCATTAGTTTTTCTGCATTCAAAGTATTTCTATTAAACTATGTGACTGTGTGTGCACTGATAGCTTGTTTGCATCTTATTCATTGCATTAAAATTCTCAGCTAAAGTAGGCTGCTACTTTAACCAGAGTTTATGTGTATAAATTTAGCTCAACCGTTTACTTTAGCTCTGCAAAGTTTTTGTACAGGGCCATGACACTTCGCATGGTTATAATTTCTGTACATAACAACAAATTATATAATAGGTAAATTGTTTAGTTCCGCATCCTGAAGTAACTAGAAGATTAATACTTTCAAACATGTTGCAATTTATATCAAAAACGAAATTAAAATTAAGCAATCAAAATTTAAAGAAACTCTAAAGATAAAAGTTCTTAAACCGTGAAACATACTCGTAAATGTTCGTAACTCTGTTGTTGTTGTTACCATTATCAGTTGGGTTACCATTATCAATTTTAATCACATTGGTGATATTTCTTACTTGTTTAGGGGGCATCCATTAATTACGTGAGCTATTTTTCGATCAGTTTAAACCCCCCTCCCCCCCCCCCCCCCCCTGCCTGGACTCCCCCTCCCCTTACGTGAGATTGAAGTTAAAAATATTTTAAACAAAACTCGAAACATTTTTTTTTTTTTTACTCTCGAACTGAATGATTTTAATGGCCATGACATTTTTTTAACAGGCAAAATGAACACTTAAAATATTTTTTTTAAATATCTGTAGTATTTTATATTTTTTGAAGTTGACGTGAGATTTTCAATTATCCCCCCCTCCGGTTTAAATGAGATTTGTAAGATTTTATTGGACCCCTACCCCCCATTCTGAGCTCACGTAATTAATGGATGCCCCCTTACTGAATAATATATCATACACCATATTAATTTGAAACTCTTAAAGTGGAATTTAAGACATTTTTAAAATATAATTTTTATAATTCTATTAACCAGCTAATTTTCTGTGTAAAAACCTTTGTGTTTTAGCATACGTTAGTAACAATTTCTTTAGAAATTAAAAATGACGTAGAAATGTAAATACAGTAGAGTCCGGATATAACGACTTCGTTTATAACGACCAACCGGTTATAGTGACGAAAATGCAAACTCAAGTTAGGTTTCATATAGACTTACTATGAAAACATGTCCGTTTAGTACGACTCCGGTTTAAGCGACCAACCGCTTATAGCGACCTATTTTGACAAGAAATCGTCCGCTTAGAACGACGCGCAGTGTTGTTTACATAACCTACGCACAAACAATACCTAACCGCCTGTTTTATTGCACTTATATTTTATTTTTGTATTTGAAAGTACAACTCTTCAAGAGTATCCAGTGAAAATTGTAGGTCGATTGGAGCAAAACTACCGGAGATACAGTGCCTCGATTTATAGTGGTAGCGAACAACTCAATGCTCTATTAAAACTTTAAAACGCGTTTTTCTCCCACTTAGAATGGTCAAAGTCGCTGGACACTGTAACTCAAAATCTACTTGACCGATCTTCTTCTTTGACACACTCTTTAAGTACATAAAATATGAGGTAGTGAAGTCGAGATAATGTTTTTTTTTTTTTGCATTATAATTAGTTTTACTATGACAAAGAGGCTGATTTTTACCGGTTTTTCCTTTTAAAATTCGTTTTTTTTAATTTAAAATTAAGCCAATAATTAAAGAATCGTCAAAAAAACAAAAATCTCAACGTCATTACCTCGAGAAGCTCATAAACTAACCAAATATATTTGATTTTTTGATTTGAGATAATCCAGTAATGAGTTCTGATGTCCACCGCTTTTTTTTTTAGAGGATCCAAAGATTTGCTCTCAATGGCTTATTTCTTAATAATTTAGGCAAAAATTTAATTGAATATTCTTGAAATGATACTTTATTATGTGTACAATTTACAATTAAATACACCTTACCTCCTCCCCCCTTCAAGTTATTTTTTGTTTATTTTAATATGAATTTGTTTTATTTATTTATAGAAATTAATCTAACTATGTATATTATTATTTCATAATTACAGTAATATTAATACATAAAAACAAGCTTAAATTCATTCATCGGTGTTCGTTCGTTTTGTGCGTCGTCCGGTTAATACGACTAAGTGTCGCCGGTCCCTTGAGGGTCGTTATATCCGGATTCTACTGTATTAGAACAGCTAGCTTGAATTTTTTGGAAAATGGAATTAGGGCACTTTCATAATAAACAACTCATATGAAGAAAGATGTACATTCTTGAATTTTTCATTCTATTAGCTTTCATTTGTTTCACAATACAAGTGGCTTCGAAACAATGAAATATTCTATCACACCACAAAATTTAGGTTAAAATACCAAATCAAAGTCTTATAAAGTTGATCAGTATCGCCACCTTTAAGAGCTGAAACATTTAAATATTTAGTTGTTTTCTTATCATAATTACAATACACATAACTCGAAAGACATATTCCTTAGAAAAATGAAACAACTCGTTCTTTAATCTTATTTTATATTTTTAAATGATCGTACAATTTTCCAAACAGAAAAAATTCGAATATTTGTAATTTTCGTTTCTCATTCTCGTTCATCTTCTGGATACGAATCCATATGGTATTGACTCTTCGTATTTTGGGGTGTGTACAAAATATAATGTCTTTTCAAAAATCATTTCAATATCTGTTCAACCTTTCGAAATAAAAATTGTCTTACAAGGAAACCTTCTCAGGTGTGTCTTACCGATTTTGATGGAATTGAAATATGTTATAGATTATCGAAAAATAAGAGACACGTATTTTTTTTATCTGCAGGTACGCACATTTAGGGGTTACTTTTATTTATTGTTTTTTTTTTGCCATTTTGAGTTTTTTTTAATTTAATTTAATCATATTCGTAATCAGCGACTCCAAAAACCCCATAATACTGGTTTTCACGAAAAAACTGATGGCCGAAAGAATATACATCATTTACGTATTAAAGTACCTAGGGGTTGTTTACCCCCTTGAGGAGCTTTTTTTTACGAAAACGCAAAAACAGGTCAACTTTATTTTTCAAAATCGTATGTAAAAAAATATTTTTCAATGATTTTTAACTAAAACTGTTATTTTTGTGACGCAAAAATATAAAAAAAATGGGTTTTCTGCAATAAAAAATGAGGGTTGCCACCCCCGGGAACCGGATAGGTTAGTATATTTATGAGACATCATTTCCATTTTGTTTCTTTCGAAAAAAATTCATTAGAACTTGAACTATTTAGGAAAAACTGTTTTTGGGGGTAAACTTTAGAGGTGGTTTTCACCCCCTAAATGTACGTATCCGCAGATAAAAAAAATACCTGTCTCTTATTTTTCGATACTTTATAACATATTTCAATTTCATCAAAATCGATGAGACACACCTGAGAACGTTTCCTTGTTAAAATAGGAAAAGTGTATCATATTGTAGCCATAATGCCAGCGAAACATGTTTCGAAACTTATAATTTAGCTGCCGGCTTATTTTCAAAACTAAAGTCAAGTGCGTAGAATTACTTGATTTTTCCAGACATGTTGACTATGCGAATAGAGAGAATTCAAAGACGTTTCACAAAGTGTGCATTTTGTTTATTGGGTTGGAATGTCGAAACGCCTGACTATAAATCTAGATATCTTTTACTTGGTATTCATTCTTTAAATGTTCGACGAAAGTACTATGCTATAATGTTTGTAAGGAATGTTATTAATCATCAAATTCACTGCCCTTTTATACTGTCTCAAATGGGACTTTATGCACCTTCTCGCGACCTTAGATCTCGTGAGCTTTTTCATGTTTGTTACCATAGAGTGAATTATGGTCTTAAGGGGGGATATACAGTTAGAACGAGAATAAAAACTCATTTTTGAAAATTTTTTTTCAAGGGGAAGTTTTTATTCAAATCAATCGAAACTTTTTTACAATTTGTTGTGGTCAGGGAACTGCTGAAAGAAAAATTGATTTTAAGAGAAAAAAAATATCACCGCCGCCCATGGCAGTGATGAATTCTGTCGGGCATCGGGGGCCCTCCTAAAATTCACGGCGCCCGAGCCCAAATCACCGCTGCGCAACGGGCCCGGGCGGTGGCATCAGGCGCATCTCAGTGCACGGCGGCCGAAAGTTGAAAAATTTGCCCGGAAAAATTCTCAACTTTTGGCCGTCGAACATTCGAGAGGCGCCCAGATGCCACCGTCCGAGTCCCTTGCACCGTGAGCAGCGAGACACGATCCCGTTGCCGCTGGCTCACACAGCTGCTGCGAGCGCCCGATTGGCTGACGGCGCAGCTGTGTGAGTGGGTGGCACCGGGACCGTCCACGGTTGACTCGGCATGGCTGGAGCGTGGTCGGCCTGGGTCGCGGAAGTCGAGGTCGAGAAGTGTAAGTGAGCGGTCGAGGATCACCTCCGGGAAAGAGTTGCTTTTTACCCTTTTTTCTTGAGCGAGAAATGCGAAGACCGCGGAAAAGGACAAAATCTGTAATTAAAGAAGTAAAATTTAATTCATTAGATAGTTTAAAATTATTTCCAACATACCTGAACATAGTTTGTGAAGCAAGAAATCTGTGAAATAGAGAACAATATTTTTAGTGAACCCGTTAACATGACAAAAATTTTAATTTACCGTGCGAAGTGATCACAAAGTGCGAAGACCGCTGAAAAAGAAAAACCTGTAATTAAAGAAAAAAATGTAATTAGTTAAATATTTTACGAATATTTCTAACTTACCCGATTAGAGTTTGTGAAGCGCGAAATCTATAAAATTAAAAGAAAAGATTTATGGTGAAAACAGTTAAGGTTAAGAGAAGTAAATTTACCGTTTTGTAGTGATCCAGAAAATGCTAAGTCCGCTGAAAAAGAAAAATCTGTAATTAAAGAAAAAATGTTAAGAGAAATAAATTTACCGTTGTGTAGTGATCCAGAAGATGATAAGAACGCTGAAAAAGAAAAACCTGTAATTAAAGAAAAAAATGTACTTAGTTAAATATTTTATGAATATTTCTAACTTACCAGATTAGAGTTTGTGAAGCGCGAAATCTATAAAATAAAAGAAAAGATTTATGGTGAAAACAATTAAGCTTAAGAGAAGTAAATTTACCGTTTTGTAGTGATCCAGAAAATGCTAAGACCGCCGAAAAATAAAAATCTGTATAATTAAAGAAAAAATGTACTTAGTTAAATATTTTATGAATATTTCTAACTTACCAGAACATATTTTGTGAAGCGCGAAATCTATAAAATAAAAGAAAAGATGTATGTGGTGAAAACAGTTAAGGCTAAGAGAAATAAATTTACCGTTGTGTAGTGATCCAGAAAATGATAAGAACGCTGAAAAAGAAAAAGCTGTAATTAAAGGAAAAAATTTAATTAGTTAAATATGTTATGAATATCCCCAACTTACCTGAATATAGTTTGTGAAGAAAAAAAAAAAAAAAAACAAAAAAAAAAAAGCTGTACTATGACCCGCCACGACGGGGCCAAACCAGAGGCAGGGCGTGGTCCTTCTTCAACATCATACCTTCCTCACTGTCCCCATCTACGCTGTCTTCACTGATGTCAACCTCATCAGCTGTCTCGAATCACCGATGGCGTCCACCGATAAGTACCTTAGTTTATTCTATAACTTTGTACCATCTTTAGGTTATTTTTGTTAACAATAAAAGAAGAAAAAATAAAAGATATTATATGGGTAAACATGTTGGCATAAACTAGGTGTATTTTTTTTCCCGTCGATCCCCTCTCTCTATATCAATTTTTCAGCCAGCCAAGATGCAGTTGATTTAGTTTTCAGTTCAAGGGACCTTCCCATAATTTTTTTGGGCCAAGTGGAGGTCATAGGGTGGTTGGGGCATAGGCCAGGGGGGGTTCATTACCACCTTAGATCCCCCCCTCATGAGGGTCGATCACGGGCAGTTGCAGGGGTTTAGCCTGCTCTGCCCTCTTCCGCCCCTTTGCGTTCCCTTGTGGTTCGATCCGTAGCGCGAGAGATTTTTTTTTGTGTTGTTGGTGGTCCGTTCCGGCGGCTCAAAGCGGTAATTTCGGCAAACCCCCCCCACGCTACCGCATATGCTAGCCCTGCCAGCTCTCGCTGCCGCACACCGCCGGACGAGGTGTTTAGCCGGGCCTCGAGGCACCAACCCGCAACAAATTATAAGTGTATCCATGTAGTATAGTATACAAAAAAATTTTTTTTTTTTTTTTTCAACAAAATGGGGGCCGTTAGATGGTGTTGAAAAAGTCGTTGTATTTTGCTTGTGCCGGCTCTCCTGGTCGCAATTTTGATCAGAAATCAAAAAATCAAAAAAATTTACATTAATTACATTCACAGTTAGTAGATGAATTGAAAAAAAAAATGTGCACTTTTGGCGTAACTTTTTCGAAAAAATCAACATTTTTTCCGCCATTTTATCACATTTTTCCATATTTAATAAAAAAATATTACAATAATTTTTAATTCATATAGAAGGTAATACTATAATAAAGAAATCCTATAAGTTTCAGCTCAATCGGATAATTAGTTTTCGAGTTATTACCGGCATAAACTCCGAAAATGCTGTTTTGAGAAAAACGCGTTGAAAGTTTTAATTATCGAAAAATCGTACTTACATTTTAATCAGCAATCCCGGGAACGATGAAAAAAAAACACTTGGAGTTCGAATTTCGAAAAAAGGGTTTCAGGAGCGTATTCTACGGGAAATTTACTAACTTTTTATGTAAAAAAAAAAAATTGAATTTTTTGGTCATTCTAACTGTATATCCCCCCTTAATGAGCCTGTCACCCGTCGTTTAAGGCTGGCGAACTCATTTTGTGCATTTGTAGATCTGAATTTCTTTTCTAGTAGAGAGTCTTTTAAGAGGTATTTACTTTACGAAATTTAGATTTCTAGTAACATGACTGTTGTTGGCATCTCTAGCTTTTAAGTAGGCTTAGAAGTTGTAAACTTTGATAGATGAATAAATAAATAAATAAATAAATAAATAAATGATGCTCTACGAATAGATTTCCACTGAATGTCAGTAACTATAAGTGCATGAAAGCTTTAAATTTCCATCAACGGTGAGTCTCTTTCAAGACTTGACAATATGAGAAGTTTGGGGATTATTCTAAACTCATGTTTCATTTTCGAGGATCATTTCAATTCCATTGTTAATACGGCCAACGCGACCTTAGGTTTCGTGAAAGTATGGTCTAAAAAGTTCTACGATTCCTACATTTCGCTGCTGCTCTACTGTACATTTTTTTTTTTCAGTCCCACCTCGAAATTTTGTGGCAAATACCTAAACAAAAATTCCCTGAAAATTGGAGCCCTTAATATTAATATTAAGTACTAGACCAAGGCGTATAAAGATTTCCCATATAAAATACACGTAAACTTTGATTATTTTTCTTCAAAACTCTACAGCTCAGAGGCATTTTATGGTATAATCTTGGTCAATGGTAAAATTTCTTCAGAATTGAATGCTCTACAAAATTGTCCATTGCAGTGTAACCCTAACTCCCACCATCGAGGTAGTACGGGTCATTAACCCCAATTTTCCCATGAAATTCTCGCTTTTTGCCCCTATCTCGTAAACAACAAGACGTACAGAAAAAGTGAATATGACAAACTTGTAGCAAATTCAATTTCCTACAAAAAAGTTCTGAACACCAAATCGCTAAAATCGATATTTCTTGAGATATTGGGCTTTGAAGTTGAGGTAGTGTTTCTACAATTTATGTAGCTCAATAATCCATGCAAATTCCACACTACCTCAACTTCAAAGCCCAAAGAATATCGATGTTAGCGATTTGATGTTCCGAACTTTTTGGAGGAAATTGAATTTCCTACAAGTGTGTCATATGCACTTTTTCTGTACCTCTTGTTGTTTAGGAGATAGGGGCAAAAAGCGAGAGGTTCATGGAAAAATTGGGGTTAGTGACCCGTACTACCTCGATGGTGGGAGTTAGGGTTACACTGCAATGGACACTTTTGTAGAGCATTCAATTCTAAAGAAATTCTACCATTGACCAAGATTATACCATAAAATGCCTCTGAGCTGTAGAGTTTTGAAGAAAAATAATCAAAGTTTACGTGTATTTTATATGGGAAATCTTTATACGCCTTGGTCTAGTACTTAATATTAATATTAAGGGCTCCAATTTTCAGGGAATTTTTGTTTAGGTATTTGCCACAAAATTTCGAGGTGGGAATGAAAAAAAAAAAAAAATAGTCACGAAAAAAAGCACCCTAGTATATATAGTACCTCCCCTTTGTGGTCATCTTTATACATATACATATATAGTAAGAGTCAAATTAACCGAATCGAATCCGTTCAACGTAGATTCCTAAGGTTTGCACTCTGAGGTCTCCCCTGGGGGAAGAATCTGGCTTTGCCCCCCTACTTGAGTAGACTCAAGCTCTTATCTCTAAATTCCTTGGAGATCAGACGGGAGTATTCAAAAACTGTTTTCGCATTCGATTGTGTTCAACTCTCCAGAGTTATTAGCCTAAGGCCGAGATACAAGGTCTGTATGGTAAATTTTAGCTAACATTTTCTTAAATAAAAATCTGATGAAAATATGAAGTAGTGGGGATAAACATCAAAAGTTACCAGAAGACTTCAAGTAAAAATCGGGTATAGTTTCAAATTCTTAATTATGTATGTAAATAATCAAAAATGATCAAGATGTTAGAGGAAAAATTAATGGATTTATTTAATATTTTAGAAGATTTTTTAATATGTTTTTCATTAATTTAAATTTTTTTTCAATAACTTACTTCTATCTGAATCAAAACGTAAAATTTAAACACACAAATTGTGACAAACAATCTGTGATTTTACCCAAATTTACTCAGTCTCGCAGCGTGAGCAAAATCTGGTAAAATTTGGTAAGAGAAGTGCTGTCAAGAGCTCTGTTTTTCCCCTCCGTGAGTTTAACAGACACTTCAAAGTAAAGACTTTTACCCATAAGTAAAAACTTTAGAGTTAACAGACAGACGTACAATGAACGTGACCCGTTTTTGTGCCGCGTGGAATATATTGAAACATCGCGCTGCAACATACAGTGAGAGGAGCGATGACACATTTTTGCGGCTGTCACAAAAGTTTTTTTTTTAAAAGGACAAACTGGATGTTATTTTAAAATTAGATTTAAGGAACATTTATATTCATTGAAATACAATTTATATATTGGATTCAATGGTAGCAAAACATATGAGTGAAACCGGTCATAACTGTGGTATCAACAACTTAAAGGTTTTACATATACAGGATAAAAGTAAGAGACTTTACATTCTAGAATCATGTTATATAAAAAAACTAGTCTTAAATAAACATAGACGTTTTACACTTTAATTGATTTTATTGTTAAAAATCTCCACATGTGAATCCTCTGTTATTTTACTCCCCTCATGGTATTGGACTGCAATATTTGATATTGTACTTTAGTTTTAGTTGGAAACTCCTTGAACATGGCCTCATAAGCCGAAATACGCGTATCGGAAAATAAAAAAACTTGAGATAAGTATATAAGAAAAACTTTTTACTCTATAATGAATATTTTTCATAAAAATCCCAAATATCCCCATTTCCGCCTTTACTTAACATACCTATCCCAGTGCGCTCCCTGAAGAATCATGACTTCACTTATTTGGATTATCATCGTACTAATTACGAGTTTAACGAGCCTATATCACTCGTGTTATCTCGATATTGACTTTAACCTTAATAGAGTTCAATTGAAGGGTCGGCTTTATTAAGGTCTTTTTAAAAATAAAACAAAACAAACATTAATTTTATTTTTGCATTTCTGTATTTTTGTATATTTCTGTATTGGTACTTGTAGTAATCAGTATTGTTGATGAACCTACCAGAAAAAAAAAATTAAATTACGAGCGCTGTTATGCAAGTCGATTAAGTTCAACTCAATTTGCGAGGGCACTAATATTTCTTACCATCTCAACTTTGAAAATATGCCTTCCTATTTGAGTCGAATAAAATCGATTACTTTAATGCGACCCTATAACATTTTCAGATATTTCACAAACATTTTTCTAGTTTGAATTTATTATGAGAAAACTCATGCACCTGAAAGAGCAGGAAGTGGTTGTTTCTTACCCTCTTTTAGATTTTCGTGTGGGTAACTGAGGGCTAATACTAGGAAAAAGTTTGTCTTTCTGATTTTCTAGTTTACTTTTCCCGGGATTTATGAAAACATCAATTTTTAAATAAATACATTTGCCTTCTTTGTCAGTTTCAATTCATAAAGTATAAACATTATCTGAATAATTTTGTAATGCAAATAGTAAGCTAGAAATAAAAAATCCTTTTATAAATAAATTTTTATTAAGGTATTCCTTGACACTTTTGTACAGAATTAATACTATTGTCTAACATTTGCCTAGTTTAAAATGTTATCTAAACATTTTCTCCAAAAACTCATCGGTTTGATAAATGAATTTTCTTTTTCCATTCGGAATTTCGTATACTGTTCAAATAGTTTTGGGTCCATAGGACCCCAATTGCTATCAGGTTTGCAGGCAGATACAAATTTCTGCAAAATATTAATGATTAAATTAAAGATGCTAAGAAAACAATAAAAATAAAGCGTTTTACCTCATAGAACGTCTTCTGAGGTTGCTTGTAAATACAATATAAGGCCCACCCCGGTAGCTGAAGTATTCCAATTCCGGACATTGTCCATCCTATAACTGTTTAATAAAAATTGTTATTGCATTAATGTTAAAAACTTTATTTCAAATTTTGGACGAAAGTGACGAAATAAGGGAGTTCAAACCTTCGATAAATTCGAGAAAAAATATTTTGAAAATGCTAATGGCAATTTAGTAGTTTGCGTTTTCTCTATACTTAGTTTTGTTAGTGTAAATATCTGATATAACGTTTGAATAACCAATTTGAATAAAATATTCACAAGCCCTTTTTAGATTTCGAAAAAAGCACGACAATTTATTTTCGAAACCTTCGGAGCTATGGCTACCACGTAGCATTTTGAAGTCTATTTCAGTC
Organism: Dysmachus trigonus; assembly: GCA_949715965.1. NCBI lineage: Eukaryota > Metazoa > Arthropoda > Insecta > Diptera > Asilidae > Dysmachus > Dysmachus trigonus. The sequence goes on from OX454319.1 coordinate 76,218,309, forward strand.
AGCATCTATTAAAGTTTAAATTTAGGACTTGAGCGAATTGTGATTAAACTTTAGAGACTTTCACAGATACTATTGGAAAATGTAGTCAATGCAGTGCACTTCCAATTTACTCAAATCGATGATGCTATTAGCTAAATTTTGGTTCTTTTCTGAACAGTCTAATTTGCCATTTACTTTACTTACAGTGAATAAAACGTGATTGAAATTTTGAAGTCGATTTACAGAATTAGGAAGAATTAGCCAGTGCTTAAATCCTAACCGCAAGTCGCACAGGCCTATTATATTTATAAGTAAAACAAATAATTTTTAAAAAGCAAATTATTTTTGAAACTCCCATTAAAGAAAGGACGTAAAGCGCTAGTAATATTATTATATTATTTTTCACTTACTATATGCTATATCAGGATACCTCACGTTCTTATAAGTAAGGGGCTCGTATTGTACTAACGTGTAAACAAGCACCAAAAACATAATTCCTGGTGTTATTACTGCCCAGCATATTCTCCAGTAGATTCCAGTTTTTATTCCTAACATGAATTCAATATCATTGCAGAAACGCTTCGTGCCTGTAATCAATTAATATAAAAAAAAAAAATTGTAATAGCATTGGTCCTAAAACAGAACAAATAATTGAATTACCATAAATCCATCCAACTGCAACTAATTCTGCAATTGCCAAAACGAGTGCGATGAACGAGGCTCCGAAGAAGTCGACTAAATTTAGAATGAACTGTCCTCCGGGAGTCATGTACACGATTCCCAGAGCGAACCCTGTAAAAGATATTGATATGGCTAAAACCCAGTTGGGAATGCCAGTAAATTTGTCTTTAATGACTGTTATCACACACGATGCCATTCCGATATTGCTGCCAATTCCCAGGACGAGTAACATAAGGAAGAATAGAACGGCAAATACCTGTAACAAATATAATTCACTTCTATAATATTGGGTTGTCCGGAAAGTAATTTCGTTTTTTTCCTAAAAGAGAACTTAATTGTATTTTTTCGCAGCCAACTTCACACTTATGCTGCTTCATTCTGTGCAGTAGTTTTTGTTTGGTGCCCTATTAAATATGGAGAGTCGAAAGTAGTATTTTCGGCATATTTTACTTTTTTACTATCGAAAAGGCAAACATTTTGTTCAAGCAAGAAAAAAATTAGTCGATGTGTATGGAGAAGATGTACTGACAGAACGCCAGTGCCAAATCTGGTTTGTAAAATTACGTTCCGGAAATTTTAATGTCGCAGATTCATCACGTTCTGGAAGGCCTGTTGAAGCTGATGAAGACAACCGGTGAATAAAAGCTCGTGAGATCACTGAGAGATTAAAGTTATCGAATTCTACCGTTCATGATCACGTGAAACGCCTTGGTTTTATTTCAAAACTCGATATATGGGTTCCACATGTTCTGACAGAAAGAAATTTGCTCTGTCGCATTGACGTCTGTGATTCGCCTCTCAAACGTCAAGAAAATGATACATTTTTGAAGCGAATCATCACTGGGGACGAGAAATGGGTTGTCTAACACAATGTTAAACATAAGAGATCATAGAGTAAACAAAATGAACCGGCTCAAAGCAGTTCGAAAACCGATATTCATTAAAAAAAAGGTGATGCTGTCTGTTCGGTGGGATTTAAGGGAATCGTCTTTTTTTAGCTTTTACCGGACAATACCACGATCGATTCTGAAGTGTACTGTCATCAACTGTCAACTGGACAAATTGAATGATTCACTTAAACAGAAAAGCCCAGAATTAATTAATAGAAAAGGTATAGTGTTCCACCAAGATAATGCGAAACCTCATACAAGTTTGGTAGCTCCACAAAAGCTTTTACAGCTTGGATGCGATGGACTACCACACCCACCATATTCTCCGGATCTGGCACCTTCGGATTATTATTTGTTCAGGTCTCTACAAAACATTTTAGATGGCAAAACCTTTACTTCAAATGAGGACGTCAAAAATGATTTGGATCAGTTTTTTGCCAGCAAAGATCAGAAGTTGTATGAGCGTGAAATCATGCTACTACCAGAAAGATTGCAAAAGGTATTGGACCAAAATGGAGAGTATATAATTGAATAAACAATTTATACACTTTAAAGAAATCGTCTTTCATTTTCACCAAAAAAAAAAAAACGAAATTATTTTCCGAACAACCGAATAGATTAGAAAGTTACTAAAAATATTCGGTTTAAATGAAATATGCAATTTCGAAAGATGACTTGTCGCATTTATTACCTAATAGACTTTTTTTTTTATTAAAACTGCCTCCAATTATTCTCTGTCCATACATGTTTTAACACGAAAAGAAATAGAGATACTGTATGTCATTTTCTAAATTTAAATTGATGTTCTTCAAATCAGGCTCACGCAGTAGCAGACTGAGAGGCGAACTCACAAAAATGTATAGCATTTTTTATATACCATAGTTCGAACATAAAACCATCAAGTATCATTGACAAAACTTTGATGACCTTTGATCGAGCTTTATTAAAGTTTTTTTTTTTGTTTTTTTTTTGTTTTTTTTTTTTTTTATATTGGAAACTATTTTTTTAAATAGTTCCAGATTTTCTGAAGAAAAGGAAACACCTTTTGATATTTGTTCAAAAAGGGTTAATAGTTTTCGAGATATTTCATTTGAAGATATTAATCCCTCACATTGAACCTTTTGCTTTTGACAAAGGTCATAAGGACATTTCAAGGTTAAACGTAAATTTTTGAATAGAATTTAATATTTTCGTATGAAAATACTTTCGAAATAAAAATCATGTAGTAGATTGAAATGACCCTTCCTTGTATATGAAAATTATTGCTGAATTGATAGGAATTAACCATAAATTGTTCATAAACAATTTTAATTTTCATAGATGTTCCACTTTTCGAAATTGCGTATTCAATTGATGTTTTTTGATTTTTTAAAGGTGTTTAAGCATGCGATTTAAGAGCACAAATATATTAAAAACAAAATCTACTGTGATTTTGAAACTGCTAAAGAATTCATAAATTCGAATTTTACAACGGATTACGAAAGTTTAGAAGTTTATCTTGTTAAAGCCCTGAAACATAGCAGCGGAAAGCAATGATAGAATAACATCAACAACAACAAAAAATTAAAGAGCTTTTCCTCAATTTTTAGGGCAATTTTTTTACTCTAAGTGGAATTTTCAAAAATTCCCTTTTTTTTCTTCATACATCATTAGTACATTCTCCTAAGAATATTATCGCGAAATTCTGAAAAGTTTCAAAGTTACGGGCAGTAAATCCCCAGAACATGAAGTCATTGTGCGCGCGTCAGGTGCACGACCCTTCGCGCCTAGTATGTCTGTCCTTTAGACTCCCAAGAAACGTTGCGAGCCACTTGAAAAGGAGCAGGAGTATTACAAAGAAATTGAAGGGTTAACTTATGGCTCTGGAATAGCAGACTAAGCGATAAATCACTAAGATCATACAAATTAATTTGCCAAAACTTTAAACGCGTTTTTCTCGTAACGACTTTTTCAAAATTTCCGTACAGGATAACTCAAAAAATGATTGATCGATTCCGCTGCAATTTTAAACCCACATTCAAAATAGTATTTATACATGAAAACTTAAGAATATCTTTTATAGTTTTATAGGGAAACTTGAACTTCTTTTTTGTTGAATGACTGCCATTTGCACAAATTTTCTTTTTCAATTTTTTATGATTTCCCTAAGAATTATAATTGTTTTGAACATATAAATTTTGTTTTTATTCCGATCAGTACAACAGACGCTGGAATCCACGTTTTGAGCGTCGTGCTTAACCTTTCCGGCAGTGACCACTAGAGCTCCGCCATTTTGGATTATTTTAGAAACCAAAAAATTGCTTTTTTTTTTTCTACGCAAAAAAAAAATCTTTAAAATCAACAAGTATTTCGCATGCTATTTAGGGTAACCACCTTAAGATGTCTATTTTATTCTTTTGAATATGCAATCAACTGACTTAAAAATAATTTAACAGCTATCAAACAATCTTACCTGAGGTAGGAATTTAAATTTGGCTATAGCGTCTGGGTAGGAAATAAAAGCTAATCCTGCTCCTCCCTTTACAACAGTAGCAATACTAGTAGCTTTTGTTTCATAGGCTAAATTTCCAAGAATACCAAAAATAATACAACCGGCTAAAATAGATGTCATTGTGTCCATGCAATTTATAATAATAAGATCTCTAAGGAATGCAATTATTAAGCAAATTTAATCCGAATTAAAAAAGTTTTCACTTACTTGTACATGTTTCGATTAAAATTATTGTATGAGGCGTACATTACTAAGGTTCCAAAACAAATTGCTAGAGAAAAAAATACCTGAGTTATGGCGTTATACCAAACCTGAAATATATGTATTTATTATTATTGAACCAAAATTTGTTTCTGGGGATAAGTCTACATACTTTAGGGTTTAGAAGTTGGTCCCATTGGGGCTTCAAGAAGTACGCAATGCCATCAAGAGATCCTGGCAGTGTGATTGCTCGTATGAATAAAATTATCATTACAACATAGGGAAAAATTGCAATAAAATAGGCAGCTTTTCCTGAACTTCTTATTCCTTTAAAGAAAATCAAATAACTTAGTTAGTTCGTATTACTCTTTCACTTTTACATTGTTAATTAAATAAGAGTAAACAGGATCTTATTATTATTATATTTTAATTATTATGTTAAATTAATGGGCATTAAATTTTTTTTTTTTTTTTATATAGATGAGTTTTTATTACACTTTTTGAAAGTCTTACATTTTAAGTTGATAAAGTGAAAACCAGAATATCAATGCCGCCGCCAGTACGCACAACAGCAGGCTTAATCTTTCAATATCCACTTAAATCTCAAAACGCCAGTTTTAAAATATACACATACGATTTTTCAAAATCGACAGTGCTTTAGGACTAATATTTTTTTATTCAAGCATAAAATCAAGCTTTTAAGTTCGCTTTTTTTACCCCAAAATAGCATTGTCAAAAGACGCGAAATATGACTCAATAGGAACCCATTTTACTCTTTTATTTTTATTACAATTGAATAGCGTTCAAAATATTAGTATATGTACTACTTTTATCCAAAATTAGTAAGACTTTTCCCATTTAAATCGCGCCGACTTATCGAAACAAGTAGTTTTTTTTCTTAGAGCTGGTAGCACTCTAACTGACATCTGCGTCAAATTTCATGCCAATATCTTCAGTACAGTGCATTTTTCGATTTTTAAAATGAGTGAAAAAGTTCAGCAAAGAAGTTACATTAAATTTTACTTTAATAAAAACCTTTTAACAAAAAAATTAAACCGCCGAAAAAACTGAAAAGCAAAAATTAATAAACCTTTTTTAATTAACCTTAATAACTAAGTTCTTAAAATTATGTAAGTATGCCTAATTATATATTTTTGTAATTATTTTGAGTTTCCAATTAACCTTAAAAAATAAGTTCTTAAACTAATGTAAGTATACCTAATTAATTTTGAATCGGCGCCAAACAAGCAAATTAATTAATTACGTAAAGCGTGATGCGCGGCGCGGCGGAAAATGCCGAGCGTTCACGAAGTTAATGTCAGCGACAGCGTTGCCAGGTGCGCATTTTTTCGGCCTTAATGGCAAATTTTTATTTGTAAGCAAATTTTTATTTGTAAAGACATAGAAAATAACTGAACAGGTTAAAAGAAATGCCAAATGTTTTATGTTGGGTTTAGTTTTGTTTGAGTTTTATCTTTGTTTTTTTTTTCGTTAGAAGATATCATGTAAAAAATATCACATTGTACCAAAAATTTATATTAATAAAAGTTGTTGAGAAACTCATCTTTTTCGTAACCAAAGGAGGTGGCATTATGTGGCATTTTTTTTTGGGCTCGTGGCATCATTTTTTCCAGACCAGTTGGCAACGCTGGTCAGCGAAACAGCAACCCGAACAGGGACACGTGAGGGCACACGTCGTTGCGAGTGGTCGTGTGGAGAGCGCATTTTTTGGAATGTTAATGTTTATCGCTGGAGATTTCACGTTGCAATGTTAATTTGATTTCTTTAAATTTAAGGTTCGACATTTTCCGGCCGCGCCGCGCATCACGCTTTACGTAATTAATTAATTTGCTCGTTTGGCGCCGACTCAAAATTAATTAGGTATACTTACATAAGTTTAAGAACTTATTTATTAAGGTTAATTGAAAACTCAAAATAATTACAAAAATATATAATTAGGCATACTTACATTACTTTAAGAACTTAGTTATTAAGGTTAATTAAAAAAGGTTTATTATTTTTTGCTTTTCAGTTTTTTTGGCGGTTTAATTTTTTTGTTAAAAAGTTTTTATTTTATAATTTTTTGTGGCTATAATCTACTAATTACTACATCCTTAATTTTTGTTTACTTTTAAAATAGCTACCTACTTTACTTTAGCTATTAACTGTTATATAATCCTAATTTAACTATTATTTTTTGTATAATATAAATACTTAAAAAAACAGGCTTTATATACCAACATGGGTAGGTAGCCTTTGGTGTAATACACAACTCAGCATTTAAATCTGTGAGTGAACAATCTATCATCCCGTGTTTTCCTACCCTTAGGGTTGGATTTTTTTTCCAAATTTGTATGGGACCAACTTCGGGGTAAACCCTTTCCAATAAAAAAAAGAATTATCAAAATCGGACTACTCCGTAAAAAGTTATGCGTGGTTATACATAAAAAAAAAAAATATACGCGTCGACTTTTTCTCCGTTTTTTCGTCGGTTAAAAATGGAATTTCGGCTTCCGAAACGTTAGATATGTTGAAAATACTTTGAAAAGTGGTGACAATGCACTGTCCAGAGCGAGTTTTTTTATTGGTATAAATTGTTCAAAGAAAGCAGAGAACGTATTGAAGCCTATGAACGTTTCTGGCCATCTGTCGCCGTCTACCGATGAACACCATGTCAAGGAAGTCAAGGATTTGGTGCTCAAAAATCGTCGATTGACAATTAGATACCTTGTTGACATTACGCAAATATCGTTTGGGTTAATACAATCGATTTTGAGAGCCCACTTGGGCCTGAGATACATCGCATCTCATTTGGTTCCAAAAATACTCAATATTTTCGTTGTGTTGATGCTTGTGAAACAATGATTTCTGACTACCAAAATATCATCAACTGCCCTATTCGCCTAATTTACGTTCATCTGATTTCTGGCTATTCCCGAAATTCAAAAAACTGATACGAGGACATTGTTTTGACTCGATTGAAGAGATCCGAATCGAAGAAGGTTTAGAAGGCCATTCCGGAAATCGACTTCAACGACTGTTTCGAAGACTGAAAGAAACGTTGGCATAAGTGTATTGCATCCGGAGGTGATTTCATTGAGCGCAGTATATACGATTACATATGTATACATAAATATATTTTTATTTTTTAATCAACAATAATTGAATCTTCAAGTGCAGAATAACTTTACTTTATGTACCTTTCGGTCCAAAATTTTTATAAATTGATTTTAATCACCAAAGACCAATTATAGACATTTCATTGACGTCCAAAGGCAAACACATAATAAAATAAATCCTTCGTAGTGCCAAAGGTTTGCCCTAATCAAAAACACAAAAAAGGAAGTGGCAAAGCTTAGTTAGAGTTCTATCCTACGAGATAGAAGAACTTATTTACGGAATATGTATATGAGTAAACGTAAGAGATTTTTTGAGTTCGACAAATATTTAAAAAAACTTGTTTGGTTGCAAAAATTTAACGTAAATTGAATGGTTTTCGAGATATGAGAATGAAATGAGAGACTAAATGCCCTAAACTATAATGGAGGTAAGCTGACATGGAAAAGTTATCAACATAGGCAACATAGCAATTGTCAAGTAGATTTTCAAGTGGAATTGTACAATGTCGGTTACTTAAGTAAACATAATCTCTCTTTAAATTCTTAAACCATCGTAGATCAACGTAGAGTTCTTATTGTTTTAATCATGTTTGCAGCACAAAAATTATTATGTTATTTCTCCAGTACCTCGTTTCTATAATTTAAGTTATATAATTTAAAAAATTCTCTATTTTATAGTATCAAACATATTGAACATCTTTAAGGACCATACTATGGAAATCTATTTCACAACACTCCACTAGCAAAAACACATTTTCAAAGCTGAGATGCTTAGAAAATTCGACGTCTATATGAGGCCTCTAAATCTACTGAGTTGAGCTCAATGAAACAAATGAAAGCTCAATAAACAACGCTGTAATGTTGCGATTGAGCGCATGTCTTTTTAAAATTTGATGCTCTGTGGTAGTTTATATTGTTTCGAAAGTTTCTGTACTTTATTTGTTATATTAGAATTCTATTCTATAGAAGTTTCCTACCTTTAATAAGTATCACCCCGATAATGCACCAAGCTGCAGCTAGGCACCCTATCAGATCCCAGTTTGGGTCTCCTAAGCCATTTTCCAAGGTGTCTACTTCTCGAAGAACTTCCTTTCTAAAGTGATGTATTTTCCTTACATTGTTAAAAAATTTGCTAAAAAATCGGCAGAAGGAAACTTACGTGAAATAAAATTCCGCTGAAGAAGTACTCCCAATAGATGATGCATTATTAGAAACGGAGTCCACTGTGGACGCATTTAAACACTGAGGGCCCCATTCTTCTCGACAGTATCCCCAGGGCAGGACATTTGATAGAGATGCAAAGAGAAACTTAATAGTGATCCCCATGATGCACGCATAATAGGTTGTTGCTAGTCCTGTGGCATAAACCTGACCATAAGCAACGCCTATAAAGGAGAAATCGTAATGTATGTATTTATATGTACATTTTTAGTCGATACTTTTATTGTTGGTAAAAACACTGAGTTAAACGGTTTTGAAATGGCGTTTCAAAAAAATTGAAAAGAAAAAATGTTTGCATTGAATAATACATTTTTATCAAAAAGAAACAAAATTACGCGTAAAGGGAGTCGAACCCAGCACGCAGAGATTATGAGGCGAGTGTCCCATTTTGATATCAAATTCGAAATCAGCAACCCCGAAAATCCCTGCGTGCCAATTTTCATAGCCCTTTGCGCCGTTGAAGAGGGCTCCTTCACCAAACTTTCAAAGTCAAAACTGAACGCGTAAGCAAATTTGAAAAGAGTCGATATGTTGGAAGTGCAAGACAAATTAATTGAAAGATTCCAACTCTATAAAAATATCAACTTGAATAAAACCGTTTAATAATGCCCGTTACGATACAAAAATAACATACCTCTCATTATAGGAGCAAAATTAAATGCTTTGACAGCTCCTCGACTAGAAAATTGCCCAAGAACAACTTCCAAATAGTAGACTGGTCTTCCGATGATTAAAAGGACGATTACGTAAGGTATGACAAATGCTCCTCCTCCATTTTCTAAAGCTATGAATGGAAATCTCCACACATTCCCAAGGCCTACAGAAAGTGCTATGCAGGAAAAAAGAAACTCTATTTCCTTTCCCCACTTTGCGCGGGACTTATTGGACTTTTTTGTAGAGATTTGAGCCTCCTGAAATGATTTATTATTATTTTTATTTACTGGCTTTAGTGTGTTTTGGTACATACTGCGTCATTCGTTTGAGAGCAATTTTTTAAAATCCATTCGCAGTTTTTATTTGGTAACAACATTAGTTCTTGTTTGGCCTGATCATCATAATCAATCTTGTCCACCATTATGAGTTAATGAAGATAAAGGAGACCACCCTTCACAGAAAAAAACTATAAAAGAAATTTTAGTTGCAATAATTTTTAGTGTAATTGTTTTGAATATAACATTTGTAACTGCCCTTTGCTACGAATTTAACTCAAAACCTTTTTATGAAGTATTTTTAGAAAGTAGTATCCTCTATTTCTGTGTTAAAAGGAAATTGATTTCAATTTGATTTTCACTAAATAACATTCAGTTTAGTCTGCTATGCGGAATTCCACATTTTAGATTTAAAAAATTCTGTAATATAATTCAAATCAGTGACTCCGAAATTCACCATGACCGAATTTTCCTAAAAATCTTGAAACGATGCTAACTTAATTATGATATCAAAAAAAAATAAGCTTTCGATGTTTTCATAGATATATGGTTGGTGTAAAGGGGATTTAGGGATTGTTGAAATTTTAGAAGTCAAATCGTTATATTAAATGATGACGGAAATAGTTAAGTTAGTAAATATCATGATTTTCACCATGACTATGACGATTGGATTCATTACATTTAATGAAAGTTTTTAGGGATATTGATATTCAATTTTCTATTAAAATTCGAATAATAACTTTTGGGAATTTTCATAAAAATCAATGTATGGATTTTCGCAGGAATGGTAATTTTGAATTTGCTACTAAATTTTGAAAATTCGATATATCCTGATATTTTTATCAGTTGAGTGTCTTTAGTGGATATCATGGTGCACAGTTCGCAGTTTTTTCACCCAAATACTGTAGAAACCAGTTTAGCCACAACATAGTGCTCCGCCAATTTCTGTACGAAATGAAGTTAATAAAACTGTAATTTATGTATTTCGGTTTTCATCTTAAAAGTGTTTTAATAATAAGTACGTATTTTTAAGCCGGGTACAATTTGTACAATAAAACTTTCAGCTGTTTAGGGGTCTTTACAGCAGTATGTAGTACTTGCTGCGATGCGGCTGAATATAGCTTTGACTTTATCGTTCCTGATACTTTAATTCACATAAACTCAATTGGGAAGAATTAGGAAAAATCCAACGTATAAAATTTCTTTTAGGAATAATCGTATGTAGTATATACGAGTAAGGTAAACTGGCCTAATTCCGGACACCTACCTAATGCCGGACACTAGTTATTTTTGTTAATATTGAGTAAAAATACACTGATAAACAAGAAATATTGATGTTATTATATACTTTCATCTATATGATTTCTTTTCCTATCATGGGATTTCAAAAAAAAAATTAGTTTTCTGTAAAAAAAAACATTTTGGTCAAAAAGCGCCTTTTTGCCATCTATCGAACGTCCAAATGCTTAAAATCAGTATTGTAATTGATTAAGGTTATTTTTTAATTTAAACGATTTATAAAGGATATGTTGGTTGCTACCCAATCTGTAAACTTCTACATTATCGATGAAAAATTAAATTTTAAATTTTAAACAATATTTCTCTTAAAAAACACTAATATATCGTGTCCGGAATTAGGCAGTATGGGATTTCCAAGTTTTCCTAATTCCGGACGCCTGTCCGGAATTAGGATATTACGGACAATATGATTACCCCAATTCCGGCCAGACTAATTATTACGGGATGCAATCGCGGTATATTCGTTAGTTAAGTCGGTTAAAAACAGACATAAACTCGGGTACTTTCTACCGAACAGTATCTTCTGAAAAGACTGTAGCATAGGTATATAGTGATTCTCAAAACGAAAAAGTAAAATATAACGAACATTCTATGTGTGAAGCATTAAATGCTATAGGGTATAATCGGGCAGCATCTAAAGCCTCCCATATTCCGAAATCAACTCTAGCTGATAGAGTAAATCAGAAATATGAAAAAGCTGGTGTCCCAACAGTGTTCAGTGCTGACGAAGAAGAATCGTTAGTGAAGTGGATATTAGAAATGGGTGAAAGAGGATTCCCCATTTCCAAAATACAATTAGTGGAGTCAGTTGGTAGCTTTCTCCAAAAAAAATCGTCCAACTACATTCAAAGACGAGCTCCCTGGATGTAAGTGGTGGTGTCTTTATCATTATACTTATAGAGGTTCAACGTTATATTTAAATCGTTAACAAATTAAGAGACTTTTTGTTTCATTTTTGAAAAAAAAATCTATTTTTTTTACATAAAAGTGTTCTTTAAAATCATAGAAATACTGTCCTAAAACCGTTTTAAGGTAGGTACTAGTTCCCTCAAAATTTCTCGAAAAATCGATTTCTTTTTTTTTGCATTTTATGATTTTTACAAAGAAATTCTAAAAAATGGTAAAACTACAGCAGATTTAGTGCGCGCGCATTTTTGAATATACACACATAAATATATCCTAAAAAAACTTTAAACGCGTTTCTCTCGAAACTACATTTTTCAAAACGGCGGACACTCAATCTCCGGATTGACTGCACCGATTTGAATAGACCTTATAGCGTTTTGTTTGTTAAGGTCTATTGTTGGGCAATTCACCAGAAAATTCCGAAAAAGTTGATAATAAACATATTTACAAACCGAACAAAGCGAAAAAAATTGCGATTTCTTCAAACTTTTTTTTCAAACATCTGCCCTTTTTTTTTCTTTTTTTTACGATTTTTTTTACTAATTGTGGTGAATTGCCTTATAAAATATCTTCCTTTTTAACATGCTTTTTTGTTTTTTGTTTTGGACTTGCCGTTTCTGAGATTGAGTGTCCGCCATGGAACCCTCTTTTTTTGGACTGCTCAGTTTTGACAGCCCTATATATATATATAATAAAGTACTAAAAAAAGAAAAACAATTTTTTGTTTGTCAACTTCAAGACTTAAATATTCAAATAAAAAAAAGATGTAGTTAGATTTATAATAAAGGAGCTGAAAAAAAAAAATAAAGTTTAAATGTCTATTTTCTCCTATTCTACAGGGAACTACCTTAAGAAACTCAAGCAGGAAAAATGTTATACCCATTGTAACGGTACCCCTACGCGTTTTATATGGAAAAATTATATGACAAAAACTTTAAACGCGTTTTTTTCTAAACTACATTCTGTAACTCGAAAACTACTCACTGGATTTTAATAATTCAAAATATATTCGATTCTTTATGAAAAATACTAGTAACTAAGCCTTTAAAAATATGTTACATACCCCTATTTTTTTATACAGTTGTATTTACCCGAAAAAAAAAAAATTTTATTTTTGATTTTTCTGAAAAATGTTTATAAAATGATAAAAATATTAACAATAAAGTGTTTTTTAGGTTTAGTTATTATCATTTAGTCTTATGACTAGAATACCGTTGGAATTTTTACTCTATGTGTAATACAAGAAGCCTTAGAGAAATACGGGTGTCTTAAAAGTCACTTTTGGAAGACGCCCTTTGCAGTGAACAAGACATACTAAAAATGCAACAAACATTTTTTTTATATATTCTACTATAATATTTAAAAGGAATTAGTTTAATAAATATAATAGCTTTTGCACAACAACAAAATTAAAATGTGTATTTTTTTCAACAATGAAACTTAAAGTCCCCTTAAAGATATAAATCGTTTACAACTTAAAGATTTATAATAGTCTATCTTCCATCTACATATGAGGATAGATGCAATAAAAAAAAAAAATAAATATTTATTGAAGATTTATTTATTCAAATATACAATATTTTACAAATTTTTAATTTTTCTTCGCGTTTGAAACAGCCTTTCCCCTGTGGGGAAATTTTAGAAATTTCATAAAATCATTTAAAAAAAGGAAAAAAAAATTGTACTAATCTACGATACGCTTAAGGAAAATTTTTCATTTGAATAAAATCGTAAAGAAATTATTTCTTGATTTTTGGACATATTTTATAAGTCTGCCCCCCCAATAAATAACCTCTAACTCCGCCCATGCAATCCGTACTCTACATGCGTTGACGCAAGCAAGAGCTGGATTCAAAGTAGAGCACATTAGAGGGTGGTTTTAGCGAGTTCGTGAATATCTTACGAAATTCTACAATTTATTAATATAAATCGAAAATTTAATGAAAAATAAATGGACCTATATTTTTATCTTTATATTTCGTTTATTACAGCATTTTTATTGCTTATCAATTGAATAAATAATTATGTTTCGCAAAAGACATTATTTTGTTAAAGTTTCCCCTCCAAGTTAATATTAAAAAGTCGAATTCTTAAAAAAAAAAACTCATTGTTTAGATAGGCCGGAATTAGGCGTAAAATTGTCCGGTATTAGGACGAAGTAATTTTTCTGGCCGGAATTAGGGGTATCACCTAACGTACTATAGCCTTAACGGAAATATTAATTTAAAAGTATTTGTTAATGAATTAGTGAAAATGCAATGATTGACTAATAATCATCAAGCGTTTCAGTTAATGATTGCATTTTTTATTTAGTACATTGGTCAGTTACTTTTTTTATATGATCGAAATAGGTGTGATATATCTTAAGTGTCCGGAATTAGGGCAGTATACAATACGGTGAATTCTCGCAAAATATTTGTGAGATATAGAGCATAAATTTCTGCATTAAAAAAACCTGTCCTTTAACTCCTCTTTTGAATCAATGATTATGCATTAATCTTTCGAGCACATATTTGCTTGGTCATTTTGAGCCCAAACTGTTTTTCTACCCCTCAGAAAAGGCGGGGATTTCCCAGATACTAAGGACGTCTAATTGTACCCCTAAAGTTACGATAAGAGTCCCCCACATAAAAACTTCCTTTTGTTATATATATATATGAGGTATTCTTTGTGAACGAGAGACCCCCCCTTGCCCAAAATTGGTTTGATCTATCAAAGGACTTTAGGTGGTCAAAAGAAAGGTCTGGGTCTGTAGTTTTTAATGCCGAGTGGCATAGGTAGTGAAACCATAGTGTAGATCCAATATGGCTTCCTAAACCACATGACACACACCTTTTTTATTTTTTACTAAAACGATTATAAAACTAGCTACATGAACCTGATTGAAGGCTTAAATGAAACGTCTTGAGTCCCATTTTCAAAAGCCGTAAGGACATTTTTTGGTAGCCATACAATCCAATATGGCGGCGAAAAAACGTAACACATGCATTATTTCACCAAAATCGTGGAAAAAACAACTTTTTTAGACCCAATCAGGTCTCAAAAACGCTTGAATGGATGATTCTAGGATGAGCTTCGAAAGTATGTAACTTCGGTATTTTTGGAAATAAAATGGCACCCTTAGGCACGTGAAAAAGGCAGTTTTTCATCAAAATAGCTACAAAAAAGAATATTTCGAGTCCTACAGCAATCTAAAAGAGCTTTGATGGGAACTATTGAATGTTTGCCACAAGCACGGTGTAGTATTATTGTTTTCACCTATCTCAAGTGTCAAAATGGCGGTTTAAACCATGTGATACTAGTTTTTTCGTACTAAAATGTATGAAAACAAATTATATTAATGAAGGTTTATTGAGTTCTGTAAAGGCCAGGAGTGGAATTTTTTTTACTTAACTCATTGGTAAGTTGTATTTAAATCTTTTTCAAACAAAATGGCGGCCAAAATCACGTGTCATGGCCTTGTCAAACCAAGCAATTATTTTCAGATATAATTGATTTTTATAAAAAATAAAAAAACAGAATGTTTTTTTTTATGTATTGTTACTCGCATCCGAATATTTTTTGATCAATTTTTTATCTTGAACAAAAAACGCATGATTCTTTGAAATTTGAGGTACAGCTGAAGCATTTTAAAATTTTTTATTTAAATGCCTAACCATCCTTTGGTAGTCTTGCTTGGTAAAATAAAATGTCGTAATCGTATCAGAAAACTTTGTTTTAGACCACTTAAAGAGCATTTCGCTAGTTAAAATCGCATTGTTTGGTTTACATATTAGGCTATATCTTGCCAAAATGGCATCATCATGCAACAGCACATGGTAAGGGTCCATCCGACGGAATTGGTGCAGTGTTCAAGAGAGAATATATATAATGTATGTATATTTTACAGCCGATAGAGCCACTTTCTGCCAATTTTTTAATCTTGCCATAAGCCATAAAAACTCAGAAAGGAAAAACTGCAATTAACAACAAGAAATAATTTTAAATCGTTTGCATACAACGAAAATAATCTAAAAATGCATACGATTAGGTAAATACAATATATACTAATCCAAAAATAAATGCTGTGCTTCTCTGTTAAGTCTTTCCTTTATTAATTTATTATTACTCAAATAACCATTATATTGTAGTACAAACAATTAAATAGCGGCACTTACATACATGAAAGTCACTTTTTTAAATATTAATTTTGGTGACTTCTTTATATGTACATATATACATATCCAAACCACTTTGAAACAATTTTAATACCCAATAAAGGGGTTTGCATTAAAGGATTACCCTTACTCCAGAAGTCATTAAGACTTAGCTACATTTTACTCAAATTAAATTTAAAATATCTCTAAGTACTTGCTTCTTCAACTAATAAGACCGAATAAATCATCTTATTTGCATTTGAAAGTCTTTTAACGCTTTATTATCATCACTGGCATTACCTCCCACATGATATAACTAAAGAAGCAATAAAAATAGGTGTATCTCTTACGTTATCACCTCTGCATGAGGTCAAAAATGTTAATCACCTTTTCTTAAAAAGTTTTAGTATGTAATTTCTCTTATTAACCTCTAGCGTATCTTTCTAATGTAATGGTCATAAAATTAAGAAATCCGGAAAGTACGGGGATTAAAGCTCGTTCAAGTTTAGACAATTCATTGTTGTGTTCCCATTTAAGTCTAAATGCGTTTTATGGTTTGGTAAAATGTTAGGTACGAATATGTCAATTCATTTGCGTTAGCAATTTACTTGTTTTCAAGCAGAAAAACCTGAATGAAATATATTAGGAATAAATTAGAAGTTTTATTTTTAATATTATTGCAACGGAAAATCCAAAGTTAAAATTATTTCACACATTTATTAAATAGGATTTTTAGTAGAATATTGAATAAACAAGTTAGTTTAATTCTACTGAGTGTCAATAAAACCGGCCAAGGGCGAGTCGTACTCGCGCGCTGAGAGTTCGTATCACTTTAATTTTCCTACTGTTATTCACATACGTATAGATTTTAATAAATTTTCGCTTAACAATAGCAAGGCGAAATTAGTTCGGTATTTGTTGTTTAACTTTAGAATATAGTCTACAATCAGGCTTAATTTCATGTTTGCAAGTTTAGCCATTTTTGAAATGCAACCGGAATAAAAATCTTTAGAAATTTGCCAATTTTTAGGTTATCCATACATAGTGGGATTAAAACCTTTTGATTTTTTTTATTATTTACCAAGATTCATGCCACACCAATACGCAATCTGTGAATATTTCAACTGGCTGTCTCTTACCGTTACTGAGATAGATCCTTGTGACAGACAGACAGACATCTTAGGCTCAGAATAGAGTGTCGTTGGCACAACATTCACACATTCTTGGTTACCTTACCTTGATAAGAGATGGTGTACATTCAAATCTGCCTTCTTCTATCAACTTTTAATAAGGATCTCGAAGTACGCAACTACATATATTTCAGCGAATTTGATCTCAACCCGATTTTCATACAACTATTGCGGGCTCTTTTGTTATGATGCAATTTTTGTGAAACGTATAAGTTTCTACTATTTACTTATTTTTTTACCTGCTTTCAAGGGTTTCAAAAATTTGAAACTTTTATGAAACATTAATAATTAATTACAGTATTTGAAGTCTACATTTTTGTGAACCACAATACCTAAAATTTCATTGTTTGTACAAAAATTATTGATACTTGATAATACACTTTCGTTACTGTCTGAGCTTTTAAATTTTTGAAAAATTCTTCCATAGACTTACTGTAAAAGTTTTTTTCTGACCCGCTAGGGAAACTCTTTCTCTTAAAGTATTTATAATGTATATTTTTAGCTGACAAAAATGATTGAAATCGACTTTGAAACGGTTCTTGGATTCTTTTATATACTACTACTTCACATTATATTTACAGATAAATTCCATTATTCGAACCAGAGAGTGATGAACAATAAATTTTAAAAGAACCAAAGTCCACTTTTTACGTCCGAGCACCCCAATGACTTTACCTTGGTACAGGTCCTGTTATCATATCTAGTATTTGCGCAGATATAAAAACTACAGATTAAGGTGGATACATATTACTTTTTATAATAAAATATGCAATCTTCTTAAAGCAAATTTTTATTACTTTAATCGTAGCGCTCAATAAAAGCATCTCCACGAACTATTATCTCCATGGCAACTCAAACATGGATTGACGTAAAAATTTAAAAAAAAATCGGATAGGAACTGAAATTCTCGCTCACCAATATCAATAAAGAGAACATTGCAACTAATACTGGAATTTTACATATACATATGTACATTAGGGTGCTTTTTTTTCCCGATTATTTTTTTTTTTTTCAGTTCCACCTCGCAAGTTTGTGGCAAATACCTAAACAAAAATTCCCTGAAAATTGGAGCCCTTAATATTAATATTAAGTACTAGACCAAGGCGTATAAAGATTTCCCATATAAAATACACGTAAACTTTGATTATTTTTCTTCAAAACTCTACAGCTCAGAGGCATTTTATGGTATAATCTTGGTCAATGGTAGGATTTCTTCAGAATTGAATGCTCTACAAAAGTGTCCATTGCGGTGTAACCCTAACTCCCACCTTACGTCTGCACTAGACAGATTTTCTGGTTAAGCTGATTAAACGTCATCGCTGATATGTCTAGTGTGTGGGAATATTCTGGTAAGACATTTCATTTGAAAAATGGCATTGCGGAAGAAACAAGTTGTAGATATTTTGATTAACTTACGTGCTTTGGCGATATCGGACTATGCTTTCTTCTTCAAGTCTAAACGTTTATAAAATTTACTCTACATATTCCATAAGCACTGTTTTTCACGAAAACTGTTAATAAATTCAATTAGATAATTTAAATTCCGCCATTTTTTACACTGCATCTGTCAAATTTCTGGTATCTTTGATTGCAACAAATCTGGCTTGCCATTTATGTCTTACCAGAAAATCTGGTATGTCATGTGCGGTTTCCACTAGACATTTTATGGACAGAACAGCTGGTAAGACAGAAAATCTGGCTAGTGCAGACATGCAGTCAGCTCGATTGGAACTACGCGCGTCAATTTCGCTTGTTTAGAAATCGACGAATTGATGGATTCTTTTAAATTTCAATTTTTTAAGTTTTACTAAAGCTGTGTACATATTTTACAAAATTAGAAACATTGAAAATGCTTTTCTTTTCCGATTTATATGCATTTCTACTTTTCGCACTTTTGAGATTTAAAGAAAGTACTTTGACGTTTTAATCCGAACAGATATGTCATTGTAATCGGTGTTTTTTCCCTATCCGTTTCACTGCGTACTTTGACATTTCTATCCGTTCAGATCCGGTCATTATGATTGGGCCTTAACCCAGAGCTGGACAAACTCGGCTCTTTGGATCCCTAGTATCTAGCATTTTGTTTCAGAATTTATGGACGGTTATGTAAAAATTACGGGACTGATATATTGATGCAGATGCATGTAGCCATAGACATATCAGGTTGGTGGAAAAGTTCTGTCGTATTTTAAAGAAAATATTTGAATCAGTTTTAATAGCATTTACATTTACATTTTAATCAATAATATAATGTCCATTATTTGCAACCACTCGTTACCATCTTTCAGGCAACTTTTCGATTCCCCTAGAATAGAAGTTCTCATCCTTGGACCCAAAATATTCAGCAACTGCTTCGAAAGAAGTAAATTTTTTACCTGTCAGATAATTCTGAAGCGATCGGAATAGATAGTTATCCGATGGAGCAATGTCAGGTGAATATGGTGGGTGACTAAGAACTTCCCATCCAAGCTCATTCAACTTTTGTTGCGTCTCCATTGCAGTATGCGGTTTTGCGTTATCCTGATGGAACACAATTCCTTTTCTGTTCGCTAATACTGGCCGCTTTTCCTTGATAGCTGCATTCAATTTATCACGCTGGTTACAATAGATGTTCGCATTGATAGTTTGCCCCTGCTTAAGTAGCTCGTAGTACACTGGACCTCTTCTATCCCACCACAAACAGAGCATTACCTTCTGTGGATGAAGATCTGGTTTTCCAATAATTGTGACGGATGTTCCAGGTTTGCAATAAACTTTGTTCTCTTTATACAGAAGCCACTTTTCCTCTCCGTAATGAGTTTGTCCAAAAACGGCTCCACATTGTGTCTAATAAGAAGACATGAACAGATTCTCACACGATCCGATCAATTTCTTTCAGTCAAATTGTGCGGAATACTCTGCTTCAAGACAAATCCAAAATGTTTGATGTGTTCTTGAGCAGTCCAATGGTTAATGCCTAATTCCTTTGCAATTGCTCTAGAGGTTAGATGTGGGTTTCTCTCCAACATGGACCGCAGAATGTCATTGTCGATCTTGGATTGCCGCTCAGCTCAACGATCTTCTTTGAGATTGAAATCTCCTGAACGAAATTTAGCAAACCATCTTTGACAGGTCCGAACATTTACAACTTCACTTCCCAAGATGTCACATAAGTTTTTACAAGCAACCGATGCGTTGCTTCTTTTCTGAAACTCATACAAAATGCAATGTCTTAAATGCACTTTATCCACTGTCATTTTATTCACTCTGTACTTCGCAACTATCTGATGAGGGATATTGAAAGTAGTCCTTTTATATCCTACGAGAGGTACGCTAAATAATAAGACCCCACACGACGCATTCTACCTGCTTGTTTTGACCTGATAGGTAAAATTACTTGGAGGTACAGTAGAACGCCGATTATCCGAATCACTTGGGACCGGGGTCGATTCGGATAATCGAATATTCGGATAATCGGACATAGACTGATAAGTTCAAAGTTGGCAACCAGAGACTACCAGTTTTGAGCTTGTTGAATATATAGCTTGGTAGGTGAGAAGTATATCTATATATGTTTGTTTGGCTGGAGCTTCGAGCTCACCTCAAAACTGGCACTCTCTGACTACCAATATTGAACACGGCAATTGTTACTCGCATTTTTGTATTCTTGCGTCCCCACAAAACTTGTTTTTATTGAAAAATTACTTGGTTTTAATTTTTTATATTACGCTTAGGACCGATTCGGATAATTGGCAATTCGGTTAATCGGCGTTCGGATAATCGGCGTTCTACTGTAGTAAAATACGACAGAACTTTCCCGCCAACCCAATATTTTAATACTTAAATAAGGTTTTTTTGTGTAGGATATATACAGGGTGTTCAGAGGTGGGAGGTCAATACTGCAGGGGGTGAAAGGTCAGACCGAGACAAGCAAAAAATCGTACGGGTGGGGGGGGGGGGGGGGGGCATCTCGCACCGTTCGGCAGTTACAGGGTGATTCGTAAATCAGGATTTTGCCTTATATGGGAACCGCTCTTTTTTTTTTATCTTTTTTTCTACGCATCGCAGCGGCCCCAAACTGATTTCAAAAAAACCCCTTTTTGGAAGCCCTTTCCAAAAAAGTTTACACCACCCCCCTATCCCCAACCCCTTGGCCACAATCCCCTCTGGAAGTTGAAAAAATTAACTTTTATTTCACGATTTTTCACCTTTCGCCCCACTTTTCTCCGAAATTCATGTTATTAACACACCTACTTTTTATTTTTTTTAAGTTGCCTATCTAATTACCTTTCCAAAAAGGTGCAACATGCCCAGATAGGAAAAGGATACGAAAATTTATTTACAAAAATCCTTTTACAGAATATCATGATAATTTGAATTTTTATGAAATTATACTTAAGTTAACTAAAAAATACATATTGTTCGCTTAAAAACGAATTACAATTAAAACGTTTGTCCTTTAAAAGCTGTTCAAAATGTTCTCCGCCAGTTTCGATGCATGCAAGTAGCCTTCGTCTTATTTCGCGTTTGAGGTCTATGGTAGCCAGTCTCTCCCGTATTTTCGTGGCTGCAGTCCCAATGCTGGTAACTAATTCTTCTCTGGTGTTGATTGGTCTTGAGTAAACTTCATCTTTCATCATTCCCCATAAGAAAAAGGCCAGTGGAGTAAGGTCCGGTGACCTAGCAGGCCAAGGAATCGGTCCACCTCGTCCAATCCAGCGCTCTGGGTAATGCTCATTCAACCTTGCCCTAACAATGTTCCCAGTATGTGCAGGTGCTCCGTCGTGCTGTACATACATTGCGCTTCTGGTGTCCAGGGGAATGTCCTTCAACAGATCCGGAAGGGTATTCTCCAAAAAGTCCGAATATACCTGACTATTCAGCACTTGGGGCAAGATGAAGGGTCCTATTAACTGGTTGCCGATGATACCAGCCCAGACATTGACACTAAATCTTTGCTGGAAGGACCGACACCTTGTCCTATGTGGGTTCACATCTGACCAGGTGTGGAGGTTGTGCAATGTGTGTGATGCCATCCCGGGTGAATTGCGATTCATCCGTCCACAGAATTCGGTCTAGAAACCTTCTGTTTTCGATGTCAGACTCGAACAGCCAAGTGCAAATTGCAATCGTCCTTCGGAATCTCCTTCCTGTAGTGCTTGGACCGGGATATGGTGGTATGGATGTAGTCCCTCTCGGTTCACAACGGTCCAAACTCTCCCTGAAGACAATCCTGACCTTCGTGCTACCTGCCTGAT
Organism: Dysmachus trigonus; assembly: GCA_949715965.1. Taxonomy (NCBI): domain Eukaryota; kingdom Metazoa; phylum Arthropoda; class Insecta; order Diptera; family Asilidae; genus Dysmachus; species Dysmachus trigonus. The sequence continues at coordinate 76,240,588 of OX454319.1, forward strand.
GCTTATTACAGGGCTGTTCCTGACGATGTTGAGGATTTGTTGGTCGGGGTCCGCTGAATCGGCCGATTTTCCTGCTCGCGTTTCTGCTCTGAGGGCGGTTACACTTCCGGTTTCTTTTAACCTTCTGAAAGTCCTTGAAAATACCCTTCTTTTGGGTACCCGCCGACTCGGGAATCTCCTTTGGTATTCTCGTACGGCCTCACTATCATTTCCTTCTACTAAACCGTACACGTAAATTCTATCGGCATACTCGTCAACACTGAATTCTGCCATTTTATCTTAATTTTTTCTATTAAACACCCGTTCTTATCGCTTGCTTCTTTAACTGTGGTCAATGTCCTTTCAAACTTACCCATTTTTATACCATAATTCATAGGAGGTATTAGAAACGGAGCGTCAGGATACTTAAGAGTCAATACTGGATATAATAAATTAATAACGCTATTTAACGAGATTACATTTATTATTTTATTACTGTTTTGCTGAAATAATAAAAATGTACTACCTCTGTTTCCTAAACAAACATTTCCGAACTTGCTGTCATAAAAATTGTTTACTTAACGACTTTTTCCATTATGGTGCAATAAAGTAATTAGGTACCTGTGAGGATGTTTTAATTTCAGGACTTTTGCAACCCTTTTCTACCTGGGCATGTTGCATCTTTTTGGAAAGGTAATTAGATAGGCAACTTAAAAAAAATAAAAAGTAGGTATGTTAATAACATGAATTTCGGAGAAAAGTGGGGCGAAAGGTGAAAAATCGTGAAATAAAAGTTAATTTTTTCAATTTCCAGGGGTGATTGTGGCCAAGGGGTTGGGGATAGCGGGGTGGTGTAAACTTTTTTGGAAAGGGCTTCCAAATAGTGATTTTTTGAAATCAGTTTGGGGCCGCTGCGATGCGTAGAAAAAAAGATAAAAATACAAGAGCGGTTCCCATATAAGGCAAAATCCTGATTTACGAATCACCCTGTAACTGCCGAACGGTGCGAGATGCCCCCCCCCCCCCCACCTATACGATTTTTTGCTTGTCTCGGTCTGACCTTTCACCCCCTGCAGTATTGACCTCCCACCTCTGAACACCCTGTATATGTATATACGACTGATTAAAAAAGTTTTCTGTCCAAAAATCCTAATATTCCAATCCTAAAGAATTACCTTTCAATTAAGCCTAAGGTGTTGCACCTTACCTTTTCCCATTTTCGAGATAATATGTTTTAAAAACTTATTTCATATTAGACGAAATTTGAAATAGCGTGGAGAGAATGCATAAATTTGAGTACCATAAATTGACTGTGTGCTAATCGTTAATTTTTTACTCGGCTGACAAACTATATATACATACATATGTAATCGAATTCTTTGACAGAAATGATTTTCAGAGCGCTGAGTTTCAAACAACTACAACTGTGCTTTTATTTTAGACGTGATATTCAATTCAATTCTAACATATAATACATATATCCTACAACACAAAAAAAAATTGTAGGTAATAAAATATAGTATATGATCATTATGACCGTGTTAAATTAATTTCCTCTCGATGAAATCGGGCTAATAGATTTTCAGAATATCTATTAATATACAAACCCACACACCATCTTTTATAATATTAGTATAAATAGGAGCCGTATACCTGCCTAAATTCCAGGTCGCGACATAAGCCTTATGAGTGCGAATGAGCAAGAAATATCAATCCATACTCTTCTCTATGGAATGGAAGCGACTTTGGATTGGAAAGGAGAAGAACAGGATAGAAAGATGAGTTTGAATCGATCTTGGGAGCTCTCAGGAACCAAAAGAGCCGAGTTTACCCGATTCTGGTTTTCGGCAAGAAAACCTTAATTAGTACAGTCAATCTGTAACGAAAAAATGGGGTGTCTCCGAAAAATGACATACCGAAATTTGACTTGATGAATTGTTAGGGGGGCATATAATGAAGTTAATGTCAAATTCCCGAAGTCCCCCCTCCCCCTGTTTTTGAGAAAATCAAAAAAATTTTGAAATGCGTTTTTCTCGGAATCTATGGGTTTTGGTGAAAAGTTTATTTAACAAAAAATGTAGAGGACGTTGGTAACTACATTTTATGTCATTGAAGTGACGTCATCCGACTTGAAATACAAAAGGTAGGTGGCGCTAAAGTATCAAAAAAGTGTTTTTTTGCTATTTTCATTAAAAAATAATGGTTTTTTTGCAATTATGTAAATGAGAAAGTTGTTCGTCACAAAATCAGCTACAACTTTTATTTAAACAATTTTTTTATAAAACTTACCGTTTTCGAGCTGTAGGTGAAAAGATGCAACGCAGCGTAGTTAACGGTTCTTTTGTTACTTTCGCCCGGAATACAGAAATAAAATGTACAGCTACTTTTTTTATTTACATAACCCACAATTATCTTACTTTACAAAAATTTATTTTATTATATGTAATTCATTAAAATCGTTACTTTAAGTCATATAAGAACCAATAATGTCGGAAAATAATGTCGGTATTTTTTCACTGAATTTTATTTGCTCATATTATTTTTATGGCACTTGTCTGGTTTTTACCGTTTTTTTTCGCTTACGTTAAAACTTCAAGTACGTTCTATAATAAAAAGATACATGATATCAGGTCAATGAAAAGATTTTATGAAACTACAAAAAAATGCAACATTTCTGTCAGATTAACTCGATTTTGAAAATTTTGGCACTTGTCTGGTTTTTACCGGAAGCCACAGATTTATGGTTCCTTAAATAAATTAATAGTGACAAATTTTAAATTAAAAGAAAATTAGTCTTGACATTTTGTGTGAATCTTTCACTCCTATCTTGTGTTACACTCGTTTCAACTGTATGTTAACCGTTTACAACAAGCTGTACCAAAAGGGTACCATTATTAATTGTTTCTCTGAATTATTTTTGAAAATAAGAGTATCAAGTAAACATTATTGTTTATTATTCCCAAAATAATCTTTCTATACAATTTATGACAAACACGCATTGGCGCAGCAGTTAATGTACAATTTGTACACATCGGCAAGCTCCAGCTCGAAAACGGTAAGTTGTAAGTTGTAGCTGATTTTGTGACGAACAACTTTCTCATTTACATAATTGCAAAAAAACCATTATTTTTTAATGAAAATAGCAAAAAAACACTTTTTTGATACTTTAGCACCACCTACCTTTTGTATTTCAAGTCGGATGACGTCACTTCAATGACATAAAATGTAGTTAACAACGTCCTCTACATTTTTTGTTAAATAAACTTTTCACCAAAACCCATAGATTCCGAGAAAAACGCATTTCAAAATTTTTTTGATTTTCTCAAAAACAAGGGGAGGGGGGACTTCGGGAATTTGACATTAACTTCATTATATGCCCCCTAACGATTCATCAAGTCAAATTTCGGTATGTCATTTTTCGGAGGCTCACTTACAGATTGACTGTACTAAATGTAAGATCTCAAAGATTTTCGTAATACCCAATCAGTCTCTTATAGGATTAAAGAATATTCCGAGCCTTTTCACCAATTTTGGAAGCCAGAGTTTGTTTTGTAAAAAACACAAAAGTTTTGATTCGCTAATTGCAAGACATGGGATGAAATTACGTTGAAAGCATTACATGCCACGATGACCAATTTGTCAAAAAGGTCGGAGCTCTGCATAAGTCCAAGGAACTTATCAATTCGGACTTGTTCCAACGTCTCGTTGTTTAAATATGTAGTTGTGGTTGATTTTAATTTAATTTTTTTTTTTAAACTGCATTAGGACTGCATTATTGACGAATTGTAAGTAAATAAATAAATAAAAGTGAAACTATTTCGAAAATTAATGCCTCTTGCTGTCAAACAATATTACAAATTTTCAAAAAAATTTTTCTTCCATAATTAACTTTCAAATAAAATTCCTAGAAACCTGTGTACAAGTTATGCCACCATTTAAATAAAATAAGTAAAGTTTTCAAAAAATTGAAGTATTTATTGAAAGGTTCTAAAGTAAAAGGAATAAGTGAGCATTTTACTCCAATTGATATGATTACAATTTGCCTTTCCAAAAATGCAACAAAGTTTTCTAGCTGATTGAAAGTGCATACAAGCAGAGAAGTAAAAACTACTCATTCACATCTATTAAAATATTGAATATTGTGGTTATTATTTAATAAATATATTAATGTAACATGGCAGGGGAATGCTGCGATTCCACTGAAATAACTATTAAAGCAACATAGGTATTTAAGGTGTAGTAATAGAGCTTTCCACATACTACAATCCCCAGGTCATCAAATATTGATAAAGTTAAACTTGGACTGCATAACACTGACAGTGAAAAGCTGCACGTTTTTGCATACAATATTTTGCTGCTACATTTTTTCTCGGTAATGTTGTGATGCGCTTATCAGGGCAATTATGTAGGCGGTATTTTATGAGAGGCAACTTCAATAGAGCTGTGACCTTCCGTAAAGATTTGAATGAAATTTTTATCGCTTCAATAGCTCGGTTGGTAGCGCGACGCATTAGCTGCGAGCCAGCAGGATACTAGAGATGTAGGCTCAATTCCCACCAGAAACCATATTCACAAAAAGTGGTATCACAATGGGCCTATAATGACCTAAGTGTGTCTTCGGACAATCTACATCTAACTCTTTATCTCGAGTTATACACATAAATGTATTAGGTATAAAAATACAAATTACAATTTGTTTCTTTTAATTGTAAGATAAATTTTACCATCTGGTGTAATAAGAAGGCAAGAAGGTCTGTGCACATAACATATCTTGTATGCTTATCTCGGGGACTCCTGTCCGACATCTTTTTTTGTATTATGATACTTGCGCTTCATAAACATTCTATTATTTGTTTCTTGGATTTGTTTTATGAGCAGAGACAAAATGATGAAATAAGATTATGTCGCTGTAAAAGCTTTACTGTTCTTAAATGAACGTACTAGAAATCGGAAAAAAACAGCATTCCAGAAAGATAGCTCATATCTGTTTAAAGTTAAAATTGTCAGAGGTGGGATCTGAATTTGTAAAGTTTAAAAAACTATAATTTTTATATTTATGTGGGATCGGTCGCACTTCTCATTAGAACTTGTAATTACTCGAGGAGATTGGCAACCGACCACCGTAGCTCAGTTGGTTAGAGCTTCAGAGCGTAACTCCAAAGATCGCAGGTTCGAGCTCTGCCTGTGTCTGGCCCGATCTTACATTTATGTCTCAAATGATTGTTTATCTACAGCATTTAAAAGGAAATTGCATTCGCTTAGAAAAAGTGCTACAGATCAAACACACGGATATGCTTATCAGTATGCTTAAGCCCTTTAGAAAGTAAAGATTCCTTTAATATAATTTGGCCACGGACTGTATGTAATCTCGGATGTATACACAACCACATATCATAAGACAGGAGGAATGATTAAGAACACCATGCCTTCAATTGTGGGAGTTTCTAGTACTTTTGAATAAGTTTGAAATCACAATCATAGAATATAGGGTTCCTATCTGATCAGTAGCTGGGAAAAAAATAAAATAAATATATAAAAATAAAAAAAACTAAGAAAGATATAGCCCCATATTTAGGATGTTTTATCAATCAATTTTAGTCTACTACTGTACTGATCTTCAAGAACTTTCATTCTATATGATATCATTTTTTTATCAGTTCAGTTTAGCACCTATCAATCAAAGCTTGCGATATTATAGTTCATTTCAGAAAGCGTTGAACTAATAATAAAATAATGATCTTTATCGATAAATAAATTGAATAAGAATTATGTAAATTGAAAATAGATAAATTTTTAAAACCATCATTATGTTATATCAGAATAACAATATTAGCCGTACTTTAAAGTTAAATGACACGCGCATTCTATTGCATTTATCGCAAAAGCATGCTTTACATCTCGATTGCAGTCTTCTAGCTAAGGTAAGAAGTTTCGGTGCGAAGATCAATTTAGAGTAAAGCCCAATGCTAAATAAATCAGTGACACAGTGGTTGATTTATTCAAAATGATTCTTCTCGCTGATTGTTTGTTATGAAATAAAAGGAACTAGAGACGAAACTCTAAAAATATGTTTTAATTATTAATTATGTTATTTTTTTGTAACCAGTATTTATATAGTTGGTATTTTTAGGAATTTTAAGAGAAAATTAGTAACGTATTTTAGGTGAAAAGCAACATCAATTTTTGTTTCCAATTTCTTTCCATCCGTCCACAGCAAACATATAACACAACTGGACCGGTTGAATTAAAATTTAGAATAGGTTTGTTCGTTGGCTTGAAAACCTGTGGCACCCCAGGGCGCACTGGTGCGCCCTGAAAACTGTCAAAAACATGGGGCATCCCAGTGCTTTTCACTCCAGTGAACAGCTTATTAAAAAGGAGAACTGTCATCTGGCCTTTTACACAAAAATTATAAAATAACACCACTACTTTTTCATAATGTTCACATCGAAACGCTAAAATTAAGTTCTTGTGCCCGCAACAAGAGTTAATTCCACTTTAAATACCGTATCTGTTAACAATTAAACTGATAACCGTCATTAACCCTGAGTTTTTGGGGTAAAACCAGGGTGCACCAGGACGCACCAGGGCGCCCAGGTTTCTCAAAAAACACAGAACTGGCATTTGACGTTTAAAAACCAGTGCAGCTAGGGCGCACTGGGGTGCCACAGGATTGCCAACGAACAGACCTAATATGTATAATACTTTATTTAGGTTATAGGTTTTTCGCTTTTCTTTCACTCAGAATTTAATTCAAGATATGTATATAAGAGAACAAACAGACGCTATCGAGCGATAAAAATTTAATAGGAAAGAATGTATATTTGTATCGAACTTCATTCATTTTTTTTTTTTAAACTGGGTTAAGTCTACTTTCTTTACATATAATTTTACCAACTTCTTTAGTAAAATGTTAACGTGTAGATCATCCTTATGTTTAGACCTATAGTACTTTCAAAAATAACGACTAATTTATTACTCGAATAAAAAATACTGGTTCCGATTTAAAAAAAGAAAAACAAGTTTTGAAAATACCTAAAAATCAATTTTTACTAATTTATGTATTCATTCATTGGACCCATTTCAGGTGCATATTTACTCATTCGTGCACTTCGGCGAGGGAATTTATATGTTAGCACAGAAGATTTCCTGAATTAATGTTAACTATTGCGTTACGGCTTTATTTATTGAACAGGTCAACAAACTTTTATGTCGAACCTAATTACATCAGTTGAAAATATCTACAATACTATTTTTTTTTAAATTCATCCATATTTTTCCGGAGTAATTTATCTCGTAGAAACAATTTTATACAAATCATCTTTCAAATGTTACGAACTAAAGTTTAATAAACCATTTTTGCGATAAGGAATTTGTCTCATACTATCTGGTAAAAATTAAAAGATTTTAATATATATTTTTGAATGTAACCACAAAATTGAAAAAAGTGCCATCAAGCAGGTAAAACTTCTCAGTAAATTTTTCATAAATAAATTAAAAAAATTCTATTGCGCATTGTAAATATTAAATGAAGCTATTTTAATTTCTCTAATGTAAACATTTTTCCCAGACAGCATGGTAAAAATTCCTATACTGTGTAAGGCGTTTTGTTATACACTCTGTTAAAAATTTAGGGTTGCTTTTGCTTTACAACAAATTGCGTAGTAATTTTTTCCTATAAAATATTTGTTCAAAATGCGGATTATTTTACTTTTTAATCGCACTCTTCTCGAAAATGAGATGTTAATGAACATTTCCTTTTCCAAATCCGTAATATGCAAGAAAAATTCTACCGAATCTTTTTTCTATCCAAAGAAAATATGAATATACAGGTTATTCCAAATCAATTCTATAATTTTATACACTTTTATTTTTTATTAAAAAAAAAGACGAGTAACTCATAATATTACTATTAATTAATCACATCACTTTTTACACGAACAGTGATCGCACATAATGTAGTTTAACGTTTTTATAAAAGCACATGAAATAAACATTCAGTCAATTTCCAAGTAGCATGCTTGGAAAATAGCCCAAAATATTATATAAAACGAGATTCATTTAAACGATTCACCAAAATTTACCGTCGGCCCACACAATACTTTCAATTTTCTGATTAGGCTAAGCGCTAAATGAGCCCCATTTAGATAAATACCTAACTACTTGAGGGAATTAAATTAAGTCGCTAAATTCATGAAGGATTTCGCGCAAGGTCGAACGCGCAATTCACAAGTTCAATGCTCAATTTTTCAAGATTTCCTGATTCAGAAACTAACGCCGGACATATGAAACTAAAAATTGCCAAAGAAAAGAAAGTCACTTTGAAAGTATGTTGCGAATAATTGAAAATAAAATTTCACGTGGTTTGTACTTTTTAGAAAAATTAATAAATTACAATATCACCTTTTTTTATTTTTTATATGCAATCCTTTTCAGTGAATTGAAATAAACGCTCCTTACACTTGCACAACACAAATACGATTTAGGACATGGTCGGTAGACCAGAAACGGAAAGTATTTAAATTTTAAAGTACATATAATTTGAGTTCTTCTTAACGGTCTTCAATAATTTATATTACAATTGCTTCTTACTACTGATCTTACTGAGGTGGGAGGTGATTTCTTACTGATTCTGCTGCTACAGTGCCAGCTTTCAGAAGCCTACAATTTCGTGGAGTTATCTATCTGCGGATCCAATTTGACTAGAGTGATTCACTTTTAGAGCAGCAATCGTAGCCAGCATAAAAGCACCTGCGCTTGTACAGTCTGAATTCTGCTTGTGTTTATATGTTATCTTTTATGAACTATGCATTTTGTATTTTTCATCGATTATTACAATTTTCACAAATTTAAAAATAAGTATTAACATTTTCTAGATAAAGATTCCATCTCAACTTCACAAAATTCATTTTAATAATAAAAATTCCTTTATTAACCCATTTACGCGTATTTTGTGCACGCAAGTTCAATTGCACGATTCGAATAGAATATTGGGACGATTTTCTTCCAACATCGTATATAAGGAGTTTTTGGAGATGCTCTTTCAGAATCTGGCATTTGTTTTGCCAGACTCTACTATTTTTTGAAGTTTTTAAAAAAACGACGATTTTCTTTGGTCTTTTGTCTTTTCAAAGTAGATTATCTTGCCGTTGCTGCTAAATGATCATATAACCACCAGAAATCGCGGTACGAATGTCTAAACTTTCTCAAATCATGGTTTTGAAAGTTGTTTTTTGTTTTGGTTTTTGCAAAATGGCCATTTTGCAGAGCAATGTAATAAAAAACGTTGGAATTTTTTACACGAAAAGGATCAACTTTACAAAAAAATGTGTACAACAGAAAATGTTTAAAATTAGCCAAAGAACATGTGTGATTTTTTCGGAATTTTTTCGTCTCTTTTTGGTTTTTTGGATTTGGCCAAATTTTGAAAATTCCAAAAATGTCCCAAAAAGTTCTGAAAAAATTCACACGTATTTTTTGGCTAATTATATGCACTTTTTGTCCTATAAAATTTATTCATAAAATTGATGCTTTTTGTGTAAAAATATCACCAAATTTCATCATAAAAACTTGGTGATATTTTTACTCAAAAAGGATCAATTATACGATTACATGTTATACGACAAAAAGTACTTATAATTAGCCAAAAAACACGTGTGAACATTTCATTTTGTTGGTTTTTTCAAAAATTGGCCAAATCCAAAAATAGTCCAAAATATTCTGAAAATTTTTTTATGTTTTCGTTTTCTTTGGATAGTTTCAAGCATTTTTTTGTTAAGTTGATTCTTTTCGTGTAAAAACATCGCGAAGTTTTTTATTACACTGCTGTACAAAATGGGCATTTTGTAAAAACCAAAGCAAAAAACAACTTTCAAAACCATGGTTTGAGAAAGTTTAGACATTTGGACCATGATTTCTCGTGGTTATATAATCATTCAATAGCAGCAACGTCAAGATAATCGATTTTGAAAAGAAAAAAGACCCGAAAAAAGTCGGCGTTTTTTAATAGGGTTTTTGAAGCTTTTATGCGAAACAAATGCCAGATTTTGAAAAAGCATCCCCAAAAAGCCCTTATATACGAATTTGGAAGAAAATCGCCCCAATTTTCTATTCGAATCGTGCAATTGAACTTGCGTGCACAAAATTCTCGTTTTGCGCATTAAATGTGTACAGTTGTATACATAATTCAACATTTCCAGAGATAAATATTGATTTAAAAAAATGTATAAAAATTTGTGCAGACAAAATTGCCAGACTTCTTACACATATTTGAATATGAATTGTTTTTTAATCAGCTTATAGCTCGTGAATAAAACTATATATGTTTATCTCTATCGCTATATAGTATACCATATACATAGAACATCGGTTATAACGACACTAAAGTGACCGACAAATTTCATCGTTAAATCCGGCAGAAGTGAAAATTCGCCTCTAAAGCTGCAAAAATATTGTCGGTATGTACTTATAGTTTGTCAGTATTAATTTACTATTTGAGTTGCTGCGATTGCTTGAGATACATTGGGAGTTTGTACTGGAAATTTTTGTTATTGTTATAAACGATATACCATATATGATATACCCGGTTGGTCGTTATAACCAATGCTGTTATAACCAATGCTGTTATAACCAGTGGAAATAAGTACAACAATGTACGTGGGCCAACCAAACAGTAAAGATTTGTTCGTTATAATCGGAGTCGTAATAATAGATTTTCCCTGTATATAAAAATTAAAGTTCGTTTGTTTGTTTGTTCCTCAATCACGCATAAACGCTTGCTTCGATGTTTTTAATTTTTTATCCAAAGGTAGTACATATTCCAACATATAGGCAAAATTTTTTTCAGGGGATTTCAAATGGCTGACTCAATATTTATGAAAATTGGTACTTGAGGGTTTTTGGGAAGTGTTGACTTCAAGTCTGCGTCCGAATTTAGAAATTCAAGATGGCTACCAAAAATCTTGAAATTCAACTTATTTTTTCATAATTAGAACAAACTGGACTTTGAGGCCACTAATTTCGAATTTATTTTCAAAATTTTGTAATTTCAATATTGGCGGCCAACTTTTTTCAAATTCAAGGGATTCTTATGAAAATTAGCGAGGACATTTTGAAGTCACTAATCTCGAATGTATTACGAAAATTTTTAAATCAAGATGGCGGAACCAATATGGCAATTAACACTTTAGAATAAAGGGAATTTCAAGACTACTTATTTCCAATTTACTATCAAGATTTGTAACTACAAGATGGCAGATACAATATGGAGACCGTAATTTCAAAATTTCAGTAAATTTTTATGATAATGAATGCAAAAGTGATTTCTTAATCACTGATTTCGAATACCTATCCTACATATGTATATCCATAGATAAGATCGAAAGTATGTTTGCTTGTTTGTTTGTTGCTCAATCACGCTTAAACGCTTGCATCAATATTTTTCATTTTTTGTCCAAAGGTAGTACATAGTCAAACTTAACATATAAGATATTTTTTATTCGTATAAAGTGTAGAGCTTCAAAGTGGTGGCGATAATTTTAAACTTCAAGTAATTGTAATGAAAATTGGTATTTACGTGTTTTTTATGATGCTGATTTCGAATATACTCATGGAATTTCGAAATGGCCGATCCAATACGGCATTCTCCATATTTGACAGGGTTTGATATTAAGCCAGCCGTACACGTTCAGTTATAATGCACAATAAAACTGCGTAAAATACTGCGCGAAAACTTTGCTAGATGGTGTCCACGCACAGTAACACATAATGTGTCAAAGAAAAGGATAAATTTACGTGCTATTAGCTGCTGCAATTTTAAAAGCGAAAAGAAATAGAAGAAAACGTTACGTTTCGATAAAGTCAAGAAGTTTTGTATTCTTCTCATTTGAATCCATGGTTGCTGTCACATAGAATTGCACAGTTCTGTTGAAAGCAATTCATGCAACACGCGCATTTAACTGCGTAATTACGACGACTTTGCGCAGGTCAAAAACTGTGCTAATAACTTAGTAAATTGTGCATGTGCCATGAGCTTTCTTCAGTTTTTCCATCAGTTCTGACGTTACACAGTTTTACTGTGCAGTATAACTGAACGTGTATGGCCGACTTTAAAAGCATCTTCTTCTTCTGGTTTCGATTCTATTATCAAAATTTGGAAATTCAAGTTGGCGGATGCAATATAGCGACCAAAATTTCTTACATTTAAGGGATTGTATCATAATTAAAATTAACAGAAAAGATATATTGGCGACACTGATTTCGAATCAAATATCTTAATTTGATGATGGAGGATCTAATATGGCAAACAAAATTCCTCGAAATTTGAAGAATTTTAATTAAAATTTGTTAAGACATGACAACGAGACAATCAATTTCGAATTTGCTATCAAAATTTGCAAATTCAAGATGGCGGTACAACATTTCTATATTTCAAAGGAATTAGTACAAAAGGGATTTGGAAGCCTCTCATTTCAATCTTCTATATATTTACATCAATATTTTAAGATTCAAGCCATTCAACATGGCGATGTAAAATTGTTATTCATGGGGTTTTTGGTCACTTATTTCGGATCTACTATTGGGATTTCGAAATAAAATATGACACATTCACCACAAAATTTCCTAATTTTAAAAGATTTAAATGATAATTTCCTAATTTTAAAAGATTTAAATGATAATTTTTTTTTTTTAATCTCACGAAAATCAGTTCATAGAAGTTTTTGCTTTGAAATTTTCTGTGAGAATTTGGAAATTGAAGGTGGCGAATTCAATATGAGGATTTCCATGAAAATTAGCTATTCTCTTCTAGGGTATAATAAATTGGAGCACTTGAGAAGTGTTAAATTAACAAGTATTTACGTAACGCTAGTTGAAACCGGGTAACTCAGCTAGTTAATAATAAATCTTGCAATATGTATGTTTATAAATATAGTGAATTTTGCTTGGTGGTCAATGATCATTATTTTATTGGTACATATCGGTGATAGGTCCTTAATTAACAAATTGATCTGTTCTAACTTAATATCGGTTATTATTTTTAAATTGAACAATCTTAATAAAATCTTTGATTAAGGTGGTCTCTGTGTTTCAGAGATGGGCGTTTAAGCATTATCATTGAGTTTTCATTATCATGAAATAAATCAATGACAATGCAAATAATTTTTCATTGGCATTGAATTTTCCAATGATAATGCAACAGATTTTTCATTAGCATTTATTTTTTTAATGATAATGTAATAAAATTTTCATTAGCATTGAATTTTTCAATGGTAATGCAACAGATTTTTCATTAGCATTGAATTTTTTAATTGATTTTTCATTACATTACATTACATTTTTCGTCACAACATTTTTTAACAAAAGTATATGCCTAGTTTTTTGTTACAAATGTAAAACAATCGATTTTGGTTTTTCATAGTGCTTTATTTGTCCTTGAAATTACTACCTTTTTCAAAATGCTCGTCCGTTAAAAATATCCATTATCTATTATCTTATACAATGTGCACAGCCGCAAATTTAAACGGAAGCGTAAGTATGCTAGGATTAGAATTTTGGTAATATTTTTTTGTATGTATAAAAAATGAAGATCACTTGTATAGAGAATTTGATTCACGATGGAATATTGTATTGGTAATGGATGCAAAGTAGAAAGTAAAGGTACGGACACACCAAAAGCGAAGCGAACAATTTAAAAAAATTGGGTGCCGTACAAATCAATTGAAGTGTCCGAATAGAACGCGACATGAGCGAAGCGTCTACTGCGACAGAATGTTCCCAAATTTTAAATTGTTCGCGCCGCTTCGCTTTTGGTGTGTCCGTACCTTAAAAATAAAGAATATGCGTTAGGTAGCCGAATGTTGCACATTTGCCCCAATTTTCTGAAAACTGATAAACAGAAGTTTGTCGATTGACAGTTTTAATGCGAATGAGAAATTGATTGCATTATCATTAAAAAGTTCAATGCTAATGAAAAATCAATTTCATTATAATTAAAGGATCCAATGCCAATGAAAGTATATTTTCATTATCATTAAAAATTTCAATGATAGTGAAAAATTACTTTCATTATAATTGAATTTTTCAATGGTAATGAAATTGATTTTTCATTAGCATTGAATTTTTTAAGGTTAATGAAAATATACTTTCATTGGCATTAGATTTTTTTAAGGTCAATGCATTACCAAAATAATGCATTGTGCCCATCTCTGCTGTGTTTTTATTAATTTACTACTTCATAGCACCACAATAATTTTGAGACTAGTCCGGGAATAGAAAGACAGAAGAATAAATTTAAAAGTACATAGTATTTGGAAATTAAGGAAGATACGAAAAATGAGTGAGAGGAAGTAGATTGGAAAAATAAGTAAGATGTTCTCCAACAGTTATTGATGAGGATAAATCTGAACACTTTTCTAATAAAGAGTACACAAAATAATTAAGATGCGCAGAAATATCTATGTATTATAGGTTTGATGGAAGAGGAAGAGACGGCGACTAAATAGTCAACAAAGACGTCTTCGTGATGAAGATTATGGGATCAATAATGATAAAGTGCGCAATGTTGACAAAAAATATATACAAATTTTCGTGCAAGTATATTGCAGTAACTCTACATGTGCTTTAATTTAATTTTTAATGCGTGCTATTGAGAATGCATTCGTTATCGTGTTGACTGCCATGGTGGTCACCCGTGACCGGAGCTTGCCGTCTCAATGGGGTCATGGTAGTCACCCGTGACCGGCGCTACTAACTTTTTTAGTTTATTATATTTATCTTATTTAAACGAATTTTTAAAATTTTTAACAAGGGACATAAATAGAGAACATTATGCAATAAAAAGAGCAGTACTTAACAACTAAACATTTTTATTCTAACATAATATTTTACAAAATTAAAAGTTCGAAGTACTGTATTCAAGCACGACGCACGTACAGAAAAGAAGCTAACCGTCGCAATCCTTGCAGTATATGGTCAGTTTTTTTACTTTTTCCACACCAAAATCTGCAACATTTTCCTACTACTACTACATATAAGCAGTGCCGGCCTTAGGCTTTTGCGTTTAATAGGGGAAAATTTTCCTCGGCACCCCTTTTAAAGACAAAGTATCCAAATAACTTAACTTAAGCCCAAATAAGTTTAACATTATAATAATTTAAAAATTATGGCTTAAACAACTAAAAAACACGCTTTTATAAGTAGCGCAATAAAAAATTAAACAGTTATCGCAGATTCAAAATTTCTTTTACCTTGTACTGACATCAACAATTTAGCAGTGTGAAAAATTTCAAGGTTTTGGCTTTATCTGAACATAGTTAAACTTCGATTTCTAATTTTGAATTACACAAAAAATGCACAGGCGGACGGACAACATGGTCAAGTTAAATAATAGCTTTAAAAAAAAGTACGATTTTTTTGGTACGATGAACTGGCCATAAAGCACAATCCGAAAAACTTTTAGATAATTCTTCTATATTTTCACAAGTTCCGTCATCTACCGCATCTTGATTGTTGGGCTCGTCCTCATCTATGTTTAACTTATTTCCATCCGAAATTGGTTTAGGCGATTCAGATCTAACTTCATTTTGAATAGTTGGTTCTGATGATTTTCTTTTTCTGTATTCATAACCAGACGGTTTATGTTTCTTCGTAGAGGTCTCGTTTTCCATCGTTAAAATAAAATATTATCAGCCTGCATAGAAAAAAAGATAACAAATGTTGATAAGAAAAAATTAATTTTTCTGCAGCCCCGACCGCAAAGTATGAACTTTGTAACCACCACTCAAAACAAATTTCCACTTTGCGTAGGCTTCGAACGGAAAAATCGTAAACGTTACTCGGGTGTTAAAAAAGAAGGCCTTAGATCAAATAGTTGGGCATTCTTTATTTATAACCGACTTCAAAAAAAGGAGGAGGTTCTCAACTCGACTTTATTTTTTCTTCTTTTCCTTTTTTTTGTGTATGTTACGCGATATCTTCGCCGATTGTGAACCGATTTTAATAATTCTTTTTTTATTAAATAGAATATTTCTCGAGGGTGCTCCCATTTAAATTTGAAGAAAATATCCCTCCTCTAAAGGTGGAAACTTAGGGGATGAATCCCTTTTATTGAATTTCAACCACTTCCCGTCAGCTAAAAATTAAAAAATAAAACAAAATTCACAAAAAAATAAAAAACGACTTCAAAATTTTGAATGTATGTACAAATTTAAACTAAAAAGTTAAAAATAATATTTTTTATTACTTTAAAGGGAAGAGTATTCAAGCACAATATACAAAACTATTGATACTCGTACTTAAATATTTACAATATCTAATCAGTTACTTTTTGGAGTCGGTGCCAGCTAAGGCAAGTTTATAAACCCAAATTCTGTAGGTTTAAAACTTGCCTTGCCTACACCAATTAAAAAACTTCCTGATTAGTTATTGTAAATATTAAATATCAATAATTTTGTATATTATCCTTGTATTAGTAGAACATCACATTTTCGTAAAAACGATAGTTTAGCAGATTCACCCTGTGGAGCAGAATAAATGGGCTATACCGCCATAAGAAGCAATCATCGAACCTAGACGGCTTGTATTTATAATATTGTTAGTGGGGTTTTTGCTTTTACGATACTTATACACAAAATTGCCACTTTCCTTGGGTGGAACAGAAAAACACATCGGAAAGTAAAAAAAATGCTTCAAAACGCATGTTTGTCTCCCTTGCTTTCGTCTTACATGTATTTTTGCTCAATTTTGCAGTTCTACAAACTTATTCTTCTGAGAAATTTTAATATTTTCCTCATTCATTTGGCGCTCTAAATCGACGGGCGCCCTCGGGCGCCTCCCGAGCTTGCCCTCCCCCCAAAGGCCGGTACTGCATATAAGCATTAGAATATCCCGATTGACTTCCCACTTGAGGATACCAATACCTTTCTTAGTTTTTTTAGCAATGTATTCACGTTGTTTTAATTTTATTGGGTATCCAACGACGTTTTTTTCTTATAGTATATAGATGAGTATTGGCATCAATTAGTTTCTCCGCTAAATTTATATTTTTATACCAGTTGTCCGCATAAATTGTATGACCCTTATGCCTTATATTCTTAAATAGATTCATAATAACTTCACTAGGTGTTTAACATCGTGCGTTTGACCTATGGGTACTTATACCACTGTGTACTTCTAAATCATAGGCATATCCTAGTCCAGAACTTAATTATAATACATTGATTTTATACTAGTGCTTCTTTGTTTTAAAAATTGAGAAAAATAATGCATCCACGAACGGGCACCAAAAATTCATCAACCCACACATCTTCATCCAGTTCATAATATTTTTGAAAATTTTTATTTAGTGCCTCCATAATTTTATTTATTTTACTCTATCTGCTTCTTCATTGTCGCTGAAGTGAAGAAATCGTAAAAGCAATTCGAAGCGTTTTCTAGACACAACATTTTTTCGAAATTTTTGCGAATACGTTTTTCCTGAAAACCAATATGAACTAATAGAAGGTAATTCACGAGGCTCATCCATATAAGAAGACCAAAGAATCGCTTAATGAGAAAAAAAAAAAATAAAAAAAAACTAATATATTTATCAAACTAATTCTTTTTAAATATTATATATATATGGAGAATATAAATTTTTTTTTTCATTTTTAGTATGTCTTGTTCACTGGATAGGACGTCTTCCAAAAGTCAATTTTAAAACGCCCGTATTTCTCTAGGAATTCCTGTAACACATAGTGGAAAAATTACAACGGGTCTATATTTATAAGATAAATTTAGTAACTAAACATAAAAAACATTTTTCTTTTAATATGTATTTTTGTCATTTTATAATCATTTTTCTGAAAACTGCAAAATTTAAAATAAAAAAAACCATTTTTTTGGGGGTAAACTAGCCCTGTATAAAAAAAATACGGATATGTAACATAATATTTTTAAAGGTTTAGTTATTAGTATTTTTCATAACGAATCGAATGTAATTTGAATTATTAAAATCCGTTGAGTAGTTTCCAAGTTACAGATGCAGGCAATTTAACAAATGTAGTTTCGAGAAAAACGCGTTTAAAGTTTTTGTTATACAGGGTGTTTCACATACCGTATACCAAAACAAGATGGGAAATTTTAAAGAAATGAAAAACAGGTGTATTAATTACATACATTTCGGAGAAAATCTAGGGAAAACCTGAATTTTAAGAAATTGCTCAAAATTTTTTTTCGGTTTTTCAGTTAACTGTAGCTACAGTGGTAGGAGGTAAATCAAGATAGTTGAACTTTTTGGAAAGGACATTGGTGGTTTTTTGGTGTGAGTTT
The DNA here is from genome assembly GCA_949715965.1 of Dysmachus trigonus. Classification (NCBI taxonomy): domain Eukaryota; kingdom Metazoa; phylum Arthropoda; class Insecta; order Diptera; family Asilidae; genus Dysmachus; species Dysmachus trigonus. The sequence goes on from OX454319.1 coordinate 76,258,873, forward strand.
GATGTAGCTGCGTTGAGTAGATTGAAAGATAAAAATAAACTGATGATGTGCATACTATGAAAATTCCGAATTTATTAATCACCCTGTAACTCCCAAACTGTTGAGATTGCCCTCTCCCACTGTCATAAATTTTTTTGTTTATCTGGGTGAGAAAAAAAAAATATTTTTTTTTTCAGTAATGGAACTAAAACTCACCTTAACATTTCATCATTTTTATGTATTGGCGTCCATTTATCCATTTTCTTTGTTGCCAGGATTTGTACGTATTTGTTTCATCGACAATCGTCTGGAATATCTCGTTTGTATCAAGTAAAATGTAGTAATGCTGTGCTATAATCTTAGATCTCACAAACGGAATCACATGTGAGTTAATTTCAACGATATCTGACCAATGGTTATTATTTTCATTTTCTTTTTGATCATCTTCATCCTCGGTATCAGATTCAGCAGCGCCTTATTGTAGATAAATCAAGAAGATCGTCAGAGGAATTACTTCGGGAAGAAGATAATGTATGAGAAATAACTCGAAGATTTTTTTTTATCCGATTACATATTATGAAGTAAATTGTAAGGGGATATTTTAAGTGAAATATCGCTGTATAATGCCAAAAATAATATTACAATAATGCAATATTATTTATATACTGTATTGTTATAAAAATGATAAAGCACTCTTATGAAATATGAACTTCGTTGTGAAATACCAGAAAATGCTTCCTAATTTCTAATGACTATGGAAATTAATTGAGTCGCGGCATTCAAAGCGGTAATTTCCTCAAAAAAATTGTCTAACAAGAATAACGAAGTGCACTGCAGCGCCACGGTGGTCACGGGTGACTACTAGCGAAATAAACACATAGTTGATAAGAATATGATTTTATTTCATATCATATTATTTACTTTTTTCTATTGTATAATAAGAATAATTAGTATTACTAATAATACTGTAGCCCCTGAAGCCGCACCATATAAAAAATGCGCGACAGTCAACGTACCAAGTTCAATGGGGAAGATAACTAATCAGTAGAAAAGTTTGTATTCGATTTTGAAAAGAATATTGAACTTCTGAATTGGAGCGAATTTCCAATGTTATTATTCTTAAATAGACTATATTATTTAAAAAAAAAAAAGCTCTATAATCTATACAAAGGCTATAGCGGGATAAGGTGGCGAAAATTGCCCCCAGCGGAATCGCTACGACGGGTCGCGCTTTCGATAGGTTGTGTCAAAAGATGCCTCCATGCAAGTTTTTAGCCCTCTAAGTCTACAGTTACCGGTAAAATCGGTTTCCCCCCTTTTTTCGAAAATAAATTCGTACGGCCGCAGTTTTTATCCAAAAATTCTGAAAATTTCCACAAGGCTTTATTTTTATGTTACCAATAATCGTGGATTTTATTTTTATTTTTACCTTTAAAATTGGGGTCAAGAGAGCCATTTTAATTTTTCAAATTATTTTTAGGTTAGGAACCTTATTTTTCGACAAGTTTTAAACCATTGTTTTTTAAGGCTGTTTTTCCGTTCTTTCGAATGGCCGAATCAAAATATCGAATTTCAGGGTGCGTCATTCCGAAAAATCGAAAAAACCGTTTTTTTTTTTGCATTTTTTTCCACTAATTTAAGGCATAACCTCAAAATTCAAGGGCGCAATACTTACCCATACAACCAAAAATAGTCCAGGACTCATTATCAGTTGAAAACATGATTGCAGGATCGATTTTTATGTTTTAAAAATCGAAAAAAACTAATTTTTTTTTGGCATTTTAGCGTTTTACTTGATATATAACCTTGAAATTAAAGAGCGCAATGCGCAATGCTCACCCACATATGACCCGCATATGACCACACACACTTATTTTTAGGTGAAAACATTCTTTTAGTATCGATTATTACGTCTCAAAACTAAAAAAAACTAAGTTTTTTGACATTTTAGCCATATATTTAAAGCATAACCACAAAAAGGCCTAATACTTGCGACAACGTTCAAGGACTCATTCTTAAGTGGAAAAATTGTTGCAGTATCAAATAGTATCAAAAATCAAAATTCCCTTTTCCAATATTTATTTGAGACGTAAACTCAATAGCTAAAATGATAGCGTTCTGCGGTACCCAGGATATTTTTTTGCCAAGGAGAGATATCTTTCGAACAATTTTTTTCCATGTCATGTGATGTCATATTCTCTCTTAGTGTCGTATTACATTTTGCGTTTAAAGCATTAGACTCATGCAACAGATCATTCGAACCAAGAGAATGTTAGCCTATATATATTTAGCCATACGGCTTGATATTCCCATTCAATTATTTAACTATTATTAATAATCAGATAAATCAATTTGCGCGATTAATATTTTTCTTATTCACTTGTAAACTACTAAAACTAAAAACAGTGCATTATATTCAATATGACGGCGGATGATATTTAATGTTCGGAAGAAGTTTTCAAATTCTCCTCCCTAAAAGGGGGGAATGTGAAGATCCCAACAAATTATTGGTCCATTGAATGATATTGAGTAAAAACCCAATTCTATTGGCTACAGTGGTATCTTGCGCCATACCTGTGACTGTGCTAATGGGTAACGTACTGTCGGCTCTTCCTCCCATATTGCTGCTGTCATTTGTTATCTAGCTAATGCTAGATTTAAATCAAAGATTATTAGACCATCTAAGATACTCTGAAATATTTTCAACTTCAGATATTAAGTAAGTCATAGAAGAAGATAGTGACGAAGATGGCGAATGTGGAGACTTACTGCAGAATAAAACATTATTATTTTTTATTAAATACATACTGTTATAACTATGTTTTTACTACTTATATATTTAATAATATATACATTTATTTATATTTTGATAGAAATTGGACTTGTTTTTTTGTATCATTGTATATAAACGTTATTCCAGCCTAGATTGAAAATATATCCTTATTTCATGCAAATAAATTAATAATATGAAGTTTCCCTATGTTTCATGCTTTGCCATGTTTGTTAACATTCTAGTCGATATTGCAACAATTTTCCTACTTAAGAATGAGTCCTTGAAAGTTGTTGTATTGGCAAGTATTAGGCCTTTTTGTGGTTATGCTTTAAATATATGGCTAAAATGTCAAAAAACTTAGTTTTTTTGAGTTTTGAGACGTAATAATCGATACTAAAAGAATGTTTTCACCTAAAAATAAGTCCTAGAGTGTGTGTGGTCATATGGGTGAGCATTGCGCATTGCGCTCTTTAATTTCAAGGTTATATATTATTATATAAATCCACGATTATTGGTAACATAAAAATAAAGCTTTGTGTAAATTTTCAGAATTTTTGGATAAAAACTGCGGCCTTACGAATTTATTTTCGAAAAAAGGGGCGAAACCGATTTTACCGGTAACTGTAGACTTAGAGGGCTAAAAACTTGCATGGAGGCATCTTTTGACACAACCTATCGAAAGCGCGACCCGTCGTCGTAGCGATTCCGCTGGGGACAATTTTCACCACCTTATCCCGCTATAACCTTTGTAAGAGCAATATATAATGCAGCATACAAATAATAAAATATATACTATTATATAAATATAACTTAAATGTTGGAAATGGTATTCCAGCCCACAAGCTAATAGAAGTAGAATAGTCCAAGTGGTGGTCATTAAGTGAAAATATTTCAATTTTTACAACAAATATGTTTTGTCGCCTGCAATACCTTTTCCAACATTTAAGTTATATTTATGTAATAGTATATATTTTATTATTATTTTATTATGAAGAGGTATCGAACAAATAAATATTTTAAGGTGCATTATATATAGATTATATAGTAGAGCTTGTTTTTCGCTTTTCAGTTGATTCATTCGGGTTTTTTGTTTTGTCACACTTTTTAGTTCTTAGTAATAAAAAAGCTGTTCAGTTAATTATTGCTATGCTAAATAAGCTCTACAGTAAAGTTAGATTAAAAAGATAGAGGTCGAATAAAAAAAGGTACTAACTAAATTAAATTTTCGGCAAGTTTTATCCGCCAATTGTAAACTTCAATATATTAATTTGTAGTGTTCAAATCCCCTAGACGTTGAAGAATTTTCATCGTGTGGCCGATTCAACAGCTTTTTGGGATCAACCGTACTGATAGCCAACCCAGCTAATGTTTTTACGCGGCTAAAAGCTACGTAAACTTGACCCTTTGCAAAGACATTCGAGCTGAGGTCCACAACGACGCTATATAAAATACATACTATCATATAAATATAACTTAAATGTTGGAAAAGGTATTGCGGGCGACAAAACATATTTGTTGTAAAAATTGAAATATTTTCACTTAGAGACCACCACTTTACGAGACAATGCCATTTTATAAATAAATAATTCAAATAGATTCGATAGTAGCCTATATATTAACTAACTTAAACTTAAAAGTTAAAAATGAAATTTTTTATTACTTTAAAGAAAAGAGCGAGAGAGAGAGTCGCGCCAGCCAAGGCAAGTTTATAAACTCAAATTACTGTGGGACTCCAAAAATAACTAATTAGATATTGTAAATATTTAAGTATCAATAATTTTGTATATTAGCCTTTAATGCTCTTTTCTTTAAAGTAATAAGAAATATTATTTTTATCTTTTTAGTTTAAATTTTTACATACATATATAGGCAAGGATTTAAAGTCAGTTTTTATTTTTTTGTGAACATTTATTTTATCTTTCAATTTTTATTTAATAGGAAGTGGGTTAAATGGGATTCACCTCCTAATTTTCCACCCTAAGAGGTGGGTTATTTTATTCAACCGATCCCCGAAATATAGCCTATTCAATAAAAAAAGAATCATTAAAATTGGTTCATAATTGACGAAGAGATCGCGTAACATACACACAAGAGATGGGGTATTTTCTTCAAATTTTATTGGACCACCCTTGACATATAGCCTATTCAATAAATGAAGAATCATTAAAATCGGTTCACAATTTGTGAAGATATCGCTTAACATACACAATAAAAACAACAACAAAATACAGTCGACTTGAGAACCTCCTCCTTTTTTTTTAAGTCGGTTAATATTATACATATTAATATTAAGAAGAATTTTAAGAAGCAAAAATGCTTCGGTTTAAAATTGTCGGATGTTCATTTCAATCAAAATTTCAATTCAACATAGAGATTCTGATACAGTATAATATTACTATACAGAGTGATCCAAAAGTATGGAAACGACTAAATAACTTTCGAGGAATGCATTTTGGACAAAAAAGTTTTAGACAAAAGTCTTAGGAATTTTCCCTGGCTATTTAATGGTGGCCGTAGATTTGACCTTGACCATGGCCTTGAAGGTTATTTCAAGGGCAAGTTGACTTTTTTAAATTGTAACCCATATTTTGGACCACGGAAATGGAAAGAGTAGAAAATTTTACGTTCGACTATGATCTTAACCATGACCTCGAAGGCCATATCAAGGTCAATATGGCTCTTTAAAGGGAACCGGCATTGTTACTGCGAATTTGGAAAGAGTGTAAGTTTTACGTCCGAATGTGACTTTGACAACAACCGTGATCTTGGCCATGAACTTGACCATGACCTCGAAGGTCACATCAAGGTCAAGTTGGTTTTTTGAAGGGGAAACCATATTTTTCGCTTGCCAAATTTTTTTTCTATTGGCTTTAGGCTTATATTGTGGTGGATTACCACACAAAACACTTGAATAAATAATCACACCAAATTTGACCTAAATCGGTTCAGCCAATCCGGAGATTAACTGTTCGCCATTTGAAAAAACTTTTTGAAATTTTGAGAAAAACTCTTTTAAAGTTTTTTTCCAATATATTATATAGCCGTAATTACCGACGGAGAGCGAAAAAGGCGCGCATGCTTAAACCTCTTTAGCTATTTTTCTTTTGAAGTTTCTTAATAAAATTTTGAGAATTAATTTCTGAAGGTAAGTCTAAGGAATTGAAAAATGCAAAAAAAAAAAAATTTAATTTTTAGAAAATTATTACCGGTACTACCCCCTTAAATGCGTTAATTAGGGACATATTGCTTCAAGGTTCCCCCAGAAAGTGCGGAAGCAATCGGCTTACTAGTGTAATTAGTATATCTGAATTAACTGTATCATTAGAAGATCTTATACATATATTGGAATTGATGTTACTCTTGTGAAAGAAAGTCTATGCGAACAGTATAACATCATAATCATATCCCGAGAGCAAACAGGACTAGACTAAACCCGTGATAAAACTGCTGGCAAATCGACTATTGGAATTGGTATCGATAATCATGTGTATAAGCATACTGCTAATAATTATGTTATTCTTGAGTATGCTATGAAACCATCAATGATCGACAGGCTGAAGTAAGCTAAGCATCAAAGGAACGGAGGTTTCAATCGTCGACAAAAGAAAATGATGAGATCTTGAACTTTCTTAGCTCAAACGATGGCAGTGACTTAGATGTGGATCCGAAGTTCAAAGAATTAAAAAGAATATACGAACCTCAAGAATGACGACCCCGGCAGATGATCGTTTTCGTAATTTTCAATTAAAATAATAATTAAATAATCTAATACTAGTAATAATTGTACGAGTTTTTATTCTGATACCACTACGAAACCGTAAATTTTTTAATTTAGTTATAAAAAATAAATATCATTCACAAAATTCACTCAGTAGTTGACTCATTTATTTTTTATAAAATTATTGCGATAATAAGATCAAAAAAGTTAGGTATATGAAATACATCAAAATTTTGAAATTTTTATCTTCCCATAGCCCTTATAATAATACTAAAAATTATTCACTAGCACTAATGAAATGTTATTGTTGTTTAAAAGTTGTATAAACCAAAAACAAAGATTTAGAGAATACATAAAGAACTTAAAAAAATGTTCACTTCATCCAGACTGGTACAAGCAAGTATTCATTATTTCACTTATTTATTTATTTTATAATAACCATCAATTTGAATTCATTGTTCTACTCAGAGTCTCTCTACTAAATGCTATTCTTATAAATCTGAAAAAATACTGCAATGAATAACTTCTGATTTTGTTGCAATATATCGCAGAATCAGCGAAAAATAAAATCAGGCCTATAAAATTTGGTATATATTTTTTTGGTTTGTTATTCGCTCAAAAAACCACAGAGTCCACAATTGCATCATAAATCAAAGCATCTGACTTCAATCACGGCGATCAATTAAGCAATTTTATGCTTTGCTATGCTTTACATTTATGCGGCTTTAGTAAAAGCATTACCATTTATGCTACTCAATTAAGTACAGAGGAACAGCATAATTGGCTTAAATGATGGTTCCTCAATTGCATCATAAATCACACGACCAACTCCATAGCACGAATTACATATATGATATAATACGATTGATCCAGTTCCATTTATTATCATTTTATTGATTAAAAATTCTCATTACAACGATATTCTTTACAAAATTTAACAAAGCTTAGAAAGAAGTGTGAAGGCGCCGGTACCATTTTTACCAGGAAGACCAACCATAAGTCTACTTGAAGGTGAGTTTAATTCATCTCGCCGACCTAAAATTAAGAGAAATTTTATTTATTTAGATTTTAATAATTTTTTGTTTTTGTTTTTTTTTTTTTTTTAATAAATTACCGTTAATGGTCGCTGACTTGAGGAACTGCAAAGACGACTCAAAAGACATTTGCTGCAGAGGTGAAGGTGAAAACTCCATGCCCTTTCTGCTGAGTGGTTTAAAGGTTCCATCGGCCGTCATGTAGTCGGCAATTAGAAGCAGATGTCGAGGATCTACAGTAATACCGTAGACGCTAAACACAGTTTGAACCTCTTTTACAACAACCCTTGCAGCAGCTTCAATGCCATACGTATTGGCAATCGCATGAATATCGTTCGAGTATAGGCGATTTAAATCCAACAATTTATTGTACTTAAACATTTCCTGGAGAAGTTTAATGTTTTAAATATTTAATTAATTTTAAATTGATTTTTAAGGGAAATAACGGTTTAAAATTAAAGTTTATAAGGATACTTACCACAATGTTTATACCTTCTGTTTTAAGGATCAAGTCTTCATTATTCCTATAGATAATGGATCTCTTAATTTTATCGACTTGGTAAATGACTGATTTTTTGGCAAGTTCTTTTAAAACGTTTGAAATGTCTACTTTTTTATATTTCAGTGGAAGCTAGGAAAAGAAATAATTAATGCAACTCGACTACTATTATTTAAATCACTTACTTGAAATACTATTCTGCACCACAAGTAATCTTGCTTATCGTAAGTGAAATCATTTACGTTCGCATGGGCCATTACAGAGCTTAGCAATTCGTCTTCATTGACCTCAACTTGATCCCTTTCCTCCAGCATGTCTGGTTCATCGTCATCAATTTCTAGGAATATAAATATTTTAATTTTATTGTCTTTGTTAATATAGTTAGCTTTGTTTACATAGGAACAGGATACAAGTAATTTTAAATCAAAAGTAAAAAGACGAAAAAACAATTTGTGCGTGTAATTGTTACGAGTAATTGAAGTAAAACTATTTTTATGAATACACCCCACGAACAAATTATAGAAACGGGGACGAAAACTGCAATATTTGGGCTTATTTCAGTTATAACAAGTAAATATTTGGAAATTCGATTTGCCAACACTGCGCGTAGGTTGTTGCTATTAAAAAATAATAGTACATTCAAAAGATTTCACTTCATTTTTATTAACCGAAAAAAAATAGCGGATTACACAAAAATGTAGGAACGAAATTATTATAGAAACAAAATGTTAATTTCGTCAAAGAATTGAATGTGTCACATATGAAATTATATAATAATTATATCAGAAGCATTTAATAATTCGTGCTTGTTTTGTCGAATGCAATATGGCGACAATTCATAACAATTATAAGGAAATGTTCTTATACCATATAGTAACTTTAACCCAGAGAAAATCAACACTTTTTGTGTCCACAGGCAAAATCAGAATGAAAGCAAATTAAAAAAAAAACTTCTAGTATATATGTATATCGCTTACCTTCTGGGGCTATTGCGTCTAAGATTTCTTCCTCCTCTGGATCGTCGTACTCATTTTCATCGTGCTTACGGCTTTTCAATCTAATACCAGTGGTATCGCCATCACCCTGTAAATGAATGTTATAATCGTTTAAAAAAAAATCTTTCTTTTTAGGGGTTCTGAGCACCTACGAAGACATATAAATACAACATTTCTTTATATCTGTAACAAACAGTCCTTACACCTAAAATTTAAATAAGATATAATTTATGTAAGATAATTTAAATAAGATTTAAAACAAAATCATTAAAACATTTTTGGGAATAATTAAATAGCTGCTTACTCAAAATCTTATCAGGGCTAAAAATAACATGAAGAGTCATTGATAGTGATTTTGACCGCAAGGCGGGATACAATCGCCGTTGACTTCTTAATTATGCTATGTGAGCTTGGCCATTGATTATACTAATGACTTCACTATTAAACTACCTAAAATCGTTCTTGTACTTTTTACAAAAAGGTATCGTCTGGACTTTGATATTATATTCATCCAAGATGAAGACTGTGATTAAGTATTCTGATGAGTTTAAATGTTTGGGTAACTGACTCGATAAACGTCGTCGTAGAGAAATAAGAGACAATCTCGCATCGGCGAAACTTGATATTGAAATCCGTAATTAGAAAATGTAAGTAAATTAATAAACTCTTACTTAGACGATTTTTATTGTGAATGGAATTCAAAAATGGCAGTGACAATATCCATGTTCACTTTTACCTGTTTTTTCTAAATTTCTGATTTTTAAAACCATGTAACAAAGGTACCGTGTAAATTGGAGGATAGGCGTAGTTTAAATTACGTACTTTATTTAATAGGGTAATAGAAAAAACATGTTACACCAATTATTAATATTAAGAAAGGAAATCTTTTCGTACACTTACAGAAGAGACTACGGAGAATGAGTTCCGTATGGTAGTTTTTATGATGTATTCTCAAAAACTATATTAATTCCAGTAAAGGATGTTGGTACACTTACGTTAGACGTCCCCTTCTCCTAACTGCTGAAAATTAATTAAAAGAGACCTTGATTTTCCATTTTTCCGATTCTTAAAGCAACGTTGGGAGTCCATTCTTAGTACTTAGATAAATGACCGAAATGCACTCGAAAGATTAAAATTCTTTTAGTGTCCTAACAGTTTCTCATTCTATACTTTCATAGATCTATATGGGCATGATTTTACTTTTTAAAATGAAAATCCCAGCAACTGAACCCTAATTTATGCGTGTCCAATACCGTTTTTAATATAAAATAAAGTAGTTAAGCAAATTTTTGATACTCGATTTACCTCATCTTCTTCGGACGAATCGGCTACATCAAACACTGCCGGCTTATCGGACTGAATGTTCTCTTCATCTTCGTCGTCTTTTTCCCCGGTTTCGTTCTGTTTCTTTTCACCTACTTCCACACTAACAAGAATGAATTAAAAGCAAGGAAATTTAAATATTGAAATTCCACTTACGCAGCAATTTTGCTTTTTGAGTAATTTCCAATTGATCTAAACAGTGATTTAAAGAAAGAATCACTCATGTATTTAATGATCATTTTTGGCTTTACACAAAAGTATTCTTGGTAAGCATCTCTAGGCAGAAAATTGAATTTTATCGTAAATCTGCAAGCTCTTTCAGGGCGATGCACAATTTCAACTTTGACATTAACAGCTGCAATAATAAAACAAGAAAAGTGGTTAAAATTAAACATTTTTAAAATTCTATAAATATAAATTTCCCTGGAAATTCATTCAATTCGACATAGTGGTCCCGCTATCTTGAATATAAAAATGTCGATGACAGATTCCAAATCAGCAACCCAGGAAATTCCCGAGCACCTTTTTTTTACAACATTCTATTGTACAGGGAAAATAAACTCACTTTCTAAAACATCAGCCAACGTAACTCTGTTCAATCTGACCCTCATCTTCTCGGCGTGCTTTTCCTGGGATGGTTTGAAGGGAATATCCATAGACGGTGTCTTGATGTTGGCCGAGGCCATCATAAGAATTTCCCTAAGACGTGGTATACCGAGAGTCACGTTCATTTCACCTCGACCAGCAAAATGAAAAGTGTTCAATGTCATCTGAGTGGAGGGTTCACCAATTGATTGTGCTGCCAGAAGACCAACCGGTTCACCAGGAGCTGCCATTGATTTTATACTCTTTATATACAAAATATCTCGGATTGCAGACTCCCGGTGAGGGTACTGATCCATGTATGAATTCATAAGGTCTTCAATATACTCATTAATGGCTCCATATATGCTGTCCGGCTTGTATTTACAGAAGACGGGATCGGGACATGGTGTATACTTCTTTTGGTATCTGGAGGAGATATTAGAATCACAATTAAAGTAAAGAATGTAATTTCACCTCAGTCATGTATTATGATATCTACATACCTTTCTTTATGTTCTGGAGTAGCCTTTTTCCAGAGAGCGATTATTTTTTCATCAATATTTAGTCTACCTGTAAATGTGTTCAGCTCATTTGGATTTTCCACTTCAATCTCATTACGCACTTCGGCAGAGAACTGTAGGAAACTGGAATTTCTTCGTTTTTCCTTTGGATTCCCATTTTTCTTCCGCCATTGTTTCAACTTTTTCATATGTTTTCTTATTAATTCTAAATCGTCCTCATTTGCAATTTTATCTTTTTGAGATGCATGTAAGATAACTCCTGCATTATCGTCAAGGAAGTCAAGACATTTTTTGTTGAAAAATCTCGCCTTTAAAATGTCCATGCCGTCTTCCCCATACATAAACTAAGTAAATTATTGAGATTTTCTTAAAAAGAATAAATTTTTCTTGTTACCTGAACAACACTGTTGTCGCTGTCACGAACTGTTAAATCGTAGTTGACATTAAGGCCTTCTAAGTGCTTGATTAGACATCTTTGCAGATAACCAGATCTACTAGTTTTCACAGCTGTATCGATAAGACCCTGCAAAAAATTGAAATAAGTATAAGAGGGTACCTCCCAGATAGTGTTCAGCTTTAGAAACACTTTAACACATTGTAAGCATTGGTACTGTTCACAATACAACACACACTTTTTCGGGATAAAAGCAGGAAAGCTATGTTTTACCAATATTATTTTTACACGTCATACAAATTATAATGAAATGAAACCGGGTAATTAGTATTGCTCGCGAAATCCTAGGTTCTAGGTGATCGAAATAGTATATTAAAATGCTTTTAAACTTTCCTCTTTCTAATTCAAGCCTGAAGTTGTGTGTTCCTGTTAATAACTCGACCTTAACAATGTGAGATGATATCAAATCCAGATTTTATGGATATGATAATGAAACATGAAAAAAATTTGTTGGTACAAAATTCAGTTTCAAAATTCGACAGAACCTATTGCAAAAGAATGTAAATGGGGTGATTGAACAGGAAGATAAAGAAAAAGTTATATATGGGACATTCCACGTCAACCGGGCCACCTAAATGACCAAAAATCATGGAGACCTAGAAAATTGTTTTTGGGCTTAAATTTTTGGTCTATCTTTACTCTTCAAAAATTGACCTGGCGTTTTTCTAAGTAAGAAATGTCTTTTGCAAATTTTTGAATAAAATAGCCGTTTTTGAGAAATAAATTCATGAATTTTTAAAAATTTTCTATCTTGATGAAATCCTAAATTTCGGTCTTATATAGAAAAAAATTGACAATTGGCATATTAGAAAGATTTAAAAAATACTCAGGTGTTAGGAGGTTGCTAGTGATGAATGCAATGTCAGATGTCAAAAAAATTCAAAATGTCGGATCCAATATGGCCAATATGGATTTCATCAAGATAGAAAATTTTTAAAATACATGAATTTTTCTCTCAAAAACGGCAATTTTATTCAAAAATTTGGAAAAGACATTTCTTACTTAGAATTTTATGCAGAATATCATAGTATTTTTTTTATTCAAATTTCGTTCATTTTTGAAAAGTTGGCCGCCATATTGGATCCGCCATTTTGAATTTTTCAAAACGCCAGGTCAATTTCTGAAGAGTAAAGATAGACCAAAAATTTAAGCCCAAAAACAATTTTCTAGGTCTCCATGATTTATGGTCATTTAGGTGGCTCGGTTGACGTGGAATGTCCCATATGTATTGCAGTTCTGCGATTGGATACGTGCGTGGGAATTATTTTTGTAAATTTTTCCATATTTTTAATAAAATAACAGGAAAATAAAAAAATCTGCAATTCGAGCAGCATGATATGATTTCCAACTATTTTTGGATGAAACTGATGTTAACCCCTTAGAGGTACTTATACCCGAAATTCTGCGAATAAAAATTACACGAAGAAAATTTCTTTCGAGCTTTTATTGTCTTCCAAAAAATGTTAGATAGTTAGTAAACACCCTGTGTAATCACTTTCGTTAGTTCTGTAGTAACTTTCGTACAGCGCACCTATCATGTGCAGTCAAAAATATGTATGCCTCCCAGGGATTAATTTTTAGCTTTTAGGTCTCAGCATTTTTCTTTGTTTAAGAATTCAAATTTCAGACAAAAAAATCGCATAACTTCCATATTTCATACTGAAATAAAGGTTGGACGTACTTCGAGAGCCCACCATCATGAATTTCATACATACAGCAAATTTGAAATCAGCGACTCCGAAAACCCCCATAAACTAATTTTTAACTCATTATTCTGCGCGAATAGGTAATAGCCAAACAACTTTTACAATAGTAAATAACTTACCTCACGGCCAGCCATACAGTGAAAAAAGAAATCCTGAGGTTGAATGCCGGTCATAAACCGTCCATCGATAAATCCACCTGATTTCGGAGATGTTTCAAAAGTTGCAAAACTAGGCAATGATTTACCTTTAAGAAAATAAAAAATAAAGATTTTTAATCTTAACATTTTATAAAGAACATTACCAGAAATCATAAGAGGTGGACGCTTTCCTTCCAATTCAATCTGTCCTAGCAAACAAGAAATTTGCATCGTATTGACCATAGAACCTTTTGCACCAGAAAGAACCATAAGTTGCAAATTATTTTCAGGAAACTTGCTAATTAGTCCAGCTGGTAAACAGACTTTATTTATTCGATTTGTGTACTTGTCTAGCATTGATTTGTACTTGCGATCCAAAATTACTCGAAATTTAGGCGTTTTTATATATGCCTGTTCCATTTCTGCTGCAAGAACATCAGCTGGTGGGACTTCATCCATTTCTAACGCACTTGCAGCTACTTCATCCCCAATCAACCGACATTCTTTTACAATTTTTTTGCGTTTCTCATCGGCTTGTGCGCTAACTAAAATATCGTGTACACCCAGGGTAAATCCTTCCCTTTGGAGAAATGTAGTGAAAACCTTTGTGAAGGCAGTCAGCAGACGAGTCGATGTATGACCACCATAAAGTTCATACACACAATGCACTAAACCATATTGCGTTGCACCGTATTGCTGTTTGTCTAGAACTCCTACAAGAAGTTCACCAGATCGAATGATTACCTCACTTTCAGACATTTGAAGTCCTTTAATTTTTGATATCCCATTAATCAAATTTTGCGGCTTACGCGAGATCCAAATTTTATCGTTTATTTTAGCTGTCGAAGCCAAATTAATGGAAGGATATCCTTCAGGTATTAAATTGATTAAAATAGTGGAGAGAATTTGTTTCCCCGACCAAAGTCTTTTAGGTTTAATAATAGTCGGCGGCAGAAGCTTTATACGCCCTCTAATATGTGACAATCCCTGAAAGACCAACTGCTGGTAGTCATCCTTGTTAAAGAATCTTCCCCTTATCGACAACTTCACTCCGGAAATAACATGATCCTGGATAAGACCTCCAAGAGGTTTTCCATCCTTTGGGACTAAATATTGGTTTTCCACGTTTACAATGTTATATGCCTCGCTACGGGCAAGTTCGCTTTGTGGAAAGTGCGCATTCATTTCGTCACCATCGAAATCAGCATTGTATGATTTACAGTTGGAATAATGCAATCTGAATGTCTTTTCACCCTGAAGAATTCGTGCCTTGTGAGCCATAATACTCGGTTTGTGCAAGGTTGGCTGGCGATTCAGCAAAAGTACGTCTCCATTCAGCAAGTGTCGATGAACAATTTTTATTCCATTCTCTGGATTTGTAAGTAGCAATTTTGCAAGACTTTCTCTTTTCGCTGGATTTCCTGGAGGAATTATTATTCTGTTTCCCCTTTCATCCTCGATATAATTTGCCCTGGGAATAGATATGATTATAAATTTACTAAATCATCTCGTACAACGCCGTTTTTTTTTACCCAGGATGAACTTCGGGCCCATTTCTCACCATCTTCCGCAGTTCGGATATATTCCAGGAGGTGACCGGGACTGGGTACGAAAGCTTTCGAGCAAAAATGTCTGGGATGCCGATTTCTTCTACATTTATGTTTGGATCAGGCGTTATTACTGTACGAGCAGCGTAATTAACACGCTTGCCCATCATATGCTTACGAATGAGACCCTCCTTCTTTTCTATAAGCTGAAATAAAAAATGGTTTAGCTAGGCAATAATTTTGAAGTGGTTAAAGAGATGCAATATAATACAATGTAACAGTCCCGAGGTAGATTTCTGATTTTAAATAATGCTTAAATGTTTACTTTGTGATGTAAGCAAGGAACGATTTTTGGAAATTCAACCTAGAATGTAAAAATGGACTTTTTTTATTTATTTTTTATATTAACTATTATAACTTTGTGATTAATTCGTTAAGCGCTTAAAAACCCAATATTACAGTTCTCGAGCAAAAAAACCCCTTAATAATAACTACATAAAGTTTTATAAAAATTTCCGATGCCGAGATTTATATACATTTTAACTAGAATAAGGAAAATATGAAAAAATGCGGATTTGTTGGGTATTTTTTTTTTTTTATAGAAGTCAAAATTATAGAAATAACGATTTTTTCCCCATTTGCTTGTCATATTCTCCCTCATTTTACTAGATCTCATTTAAAATTAGCAGTTTAGTATTAGCGTAATCGATCGATGCCTTAAAAAAATTAATAATATAAATAAATTTAAGAAAATAAAATACAATCATATTTTTTAAGGGTTTTCTTCATTGAATGCTTACTGATGCGATGCTGCTAATTTTAAATAAAATTCAATAAAATAAGGATGAACCTTACAATAAAATATTAAACAAAATTACAGATTTATGAGACGAAAAAACTCCTCCGGGTCCGTAGGTAATATTGACAAAATATTCATCGCAATCAATATTACTAAGGCAATGTTGAAGTTGGGAGAAATGTTTATCATTATGATAAATAAACTACCAAATTTCATCGATTTGTCGATTTATTTTTTACTGAAGCTAACAACAATGTTAGTACCTCAGGTACTTTTTTAACAGGTCCTAATGGGCGAATTATTTTCACCAAAACCCAAAATGTCAATCTAACAAAGCTAATGGTGTTCTCCGAGGTCTATTCTCCTTTTAAACTTAGATAGTGTAGTAGTAGCATCAACATTAAACTTCGAAGTAAACGTACAAGGTTGCTTTATTAAGGCAATAAATAAATATAAAAATTACAATCAAGTTTCAATTTGAATGGGTAATCAGCCAAAAGAAGTTGTGGATCAAACTAATTTTAATAATTCGTTTTGCGTTCAGTTTTTCAGTGAATTTTGCCGCGGGCAACAACTAGTACAACATAAGTTTTTAGAAAAAATATAATGTCGGCATTGGTATTCCTTAGACTGGTTACCTATTTTTGCTAATTTTGAGTATTTGCCTTCCTTGAAACGAACGGTGACATAATTAATAGTGCCAATTGTTAAACACATTATTTTTAAAGCGCTCAAAAGTGAAAATAATTTGATCTTACAAGGAGACCACCAAGATTGTCCACCTCCGATTTCAATGATTTTTATATATGTTGTTATCTTTGAGTAAGTGAGTAATTACCCAAAAGGAATTCACGCAACGCTCAATAGTTTCAAAGTTTCTTCTACCAAGCAACTTAAATATAAGCTCAGTTTGCATGCCGTTTTCAAGGCAGCACGTAGCCTAGTGGGCTAGTGACGTGGTTCGCACGTAGACGGTCAGGGTTCGTTTCCTGCTAACGTAATTCTTTTTTTTTTTTTTTATGCAAGTCACAAATAATATAATTAATTTTCCCTAGTAATATAAGCAGAAAAAAATATCAATAAAAACGTTCATAATTTTTGAGTAAATTAAAATAACATACATACACAATACTTTTTTTATAAAATTAGTGAATGAATTTTTTAATTTCATAAAAAATAAGTAATTAATTGATTAATTAATTATTTACTCTGATTTTCAATTTTTTTAGCTACCTTTCTTTGCTTCAAGATTTTCCAAGTAATATAAAAAGAAAAAAATATCAATGAAAACGTCGATAATTTTTTGTAAATTTAATTAACATGTACTTTATTCATAAAATTGATGATTAAATTTTCTAATTTCATAAATAAAAAAAAAAAAAAAAAAAAAAATGTGCGAGTCATTTCACCAGCTTACTAGGCTACGCGCCGCTTTGCCAAACGCATGCAAACTGAACTTATATTTAAGTTGCTTGGTAGACTTTGATACTATTCAGTGTTGCGTGAATTCCTTTTGGATAATTACTCACTTACTCAAATATAACATATATAAAAATCATTAGATAGATCTATTTTGTTCGTTCGCCGCACCCATTGGTCTGAAATAACCAAACTTACCTGTTTTAGTCCTTGAAAGGGAGTTTTTTCTCTAGTTGCAGCAACATCGAGAAGCTGATCCAAGCGATCTTGCAGCTCTTGCCATGCATAATACATTTTTTCATAAGCGGTAGATCCTCTACAGCTGTCGTACAGGTCCTAAATGTAAAGTGATTTAAAAATATAACAAGAACATCAAAAGAATAATTCACCTTTTCCTCCTTCTTCAGGTCGACCCCTTCCGTTTTGATATTTATAAGAATTAATCGCAGTACAAAATTTGCTTCTATTATATTCTTATAAAGAGTAGTTTGAGGGTGCTCTAATTGTTCGCCACGGACAAAATTTGTTGGACGAGCCTTCGACGGTGTTACAGGAATAATGTCCATAAATAGTAAATCAACAGGACTTTCCAGGCCATTTGCAGGACTTTTTAAAATTGGAAAGAGCTCTTGCAACAAGATTGCATGATTTTTGTAGACCTCTCGTAGTTGTGCTCTACATTCATCACCTAGAAGAACTTTATTTCTTGAAGAGACGGTGGCCTTGTCTCCCACTTTACTTGTCTTCTCACTGGGAAATATTTTGATGAAATGTATTTTAGTCAACAAACATAAAACAAATGTCGTACTTAAGCGCTTGATTTTCAAACTTCGATATTCCAACTATAAGCTTCTTGTAGGATATCTTGACACTATTCAGATATTGTTTGCAGTAGAGGCATTTTTTATTAGATGGATTCTGTAAGGCGGACTGGATGATGTTCTGGCGGATAGCACACGATGTTTTAGTTACATTTACATTGTTAATACCTAAAACAATTAGATTTTTCAATCAAGCGACTTTAGAAGATATTACTTTAAACCTACACTCTACTCTACTCTAATTTTAGGCCTTGTTCCTGTATTTAAGTCAAAATGAAAATAACTCATTTCAGAAGTTTAAAATTAAGAAAAAAAATTTACAGACAATTATACAAAAATATTCAATGTTGTACATAAAATAATGAAAACAATTAAACTATATAAAGTAGAATGCAGAAGTGCAAGGGATATACATAGAAGAAACGGAAAAATAAAATAATTATGTAGAAAGAGGGGAATATTTAATTGTAGTAAAATTAATTTAAAATAATGAATAAATAACTAATAGATTACACACAGACGGATGAAGAGGGAGAATCTGATTGGCAAGAAACTATATTAATTTTTTTTTACTTTTGTTCCTAATATTGGATGCAAAACTATGTAAAGCTATGACTATGTATTTTTTTTGATATACCTAGTTATTTTTATAGATTTTCTTTAAGACTAATTTCAATTTCCTAGTGTGGACTAGTTTGTTTTGCTGCCAGTTTGACTTCAAATCTCATCCTTCAGCTCAGCATTAAATCCATATAAGAACGAAGGATTCGTAAAATAAAATTTTAGAAGGAAAACAATCTAACAGGGCGGTATCGCTACAAGTTGCTCTTAACGACAAACTATACACCCGATTACCTTAAAATCTTATACTTTAAAATATTCCCGACTTAATGAGCGTCTACCTATTAAAATATTACTAAATTAAATATTGTCTATGCACACAGTAAATAACCTTTTACGCCTAAGTCAGATTTTAATTTCCACAATGACACTAATCTTCTCATACAAGCTAAAACTTAATTACACCTTGAAGATCTACATGCTCGACAGCGCTTAATTGTTATTTTTAATTATTGCATAAATATTGACATTTTCGTCAATGGGTCATTCCATACAAAATCATCAAAAATTAAAAAAAATTGAAGCCGGACTATTTTTGATTTCGACGAAAATTGGTGGGTAGCTTTGTTTAGATGTCAGAAGAGAAAATTTGCCATCATTTAATTTTTCTGATGTCTCAGCTTCGGTGCGCGACCGCTAGAGCACTCAAAAAGTGTGATTTTTACGCTCTACTACTATGCGCTGTCAAAATTGTTCTATTAGAGATATTTGAACATTTGTGGTCGCAGTTGAAAGCTAAAATATAGTAGTTTTAGGAAAAAAATATGGAAATAGAAAAACATTTTTATTCGAAGTATACTAGCATCATGAAAATACGATTTTTTTCACATTTTTATATGATTTTCAAATAGCTGTAGTATCTTTCCTGGTAAAAAAAAAAAATTTACTTTTTGTGTACATCATGTCCATATATTAAACAAAACAACAGTCCATTATAGACTCGTTCGACAAATGTTTTATATTAAAAAAATAAGCTTGAAATTTGAAAATTTCTGAAAATTGCATATTTCGAGCTTCAAAATGAAAATGTGGGACAGGAGATAGAGAACTGAAATTCTCATGAAATTTAGGTGTAACCTTGAACTTTAAAGACCCGTTGAGTTTGCTTTGTTTTTTGCATCCCTCTAGTAATTACAGCCATTTCAATACAGCTAGTAATGCAGATTTTCCTTTTTAATTAGTTTCTTTTCTTACTTCACAATACGAGGAAACAATAATGTAGTAATAAAAAAAGAACAATGTGCAGCAGATACTCCGTAAATGCTAGCAAACAAATGAGATCAAGCCACTTTACTTCCTTTTGTAGTATATCATAAAAAAGATAGTTTGATTTATAAGTTAAAAACATTTTGTGTAATTAGCGACTACTTAACCCATAGTACTGTAGCTTTCTATTCATTTCAAAAAGTGTTAATTCAATACATCAAAAGATATTATCCAGAATTTAAAAAAATTAAATATTTCATCGATGGATCAGCGGCTCAATACAAAAATAAGAAAAATTTTGTTAATCTATGTCATCATAATGATGATTTTGGGTTGGAAGCAGAGTGGTATTTTTTTGCCACTTCTCACGGGAAAAGTCCATGTGTAGGTGCAGGGGGAACGATCAAACGAATAGTGCGGAAAGCTAGTTTACAACGAATTGAAGATCGTCATATATTAATTACTAAAGCTATGTTCAATTTTTGTTCCGAACAAATTTCTGGAATCGAATTTTTTTTTTTTTTTTTTTTGTATTCAATGCTGATGTTGAAGCTGCGGATAAATTTGTATGTGATAGATTTAGTAATATTGTTACAATAAAGGGAACAAGAATGTTTCATAGTTTTGTACCTATTTCTCAAAGTAAATTGAAAATTCGTAAATACTCGGCTTCAAATAATTCAGAAATTATAAGTATGTCTAACATTTCAAGCATAATAATAAAAAATATTAATAATTCATTGTTGTATTAATAATGATATATATTAATATTAGAGTAACAAAATAAAATTCTGATATTTTAAATCGCATTCTTCATTTACGATAAATTGCATTCTTCTTTTGGGATATATTTATTTAAATCGCCTTCTTCATTTGGGATGTATGTATACGGAGTATCTACTACATATTGTTTTGTTTTTTATTGTTTTTGTTGTTCTTTTTTATTACTGCGTTGTTGTTTCCTCGTATTGTGAAATAAGAAAAGAAACTAATTAAAAAGTAAATCTGCATTATTAGCTGTATTGAAATGGCTGTAATTACTAGAGGGATGCAAAAAACAAGGCAAACTCAACGGGTCTTTAAAGTTCAAGGTTACACCTAAATTTCATGAGAATTTCAGTTCTCTATCTCCTGTCCCACATTTTCATTTTGAAGCTCGAAATATGTAATTTTCAGAAATTTTCAAATTTCAAGCTTATTTTTTTAATATAAAACATTTGTCGAACGAGTCTATAATGGACTGTTGTTTTGTTTAATATATGGACATGATGTACACAAAAAGTAAATTTTTTTTATTTACCAGGAAGGATACTACAGCCATTTGAAAGTCATATAAAAATGTGAAAAAAATCGTATTTTCATGATGCTAGTATACTTCGAATAAAAATGTTTTTCTATTTCCATATTTTTTTCCTAAAACTACTATATTTTAGCTTTGAACTGCGATCACAAATGTTCAAATATCTCTAATAGAACAATTTTGACAGCGCATAGTAGTAGAGCGTAAAAATCACACTTTTTGAGTGCTCTAGCGGTCGCGCACCGAAGCTGAGACATCAAAAAAATTAAATAATGGTGAATTTTCTCTTCTGACATCTAAACAAAGATACCCACCAAGTTTCGTCCAAATCGAAAATAGTACGGCTTTGACCATTTGATGATTTTCTGTAGAATGACCCCAATGGAAAAAATTATGTATTTCAAACATACCTTAAAATCCCTAAATCTTAATTACTTGATTAGTTTTCAAAATAAGAAATAAAAAAGCAACTCTAATTTTAAGGACTTTAACACTGAGTGACCCGATTAATGTTCGTATAAGCATGAGGAACTACGGAATCTTAGTCAATTTAAGCTGATGATACTGCTTATGAACTGCTCCGTTTGCCAACAGCTTTAATAGAAGCAGTGATTTTTTTACCCTAGCTGGTAGTTTGAAAAAATCCTTTTAGTTTCTGCTGAGGAAATAGTACCTAATTATACATTGTAATATACAAGTAGTGAAACAAATTAAATTTTAGGCAAAAAGAATTCTTTTGGAAGAAAAATACGGGAAGAAAAATTACTTTTAAAATTATATTTTGTACCTTTTTGCAATAGCTCCCGCATTTCAGCTATCTTTGGGTGTTGCATTTGTCCAGTTTCCGTTTTAACATAAACGTTGGGGGTGCTTTCGTAAATATTTCGAGATTTGAAAGTCTCCAGCTCCTGAGCCTCAATTATGTACCCCGCATCCACCAGATGCAGCTGAAGAGTAACAATATCGGCGATATGTTCTGAGGGCACGTCCAAGGCAAAGATGAGGTAAATAATAAAACAAACAAAAAGACAGTGAAACCTTACCTGGCATCTGCAACTTATGGCATTTCATGCAAGACATCTTGAGGATGTTGTGGATGAGCTTGAGGAAGAACGGGTTGTACAGGAGCGCGTTGAGCTCTATGTGACCGATATGACCGGAGCAATAGTTGGTGAGCAAGCACGTCTCGCAGGGATCCCTTGATCTTCCGAAACACCCCATACGAGGGTCATATAAGCCACCGCGGAGTGGACGGCCAAGAGAATCGAACGTTAGGCCGCTTATAACCTGAACCACGCTCATTTTCTTGATGTCTTCCGGGGAAAACACGGAAAATTCCAGTTCAATTGGATACAAATCGATGTCCTTCCAAGGGATTCCCATTTTGGAGGGTTTTTCCGAAAACTTTCAAACACAGTTCACAAGATTAATTTAATTTCTCTCGACAATTTTTCGGAAAAAAGTTGCCCCGTAGAACTTATCCACAGCAATCACTAAGTTACCACGTGTGTGAACTGTCAAAATATCACTTGAAATTTGCCGGTTTCAACTACATTCGCGAGAGTGACAAATGTGTGAATACGTGAATTTGCAATTATGTTGATTTTGCTTGGGTAAGTTATGTTTTGATTCTCTGATCGGGCTGCCAGATTTTAACAATTCTTTGTTTACGTTTTTTGAGTTTAATTGGAAAGTGGAAATAATAGCTATATGAAAACGTATCCGGTTTATATGTTTCGAAAATAAAGAAATGAAAATGAAGGTTGAAATGAATAAATCAGTGGAAATCAACTACCTTTCAATTCAATACTTTTAAAAATATATTACTTAACTAATTACTTAAAATATAACGTTAGGAAAGGGAGAAAAAAAGGAATTAGACTCCACTCAATTTGAGTCGGCTTTAACTCAAGTTTTAAGTGAAAATCCATACGATAGACATTTAAAATAGGCTCAACTGTACTCTAGACGTAGCTCAAGTGTAGCTTAAACTTCGTTCAAGTCTTGCTTAGCACTAAATATATATATATATAAATAAAGATGTAAATGTTCGTTTGTTTAAAATCTTAAATCTCTGAAAGTTCTTCACCGATTGCTTTGAAATGTTGACACAATGTTGCATTCGAATAAGCACGTGTTTTTATGTACCTATTTTTTTTTTAACAGCGCTATCGGTTGGACGTAAAAGCAACACACGATACTAAATATTTTACGGCAATGGGAGCGCCATACTAAACATTGATCATACCGGACAGCTACTGTCACTGAACATTTTCAATGTTTCCCGATTGCATTGTTAAATTGAATTTTCATAAATTTCGATTTATTTTCATTTTGATTTAATAATTTGGTATGACATTACGTTGGAATTGAGCTGTTTGTATTTTATAGATCCCGAAACCGCTGAACCGATCTCTTTGAAATTTATAATACGCAGTCTCTATATAAAGGGGAGTGTCATAGGCTACTATGTTTTCAAATGTTCACAAATTTTTTTCCCGTTTTTGAATTTTTATTGAAATTCGCATAAAACTGATTATTTTCGGAGAAGCGTAGCAAGGCAGGTAGATAGATAAACAGATAGAAGATAGATAGATAAATAGATAAGAGATAGATAGATCGCAGATAGATAGATAGAAGATAGTTAGATAGATAGATATAGATAGATAAATACAGGGTGTTCCACGGGAAGTTGGTGAAACTAATCAGCAATTATTTTGAAATGCATGCAGGTATCAAGATGCCTCAAATTGCTTTCAAAAGAAGACATATGGAGTTTTTTTTTCACACATGAATTTATTATGATCAATAATATTTCAATACATTTATTTCCCACTTTTAAAATCGATAAATTTAATGATAAAATCGACGAAGTGTTGACCATCATCACTTGAGCAACATTTGAATGAAATTCAGTTAGAAAACACTCTAAGAAGGTATGGAAAAAAATGATTATTCATGTTCATGTTTTGTCTCATGAATTTTTCTTTAATTTAACGGTGAATGAGATACTTTATTTATAAATTCTAGCATAAAATCGATTGTTTTCCGAGAGACATAGCAACGCATGCAGGGTACAGCTATATATTTATCAATTTTTGATCAAATCAATCGCATATAATAATAATAATAAAAATAAATAAAATAAATAAAAATTGTACCACGATTCGCAGTAAGAAACGCCGTAATGTTAGAATTATTGGAACAGCAACAATGCAAGACTCTAATATTTCGGTGGTTGATTGATTGATTAAAATGGTTTCACAAAAATACAATTTTGAAAAATATTTCAGATTATTCAAATATTTGGGGGATGATTACCCCCCTTTTTAGCGCCTATAGGTGGATTTTGACCCTTTTTGTTTTTTTAAACACATCACATTGCATTTTTGAGATTGATTTAATATAAATAATCTAATAAGAAACATTTTGTTATGTCTTTTCCTTAGTTCGCTGTGAAATGTGCAAAAACAGGCGATTTTTGTGGTCACTCTTTTAGTCTCAATCCAGAAAATCTGTGTTTTATTATTTAATTCCAAGACGTCGAAAATTAAATTAACAATTAAAAAAAATTATATACCCAGGGCATATCTAAGGCCATAGATTTAACACGGTTTTCAGATAACCTGAAACGTATCCCTAATTTTACTATGCATTACTGTGTAAAAATAGATTTGGGTGTACATATCAGGAAAACTTAACTTGCTAAACGTCAGCTACCAATGAAATAATCGGTTTGTTCGTTGAGTTTATTTGAATCCAAGACTTGTAACATGGAATGTTTTTCTAATTTTTTCCCGAAGAAAATCCAAGGAAAGCGGGCACATTAAAAATTTTGCCAGCACATTTCTTTACAGCTGGGATTATCTAATTATTTTATTTTGGGTCATATAAACGAAAGACAGAAATCCATTTGAACATTGTGGCATTTTTAAGAAATTAAGTTTATCAATTTTTACTGAAGAAATCTTCCATACTCAGAAAGTTTCGGTAGTACTCTTCTTCTTTCTGTTCTAAATTTATTGTTATTTTATTTAGGGCTAATTTTTCACTAGTCGGATAAACTTTAACGGATATAAAATTGTAGCCATAATCAACTTCGTTGGGATTTTAAATTATTTTATAATTTATCTCTTAATATTTAAAAACAAAATTTTCACAAATAAGCTGAAAATTATATTTTCCTCACAGCCAAATTAATTTTTTATTTAAAAAGTATAGTTAAGTGACTATTGGAAAATCAACCCTGAGAAACGATTTAGCCCAAATAACGAGCAGATGTTCAAAATCATTCATGTTAATTTTCAAACGGTTTTATTTAGTTTGACTCCGTATATTTGTTTCAAATCTTGCGACAGCTTTTTCAACTACTTCTACTAAATCGATTCTTGTGACAATACATGAAAGAGATAAAAAAAAATGGCGAATTTTAAAATGGCCGCCATACAAATTAGAAAATAAATTCCGATCAAGCTGAAATTTGATATATAGGTAATACATAATACAGTGCAACCTCGATATAACAAATCCGAAGGGAACAAGTAAATATTCGTTATACATATCAAGTAATTCGTTGAACCGAGGTTTGTTATGTTGAGGTTAGGTTGGTCTAAAATTCGTTATAAAGAGGTAAAAAAATAGTTTTATTCACCTCAACATTACGTACTCATCTTGTTAAAGCGAACAACTTCTACTAATAAATGATAACACATTTTTATCAAATTACTGTGTGTATTTTCTATTTAAAAACAATTAGGTAGGTAACAAAATGTTTTTCTTACATTAATAATCAAAATTAAATGCAGTAAAATCCGTAAAAGTAGGTACATATCTTGGTGGGTACATACATTATGTAGGTAATTTAATGTTAATTTCAAAAATTCGCACAACAATTTTTTACAGTTGGCACTGACGACGCGTACGACGTGCAAAATAGAATCGGATCTATTTTGCACGGCGCGTAGCTCGTGTCGCGTCAATGTGTTTAGATGTGCATAGTACCCTATGCTCGATAAGCTTTGTCGTTGTGTGGTCGTACGCTAAGAGTCATACATTGGTGGGAACTTTATATAAAGGTTTTGGGTTGACAAAATTCGTTAATTAGAGGTATTTATACTTTTTCTTGATAGTCGAAAATTGACTCTTATGGACAATTCAAGGGGATTACGAAGAATTCGTTAAATCGAGGAATTCGTTATATTGAGGTACGTTATATTAAGGTTGCACTGTATATAATCCTGATAAGAATGCAATATTATAAAAAACAAATGGCGGATTTCAAAATGATTGATGATGAGGAGAAAAAGTGATCAAGCTGAAATTTGCTACATACGTAAAACATACAGTCCCGGTAACACTGCAATATTATAAAATAAAAAACCAATATGGCGGATTTCAAAATGGCCGCCCTAGAAATTAGAAAAAAATTCCGTCCAAGCTGAAATTTGATTCATAGGTAGTAGATAAAATCCTGATGAAAATGCATTATAAAAAAAAAAAAAAAAAAAAAAAAAATGGCGGACATCAAAATGGTCGTCTCACGGGTTAGAGGGGAAAAAATAATAATCAAACTAAAACTAGAAAATAAAAAAAAGGTAAAAAAAAAAATTTTAAGTTAAACGGTTTTATTTTAAATCATCAGTTGTACGAAAAACTAGAAAATAATCAGGACATGTCTTCTCGTGTCGGATGCCAGGAGCACTTTGTGTTGCTACGTCAGCGGTATAAGGAAATATCCTATAAAAATATTTACAATCTTACATCCTATAAAAATATGTACAATCTTATATCCTATAAAAATATGTACAATATTGTATCCTATAAAAATATGTACAATCTTATATCCTATAAAATTATGTACAATCTAATATCGTATAAAAATGTTTTAACAAGTTAATTACTTAACATTATTCTTCAGTAGTCAAACAAGAAAACTTGCTTTTTCAAAATGTCCTTAAGACGCCAGTCCACTATGGAATCGTTTAAAAATAATTCTTTAGAAAATTCAATTTTCACGGAAGATCGATGGCATAGTAGTGCTCCCACCAGTATTAAAATTTTTTGAACATTGAATCCCATAAATTTTTCAGAATAAAACATTTTCCCTACTTCATCATATTTACAGGAACTGAGAAAATTAATTAAAAATTTGGAAAGGGCCAATGCAAATGTTTTGTTTATTTTTAGACACCTGAAGAGGAGCCAGCGGTTTTCCTCGTCTGCGGAGCATTCTTCTGCAATTGAATTAATAAATCGCGAACTGACCTGACTTTCGGATAGGCTTTTTGAAATTTGTTTTTTGAAGATGAGAGATTTTTTGTATGTAATACTATCGGGTGGATCCATTAAAATGTGGACTATATGACCGAATTTTATGTCTGAACTGTGGAAGTCAGCCAGTCTTTTTATTGCTTCTGGTATGTGATCATTTTTTAAACGAAAGATTCTATTAAGTAGAATCACAGCTTCCTGTTGTATTTCGTCATCGTGCTGTTGGTCGCTAGCGGAGTCAGTTTGATTCAGGGTAATTTTTTCAACAACCTGTTCAAAATCCTGGAGGGTGAGAAGAGATGAGAACGTCTCCTTTATGGCGGGAAGGTGTTTCTCACAGTGGTCAAGTTGGAGTATCTTCTCAGTGATGTAGACGATTGGGTTTGAGCTGAAGAGGATTTGGTAGAACGTCTTCAGATAGATGTCAGATGCTTCCCACTTTTGAAATAGCTCCTGGGTAAGACTCACCCCAAACGATTTGATATTCAGGTGAAGGACACTCGCTACTTGGAGAAGCAGAGCCACATCGCAGTGGCTGAGATCGCTCTGAGAAAGGTCTAAATTAGCTAACCATCGAACTAATCTGTCACAGACCACAACGGCCTCCTGAGGAGTCTCACACGGGCGGGACTGCACTGTGCGAAGATACTGAGTAATTTTGGTGGACATTGCACTATCGAAAATAAAAGGGGATTCACCTCGGCAACTTATGCTGAAATTCACTTTCCAGTAGTTTTGTATAACAGATTCCCCTCCACAGCTTTTCCTTTACGCTGAAATGTCAGTTGTCATTCTTATACTTGACGGCTTCGAGGAACAAACCATAGAAATATAAGCTAATATGGGACGGCTGATGTCATATAAAATTCTGTATATGAGCGACCGCCCTAAAGTAGCTTGCAAAAAGAGTCAGCATATATTGGCATAATTATTGTAATATTATGCTCTAATTACTACTATAAAATTCTTATTTACTGATTTAAAACGTATTTCCGGAAATTAGCATTTCGTCGCTAGACTAGACATTTTTCAATAAAAACTTTCTAATTGAAGCAACTTTTTTTGTTTTAAGCGTCCTATATTATATACAATCAAAAATACACCTTTTAAATTTGCCGCTTTTTGAAAATGCCTATATCGGACTTTTACAGACCGACGCGACGCGATCATTGAGTGTAGCCACTGACATAGAGGAACTGGACTGCTAACCGCTGTCTGAAAAACGAGACCATTTTTAGCGCAGGCTCAAACCACATGGCGCAAATCATGCTATTAAAAATTCCCTAAAATACCGCACAATTATGTTTAAAATGAAGCAAATAAAAAATAATTAAGCTGTCATGAACCGATTTCTTTTATATCACGCTTAATTTTAAGTTTTTTCACAAAAATGTTCCTCGCGGCAATCAGCTGCGGTCTTAAGAAAGACAAAGATAGCTATACAAATTATTTTTCTGCCTTTGTCTAACCTTCACATTTCTCGCTTATACCAACCCAAGCTAAAAGTTGTATTACACAATGAAGTAGCCATCTGTTGGACATCGTTAAACTATTCTAACAGCTGATTGCAACGGAAAATGATGAGTTGGCGGGCAACTTGTAAAGGCTGTCGTGGGTAAAAGTGATGTGCAAAAAGCTTGTGTTTACTTTTATTTATCTATTGGGAGTATCAAAAAGATGTATCACACGCGAAGATACTAGAAAAAACCAAAAGAAGTGCACATACATGGCGCCACCTTCATTTGGCTATTGGCCATTTTTTTTTGTAAATTTGTCTGCCTGCGAGCTTAAGAAAGAGCGAGATAGTTAGAATTCGGTCAAAATTTGGTCTTACTTTTGATGTGAGTTTTTGTACGGGATCAGCAGTCCAGTTCTTATATGTCAGTGAGTGTAGCCAAAACCCCCGGGAATACATATAAACACAAGCCGTGAAGTAGAAAATGCATACGTAGTGATGTAGTCCGAGAATCGCCGTGAAATAACATTGCTTCTTATGGCGGATGATCCAAAGTATGCCACTCAACTCGCCTGAACTGCTAAACTATAACTTTTACGCGAAAATGATGTTCTACTAACTATAACTATGGAGGAATACCTTTCTAGTGATCTGAAAAACGTTATAGTGGCAAGAACAAAATATTAGAGTTTTTTGCACTTAAACACAACTCTAACCATTTCCTCGAACAAAACAGCAGCGGCAGGTCGACTTGACAGCACGACTTTCCGTGGTAATTTGTTCGATGGGCAGTAAGAGTAACTTTTGAGCTCCAATATCTTTAATATTTTGTTCTTACCCCTATAATGATTTTGGTACCACAAGAATGGTATTCCTCCCCAGTTACAGTCAGTAGAACATCACTTTTTCGTAAAAGCGATAGTTTAGCTGATTCGCCCTGTGGAGCGGAATGAATGGGCTATACCGCCATAAGAAGCAATGTTATTTCGGTGCAATCATCGGACTACATGACCCTATACATGTGGTAGTGAGCAGGTCTACTTCACGGCTTGTATTTATTATTCCCGGGGGTTTTGGTGTAGCCCATAAAAAGTCATAGCATTGCGTTCAGATTCTCAAAAATCGTGTCGATATGAAATGGCCTTAGTGCGAAGAAAAAGACAGATATCCCGAGAAGAGCCACTTATAACGGAACTCTCGATAAGTTACTTCAAAAGGCGGAGGAAGACTTGACTCCAGAGAACTCAAAAATCATTGCAATTTCCTTAAGAATTAATCCACATTTATAAGTAAAAGTTCCTGAGGTTGAACTTTCTACCACATTAAGGGAAGAAACACATCTAGCTTTAAACCAGCTTTTTTAAAGAAAAATTACCCAATAATGAAAACTAACTTCTCACGTCTAACAAATAACTGCCAGAAATTACACCAGTCAGCTTCAGCTTTCGACTTTGAGCAAAGCTGCCATCCAGCTTTAAGCCAGCTTAAAATCTCAAGCTGCAATATTGTGCTGCCGTATTGAATTTCATTGGTTTAAAGCCCAAGCTAGCTTAAAAGCTCGTATTATGTTTCTGCCCTAATTCTCCTAACAATTATATAATTTGGATAAATGCGAATTTCAGGGGGAGTTTCACTGGCCCGCCATAAGCGTCAATGTAGATTTCTCGAACTTCCAGACCATTACGCACACATGTGAAAGGCCAGTTCACGGATTGTTATTTTAGAAGGTTTTGGGTATACCCGTCATATCCAATTTTGCTTAACAAATCGGGCATGAGAAAATCCCAAGTTCCGCAAAAATCGCAACGCGTGTTGCGATTGGTTTTCTTGTTGTGAAACTCATTTTGTAGCGTCACAAAATTGCATCTCGCGCATTGTATCACAGCCACTGACATAATATAATGGACTATATGATTTCCTATAGAAGCCGACGGTGCGTTTTTTGATCCCTCTCTTTCGCGCTGAGGCAATGACAGTTCGTGAAATTAACGTTCGAGTATGTCAAAGCTTTGTCAGCTTGCTGAATTGCCGTTAAAAGTTTTCTCTGAAGCTATTGGCACAGCATTTCTTCGGAGGGTGGCTCTTGCTGATGTCCTGGTTATATCTGTTTCATCGAAAAGGAATTTGCATTGTGCCTTGGGACAGGTTATATATAAATAATATAAACAATAAATCTTTGACCCTTTGCCTTACGATTTGATTTCAAAGAATCGTGCTTGTGTAAACAATTAAATTTAGCGCAAATCTATGCGTGGGGTTATAAAGCAACTATAATAATGGATTATTAGAAGTTAGAAGAAATTGATATGGTTTTTAAACCTTTAAATATGCGGGTATAACTCGTCAGAGTCGAATTTGGCACAGAAAATCTTTGCGGGCGAGACTCGTCATTTTCACTTCAGAAACATTTTTTCACAACTTGTCCAAGTGATGTAATTTTATATTCTATTAGTTGAAATAAATTACTTTTATAAATTTCATAAAAAAAAGTCCGAAAAATTGTGATTTTTTTTTTGGAATTCAAAACCCACGTAACCCCTTAAAGGGTTAATATATCAAAAATATTTACCTGAACAGGAATCCTGCTTTGCTTTTCTCTTCCCACGCACGGCAACCTGGCACGATGCATCTTCCCATTTTTTTAAATTATTTCCTTTGTCTGTAATATAGACATCTTAATTTACTGCACTCAATCCACTATTAAATTATCCCCCGACTCTACAAAAAAGTTAAGAGCGTTTAATCTCCTGATTGTTTAATAATTAATTTTTAATATAACAAGGAAATCTATTTACAAAAGAGTAAAGCTCTTAACTTTATTCAAAACTTCGGGATATGTAAATATTTCAAACTCACAGATTTTCGTATGCACAAAACTAATATCGCGCTCGTAATACCGATATAAGTTTATTAACAAATTTTATGATAATTTGTATCTTTAAATAATCATAAAACAAAACACCAACAAATCGCCAGTAAATAGCATAAAATGAGATCCTTCACTCAAGTGAACAAACAATTCCTGGAAGCTTTTAAATTTGGCGCGGCAATTAACAACAATTGGTGTTATAATAACCTCGATTTTAAAGTTTGCTTTACAAATTCTTAAATTAAAACACCAGAAACGTTTATTTTTATTATAATATTATTATAATATATCATACAACGTCTTCATAACCTAAATTTTATCAATTACAAATTCTTATTAATATTGATAGTCTAGTAGGGATAAAGTTTGGAAAACATATGTTGGGAATTTTTAAAGATTTTTATTCATATTTATTGGATTTAAACCAAATATTTCTTACATTTTTGTTAACTAAATATCTAAATTCAAATAATCTTCAGGTATTCCACATTAACAAAACCTGCGGAAGCGGCCCATCTACATAATGCGAACAAAAAGGACAGGGCTACATACTTCTTCTCTCGTCCCGCTGTCAAATTGGTGGACGCCTGAGACAGGAGAATGAGCGGTCCAGGTTTATATATGTCAGTGATCACAGCCTTTATTATATGTCAGTGGATTACATTATTGCTTTATTGTGTCGTGAGCTGCCATGAGTGCCCCGACTATCTGCTTTCGTTTGTTGCTCAGCAAATAGTCCTATTAAACGTGCTTTATGCGCCAGACCAATTAAAGCAATTTTATTTACGAAACATTTATTTTGTTACATTTTCTACACCCTGCAAAAAGTTGTCTGTACGGTCAATGAGGACTAGGTGATATCATTTTGATAACTACCAGGTTCTATACATATGTATGAATATCAATCCTCTTTACTACGTATACATGGAATATTGAAGGATCGAAAGATCGAAATTCGACATGCGTCTATAACCACACCGGATTGAAAGATTGAAAGCACGAAATGTGGTCGAAGTAACAGATAACGATTTAAATTCTTCCACCTTATATCACTCTGGTTTTTGGTGTTATAACATTTTTTCACAAGTTTGGTTTCAATTTTTTGGTACACTTCTGTTTTTGTAAAGTTTTCCGTCAAATAAGGCAACAGAATTTGTCTCTTGCATAATTTCGAGGAGAGCAAGCATCTCCTTATGTTTCCACAAATTCCTCGTAATCATTGCATTTTAATAAATAATAAATTAATAAATTTAACCACAGATTACTTATTGCGTCGATGTACTACCTTTATGAGTCACTGCACAGCCAAAATTTGAGCTATCAGAGCTATTTCGATCTTTCGATCCCTCGATCCGCGTCTACATGCGATCATTGGAGTTGGATCAGATCGAGTCGATCTCGTTTGGATTCGATTTGCGTCTACATGACATTTAACTGGATTAAATCCGGATTGAATTCCCTAATGTATTCGTAGTACTTGTTAATAATAATTGGACCATTCATCTCTTTATAAAAAAATTAAAAAAAAACTTACCGTTACTGTAATTATACGCTGTAATCCCATTATAACTTTTATTGTTTATGACACCAAATATGAGCAATTAGCATTGATAAATATGTAATTCGCTTCTAGAGACATATTTTTAAGAAAATTATGTGCGTTGATAGTCCCTAGCTATATTTTTCATTACAAGCCATCTTAATCAGCCCTTATCTTTATACTTTCATTCTAATCTTCTTCACTTCTTTCGAAATTCAAAAATTGAAGAACTTTTAGAAATTCTGGAGATGTGATCGCATTTTTCCCAAAAACTGTCTACACATATCAAGGTTCCTCAAAAAAGGACTGAAAGTTGTTTAACGTTTTGTGGAAAATCGACGAGCATATAGGTTGAAAACACTGACGTTCATCCAGTTCTACATCGGTATTGCAACCGGCGCCTGTACACTTTCTAAAACGTACTTGTTGTCCTGCCCCGCACGATACACTGCACGCTGTGAGAATTAATACAATAAATAAAATAAAAAGTTAGTAATTACAAAAAACCTACGCGACCAATTTGTCCACTCAGACCACACCACACCGCTTCTCTTTCCATAATTCGATTTGCTTTTTTGATGTTTAGTGTTTATTCGAATAGTCCTCTTGTGTCCTTCTGGATAGAGGTCCGCAATCATGTCCATGAGACTTCTGCTGTTGGTTTGTAAAATCTCCTTGCACACGGAAATCTGCTTATCCCACGATTTTAACTTATCACTTTCGTTGCATGGGTCCTCTTTGGTAGTAGTTTGATTTGCGTTCGCGGAGCCATAGGCTTCCATGGGTATTGGAACTTCCTGTAAAGTAGAATTTTGTGGACTCTCAGTTTCTGATTCGCAATTCTCTTGTCCCTGAGAAGGGGGCTCAACGGCTTCAGGTTCGCAATTGATGTATTGCTCTAATTCGTTGATTTGTTCCTGCAGTTTTTGTGCAGTTTCTTTAAGGGCTGCAACAGCACTCTGAAGACATTCTGTATTGGAACTACGCAGGTTAATATTTCCCTTTTCATAGATATCTTCGTCTTCATGCACCAATTCATCACCAATGTGTTGTAGAGTTTCTTCAATGGGATCGTAGTCAACTGTTACTACTAAATTAATACATAAATAGATTGTAATAATAAATAAACCTTTCATTTTATCATGGTCATTATCTTAAAAAAAATCAACGTCAAAAAGTTGATTGATAGATTTCGGTGAACTATGTTCGAAATGCTTGCGTCAATCAGGGCCCTAAAATAAATAGTAACAGTCCCCAGTATATCGGTCTTGCGGAAAGTTGATTGCTAAAGTATTCTTACCTTATGGAATCGCTTATTTATGACGAGTCCACCGATGAATTAGGTATATGACATTTTGGCGCCGGGGCGTTTTTTTTTTCATGCAACATGTTGAGACCCCAAACGCCCCGCGATTATCGGTGGCCAAGCCACTATTTTTGAAATAATTTAATTTAAACAACCCTGTGAAAATTAAAACTTTAGCTATTACTTTTCAACATGTCCGTAGAGTATCTAGTTCATTTCTTGAAATTTTGTGCACGCAAGTTCAATTGTACGATTCGAATAGCAAATTGGGGCGATTTTCTTCCAAATTCGTATATAAGGGGTTTTTGGGGATGGTCTTTCAGAATCTGGTATTTGTTTTGCAGAAAGGCTTCAAAAACCCTATTATTTTTTAGTTTTTTAAAAGAAAGTGCTGATTTTATTTTTTGTCTTTTTTCTTTTCAAAGTCGATTATCTTGTCGTTGCTGCTATTTAATGATCATTTAACCACCAGAAAACCCGGTCTGAATGTCTAAACTTTTTCAAACCATGGTTTTGAAATTGTTTTTTCTTTGGTTTTTGCAAAATGGCCATTTTGTACAGCAATATAATAAAAAATTTCGCGATTTTTTACACGAAAAGGATCGACTTTACAAAAAAAAGTTTATAGAAAAGAAAATACTTGAAATGTTTATTTGGATGCTTGACAGTGCGCTGGATGAAATGGGTCCCGCAAGTGGACCAAGCACGCTTCATGCGAGTCCCAAAAGTCGATTCATCATTGAACAAAATGTTCGACCACGATTCAAATTCTCGGTAGACCAGACCCTTCGTTTTTCTATATGGGCTTCCGAAGGAAGGGGTTTTGATATCTTAGCACGGTATTTTACATTTGCCTCACATTAACGCTCTCTCATTGTATTGATGTTGACATGAGTTCCCTTTTTTGCCAGTTGAGCCTTCGCCTCGCGCAGTTTTAAAGTGGGGATGCGCTAAAACAGCTGTAGTATCACTCTATCTTCCTTCGTGTTCGACTCCAAATACTCACTTCACAACGAAATTCCTAGATTTTTTAACTGTCTTTGCAGTAGGAACATACGACAACGTTGGTCCTTTTGGGTGCGTGCGCAGAAAGACTACTTCATACCGTTTCGGGTATTTTTAACTAATTTTGAATATATTGCGCGCACTGTGAATTTTCAAGCGACACTGAAATGAATTAGTATTGGGGTCGTAGCCCTTCCATGGTACAATAACTCACAGAAATTTGTAAAAAAATGGCGGTTTTATCCAGTTTTCATAAAAACTTTCTATGATAAGGATTACCTTTTTTTATGGAAGTGGAACTGTTTCAAGATCTTTCAGAGCGATTTCGGAGCTATTCAAAGTGTTGTTTTAACTCGATAACTGTTTTGTATCGATTGACTGAATTTACTACTGTCTCTTTTCACTATTTTTGGCTTCTTTTGATTGACTCCTACGTTGAATCGGGAAATCCTGTATAGTATGTGAAAGACGACTCCACCTCAGCAGGCCTTAACCCTCGGCTTAACCATGGCAGCCAACTCTGTGAATGGAAACATAT
This sequence comes from Dysmachus trigonus, assembly GCA_949715965.1. Taxonomy (NCBI): domain Eukaryota; kingdom Metazoa; phylum Arthropoda; class Insecta; order Diptera; family Asilidae; genus Dysmachus; species Dysmachus trigonus. Next base: position 76,295,294 of record OX454319.1, read on the forward strand.
ACTGTGTATACCAGTTGAACTCGAGTTAGTGGTCATGGTTGAGTTGTTGAGTTGAGTTTCGTTAAACCTAAGTTAACTCCACGAAACTTGTCGGGTTGAGTTAGGGTTAGCTTCAAATGTCATTCCTGTTTATTTTGTCAGCTGAACCCCAAAGTTGCTCATGGAAACAGTTCAGGTTTACCGACCATTTTCTTAACTCGACGAGAACTCAACTCCAACTCAACCCTGTGCATGGAAACATAGTAATAGTAAGGGATAACACCGATTTCCTATCTAACGAATTTCATTAAAACTATATGGATCTAAATCATAAATTAACCCTAAGTTAACCCAATTAATTAGTTTACGATAGGGAATATTTTTTTCAAGGTCATTAAAAAGTGTTTATGCCATATTTGATGATACATAAAACATCAGTTAGATCAATTGAGATGGCTTGAAAAGCTGATAATTGGTCAGTTAAAATTAGTAATTGGCATGTAAAATTTTTGAAATATTAAAAAAGATTTTCCTATGCCATTGTCCATCCACGTGATGTATCAGGATGTCATACAAGCCAATTGATTGTTATTTTTCAATTATAATATTTGATTATCCTAATTATGATTAATTCGTAACCTAATTAATATTTTTTATGAAATGTTATCAATTTGTTTGCACCTTTAATGTACAATGCTTTGAAAATGGAAAAACTTTTTGAATATAGTTTGTCGTAATTTTGAACCTTAATAGGCTTTGGCCCAAATTTAAGGGAGAAATTTTGAAAAATATTATTAATTTAAGAAAGGAATTGAGTATCCGTCAATTTGAAGGGGCTTTATGGTTCTAGTGTCAAAAAAGATAAGAGTTGCATATTTACTCAGACCCAGCTATCGAAGTCTATTTATTTGTTGTAGTCAATTTTTGATTTAAAATATTTGTATGAACTTTTCAACAAATGTATATTTGAAAAATGCCAAAATTTTTACTAGAATACTTCATTGGTAGTGTACCGAGACGAGCAAATCTGCGCAAGTCCAAACCCTGTCCATGTTGCAATAATCAGATTCAGGTACGGGACGTCTTATGCCGAGCTGCAGTCTTGGTTTAACCACCGTACGCCACTCTAACGGCGGACGCGGCTAAGAGCGTTGGTTGGGACTATGAAATAAAGTGCATAATAAATTAGTGTGTAACGCCCCCAACAAAACCGGCTATAGAGACAGCGAAGAATCCTCTCGAACCGAGTGAATAGTGAGATGAACTTACCAAATATGTGCTCAACACAATATATCCTTATTTTGTTTTTCTACAACGGGTCTTATAATTGGAGTAGTACCGTCTAAATTTGGTAAATATCTCCTTAGCTCTTATAGATCTATAGTTCTTATATTTAATATAACGGCTCGAAAAAGAAAGAATTTATCTTAATGCAAGTGGCGAAATCTCATTCACCCACCAGACATTGTATCGATTTTTCCTGTGCCTAGCTACAAAAAAGATTCCATTGTTTGCAATTGGCGAAGCTTTCAGGGATTCCATGGTAGAACGTAAGAGCCTATAAAAATCAAAGGTGGTTGGTTGCGTCATAACTGCCTAGCCGTGCGGAGTCCCATGCCCAAAGAAAGTTGATTGTCGTGTGCACTATGCGGCCTGCTAGCTTGCAAGGAAACCGAGACCGCACATGCGAATAAAAGACCTTCGAAACACGTGCCACGTGTCGGTCGAACGGGTCGATGCGTACTTACCACTTACCAATCAATTGTAACCTTTTTTGGGGAGATTTCTGCGAACAATCGACGTTGGGAGGGGCTATGTCGAGCTGGGGGTTTCGTGGAATCAGGAAATTAAATAAACATTACTTGCTGATTGATGGGTAGGCCTTCCATATTTCGCCGAATATGGGGGAGATTACCAACAGTCGATATGGGTCGAAGGATCGTCTAAAGTTATGGTAAGATTGTTAACGGTTGCATATTAGAGTAAGGCGTGTACTACATAATTGTAAGATAAGATTTATCATAAAATTATCATCAGTGTTAATAAGGCGATTTAGGTTGTCTCGAACTTATAGTTGGGAAGGTCAACTGTATCCTCTAGAAAAAAAAAAAAAATGTGAAAGATACTCAACCTGTGACGTGACCCAAATAATCCGCATTGGGGCTTGGGCTTTCATAAGCTGAGAACTGACCGGTGTGAGACAAAGTGGTTTATCTTCTCTACTCTGTGGTTGTAAACCGTTTAAAGTGCAATAGATAGTTACCTGGGTAAATTGGAAAATAGATAGAGACGGCTTTTATCAGAATTCCACAACAAATTTTCATTAATTAATGCATGAACTTGTCTGAAGATAATCTAATTTATTATTTTATTTATATTGGGTAGGAGAAGCAAAACACGTGCGTAGCTTGGCATTACAAACTGAGGAGACAGTTTTATTCCTGTTAACAGCCGACCCACATAGGAAGGGTTTAAGCATACAAGCACACATACAAACATAAGTTTGACAAACTTGGCGTGCAAACATAAGATTGTCACAAAACCGTCACGAACTTTCGGTTGTTTTTTAATGTGTCCGTGATTTTACGCACTTCTAAATAAATCGTACTGAAATAAGAACCTGGAGGCGGGGATTTTTTAAAGATTTTATGGCCATATATAGGAGTAAGCCTTGTTAATGGAAAATAAGGTGTAGGGAAAATTTGGATGCAAATTTATAAAATTCGGTGTAGTTAGTGGGAAAATTAAAAAATCTTTTCAAGTTAGTACACTCGTGTCAAATGTCTACCTAGAAATGAAAACTGGCACTCATTTGTATGTAGGGATAGCTTTGCGTACAAACAAGATTGTTCTAAGTTGTTATAAAGTTTGTACGCTTAAAACGATCGCAGCATGTGGCCGGCTAATAACAGAAATTCATAGGCAGGGTACGTTTGCAGTACATACACTAATTAAGATTAATACTATAGGGTGTCTCTAATATTATATGTATTTATCTATATTTGACTTTTATATGTTAAGTATTTTAGTTGATGGGCTCGGAAATGAAAGTTTTTGTTTCTTACACCTGTTGTGACTACTTCTGAAATATATCTCTAAAATCGTTCGCACTCCAGTAGAAAATCGCACAGGTATATACGAGGGTCATGCTGAATATTTTTAGACACCCTGTAACTACGCGACTGGGACGAAATTTGGCCTTGCCGCTAAATATCTTGTAGTCTATATAGTATCTTCCCCCCGCGGGAGTTTAACCCTGCACTACCAACGTGGTTCACCACTCTATTATTGCCAACCACACGTCCGGGAGATGTACACTCGAAAAATGGCTAGAAATGGCTAGAAATTCCTACTGAGGGAGGGAAATGTCTCTTTTTAATTAACTTATTATATAAAGAATATATTTCAGTAATAATCTGCTAAGAAAAGTAGCTTTAAGTATTTTTATATAAATAGATTAATATATCTTTTCGGGCGGAATTATCCGAAAAATTCCCACTCTACACGCCTCTGAGGCACCTAATTGGCAAGGCAGGGTTAAGGAGTTGAATTGGTTTTTTACCACTGAGATTGAAACATCGCTGTGTTTGCTATTTTTGTGCCAAAAATGCAACTTGAATGATGATTTTCTATGACTGCAAAAAGGGCGTAAAGCAGAATGACCCGACCCACTCTGTTTTCGCGAATGTGACTTTCTTTTGTTCCCGAAATTCAAAGAAAAGTTAAGAGGCCGCCAGTTTTCAGACAATAGTGAAACCGCAGCGGTATGAAGACGAAATTCGGGGACTTCCACTAGAACTCTGGTCGAATGAATGTGCAAGTGTATGGAATTTAGGATGGAGTCTATTGAAAAACTATAATAAAATAATTTTATATCTAGAAATGTTTAGCATCACCCTTGTATTTAAAAAAGCTATACACTTAGTTAAATAGTACCTAGATCGTAAGAAAAGATATGATTTAGTTTAGTCGCAGTGAAACAATATGCACACTAAAAAATAATTTATTTTTATTATTTTGGTTCTTTTTAAATTCTTGATTTTTTTTCAAGAAGGAACACTATTAAGATTAATATTTAAGTATCCTCAAATTATTACCTTGCTTTTAAAACGAAGGCGATGTAACTTATCTCTTACCATTATCGATATAATATATGTATGTTTTAAAAGTAATGACCAACTTATCCATTTTCATCTCTACTGAGTTTGCGAATAACTAAGATTCAAAGTCATTTTGATTTAGTCTCCCTCTTACCCGGAATTTTCCCACCTATATATTAGGTTGTAACATAATAATCTGATAATTGTTTAACCCTTTAACTGTTTAATTTTGTTTTTAAGCACTTTTTCTGTCCGCAAACTAACGAATATTCTAAAATGTAAATTTTTTTTAAATTTCTTTATTTGCCCTTTCTCAGAAATAAAAATTATTGTCGTTTCGTTGATTGATAATACAAATGGTATCTTTTTATCATTGTGGCGAATACAATCGACATTATGCGAAAAATCGTGGTTTGTTCATGACGAGTATACTCGGCATAAACAGTTAAAGGGTTAAGAAACTTTATTTTGATATTTTTGTACAATTTAGCTTAACATTTTATTGAACATATAGTCCATCATTATCAATGATCTCCTGCCAAAGTTGGGGAAGCGATATTATTCCATTCTCGTAAAACTTGGGCTCACGAGAGTAAAAAAATTCCGCCAACCACTGTTCCAATGCATCTCGGTCATCAAAAGATTTTCGGCTAATGTGAGCCTGCAACGATTGCAACAAGTGGTAGTCAGAAGGAGACATATCCGGCGAGTATGCAGGATGGGCTAAGGAAATCCAGCCTAGCTCCATAATTTTTTTACATGTCATCGAAGCGGTGTGAGGGCGGGCATTGTCGTGGAGGAGGTATACATTGCCTTGTTCTCCTTTAAGATTCACGGCTACCTTATCCAGCATATCACAGTAGCGTTCACTATTTATAGTCGTTCCTTGTGGTAATAGTTCCCAGTAGATAATGACGTGCACATTCCACCAAACACTCAACATAACCTTGGGTATAGTAATTTTACATTTAACTGTCGGTACTCCTCTTTGACCCGCGCTAAGCCCTTGTCGCTTATTGTTATAGTTAACATAAAGCATCCACTTCTCATCCCCGGTAACCAAATTACGAATCCAAGCAAAAGTACGATGTGAAGTGAGTAATTGCGTACAAACCGCCACTCGCATCATCCGTTGACCATCCGTCAATTCGTGGGGTACCCATTGACTGTGCATGTACACTTTACCCATCACTTTCAAATGTTGAGCGATAGTACTATGGGAGCATCCGAGTTCTTCTTCAAGTTGACGAGTAATCCTCCTTGGATATTCCTCGATGAGCTGCGCTAGTCGGTCGACATCAACCTCAACCGGCCGCCCTTCGTGAGGTTTATCTTCCAGGTTGTATCTCCCATACATTGACATATGTTTTGTGCCGCCTGCTTAGCTGTATTCTTCAAACGGAACTCATAAAGTAGAACGCGGATGTCTCGTCTTTTCAAATCGAATTTTTCCATAATGCTACTCGCTGCGCTGTCGATTATTGCACTGATGAACTGAGTGCGCTCACGGGTATTTATACTCATAGTCACAGAACGTTTGGTCAAAAACACCGGCTGGAATTAAATATAATAAATAATAATAATAAATAAAATGATAATGAATACCAAAAGTGCAAATCAATTAACCGTTCCTTATTTAAAATTAGTACTCGTATTACGTAGGTCAAGGTGTTTGGAGCGATTATGAAGAATCATGCACACTTTTTCATTATTAAATCGTACCGGAAGGGGTTAAGCGTAAAATTAGAACAGTTTTACATTGAAATTGCTACCATATTAAAATTGAATGCTCTAATCAGAGAAATGCACTTAAACGTGATGCACTAAAGCGAGGTTTACTGTATTATTGATTATAATTTTCACTGAATATTATAGTATTGAAATATATTTATTTTGCCATTTTTTACAATTATACTTGTTTCATTGAGAAGAAATGCACATATACTCGTATTAATTCTCACTTTAAATAGCTCTTCCTTGATTTACAAGAAAATGCAGACTTCAATTATTTAAATAGTACACGAAGGAGATTTGAAAAATAGGTTATAAAGGCACTTTTAATGCAATCTAATTTAAACAAGGATCCATAATTGAGTACAACAGGAAATTCAATAAAATTCAAAAAGTGAAGAAAAACAACGATGGATTTGAAAGTATTTCTGAAAAGTTTAGGCTCAGGCCTAAAATAGTTTTATTGTTTCGCTAGGCAAAATGTCAACCCAATTTCTCTGAAGGATATACATACATAGTTCATGTTTTCTTTGCTTTGACGTTGAATGATTTGGGTTTGATGTAGAAACTAGGCCCAGTCATGGAGATACTTTCTGTGCCAATTCAGATATATTTTCATCATTTCATTGGATATAAGGAACTTTTCTGGTGCAAGGCTTATGTGCCTCACAATTTCAGTAAACTTTCACATTTCTTTTAAGTACACAATAACCCATGACTAGTGTTGGCCTATTTAAGAAATTCTGCAATATTTCAAATATTTTCCAGTTCGAAAAAGTGTTTGCTTTGCGAATGCATGTTTATAATATCATGTTTTGTTTATAATTAGTAGGTAACTAGGTTTCAAGCAAATATATTTTTTCTCAGAGCGCAATGAACAATATAGCAATGAAAATTAAACGGATATTGTTCGCAGCTCTTATTTACCTTAGTTTAAGCTGTGAAAGGAGATAAATTAATTTTCCACTCTGGCCAAATATATTTTTAGTATGCACATACATATGTTTATCGTATATATATATTGTTTTGAGAAGTTTTGCTTTCGCTTATGGCTAAAATCTACAGTGTATTTATTTGCATTTAAGGGGGGGGGTATGGTTTGAAAATGACTTTTTAAGCAAATTTTTGTGAATTTTTTTTGGAAGTATGGCTACATTATTTTATTTTTAAATTAAATAGGCTTTTTAAGTATAATTCAAAGAATAATTATAAGAATTTTCAAGTAAAAATATTAAGAATTGTTACAACGGTAGCCATTTATATTTTATATGAAAACAGTCGAACTTTACCACTCATTATATTTATTTTGTCCCACTAATATACATTTTATAGTAATTTCAATTATTTTATGTGTAACGCGAGGTTGCGTGCTCTATCATGATAATTTTCATTATTTTAAACAAACCCACCCTCTAACCCCGCCGAAACCGCTTATATAATTTACTTTATTTTTAACTTTCTACACATTTTCATTTTTAATTTGTCATCCTCCTTTCAATTATAATAATTTCCGTTTTTTTTTTCTATCCACACGTACCTTGCGACCTTTGCTAACTCTCTGAAGGTCCACTTCTTCATTATTACTAATAGTTTGTTTCCCATACCATTTCGTGTGCACCAAAGTCGGCCTCTTTTTCAGCCCGAAGAACGGTTTTTTCGATTTTCTCAAAATGTCCTCACTTGATTTTCTTTTATTTTTAATAAATATATTATACCTCTTTCCAAAATCTCTCCAATCGTGTATCGTAAAGGGGAGTACATGCATAGCCTCCAAAGTCCAAGCTACAATCGATTGGAAACCCCAAAAATCTAATCAAATCGATCACTTCTTCTTTTTCCACACTCAGTTCGAAGCAGACACGCTCTGCTTTGCTCACTGCTCAGTGTGGGCTGGCTGGGTGATTTTTGTTTTTGTTTTATTCATCTTATTTGGGGGAACTTGAACAGCGATCGTCTGGGAAGTGGTTGTCAGCGGCAATTTAATGCACTAACTTACTTTACAAATTCCCACGCTCAGAACTCGAGTAAATTATAACCGATTTTCTTCATTTAAATTTCCAACGATAGTCTGACATCGGAACTACTGTTAGATACTTATCTTTTACGTTTACCTCTGTCCTTACAAATCGCTTCTGAAGTGCCTGTTTTTATAAAAAGTATTTTTCATATTTCTGGATAAATTATTTCCCCGAATTTTTCCAAATTTCTCTATAACTTTATTTCCTCCAAGGCTTTCGACTCAATCTTAACTTAAACCCCCCACGCACTCTGTTTCATACACTATTTAGCAAAACCTAATTTTCAGCAACTATTTACAAAGCTGGCATTGAAATATTTTCAGCCGCGTTCTTGACAGCGTTTAAGTCTTCCTTTGTTTTAGCGTTCTCTCGAGAGTCACGGCACCCGTATTAACTTACAGTGAGGTCGGGTAAAATTAAATCAGCTAGAACTTGACGGCGATTTATTTATTTCATAACTTCCAACGCTCAGAACTCACCCAAATCATAACTCATTACCTTCAGTTTAATTTTGTGTCATAGCCCCATTTTTTTTTCGTTTGTGTGTGTGTATGTTACGCGATATCTTCGCCGATTGTGAACCGATTTTAATGATTCTTTTTTTATTGAATAGGCTACATCTCGAGGGTTGTCCCAATTGGAAGAAAATATCTCTCCTCTTTTGCGTATGTTACGCGATGTCTTCGCCGATTGTGAACCGATTTTAATGATTCTTTTTTTTGTTGAGCTATATCTTGAGGAAGGTTTCATTTAAATTTGAAGAATATACCCTACCTCTAAGGGTGGGAAATTAGGGGATGAATCCCGTTTATTGAATTTCAGCCTTTCCCGTTAATTAAAAATTGAAAATAAAAATATTTTTATTAAAAATAAAAGCCGATTTCGAAACTTTGCCTGTATGTATAAACTTAAACTAAAAAATTAAAAATAATATTTTTTATTAATTTAAAAAAAGAATATTCAATATCTAATCAGCCATTTCTGGAATCAGTGCAGCCAAGATATGTTACCTACAGTAATTTGAGTTTATAAACTTGCATTGGCTGGCACTGACTCCAAAAATAACTGATTAGATCATGTAAATATTTAAGTATCAATAATTTTGTACATTGTCCTTTAATGCTTTTTTCTTTAAAGTAATGAAAAATATTATTTTTAACTTTTTAATTTAAGTTTGAACATACAGGCAAAGTTTGGAAGTTGATTTTTATTTTTTTGTAACATTTGTTTACGCTTTCAATGTCAATCAATTGTACGGCCTTCATCTAACGCGAGTGGAATGGAATGGAACGTAGCGAATAAAATACTCCTATCCACACCAAATGCGAGGCGAGGCTTAAAATTTGACCTCGTTCAGAAGCACTTCAACGCGCGAGAGATTTGCTCATATATTGATACTAAGGTGCACATAGCACATAGAAGACGTACTTCTTATGTTACAATTCCTTATGAGCTAATTGAAGCTATGCGGAAGCAGCCTATATATTGTGGGATTTATCAAATAAATTCTATAAAGGTAATAGCAAAAAAGTAGAGGCATGGAAAGTTGTAACGGAAAGTGATTTAACAGAAGGTGTTACCATGCATTTAAACAGATTGAGCAAGGTCAAAATGGAAGGGTGTTAGGGACACTTTTTTTAAGTACATATTTAAGGGACAAAAGCCAATAACGCAACACCTCGCGATGTTCATACACAAACATTTTATTCAACTTAAAAAAGAAGAGCCAATCTGCCAAGAGGCATAATCAATAAAAAATGGAACATTGGCGCCAACTTCAAAAGATATCCGTTCACATAGAAATCATAATAAATAATAAACATCCTATACTGCTTATTACACTAAAACGAATGAAATAAAGTGTTTAAAAGAAAAAATCAAACCGCAAAAATAAAATTCAGAAACCCTTAGATTATAAAATAATTTAAATTTTGTATTTTCCGTTGCTCATGGCGATCTTACCATTTGCGGGCCCGGGAGGAGTTTCGTGAAGTCTTTTCTGAAAGAAAGTTAAGACGCAAAAAATAGAAAATTATACGTGCATATGTATGTGCAGAAAATAAGTAGGAAGGCATTTGATTTCTTGAAGTGTTCGGATCCTGATTTTCTTTTATATCTATATCAAACTTTCTCCTGAAAAATAGGATTTGAAATAATGAATTTTATGAAATATTTTGAAAATTTTTCAGTCTTTCGTATTTTCACATATTAAGATTCAAGGTCCTAAGGCAATTCGTTATTTTTTTACAATAAAATCAGTTTGTACTTTATTTCTATCCTATTTTTCTCAAAAGCGGGAACTAATTGAGCAGTTTCGTTTGCGAGATCGTAATCTATGGAAAAAATCCTAGAGAAATATAGCTAAGGTAATTTATGGGTCATAACTTTATTATATACTAGCTAGGTTACCCGGTTTCACCCGGCGTTGGGTAAATACCTACTAATTAAACACTTCTAAAATGTCCTAGTTTGTTATATCTTAGAAATTGTTTCAACCCGAAAACTCCTTTATGGATCCGCCTTGAATTTCCAAATCTTAATAATATTCAAAATTAGTAGCCTTAAATAATCATTGTACCAATTTTCGTTAAAATGCGTTGAAATCGAGACATTCTGGACGCCATGTTGGGTCCGCCATCTTGCATTTGGAAATTTTGATAATATTCAAAATTGGTTATCTCAGAATAATCACTGTACTAATTTCTATTAAAATTCGTTGAAATCGAGAAATTTTGGTCGCCATCTTGGATTTGATAATTTTGATAATATTCGAAATTAGTGGCTCCGGAATAATCATTATACTAATTTTAATTAAAATCCGTTGAAATCGAGACATTTTGTTTCCATATTGAATCCGCCATCTTGGATTTATAAATTTTGATAGTGTTGGAAACTTTTAGCCTCAGAATAATCATTGTACCAATTTTTTTTTAAATCCGTCGAAATCGAAACATTCTGGTCGTCATGTTGAATCCGCCATCTTGGATTTGTAAATTTTGATAACATTCAAAATCAGTGACCTCAAGATAATCATTGTACTACTTTTCATTAAAATCTGTTGAAATCGAGAAATATTGGTCGCCATATTGGGTCCGCCATCTTGGATTTGTAAATTTTGATAATATTCAAAATCAGTGATCTCAAAGATAGTCATTGTACTAATTTTCATTAAAATCCGTTGAAATCGAGAAATTTTTGTCGACATATTGGGTCCGCCATTTTAGATTTGTAAATTTTGATAACATTCAAAATTAGTGACCTCAAGTTAATCGTTGTACTGATTTTCATTAAAATTCGTTGAAATTGAGAAATATTGGTCGCCATATTGAATCCGCTATCTTGGATTTCTACATTTTGATAATATTCAAAATCAGTGACCTCAAAACAATCATTGTACTAATTTTCATTAAAATCCATTGAAATCGAGAAATCTTGGTCGCCATATTGGATCCGCCATCTTGAATTTCTAAATTTAGACAGCGGATTTGAAATCAGCATGCCGCAAAACCCCTATTTACCAGTTTTCATGGAAATCGCTTCAAATTTAAAATTTTCAGCCACCATCTTGGATCCGCCATTTTGAAACCCTATGTACTATCCGACAAAAATTAGCCTATATGTTAAGTTGGAAAATGTACTTCCTGTACCTTCGGACAAAAAATGAAAAATATCGATGCAAGCGTTTAGGCGTGATTGAACAACAAACAAACAAACAAACAAACAAACGAACTTTCATTTTTATATATATAGGGATTACACTTAGTTTTTTTTTTAAATATTCGTTAAATAATATAAATAATATCAAAAACAAGAATGTCTCGTTAAATATCAAAAACAAGAATGTCCATGCTAAGTGAATTACAAAAACAAGAAATTTTTATAAATTACAAAATAACAAGCTTTTTTTTTTTTTTTTTTCTTAAATTACCCTTCTTATTCAATTTTCACAATGTGTTTAAATATAAATATATATAATCGTAACCCATAATATGCGAAAAAGTAGGTTTAAAGTTTGGGCTTACCGGTTATAACTGGGATTGACAAGTTTCTTATCAGAATTTAAAAAATCTCAGTGGACGTACAAAAAAAAAAATTAAAAATTTAATTTTCTTGGGCTGCACTCAGAATACTAAATTGCTTTTTAGGATAAGATAGGTAAATAAATATAAGTAACAAGAAAAAACATTTCGTTTGGGTTTTTAGTTTAGTCTTCTTGCAAGTTTTCTTTTGGTTCTGCGACATACAAATTAAAGTTGTTTTGACCCATTTTGTCTCAAAATTTAATAAAGCCGACGAGCACAATGTGCGCGAAAATATATAAAACGAAACTATGAGAATGGCAGACATCTTTTATCCCATACTTTGCTCTGATTGATTGGCGTGGACATACGTGAATTTGATAAGCAACTACTATATCAATGGACATACCGGAAAATTAAAAAAAATCTTTGATTTTGATCTTTTTTTTTTTAATACCGTTATTGAGTTAGGTACCTCAATTTGAAAAATCCAGTCAAAACAAATTTACATACATCTTCCAGGTTCTTATTTTGCAACTCTAGTAATAAATTCATTAATTTTTTCCTTGGTACAAGACTTTTACATGCTCAGGACAGCCTGTTGCAAAAATGGTACACAAATGAGAACTCTCTTTCTCTCTCTCTTGCGTCAAACAGATTTTTGACGTGTTCCTCTCTCACAAAAGCTTTCTAAATAATCCCGGCAAGGAACTTGTATGTGATACGTGGTAAGAAACGTTTAAAGGGACATTTACTTTCTAAATAAAAAAAATAAAATTCTTTTTTTTTTCATAAATGTGTTCTAAAACATCACATAAATATACTCCCAAAACCGTTTTGAGAAATTCAATATACAAAAAAAATATAGATACATTTGTAGCGGTACCTTCCGCTTATCGTCCCTTAAAATTAGCGAATAAAAACTTTAATCGCGTTTTTCTTGAAACAACATTTTTTTAACTCGTGAGAAACATTTCTCAGGCTCAAATCATCTGATTTTAAAAGACCAAAAAGCATTCGATTTTTTATACATAATATTAGGGGATATACCTTTAAAAACTTGTATAAGTACTGTAGCTGGTCGGTAAGTGATGGAACGATTTACCCGTAGCTACTGAACGAAAGCATCGCGAATTAAGTGCTGCTGGATTCGCTTAGTCCAGTTCAAATAAAAGAGGCTCGCACTTTATAAATAAACTTTATTTCACTTAAACTAAAAAGTACAATTTGAACGAGTACTGTTCCGCTTGGGATTCCGCTCCGGACTGCCGGTCAACTCGTGGACGAATTTCATGCGGATGCGGATACGATAAAATTTAGTACTCTTTACTATGGTAACGATAGTAAAGGAAGTGCGGTTAAAGCTACCGCCACATCACTCCCCCTCGAGAAAAAAAAAGACTATCTAACTACAAATGAAGAATATTAGCTATTCCTGTTAGTAATTCACATACATATTTCATAAAATTTGAAATTCAGTTTCTAACCTAATCTAATAGTGATGTAATACAATTTCAACAATAATTTACAATCATTTTTGCAATTTTTCAAAATCCATGTAATCCGAATTTTAATAATACTTTTTAAATTGATATTTACAAAAATTTTTTACAATTTGAAGGTTACTTTAGGTTTGAGATCTGACCTGGTTACTACGTGAGAAGTGGAAATGCATGGTTCTAAAATGTGAGCTGGTTTTAACCTATCGATATTTACAAATTGTTCTTTCCCATTTATTGAAAGTCTGAATATCTTATCTTGTTTTGATAGTACTAGGTGAGGACCTGAGTACGGGGGTGTAAGACTATTTTTATAGACAGCTTCTTTAAGAAACACGTGCGTACATCTGTGAATATCCTCAGGCACGAATATATTTGTTTGTTTTCGATATCTTTGTTTCTGTGGTCGAATTTTGATTATAGCATCTTGTATCTTTTTTGCTTGACATGTTGTGGCTTTGAAATCTGTAGGGCTGTCTGCAGCTATCAACTCACCTGGCAAACGTAAGGACTGACCATAAAGAAGTTGAGCAGGTGCTAAACCTATATCGTCAATAATGGCTGATCTAATTCCTAAAAGAATCCAAGGGATATCGAAATACCAATTTTTAGGATTATTAGAAGCTCGGATTGCGGTTTTTAGTTGTCTGTGGAAACGTTCAATTGCTCCGTTCGATTGTGGGTGGTACGTCGTAGTACGTATTCGTTGTATACCGAAAATTACTGATAATTCTTTGAAAAGTAACGATTCGAATTGTCGACCTTGGTCTGTCGTTATGATTCGAGGTACGCCGTATGTTGATACCCAGTGACGAATAAACGCGTCAGCAATGGAATGTGCATTTATATCCTTTAGTGGAATGGCTTCAGGCCATTGAGAGAAGCGATCTTTGATAGTTAATACGTAGGTATAACCATTGGACGGAGGAAGCGGGCCAACTATATCTAAATGAACGTGTTCGAATCTTCCACTAGGTAAATCAATTATGCCATGAGGGGTTGAAATATGTCGATTTATTTTAGCCTTTTGGCAGGCTATGCAAGTTTTTGTCCAGAGGTTCACTTCTTTGTTCATCCTGGGCCAGAAATAGCGTGAACAAATGAGTTTTCTGGTTGCTTTAATTCCAGGGTGCGATAAACTGTGCAACTTATCAAAAATTAATTTTCGTAGCGATTTTGGGACGAAAGGTCTATTTATTCCTGTTTTTGTTTCACACCATACTTCCGTATTTTCCTTAGGAATGAAAACCTTTTTTAAAATGAAGGATTTATTTTTATTCGGTTTATTGTCGCGCAAAATGTTTTTCAATTCGTCGTCTTTAATTTGCTCATTTGATAAGGCTTCCAAATCGAGATAATCAACCGAGTCAATATGAGCTCGTGAAAGAGTGTCGGGGACCACATTTTTAAGACCTTTAATATATCGGATATCAGTAGTGAATTGCGAAATAAACTCTAGCTGGTTAGTTTGGCGGGGTGATTTTTCGGTTTTTGAAAACAGAGCGTTTATTAAAGGTTTATGGTCAGTGTAAACGATAAAGTTTTTACCTTCGATGAAATGTCTGAAGTGCTTAATCGCTAGGAAAACTGCTAGAAGTTCTCTGTCGAATGTGGAATATTTCTTTTCAGCTGTTTTGAGCCGTTTAGAAAAGAAACTAAGAGGTTCCCAGTGATTTCCGTTCCGTTGCTGTAACACAGCACCAACGGCGTCTCCAGAAGCATCTACTTGCAGGCTAATCTTTGCATCTTTATTTGGATGAACTAGAAGAGTGTGACTTTCTAAGCAATTTTTTAAATTACGAAAACAGGCTTCGTGTTCTTCAGACCAGTGGAAAATTTGCTTTGATTGTTTTTTGTTGCCTGATTTTTTTAGGAGGTCATATAGGGGACCAGATTTACTTGCTGCTTCCGGTATGAATCTATGGTAAAAGTTTATCATACCAAGAAATCGTTGGAGCTTTTTAAAAGTGTTAGGTGAGGGAAATTCTTTGATAGCTTGCACTCTAGACTTTGAAGGCGCTAAACCTTTATTTGTTATTGTGTGTCCTAGGAAGTCTAGCTCACTTTTCCCAAAGATACATTTTGAGTGGTTTATATTTAAACCGTAAGACTGAAGTGTGGTAAACAATTGACGTAGATGTTTCTTGTGCTCTTCAGCTGAAGCGCTTCCTACTAATATATCATCTACGTATGCAAAGGTGAAACTTAGACCCGAGAGCACTTGGTTAATAAACCTCTGGAATGTTTGAGCTCCATTTTTTACTCCAAACGGCATGCGAAGGAACTCAAACAACCCAAAAGGTGTAATAACCGCGGTTTTATAAATGTCTCCCTCGGCAATCGGGATTTGATGATAAGCTCGGACGAGGTCAATCTTAGAAAAAATTGTACACCCGTGCAAATTTATGGTTAGATCTTGAATGTTCGGAAGGGGGTATTTATCGAATATTGTGACATTATTTAATTGCCTATAATCTCCACAGGGTCTCCAATTTGTGCTGTCTTTCTTGGCAACTAAATGCAAAGGAGAAGCCACTGGAGAAGACGATGGTCGACAAATGCCCATTTTTATCATCGTATCAAACTCGGTTTTGGCAATATTATATTTTTCAGTATTAAGCCTCCTCGGTTTGGCTGATGGAAGAGGACCGTCTGTATGTATGTGGTGTACAATATTGTGACTGACTGGTATGTTAAAGTCAGGTGGCATTTTCAAAGATGGAAAATAATTTAAAATAGAACCGAATTCGTCTTGGAGTATAGAGAGTTTGGGGCTGAGGAGTCTAATCGAACGTGAAATGCTATGGACCGACATTGTTGTTTGTTTATCAACAAGCTTTCTCTGTCGTAAATCAACTAAGAGGTTAAATTTATATAAGAAATCTGCTCCTATGATTGGGTACTCAACCGTTGCGATTATAAAATTGTGATTAAAATTTCGGCGTAAATTTAAGTCGAGGTCCAATTTCTTCGTACCATATGTAAATATCGTTGAACCATTAGCGGAAAGCAGATTAAAATCAGATTTGCACCTATATTTTCCGAATAAATTTTTAGGTAATACTGAAATTTCGGCTCCAGTGTCGATAAGGAAATATTTTTTAATGCCCTTATCGAAAACAAAGAGGCGGCGAGAGAAATTTTCTACCTCAGGTGCCGCACTTGAGGTAGAGATATTTAGTTTTTTTTCTGTTTGTTAAGGTCCGTTTTTTTGTTAAACTTGTTAGTATAGTTGCAAGGCGACGAACATTTTTTGGCATTGTTACCAAACTTTTTATGATACCAGCAAGTATCGTAAGAAAATTTTGATCGACCTCGTGACCGGGATTTTGATAAATAACGCGATGTCGAGGGAAAACGACGAGTTGATCGTGATTGTCTTATCTCAAGACGTTTTAAACGATCTGAAATGTCGCAAATTGAATTTGAAATGTTATTTGTGTTGTGTGCTTGTGTCACTGGACTAATTGCTGAAATTTTGGCCGTTGCTAAAGAATCGTGGATCTTATCGGCAATTGAAAATACTTCCTCCTGTGGTTGAGTAGCTTCAATTGCTATGACACAGGCTTGAATAGAAGGTGGAAGTTTATTAATCCATAACTTTTTTAACAAAGATGTATTTACGAGGCTATTTTGGCTAGCTAAGGATTCCATATGTCGAAATAGCTCAGAAGGTTTATAATTCCCGATTTCGACTTTGTGCAATAAATCATCGAGACGCCGCTCTTCCGAATGTCTGCTTCGAGTTAAAAGCAAATTTTTTAAATGCTCGTACTTATCGTTTGCCGGTGGTTTAAGAATTGCATCAGCTATGATTTCCATTGTTTCAGCTGACAATGAAGATACAAGGTAATCGTACTTTGTATTTGACTGCGTTATTCCTTTAATACGAAACTGTGATTCAACTTGTAGGAACCACAGATCGGGCCTATTGCTCCAAAACGGTGGAATTTTTACCGTAGCTATTAAAGGTGTCAGAACGTTTTGTGATAAACTTAATTGATTAAGATTGTCGCTTTCTTTTGAGGACTCTCCTCCAGATGTACCAAATGAATCATTCGAATTTGCCATTTTTTTTTTTTGTAATATAAGTTTTTGGGAAAGAATAATTTGTGTTCTACTTACAGATCGAGTAGGTATTTTAAATTTGGTTTTTTTCTTTTGTTGCTAAATGAATCCTTTTGTAGTTCACACTTCCACTAATCACGTTGCATGAGCGTTTTTACGGTTAAGACACGATAGATCTAAATTAAATCAAATATGACCTGATTTAAAAAAATTATAAATCAAACTTAGCTCTAAATTTGTTGCTGATGGTGATCAGGTACGATGATGCCGATGATAACCAGATGCTAAGATGCGAAGAGATTACTATGATGATCCTGATGATGTTGTAGGTAAGAAGAACTCGATGTTCAAATGAAGTTTGAAAATCTGCAAATTTCGTTTGATTCCGGATGCAATCCAACGATGAAAAACAGATTTGCTTGATGCTCAAGTTGCGCTGAGATGCTGTGGTACCGTATTTTAGGGTGTTACGGTATGTATGACGATCGAGATGTACCTCGTGTTGATATTGTCCGGAGCTCCCAGCCTCGTGCGGTAGAATGATTTTCTGCTGTGAGTTGCGGCTTCGGAACTTAATTCTTCGAAGTGAACTCTGATTTCAGATGTTTAATGACCATTTAAGCGTCCTTGAATATTTTTTAAAGAAAATATTGGGAGCTGCCTCGATTGTTGGACGTCGGGGTCACCAATGTAGCTGGTCGGTAAGTGATGGAACGATTTACCCGTAGCTACTGAACGAAAGCATCGCGAATTAAGTGCTGCTGGATTCGCTTAGTCCAGTTCAAATAAAAGAGGCTCGCACTTTATAAATAAACTTTATTTCACTTAAACTAAAAAGTACAATTTGAACGAGTACTGTTCCGCTTGGGATTCCGCTCCGGACTGCCGGTCAACTCGTGGACGAATTTCATGCGGATGCGGATACGATAAAATTTAGTACTCTTTACTATGGTAACGATAGTAAAGGAAGTGCGGTTAAAGCTACCGCCACAAGTACATCCAAATCCACCCTTTTTACAGGGCTAGTTCACCCCAAGAAAAGGTCGATTTTTCAACACTTTTTGAAAATCTTGTTTTTAATAATTTTTTAGGTATATCCCATAGTAAAATGTCTAGGGAACATAACCCATTTTCAATTTCGACTTGATTTTTTTTAGGTTTAAACTATGACTTTTAGAATACGCCCCCTACCGCCGATATGAAGAGTAAAAATCAACCAAAATATTTTTTTTTAGTTTTCTCAATATATATTATATAAAACTATTATAAATTTTTTTTAAAAAAAAATTTTAAACTGTTTTTTTTCGATTTAGAAAGTAAATGTCCCCTTAACTTATTTTTCTTAAAGCTATGATTTTCCCTACATGATAACTAACTTAAATATGTAAAAATTTGAAGGTAGTGATAGAACATGGTCTGATAAGACTCAACAGGGAATCCCATCAAGTCAATTTAATAGGACTCTGATTGGAATTGTCTCACTTCATAGGGCCGTAAAAAATGTGCGGTAATAAAAAATTCTTCTGAAATCTAGTAAGTAAAATACCAATACATAATTATGTAGCGAACACAAATCTTACCTACATAGTTTGAGTTTCTGCAACAATAACAGACGAGTCATTTAAATTGCCCTCATAATTTTCCATGAACAACTTGGATTCTAATCAACATCAAACCTAAGTTAACAAAGAAGAAAATAAGCATTTACTATCTTTATAATGTATACTCGTACAATCATAATGGTAATTACTTACTGGGATTCAGCCAATAAAATTTTATCTTCTTTCTTTGAATTTCGATTCTCCAGCCTTTTATTAACAGGTAGAGTACAGGATGATTTAGGATTTAATTTTCTTTTATTTTTCAAAGGCAAATTTAGCACTCTATCTTGCAGTCTGTACGCGTCCTCATTAAAATGCAATGAACATATTTTTGTATGCTGCATATTAATGTTTTCCTTGTTGTATGTCAAGAGCCACTTTTTGCAGGTATGTACATCTTTCGGAAAACTGGAATTTTATGTGTTATTCACGGTATTTTGTGTAAAGAATGATTTGTATACGTTTTAATATTACATCACACCATTTTTCCACATAGAAATAAATTTAGTTCGCAAGGATAATTCAATTTATATTGTATATTTTGATCATATTATTCCATTTTAATAGAACTCACCTCAAACAATGACGTCACTGACAGTAATCATGAAAGGTTCAAGAAGAAGATTTGGCAAATCTGTGTATTATTGAACCATGGCTTGACCTAACATTCTGCTTGTATATTTATTTATATCTGTCCATGCTGCCATAAATTACTATGGGCACAAGCTTTTTTACCCGACTATGGCAAAGCCAAAAGGAAGGGTTATGAGTTTAGCAGTCTATGTATGTATGTATTATTGTATTTACGTATTTTCCACCATAGCGCCTAAACTACTGAGCCGATTTCGATGAATGAGGTGTGAATCGATTTTTTATTATGGTCCGGGTGACATAGACTAAATATATATTATACCAACTAAGTCAATATGACAGATGTTATATCCAAAAATTGAGGGTCTCTGACATTTTTTTTCGCAATCGTATCGAGTGGGGTGTCAAATAAAAGAGGAAAAAATTCCGAGTTCAAAAATGTAAATACAGTACAATATTAAAAAACGGAAAAGTTTAAAATAAAAGAAAGTTTAAAAAACTTTAACCCGACTACGGGAAAAAATAAATATAATTAAGGGAAAAACAAGTTCCAAAACGTTTAACCCGACTAGGGATACATAAATAAAATAAACTAAAAAATAAGAAACAATTTACTTCTGGCAGTTTAATGTTATAATTCAATTCAAATGCAGTAGTCGTGCGTAGTCAACTATAAAAGCAAACCTTAGAGATGCCGTCAATCAAGGATGAAAAAAACGCATGACCATGAAATTTGAGTTGAAAAAAGAAACGCACGAGCATGAAAATAATGTGAAACCGCCAAAAGGAACTTGTTTCTTATTTATTTGTTTATTTTATTTATGTATCCCTATTCGTGGTTAAGGGTTTTCAAACCTTTTTCAGTAATCAATTTGTGGTTTTGGGTCCAATTAGTGTTGGCTTTAATCTACTTTGCGAGATGAAAAAGTAGCCCATACACCATTTGTCATTTTATGGTTACTACTATTATTGTAGTAGTTTTAACATTTGAATTATCCAAGCCATCAACAAATTCTGCATAATAACTTTTTGCCATTGCCAAATTGATCTTTGGTTATTTAATTTTATACAATTACGCAATCAGTTGGAGACTAAAATCAAATCGTGTTGGCATCACTAATATGTATATATTATACTGACTTATTAACTGACGCAATAAACAGACAATTAGCACTTTATATAATAAATTGTCAAGGTTTTGGCAGAAAACATTTTCATTTTCAATGGTCAATAACCCGAGCCAAAACATATCTGCACGTTTTTAATAGAATTGAGTAAATTCATCGGAAATTAATTTCTTGTCTCACAAAACGTTGGATCTTATACCTAGAACACTTTTGCTGTAGCATCTGTTGGTAAACAATTGTGACTTCCACATGCCTTGGCAATATTGCTAGTTTTTTGCATATTTTTGCTTGCCTATTTTTGGCGACAGATATACGTATATATTTAACCAGATAAATCCGGTCTCCTCGAATAATGTGCGCATTCAACATTTTGTTTATTACCTCGATCATACTGCATCTGGCGGTGCAATAATTTGTAGGACATAAATACACCTATTGTGGTGCGAAATGCGATGCTTTTACTATCTGAAATGCGCAATAATCTTCAATTATAATATTCATTTTGTTTCCGCATTTTAAATAGCAAAATATCACACCGCTGAAACTTTACAGTGATGAGGCTGTTAAAAGTGGGGAAAAACATTTTGAAGCTCAAAATGAACAGGCCATATCAATGTTTAAAGTCCCGCCACATATTATGAACAGACAATTTTTGGTCATGAAATTTCAACAAGAATTATAGTCAAAATATTTTTGTTGGTGGTATCTTTACATACACAACTCAGCCGATTATCATTTTTTAAATAAATCGTATTTTAGCGACGTGGGACACGCGAAGTGTGATGTTTATTAGCATCTCGCGCAAATGAGATTTTCTTTAAAATTAATTTTTTAATTTTTATTGCTGACTGATAACATTAGCAACCCCATATTGTATTTTCTCGGATGAATTATTCGACCACTTTGTTTTGAGAGTACATAAACCTTTTAGAAAATAATTAACATGCTATCTTATCGTTATAATATATAATTTGCGAAATCTCTTCAATCTTATCAACTCATCGTATTACATTTTTCTCTTGGAAACAATGTTTGCTTTTAGTTGTCTTTTCCTAGGAGCTGATAGTATACTATTATGGAATTTTAACAAGTAGTATACAAAAGATAACATCCGCTGTGTGAAGATTTATTAAACACAAAATCATTAAACTAACAACTTGTTTACTATGTCAGCTTGAATACAATAGAACAGCAAATAGTAAGCTAAGTTTTAGGATTTACTTCTAATTACACTTTGGACGTTTAAACTCGATAACAGTACAAAAATTAAGTCATTTTGTTGTTATGTAAAGATATCACAGATGAGCGGCTTCAATGATTCATATATATGATTGTAGATTTGTTTGTTGACCCAAAAACCTGTGCACCCCAGGGCGCCCTGGTGCGCCCTGAAAATTGTCAAAAAACATGGGACGCCTCAGTTAAACGGACAGCTTATTAAAAAGGAGAATCGTGATTTTAATTTTTTTCGTCCGCCTTCTTGGATCCGCCACTTTTATCTTTTCAACTTCAGATTCGCAATTACCGACCTCGAAAACCCCCTGTTATGCTCAGTTTTGCAAAATTTTAATGTCTTTGTCCGCCATTTTGAGTTTATCAAATTTGACCGCAGATCCGCAATCAGCGAACTCAAAAACCTCCCTGTATAAGTTTCTAAATAAATTTGTTAAGAACTTCTTTTTTAATAGCCATAATATTATATGTCATTGAATTTTTGACTTTCAAACGCCATGTTGGATACCACCATTTTGAATTTTAAAGCGTACGCATCTGCAAATTAAGGAACAGGGTCCACGAACGCGATATTATTGCTTTTCCGCCGAATTTTTCATTGGTTTCGAAATTTTCATGTAAAGGTTTCAGTAGAATTTAGGGCGGCTGAAAAAACTTATGAAAATGCGTCCGTTTAAGCCTTAACGGATCAAATAATGTCAAATGGAATTAAAGATAATTTTTTCGCCTATCCAGATCAAAGGGGAGGGGGGGCCATATTACCACCTTCTCCTATACTATTATTAGTAGCTATTGTGAGCATCTGTTTAATACAAAATGTTCTATTGTTTTGGATATAAAACAAAAAACAAAATGCAGCTATTGATGGAACGAGTCCGCGAATACATACAATCTAGCACGATTAAAATATGTACTAAGCATATTTTTCTGGGCCACTAAAAAAATTATAACACGTCCATGCAAAAGAAAAAAGCAACCCTAGTTTTTACCAATAAATTACCCAAAATATTTACCAATCAAAATATAGAATGCTATTTTTGCGTTATTACAATAAGCAGCGAACTTGAATACAGTAATGTAATTGCTTCAGCTCAAGAGCAAGTCTTCCTGTATTTCTCATACTATTGACGATAACTAGGATTTCAGGTACTTATTTTAATAGTTTAACACATTCAAAAATGTGTTGAATATTTTGACTTAAAAACAGAACTACATACTTTCAATATTGAATCCTACGATTTTAATTTTGAAGTCGGTGCGAAAACCTCACTGATATTAACCCGTTAAGGCCCAAATGGACGCATTTTCATTAGTTTTTTCAGCCGCTCTAAATTCGACTAAAACCTTCACATAAAAATTCTGCATTGGTCAATACCATTATTACCATTATTTAGAAACTTATACAGAGAGGTTTTTGAGTTCGTTAATTGCGGATCTGAGGTCAAATTTAAGAAATTCAAAATCGCGGGTTCAAGATGGAGGACAAAAACATTCAAATTATATAAATCTGAGCATAAAATAGCTCTATGGGGTTTTCGGGATAGCTGATTGCGAATCTGAGGTCAGATTTGAAAAGATCAAAGAGGCGGATCCAAGATGGTGGACGAAAAAATTAAAATCACATGGATCTAATCAAAAATTTGCACCGAGGGGTTTTTGGGGACGCTGATTACGAATAAATTTAAATCACATGAATCTGAACAAAAACTTGTACTGAGGAATTTATGGCGTCGCTAAAGTAGTAGAAGATCATACACTTTATGACACTTACTTTGGGCTCAGCAGATAATAATGCATTATTTATTACCCTTACGTTCGGCTCAGGAGCTATTAATGCGTTTTCTCCCCAGTGATTTTAGAATATATTTCAAGAACTATCGATGTTAGCGATTTGGTGTTCACAACTTTTTTGTAGGAAATTGAATTTCCTACAAGCTTGTCATATTCACTTTTTCTGTATCTCTTTTTGTTTACGAGATAGGGGTAAGAAGCGAGAATTTCATGGAAAAATTGGGGTTAGTCACTCGTACTACCTCGTTGGTGGGAGTTAGGGTTACACCGCAATGGACACTTTTCTAGAGCATTCAATTCTGAAGAAACCCTACCATTGACCAAGATTATACCATAAAATGCCTCTGAGCTGTAGAGTTTGGAAGAAAAATAATCAAAGTTTACGTGTGTTTTATATTGGAAATCTTTATACGCCTTGGTCTAGTACTTAATATTAATATTAAGGGCTCCAATTTTCAGGGAATTTTTGTTTAGGCATTTGCCACAAAATTTCGAGATGGGACTGAAAAAAGAAAAAATAGTGCCGAAAAAAAGCACCCTAATATATATGTATAAAAATAATTCATCCTCTTTGCAAAGATATCTCAAAAACATCATAGAATATCATTAAATTTACTATTTTCCCCTAATTTTTTATCATTAGTTTCTAGTCATTTTACTTTATCATGTGTTTTTGCATTATTTTTCGTTCAAAGTATTGTTATGTACAAAGTTGTATAAAATTTTGAAATGGCAACCTCCTCGAAAACAAAGTATCAATATTGAAGTAAAAAATGGTGATGAAAATGCGAGTGAAAAAACTTATGAAAATGTGTCCGTTTAGGCCTTAACGAGTTAATGCACAGTTGTGAAGAAATCAGTATGTCTTGATTCGTAAGATTTAAATGCAATTTTAAGTAAATTGGGGCATATATCAGCTTTGTAAGATTTAAACGTAATTTTAAGTAAACTGAGGAGCCATTTTAGCTCCGCAAATTTGAATTTTCAAAACTTGGTACCAAATGTGAAATTAACATTCGGAAGAACTCTATACATATATTCACTTTTATGAGATTTTAATGAGATTCAGTAATAAGAGGCCATTACTTTGGATCCACCATCTTGAATTTTTAGAACTGGGCACCGGATTTGAAATCATCGATCCTATAAACCCCCATATAGTAATTTTGTTAGAGTATACGAATCGCAGAACATTTATCACTTCCATTTCATTTTACCCCTCTACTGAACGCGTAGCCTGAAGAGGTCTTTTTGTACATCCAAACAAACCTACGTTATTCAATAAAAAAAGAATCATGGAAATCGGTTCACGTGTTGCAAAATTAAAGACAAAAAATTCATACGGGTCGAATTGATAATGCTTTTTGTTTTTGGAGGTCGGTTAAAAAATTGTTTTTATTGACAAAATAGTGGTATGATACGAATTATTCCTGTAGAGGATATATTTACTTATAACGTTTTCTGGTACAAATGGGACAATTCATTTTGTCGTTATCTAGAAAATCATGAATCTCTATAAAAAAACTTGCTTTTGAGAACAGCTTCAGAATTAAATGCGGCAGTATTTAACAAAGCAAATCGACGCAATTCTGTGTTTAAAAGCCGGATATAACTTGTCTTATTTCTCGAAACAGTAGATATGAAAGACTTAAAAACTTTCCAAATCTTTGAAGATTTAAGTATATCACTTCATTCTTTTCCCAAAGCGATAGAAAAATTCCTATCGCAGTTCCATTGTTTATTAAAAAAAAAAAAATAATCAAATCGTATTACGCGCAGATTAAAAGCAAGCAATAAAACGAGATTGTAACATTAAGATTCAAAAACATTATCTTCCAGACAAGAAAAAAAAGAAACAAAATTATAATTGCAACACTCTTCAGAAATATAATAGCAAACTTTCGAAGTTGATGATATCTGAAAAACGCAAAAATTAAAAGAAATGCTCTAATCCACATAATTATGTGAATTTTTTCAACTATGGATCACGTGGATAACGCTCAATAATACTTACGAAACCCCCCTGAAAATTTCAAGAGTCTGAGAATCAAGCACTTGTTTTGAGTGCTTTTCGCCAAAAAACTTTATTGGTGCAAAGGTGAGTTTTTGTCGCATACATACACCTGTTGATTGTTTTTTACAACTCTACTGTCGGCTTTTTTGAGTCATCTGTATTTACATTTGTAGCGGTGTGCATGTTTTCTTAGAAAATATCGATTGAATCGTAAGAATTCACTAAATAATAACCCATGACGCGTGACCACTAGTCTTGCATTTCTTTTTTAATAGTAACTTTAAGGGCCACTTATTAGACATTTGCGAAATTCACGTTTTCTAGTTTGTCGATCGATTGCTATGAAAGTGGGCGTGAGACATGTGGGACATATAGCGGGAAATGACGCCAATTGTTTAAGGCTATAAGATAAATTGGATTAGGTGTGTGATTTGCGGATTTGGAGTACATCGTCATTTTGTCCTACAATAAAAGAATAACATAAAACTTATTGTTTGTTTTTCGCCTTATAGGTCACCATTGTGGAACTACCTGGAGCCGAAAAGAAAAAAAAAAAACGAAAGGAGAGAGAGAGAGAGATAGAGCTGAAGGGGAAATACAGCGTAATTTGTGGCGTGTGTTTTTCCACATACGCGATTAAAATCTTTTTTACACCTGAAGAAAATCAACTTCAGCACAAGTAAGCGGTAAAGAAGAGAAGCACACATAAGCAATTGTTTCGGAGAGGAGAAGGAGGAGTGAAGCACTAGCGTAATCAGCTGTTTTGAAAGTGCGGCTAGTCCGCTAGTGTGTGTGTGATCTTACGATCCACATACGGACCACAAATTCTATAAATTCTGTTTGGCAAAGTCGAAGATCCATTCAGTTCGTTTACAACTTTCGATCGGGTAAGTTCGGGCTGAGTAGTGGTGAAGACTTCCCGGAAGATAGTCCAGCTTTTGCTTTTGAGCTGCAGTGAGAAATATACAAAACAAAACTTGGGAGAAACTTTTGATCGGGTTTATATCTTTTTTTTTTAATTTTTTTTAAACTTCAACACCGAAGTTTCTTACAAGGTTTAATTAATCTTTGTGACAAAGGAAGTGTACTAGGACTTAATTAGTGGAGAAGGAGGCAGATTATTCGTTTTGGGGCTTTTGCCATTGTATGGGTAAGTACATGATTTTCTCTTAAATTCGTTTACGTTCGTTTACGTGTACAAAGTTTATTTTATAAGAATTCCCCAACTTA
Organism: Dysmachus trigonus; assembly: GCA_949715965.1. Taxonomy (NCBI): domain Eukaryota; kingdom Metazoa; phylum Arthropoda; class Insecta; order Diptera; family Asilidae; genus Dysmachus; species Dysmachus trigonus. The sequence goes on from OX454319.1 coordinate 76,322,295, forward strand.
AACAGTTACTACGCAGTTTAATAGTTATCTGCGGATAGAAACTTCTCGTTAAACATACGTTTTTAGTTTATTTCTTTATTTTACATGTTTGATAGAATGTAGGACGTAGGTACGGCGGGCTGAATACCCCAGGAAGCTTTTGGGTAAACAAACCCAAACAAAGGAAGCGCCTGCAAGCTGTTGTGTGAGTTATATCTGGAGATAGCAACTGCATGATAGCTTTACGCTGAGATTTTTCAGTCATATGCGCGACTTTTACTTCGCTGTCTGAGCTTTGAGTTAATATTTGAACGATTCTAGCCATGTTGGCGACTGCTATATTCCCTAGTGCAGCATACCCATAGAAGCCTTTTACATAGTTCTTTTATTAAAAGACTTTGACCTACTAAAAAGCTCACGTTTTCGCATTGCACTGAGATTGAATGAGAAATTTAGGTTGCGCAATTTGTCAACTGCACGACATACGTCTGCAGAGCACTATGACTTATAAGTAGGCTCAAAGTATTAAGGCCAAGTCGTTGATTCATGCACTTCTTATTAATTCCTTGCGACTTTTACATGAAATTTTAAACATTTTACGATTCATTTCCGTTCGATATCGAGGGTAATGAACGACAAATTAGTTACTGAGATAATTTGTAGAAAATAAAGCATATGGCACGCGGCAAAACACGTACGTATTTACGTGACGTCAATTGAGAAAGATATCTCGTTTGGCGAATTCACGCACTGGCGCCGTGGAAATGGGATTCTTCTATTTTTCTTTGAATTCCCACTACCACGTATATTCGATAGGAAGGAAGTGAGTCATCGGTTTATTCATGTTTTTACTTTGGATAAAGGGGTGCTCTTCTCGCCTGCCTGCTGTGACTGCTCCCATTCAACTTTGAGAAAGTGCAGTGCCTTCCTCAAAATGGGCTACTCGTGTTCTATTATTTCGATGTAAAGGGGAACTTAAATAAAATGTTTTCTGTTCGAATCGAACTTCGAATTATGGTACAGTCTAAGTGAAAATAAATGTTCTGTTGTGTGGTAGTTTTCAATGCAACCAGGGACGAAGCAGTGCATATAAATAACGTATAGACTTGACCTGGTTATTTATATTTAACCGCATGAACTGGTAATTTATCATATTGAAACTTCTGGACAACAACTGCCCTTTAAATATAATTCATGTAGAGTTTGCCCAACATTTGGTTAAATATTAATAGTATGTACATATCCAACCTTTAAAGTCTAATAGATATTTATTATAAATTACTAGAATACCTTCGAATTGGTTAACTGAATAAAATTCCTAATTATTACCCTATATTGATTTTGTAACCTTGAGTTTATACATAAGCAGAACTTGTAGGTATAATGCAATGCGTTCATAAATGTAAAAAAGTATAACAAAATTTATGCAATGTGTATTATATTTATTGTAAGCTTTTGCATAAGGTCTTCTTGCCAAAAATCAGATACCACATTTGATAGTAATTGAAATAACAATCGCTTCGAATGAATTGTGCTGTTTTGTGCCCAGAATTGCCCATTTGTGCCTAGAATTTCTATTAAAGAGGGGTTAAAATCTTTCAGTCCCGTAAAACCAAAGCCGGGCAAACTCGACTCTTCTGACTCCCGAGGGCTCCCCAGGTAGATTCTAGGAGCTTCTGGAGTCGGTTATTCCGACTCCCGAGAATTCCCCAGGCTCCCTTAGAGTCCTAGACCAGAATTTAACTCCAAGGGAGCCTGGGAAGCTCTCGGGAGTCAAAAGATCTGGCTCCGCCGTAAACTAGCACATTTCGATGAATGTTTGTGGGAGAAGCAAGCAATATATTAATGCGATCTTTTACATTTGGTTTAATATTAGAACCATAAATACCAAATTACTTGTTTCATCATACGGATAATATTTTAATATTTTTGTACCAAAAAGATTGTCAATTGTCTAAAAAAAAAAAATTGTTCATTATTTTAATAAAGTACTAGTCGAAGCGAATAAAATGTAAGAATATTTCTATTAATATGCAAGCTCAGAATACGTTTGTTAATGTACAAAAAAAATATTGTCCTGTCTTTCCTAGGACTCATCACGATCAGTTATAATAATAATAATAAACAAAATTTACCCAGAATAAGTTCATTCGATTTGTTTTAACTTTATAGTGTACACAACACAAATAATACCAAACTTAGGAGTAACCTTTTTAATTCGCTGTTATTTTTTTTTTAAATAGTTAACTTCATCTGGTAGATATTTTTTTCCCGAAAAATCGATAGTTTTAAAGAATGCCAAAGTTAAAGGATGAAATTTACCATTACACCGCTTTAAGGAAGAGTGTATTTCGCAGGTATTCGGTCTTATAGCGCACCCTACCGTCCGGACCTCTGTTGATTGCTCCCAAATGTTTATTGCCATTATTATTTTTATTTTTTTTAAATACCGTAATAACTCATTCTTATAGAAAAAACATTTTTGAAAATAAAAAATGATTTAGAAAAAATCTGAAATTGAAAATTTTCAGAATATTATTTTTACTTTTCTAAATTCGAACATAAAAAAGTTAGCCTATTGTCATTTAGGTCACTTTATACATAACCAAATTTTTCCGGTCCCAGCTTAGAATGTGATACTGTCATTATAGAACTATCTGTTCATTCATTTTAAAATGATTTTTCAATTACATAGGAATGTTCATGAAATTTCAAAGAGATTTAAAATGTTTGAGAGATTACAGTCAATCAGTCTTATCGGCAAACAAATATACGGGAGTTATCAAAGCGAAAACATTGAAAGCAAAGTGAATTAATTCCAAACAAAATCGGCCTTGCATAAGTACGAGTGAGTCAAAGATCTCTGTATGATATGGCGATGTTTTTCACAAAAGAAAATCATTTTCGATTTTTTAAGCAGATTTAAAAGTCATTCACTAAATTCTTTTCAAAATGCTTTCAACAACCTCTTTGATGGAAAATATAATAAAACTCAAATGGATTAAGCTTACTCTTATTTCTATATAGAGAAAGTTAAAAAAAAAAAAAAATTAAAGCAGTTCCAATGTATGACAATTTCATATTTGATTTTTAACAAAGCGAATGAAAATCTCAATTGATTTCATAAGTAAATAAAATTTAACAAAAGCAAAATGGTAAAAAAGAAATACGCCCATGCATATGTAAGCAAAAGCAAAACATATTTTTTCGCATACAAGGTAAAACACCACAAATTTACGTCTGATGGTGTTCATGCGATGAAAAGCCACCTCTTTCTCGAGTGTCAATAGAAATAACCTTTTAGAAACCTTTTCTCCATGGAAGAAACGCAAGCATTTAATTTTTTTTTTTTTTTTTGTGCAAAATACCCGGTATTCATTAGACTCCTACCTACCTTCCTACGTAAGCTGTCCGTTGTCGTCATCGTTGTTTGCAGCCACACAAGTATGTTGCATACAAAACCACTTCTCGAATGACCTGATTCGCATCTATTGCGTGCGAGTAGCAATTTATTTTGCTGAAAGAACTTTAAAAAAAAGGGTTTTGAGTGGCGACACCATACGGACAGATACTTCTTCAGGGGCAGGATGGGAAAAAAAATTATATATTTTTAAGCTCGCTTAGGACTGCTTTAATGTATGAATTGAACAAGCATTTTCTAGACGGTTTTTGTATTTTAGACAAAAGGTCTTTTGTACTGCAAGTACTTGTGTGGTACCACGAAAATCAGTACCATTGTTTAAAGATGACTAATAGAAAATTTTTACATTTAATGTTGTAAATTGGAAGGAAGACAAATTGGTGATATTGCGGAACTTGTGCAAAAACCTGCAATAAAAATGTGTTTGAATTACCGCCACAGTAGTCAAATTCAAGGTTATATTAAGCTGATTATGCATCCTTTCATTACTTTAAGTTTGCGAGCTGTTAGTGTATCGTATCGGATATAAAAAACAAATCAAATTAAAATCAAGTTTTACGGTTCTGCATCAATAACAACTTATTCTTTAAAAAAAAAAAAATTATAATAAGCCTGAGCAGCCTTCTCGCATGACCTCACTATGCACCAAAAAAGTTTGTAGATAATAAGCACTATTCTTCCATGTCGATTTCATAAGTAACAACTTATACCATTCGCTACTAATTAAATTGGACATCAAGTTGGCTGGTAATGGCGCGTTTCAAATCACTTATTATTAGTCTGCATAGTACCGGCTATGCTTATTGAGCAACTTCTTGTCTGGAAAAAAAACATGAGTCATAGTCAGTCGAAACTCTACTTTTATTCTTTTGAAATCGAATACCCCCTCGAAATGAACGATGATGGTATCCGTACGAATTATGGAATTTCCGAGTATTGTTGCAATGGATTAAGGGAAACCGGGTTTGTGGCTCATTAATAGTGCATTGGTTGCAATCGGGAATGACGAGGGAACAAATTCCGGTTGTTTTTATGTTCCAGGAATTTTACCCAATTAAGCTCTCAAGGATTTGACTTTTGTGTGAAGCGCTTGTAATCTTCTTAATTAAATTTTAATTCAATGAGTAATGAAACGGTAGTTGTACATTACGGAGCAGGAAGTTAAGATTTCCTTTCCGACAACATTAATGTGCTAGATTAATAAATACCGTGATGATACGAACGACCTTTTTATGTATGTATTTTAATTTACAATTAGTTTCTTAATTAGAAAAAGTTCTTGTAAACAGAACACATTAAAAGCAATTTTCGCTAGATTTTTTAGCGAGGAATCACACAAGATTAGGTGAACATTTAAAAAACAAATGTTGAAAAAGAAGTCTACATAAGTGAATTTGAAAAAAGAATTATCTCAGAAAACATGTCGTGATTGGTAACAAAATGCAGGGCATGAATGCGATTTTTATCCTAGTTGAGGTTTACTTTATTTAAATTATAATTTGTTAGCTTAATATATATGTAAATGTATAAAGAAATAATGATATCCATTGAAATGAATTTACATTTCAAAAATGCCACTGACGGTATAATTGTTTGGAAGAAATTCAAATAAAACGTGCAAAATATCAAGTCACAACAGCGTACTTCGGGAAACACTAAAAAACGATTATGTAACCATCATATGAAAATTGCCTGCAAATTGCACACTACAAAGGCGCAAAATGGTGTAAAATAAAATCACGACTTGTGGCATTTCCATGAAAATAATAAAACTGATGAAACCAATTTGTTGTAAAATCCCCGTAAGCTACCTGCGCTTTATAAACGCGTGTTTGCCATGCACTTGCAAAACATGTCTGCCTTCCTCACATCCGATGCAATAAATACTTTGCTTTTGCTAGCAAACTTAGCCAAGGTTATGTGGAATTGTAAAATGCTCTTAAGTGAAATCGCACCAATCGGATATGCATAGGCACGGTTAGAAAAAGTTTTTATTAAGTTGGGAAATACTTGTACTTTTGTAATTGAAATTTAAATTGAAATTTAATTGTAATTTTTTAATTTTTCAGAGCATTCTAAAAAGTCATCAATAAGCGGAGACGAGCCGGGCCTGTATAACAAAGTGCAGTCCCGGAATAGTCTAAATAACGTTGGTGTCGGAGCAATTAGTCTAACATCAAATGACTGTGAAAAAGGTTATGTGCCAACGGTTGGCCGCTGGGGCTCCGAATGGCCAAGTTGACTCGCCGAAGCAAGCTTCGGGCGTTCAATCACCCAAAAGCATCTACTTGCTGCAGGGTCGGAAAAATTCAATGGATTGACCGATCCTAAAAAATATGATGATATTGAAGAAAATCATATTATCCATCATGATGATGATATTGTTGGTGCTGCAGCAAATGATGTGACCTTAAAGTCACAAAAATGCAATCCACTGCAGCATAGAGATAATAAGAACTGGTGGGCCGCAGAAGATAATTATAATTTAACTGCATTTGATCAAACAAATGGTATATGGCCATTAGAACATCCGCTACCATTACCAGATTGGGCACCTGGTACTAAGGAATCGCTTAACTTTGAGAATGTTTGGCAGTATGAGGATTTAAACGCTTTAATTGAAGTTAAGTTGCGTCGTATGCTTGAGGAGACACACTATGATACAGTGCACAATTTCATTGACTTCTACAAATCGTTCAAGAAGACCCGTAGACAGGACCTTAAGTCCTTTTTCCAATTCTACGATATACCGATTAATAGGCGTCATCATATGTGCGTCAGCCTGGCCATGGAGATTGTTACAAGAATTGTTGAGATCTTCCCAGAGCTCGCTAAACATCTCTACATCGTATCCTGTGAAGAGGCCGTTGAGGCTCCACAGTCGTACATAGACGATTGCCGCGAAGTTGGTCTCAGTTCAGCAGACTCGAACGTTGAAAAGGAACATGCGTTGGTCGCTATGAAAATTGTAATCGGTGATCGAGAAGGTATGTTGATCCTCGATCCAGGATACCACGTTGCTAGAGCTGTTACTGTCATGAAAGATCAGTGCTATCCACATACAGGTAAGAAAAACTAGTCTCAACCTTTGTCCAAATTTTCATTTAATTGATTTTTACTCTTTCAGGATGGTTTGTCCAGTCCGATGAGAAGCACTGTAAGCGAGAATACTGCTATCAGTTCAACGCACAGGATAACAGCTATATTGAGTGGGTCGAAAGGGAAACCCGTCGCGAAAATCAACAATATAAAGTTTCCTTGGTGTATGTCGAGCGACCATATAGGACAGCTATTGATGTTACTGTACGACGCAATCTGGTCTATAACTTCAGGTCATTACTCGCTCGTGATGCAAAGGGGCATGTTTTCGCTGGCTTATATTTCCCCCTCATGCTAAATCCATCCGACGCTCAATTTACCCTCTTCTACGATGACCAAAATAACACCAGTGTCAAAGTTAAGCAATTGTTCAGCATCTTCAAAAATCCATCAAAGGTATGCCGAACATTTTGAAATTTTTAAATTGTGTTTTTTATCTGAAGAGAGAATGGTAGAAGTAAATAATAAAATTGGTGTAAATTATAAATTTTTGTTAGAAGCTTGTAATTACACATGCGTTCTTTGGTTTTATTCTCATACCTTTTGTTGTTGCAAGAGCATAAGAGAGGCTGTTTATTTCCTGTTTTCACTACTGTTCTGTGCTTCTATTTTATATCTATATCTATAAATAACGCGTTTATCTATTTCATTTACAGATTCCAGACAATGTCATCTCTCATCTACATCAATTAGCGCCGCAGTTAAATTTGGATACGGAGGAACTTCTTGATATATTAAAATCCTTAGCCGAGGTCGTTACTGACCAGGATTTCATCAAGCAAGTTCTAGCAATCAACGATGATATCGACGTTATGTCATCGGACAATTGAAAAAAATCTTCAAAAGCAGTTAACCCACAAAAGACCGCTTAAAAAAAAAAATTCAATCGCTTGATTTGCTCCTATTTACCCTCTTGTAATGATTGTCTTAGGATTATTAATTGTTTTTCGTCTGTCGTCCTTCTATTGTTTTGCATTGGGTCTATTATAATTTAAGCTTCTTTTTCACTATACATGTACTTTTATGGAAAAAACATCCAAAAGGATTAAATGCAGGGTTTATATATAAGTTTGATTCCACCAAGCGCCATTCTTCTAACGAAGGGAAAATACGTCCTAGAACGTCATCGATAGCTCAGCTCTAGTTCCAACCAGCAGAAGAGGAAAATAGGAAAACAACCAAATTCCAAGAATGTTCTATTAATCGCTATCGAAGCGCGTCCTCGACGCACATCTTTGGTTTTATAATGACAAAACGCAGTTACTGCTTTGCTTTCAGAATGAGAAGCACTCTACACAACACTAATCTCAGCGCAAAATTCTTAGGATGTTTCACGATTTTTCTGGAAAAAATAGTTTTTTCGATGATTCCACGAATTACTTGCACATAACTCTTATTTTTGTCGGATTATACTAGTTCTTCTGGCTTATCAGTTAACTTTTTGGAACTTTGTTCACTTGGTGATGATGTAAAATTTTGCAGAAATAGATCACTATCACGAGTTGTATTTAAATTATATTGTAACGTTTTTTAATATCTTACACACAAATATGATTTAGAATAGATACGTTATATTCTCTGCATTATCCAGTGTTATTTCCTCAAAAAAAAGAAAAAAAAGAAATCATTATAATTTAGCTTTGAAAATAAATCTTTCAAAAATTAATCCGAGACTTTTAATTATGGTTCTATTGCTTTCGACTTCGAAAGTGGAATAAATATCCAGCAAAGATATAACAATAGCACAAAATATGTAAGTACAAAAATTAATATTGCAGAACATTATTTCTAATATACATTTGCTATGCATTGTTACCGAAGTAATAATTATCAAGAGTTCGGGATGATACCTCTACAGCTATTGACTTCTTTTGGCTTTGAACTTTTATGAGAGTTTTGGCGATACATGATATACGTCCAGGCTAAACGAAAGTCTAAGAACCTTTATGTTTACGCGGTTTTACTTAACCTGTTAACAGGGCATGACGAAATATTTTGAAATACCAAAAACACAAATGGGCATAACGACTTTTTCCATCTTTTCGTCATGAGGATTTTTAAATTTTGTTAAAATAAATATAATCAGTAACTGAACAATTATTTTATTACTTTAGGTGCGATAATATTAAGTCTCACAAGGAGAAGGCACCTACTCGTCATCACCGATTTCGGTCAAATTTATATACAACAAAGCGTATACCAAAAGACTGTACATTAAAATTCAAACTTTTGTAGCCAAACCCTACGACTACAAAAGTTTGAATTTTAATGTACAGTCTTTTGGTATGCGCTTTAATCACAATCCTTTGCTGAAAAGTCCGCAATCCCAATTTACTTCCTTATCTATGCCTTTCAATTTATTTCCGAATCTTATAAAAATTGGGAAAGATCCGGAAAAAAAACCTCCGCACGCAGGGATTCGAACCCGTGACCACTGAATCACAAGCCCAAGTGTTAACCACTACACTAGCCACGGCTTTGGGAAAGTGTAACAATGAATGTGATTTAGAGCCCCATGAAAATTTTTGTATACTATTATTTTCTAAACGCTTGGCCACCTGGAGTTCCCAGTTCGGGTACTTTCATTTGTATCCAAGCCCTACATGTGCTATAAATTTTACCGAAATCGGTGATGAGGAGTAGGTGCCTTCTCCTTGTCAGTGCAAAGAAAAAAGTCCCCCTCGGAAAATGAGTTGCACAAAAGTGAATTCCCCTGTTAACAGGAGACTATCTAAATTGACTAATCCAATTTGGTACAATACGGTTTAGCACGTTGACGTAAATGATGTCTATAACCGTCTAACGCGTGTGCTTGTTGATGCATATGACGTCTATAGCAGTCCTATATACTTATTAATAAAAAACAATTATTAAAATATATATCTTTGCTGAATTGTGTCTCAAATCCTTCAACTTTTTTTTTTAATAATAAATGATGTAATATTTTACGGTTATTGATACAGTTATATTATTTCAAAAAATTCAATTGCGATAAGAGCGCTGGTAGAATTTAACAACGTGTATTGTCGCCAGTATTTCATGCATTCTGTTTCCGTCTCTCTCTCCAATTGTTGGAATTATTACTGTATTAATAACTGTAATTTTTTTCAAATTAGCTGTACTTACAAGGAGGGCGCACTACCTTGGGGGAAAGGATTTGAATGAAATTTTGCCTAGTAGTAGTATTTCATGTCGGTATACTAGCCATAAAATATTTCCGTCCAATGCCCAGTAGTAGCGGAAAAAAACACCAAAAGTTCACCGTATACTATATGTAAATTACGTTGAATTTCAATTGAGCGCATCGTATCGTATATGGTAACGTTCCCGACTCGTACTCTTGCATGCTCGAGTTTGAGCCTACTTGATTGATTCATTTTTCAATCGTTTTTAATTATTAGTTAATTATATGAACAGACTATTTATTCATGTACTTTTTTTCGTTATTATTTCTATACGCTATGATTTTCAATATATGTATCTCCAAAATGTACTGTAAAGTGTCGAATATAACTGGACAATAGAAGGGTCGAAAAAGTCCGGAAAACTGCGCCTCCCGAAAGTTGAGAGAGAGCTACTTATGTAGAGTTTGGGCATGGGTTTAGTCTTTTTCACTCACTCTTATGAACCATATGAATGGTAGAAACTCTTAAGTGAGAAGTTTGTTAATTTCTCTATTAGAAACAAAATTAAGGATATAAGGATACCAAGAGTACTAGTCGGGAACGTTACCATATACAATACGATGCGCTCAATTGAAATTCGACGTAACTTATATATATAGTATACGGTGAACTTTGGGTGCGTGTTTCTCCGCTACTACTGGGCATTGGACGGAAATATTTTATGGCTAGTAAACCGACATGTAATACTACTACTAGGCAAAACTTCATTCAAATCCGTTCCCCCAAGGTCATGTCCCTTCCATCCTTGTAAGAAGGAAATAGGAAAGAAACCAAAGATGAACATGTTTCGAAAGAAGGAAAGAAGCCAAAATTGAATGTTATGTTTATTTTTATTAATAAAGTTTGATTTATTCACCAATACTAGCGTTTAAATAAAATTTCCTTCCTTATAATCGGCAAATACACACCTGCTACAACTTACCTCAGTACTAAGAGAGTTGTAAAGTGGGAAGTTGTTTCAGTTTTCGTTGATTTTCTCATGGACCCTGATTCCTTTTACTTATTTTTATGTTTGTGCCACATAGTTTATAGAACTGGCTATGTTGAGTTACAGGCATTGGAGTAGCTAGGCATTTTTGCTAGGGGGCAGCCGTCAAGCTGAACTAACCACAGTCATTTAATGAGAGATCATAACTGACACCTAGTGATAAATAATAATGCAGTTCATTCATTCTCCTTATTACCATGTCTCTCTTAACCTTTTAAGGACGGGGAAAATTACGTTAAAATTGACCTTTTATTAGACATGAATATTATAAATATATTCAATGAACTTCTTATGTGGAGTCCCCCCCCCTCCTTGCTGGTCGATATATCGACCAGGCCCGTCCGCAACGGAAAGTCCCATGTAAAAAATTTGGCGCGATGGTTTGAAAGTATTTTTCTAGGTAATTTGATGCGCTGAATACGGGAAAAATCGTGAAAATTTCAATTTTTGACCTTGAATTCACCGTGCAGATGAGTTTCGCGATTCGCGGTACTATATTTTTTGTACTCAGTACATAAAAAAAGGTAGGTATGCCAACTTTCAGGGCTAAATAGCAGAAAAAATTTGACATTGAAAACAGCCATTTTCAAGGTTAAGGATGCTTCCAGGAATTTCTATATTATTTTTCCCATATTTAGCGCATAACATGTTCCCTGAAAAACATCAAATATTATGTGTCCTCTGGCTGGTCCATATATCGACCACTCCCGTCCTTAAAAGGTTAACTCCTAAGTTGAAAGTCTAATGGTGCAGCAAAATCGATACTTCTATACTAATATTATAAATGCGAAAGTAACTATGTCTGTCTAGTGTCTGTATGTTACCTCTTCATGCTTAAACGGCTGAACAGATTTCCATAAAATTTGGCAACAAAATATAATAGTATCCTGGGCAAGGGCATAAGCTACTTTTACCGCGGAAAAATATCTCATTCCCAAACGAAAATCTAATACGTTGTTTTTTAATTAGAATAGTTGATATTTATAAAAACTTATACACGCACCGTCTACCTCAGTTTTTGGGCGATTTTCTTCAGATGTACTTTTTGATGCTTTAGGTTGTATAGAAGAAGTAAAATTACTTGTATTTTCCATCTTTTCATTATCATGTATCGCCAACGATTCAGGTTTTTTAAAGAATGTTCTGATATCTTTCACATTTTTCATACTGTTACAAAATGTGCCTTCGTTTACAATTCACACTTTAGGAAATAATATTTCTTGACGCGGACGTGATGTCACTATTGATTTTTAATATGTTGTTTAAAACGCCAAAATAAAGCGATTAATAGAAAATTTCGGATGCTTTTGGAACAGAAAACCCAGACAAATGGACTATAGATGTTTGGAAGAATTCCTCTGTTACCTAACCTTACCTCAAAGAATATAATCGAGTAGTCATTTAGTCAATTGTCTTTTGGACACCTAAAAGCTCTAATAAGCCAACTTATATTTAATTTATAAAAAATTGAAAAAAAAAAAAATCTGATTACACATTACGTCAGGACACGATGCCAAAGAAACATAAAAAAGTTAAGGCAAAGAAAATAGAAGAACCTCAACGAAAAATATTGACCCGAGAAGATGTTATTGCCCAAGAAACTAAATTCAATATGCGGCTAGAGGCTGTTTTGGAAACACAAGAAAAGCTAAAGAGTATGAGTATAAAGTGTTAAACATCCGAAATCAAATACGATTATTTAGTTACCTTTCAGTAATTCGATCTGTCTTGCAAGCTGGATTAAGAAAGAAGAAAAAGGAGGAAGATGTAAGTGCTGTGTTATGGGATGAACAATACAATTGCTTAAATTGGCATTTTTTCTTTTTAAGTGGGAAAAATATTTAAGCTGCGACGGCTTACCAAATCCATCTGATCCGGTGGAAATTAGAATGTTTTTGGCTAAATGGCAGTATTATGAAGATTTACATAAAGAAAAAAGGCGCTCGTGGTTGCTGAAGGTAAATGAGAGGAGTATACTCACCCAGGACATTGACGCAATAAACAACACAAGAAAACATTTAAAAGCAGCACAGGAAGATCAAAGCTATATATACTATGATCACATTAAAGGAATGCTTACGGTAATTGTTTTGCTTTATTTTAAATAAAACTTTTCTTTTAATAATTGTCTTTCTTTTTATTTTGTAGGTTCTTAAAGGAATAAGACATGTTTTAGCGACATCACATAATATGCCTTCATCCGTATACGCTGACCTTTTGGAGGTGAGTTAGACTGAGCATACATTTCTTAAGATGCTAAGCTAAATAGATTCATAATAGTCAGTTACAATGCAACTACACAAACCAGTCTCGCTATCGCTTGAAAACCGAAAATATTCAAATTTTTACACAGAAACGTCATTTATCATTTTTATATTTTTTTATTTTTACATATGTTTTACTTAAGTACAAAATTCAACCAAGAGTTACTTCTCATATATTTAAAATTAATATTCAGAAGTTAAAAGTATACCGGGTGGCATAAAAGTACCGGAGCAGCAAAATAACTCGCCAGGAGTTCATTTTCGGAAAAAAAATGTTTCAAACCAAAGTTATAAGATTGTTCAGTAACTGGGGTTAAGATTCCTTAAAGGTCATGGTTAATGTTTTATCCAAAGTCACCATCAGGCAGTCAGTGGGAAATCTTACAATTTTTATTTAGGACATTTTCCGGTAAGACTTAATTTTTATTTCCGTTCTAGGTTTTGATCTTGATATGACCTTCAGAGGTCAAAAGTAAAAACTACTCAAGGTCATAGTTGAACAAAAAATTTACTGCCCTTTCCATTTCCACTTGTGAATTTTTGTCAAAATTTTTGAGACATCTTTAGATTTTTCAAAAATTGGCCAAATCCAAAAAACCAAAAATAGTCCAAAAAATTTTTAACGCGTTCTTTGGCTAATTTCAAGCATTTTCTGTCCTAACAATTTTTTTGTCATGTTGATCCTTTTTGTGTAAAAAAATTTGCAAATTTCTTATTACATTGCTGTACAAAATATCTATTTTGCAAAAACCAAAGCAAAAAAGAACTTTCAAAACCATGATTTAAGAAATTGTAGACATTTTTTTAAAAAAAAAATCATTTCAGTACAACATTTATCATTGGATAGACTTTTGATCCAAAACATGTATTAGGTTTTAACATAATAATCTGATAATTTGTTAAGAAACTTTATTTTGATATTTTTGTACAATTTAGCTTAACATTTTATTGAACATATAGTCCATAATTATCAATGATCTCCTGCCAACGTTGGGGAAGCGACATTATTCCATTCTCGTAAAACTTGGGCTCACGAGAGTTAAAAAACAACCACTGTTCCAATGCATCTCGGTCATCAAAAGATTTTCCGCTAATGTGAGTCTGCAACGATCGGAACAAGTGGTAGTCAGAAGGAGACATATCCGGCGAGTACGCAGGATGGGCTAAGGAAATCCAGCCTAGCCATAATTTTTTTACATGTCATCGAAGCGGTGTGAGGGCGGGCATTGTCGTGGAGGAGGTATACACCTGTGTTCAAAAAAATAGTAGTGCACCAATGCGGCAAGTTTGCTGTTCTACAAATTCTCATGTACAAAACAAAGACAACTTTTGCACAAAACACAACATCAGGTGTTTAAGAATCTGATGAACAATTAAAAACATTTTAGTTCATAAGCAATGAATAGCAGTGTCTTCAGACAAGAGCACTTGCACTACTATTTTTTTGAACACAGGTGTACATTGACTTGTTTTCCTTTAAGATTCACGGCTACCTTATCCAGCATATCACAGTAGCGTTCACTGTTTATAGTCGTTCCTTGTGGTAATAGTTTCCAGTAGATAATGCCGTGCACATTCCACCAAACACTCAACATAACCTTGTGTATAGTAATTTTACATTTAACTGTCGTTACTCCTTTTTGACCTGCGCTAAGCAATTGTCGCTTATTGTTATGTTTAACATAAAACATCCACTTCTCATCCCCGGTAACCAAATTCGAAGCCAAGCAAAAGTACGCTGTGAAGTGAGTAATTGCGTACAAACCGCCACTCGCATCATCCGTTGACCATCCGTCAATTCGTGGGGTACCCATTGACTGTGCCTGTACACTTTACCCATCACTTTCAAATGTCGAGCGATAGTAGTATGGGTGCATCCGAGTTCTTCTTCAAGTTGACAAGTAGTCCTCCTTGGATCTTCCTCGATGAGCTACGCTAGTCGGTCGACATCAACCTCAACCGGCCGCCCTTCGTGAGTTTTATCTTCAAGGTTGTAGTCGCCATTCGAGAAACGTCGAAACCAATCTACTGCTGTATGATAAGAGACCGCATTTTCTGCGATACATTGACATATATTTAGTGCCACCTGCTTAGCTGTATGCTTCAAACGGAACTCATAAAGTAGAAGAACGCGGATGTCTCGTCTTTTCAAATCGAATTTCCCCATAATGCTACTCGCTGCGCTGTCGATTATTGGACTGATGAACTCAGCGCGCTCACGGGTATTTATACTTATAGTCACAGAACTTTCTCGAAGTTGTAAAAAATTTCCAGAACGTTTCCGAAAAAATTATCAGATTATTATGTTACAACCTAATAATCATCATATTTGTCCCAGATTTACTCATTTTTACTTATTTTGAACTTGAAATAAATTTGAATCTAACTTGATGGATGAAGTGATTGGATTCAAGCTCAGCTCCCCAATGAAAATATAGCTATCATATTTGTCCCTGGTTTACCCTGGCTTGATGGGATCAAATCGACCTCGGGTTCGAACTCAGTGACCCGAAAAACGCATAATTATTATATCCTTCGCTTTGACCTTGAAGTGACCTTAACCCTTAGCTGATGGGGTCAAACCGATCCCGGATTCGGATTCAACGAACTCGAAAATATAAAGATATACCTCTTATTTCGATTTAACTCTCTCTTTGTAAATTTGGCCTTCAGACGACCTTGAGCCTGACCCGATGGGGTCGGCGACCTCAAAAATATATAGTTACATCTCTATATTTCGACTTTACTGTTGCTTTGTAAATTTGACCTTCAAATGTCCTTGACTCTGACCTGATGGGATCAAACCGACCTCGTATTCGGATTCAGAGACCTTTAAAACATAAAGATATAGTAGTCCAGTCCGTTGCACATAAGATTTATGTTTTATGGTGCTGTGTAGTTATTTAAAAGTCTTATCCGCGGTGCTTAGACTCTGAGAAAATAAGAGAGATATATAGAGTAGGGGAAGGTCGGGTAGCCCGGGACGGCGGGTAACCCCGAACATTTAAATTTCTTAGAAACTAACCACGTCGCATAGGTATAGTTTTATTATAAATATGTGACCTTTGGAGTAAAAACAAATCCAACTTAATTGCGTCGTGGGCACAGAGTGAGTTACACGTGAGTGTGTGTTTTGATCCCGGCAAAACAATTTCGTTGCTCCTGTTAAACTTCATTGAAGGTTATCAAGTACAATAAGTGAGTGTGCGTACTTGTTTTTTGGTTAATGTTGTAGGAAATTTTATATATTTAAAGGTTGTAATAGTATTTGTAACATTTCTTGTACAATTTAAGAGCTGTGTCTAAAAATGTTGCATGATAGCAATCGGGTACCCTCGGACACGATAATGTCGGGATCCCCAGACATGGTTTTAAGTTTTGAACAATTGTTTTGTCAGTTTGCTTATTTATGGAAATTACTTTCAAATGTTGTTACTATTGTTGCAGAAAGACATGAAATATGCCGAAATTTAAGAGGAGAATTAGTTATTTAAAAGTTATTTATATTAATAAATTTTAATAATTTTGAAGTGTTTTTTCTTTTATAATTGAGATCTACAGCTTCTCTTCTTAATACCGAATAATAATCTGCTAGCTCAAATAAAAAGTCTGCCGTCAGTCCCGAATTCAATTCAAAAGTGCATTTTTGTTCAAAACAAAAGTAAAAAAGTTGTTTGTAAGGCCAAAAAACGATTGGGCCACCATTGATTACTATGTCCGCGGCTACCCGCCATATTTTGTGTCGGCTAAAAACGAAGGCCAAAGTATTTTTTAAATATTTCTTTGAAATAATTTGATATGATTACTAATTCTTAATTAACATAAATGAAGAAGTTCCTAGTTTTATTTTAAGAGTAAAATAAAGATAGGAATTTTGTTTTTTGGTATTTTTATTTGCAATTCATTTAAGTGTCCGGGGCTACCCGAATTTCCCCTACCACATCTTACCCTACTCTCCCTAATGATTTATAATATCACTCATAATCGACAGGAATTAAATTATCATTTATACTTCGGATGTTAAACTTAAAACTTTTCAGCTCAAAGATGGTATGTTGAAAGCTATTCAAGAATGTATTGACTGTTTTACTTTTCGCCTTATTCGCAATTCGGCAGATCATTTTAAGTAAATACGATGTCTTAATTTTTTATAACTGCTATTCTGTAAATTTATTTTCTAAATCAATTTTTTTTACAGCGAATTGGATAGTGTAACGGCAGACTACCATTTTGAATCAAATGAAATCAAATTTCACTTATGGAGTTTCAAGCACGTTCCAATACATTTCCTACCCGATTTGTATGTTTACACTATTTTTGGAAGTCGAAAGGAATTAATTATACCATATGTATGTGTAGTGTGTTTTCAGTAACAAGATTACTGGGTTGATGGTTTGGCTATTTTTGTAGCGTGTTAAATTTCGCGAAGCTCTTTCTTATGAAATAAATAATACTTACAGAGTTCCCCAGGTTAACCATATGGCACCTCTTCTGTCATATTCTTTGCTTTGCTGCCGATTTGCACATTTTATTATTGGCCTCTAATGAAAGGGAATTTGAATACAAAAATTACATGACGTCTTACGTAATAAAATGTAGAAAAATCCTATTATACAATCTATAATAAGTTCAAAGTCAGCAATCCTGGGAAATCGTATATGAATATTTTCATGGAAATCCCTTGATGTAAAATTTTCGACCCTCATCTTTAAATAAAAACGATTGAGACTCTTCCTCTGATATAATCAAATACGAAAAAATATGTAAAGCGTTTTAATAAAGAATTTATAAAATCAGTGCAACGATTGTACGAGCGAAAATATAAAATATAATTTACATTCAGCCCGTCGTATGCGATCGCAACCATGCAACCGTGCAATATGCCTAAATCGGACCAATCGGCGCACGCAATCACAAGTCAGGCCGACGTATAATGTATATAGTACAGGGTGACACGATTCAACGTAGGAAACGCTATACCAATAGATTCCCTGAAGTGTCCTAAGCAAACTTTTGTTTTTAACCTCCCGCCCCTCCGCCTTAAAATGCCTTCTTCCCCCTCAAAATTGTCGTTGATGGTTTTTAGAGGGTCCTTATAAGACGACATCGCAGGATATTGAGTAAGGACTCGCTCAAAAGAGAACACCTTTCTAACGATACCTCAATTGTTAGGATATGTCCAAACATGTAAAAGGTAGAGTATCTCAAGCTCAAAATTTATCGAAATTTTCACACAAAAATGGCGGATATATCCTGTTATCATAAAAACTTTGTTTGGAAAGGATTACTTTTTTTTTTATTATGGAAGTGGAGGTTTTCAAGGCCCAATGTGGCATCTCACTTGGGCACTTCTTTTCTGTATTCACGGTTGTATTGGATGTCGGTGTGTTCAGAGCGATTTCGGAGCTATTCAAAATGTTGTTTTAACTCGATTAATGTTTTAAATCTATTTATTGAATTTACTGCTGACTGATATGTCAACTATATCTGGCAGGCACGCCTCTACAGGTCTACCGGTTCTCTATTATTCACATACACGCTTCGGTGAACCTGTAAATTTTCAGAGAAAGTACTTGGTCTGAAATAATATTAAATAGATCAGATTGATTCTAAATATATATGTATACGTAAAGTTTATTCCAATTGGTATAATTTTTTACCCAAATAAAAGACTGAGCTGTAGTGGACATTTTCCCCAGAAGACCGTGTAAGCGAACGAGTTAATAGGCTGTTCTTTGAACTGAAAAGTCCTTGGGCGCCACATGTTTTTTGACAATTTTCAGGGCGTCCTGGGAAGCCATGTGCCGCCACAGTTTTTTGGGTCAAACCTGTTGCTAACTTCACAGACAGATGACGTTTTAGCGGTAGTTAGCTTATTACTAGCTACAAACATCTCTTTGAGTTCGAATAATAAGGTTTGTTCGTTGACCCGAAAATCTGTGAGAATTGTCAAAAAACGTGGGGCGCCCCAGTGCTTGTCAGTTCAACGAATAGCTTATTAAAAAGGAGAACTGTCATCTGACCTTTTGCATAAAAATTCTCAAGTAGAACAACTATTTTTTGATAATTTCTAGTGTTATATGATATGATATTCGTCATTAGCTCTGACTTTACACTAGATTTTAGCTGGGGTAAAACCAGGGCGCCCTAGAGTGCCACAGGTTTCTCAAAAAACACCGAACTGGCATCTGACGTTTAAAAACTAGTACGGCTAGGGCGCACTGGTTTGCCACAGGGTTGTCAACGAACAGACCTAGTAATGCACAGGCACTTTGAAACTCCTGTGACTTCTCAAATTAATTAAAAACATTTCAAATTGTGAAAAAATTATATGATTACTCAAATGACAAATAATATGAGAGATATGTGTGAGTTTACACCATAAAGGTGGAAACCCAATGTACGCGTTATACGCTTTCAGTGCGTTGAGAGCATTCACTGACATATAAGAACTGGACTGCTGATCCCGTACAAAACTCACATTGAAAGTAAGACCAAAGGGTTCCTAGCTATAAGCGTGTCCGCTTGGACCTAAGCAAGAAAATCCCATACCTATACCATACATGGATGTGTCCTTATGAGTTAAGTTTGGAGGTACCATATTTATTTCGTATATCAGAAAACAGGGGAACTAGAGGGCGAAAACCTTTTGAACATTAGGTCCTGCTAGTGTCCAACAGAGATTGAGTTTGGATTTTAGATTGCTGTAGTTATATCATATACTAATGTACTTTGAAATGACAGTGAGAAAACATATATGTATATGTAAATTGAAATGAGAAGTTTGGAAGCAGTGTGAATCTTCAAGGTCAGTAAGTAACAGCTTCCTTTGAGTGTCCAGAGCTGGAAATGAGATATATGATAAAGGGCGTCAAGATATACATGTATGCCAAAAATTATGAAAATCGAAGGAGTGGAAGGCTCTCATTTTTTTGAGCAATTATTCGTGTGAATCTTCAAGGTCAGTAAGTAACAGCTTCCTTTGAGTGTCCAGAGCTGGAAATGAGATATATGATAAAGGGCGTCAAGATATACATGTATGCCAAAAATGATGAAAATCGAAGGAGTGGAAGGGTCTCATTTTTTTGAGCAATTATTCGTATATTCATTATTCCATTGATTCACTTGGTTCGAGAGCTAAGGAATTCCAAATCAAAAGTTGAGGGATTGGTAAGACTCAATCGAAAAGGCTCATCATCAAAAATAATGGTCTCCGGTGGGAATTGAGCTTCCTGTTTCGTTTTCATCATTTCATATGATATTCAAGTGAAAATGAGCGATTGCTACCCATAAAGTGCAATAAAAATGAATGAAGTGAGATTCAAGCTAATTGCTCTGCAATGACTCACATACATGCTCTTAGACACAAGATGATTGTTGATTGACCCTCTATAAGGTCATAATTAATCATAATGAGCAATTATATTCAAGTATATGGAAGATTTGGTTTAGGTCCAAAAGTCAATGCTTATAGCTAGGAACCCTTTGACCGAATTCTAGCTACCTCGCTCTTGCTTAAGTCCCGCAGGCAGACAATTTTACAAAAAAATGTCCAATAACCAAATGAAGGTGGCGCTATGTATGTCTACTTCTTTTGGGTTTTTCTAGTATCTTCGCGTGTGATACATCTTTTTCATACCCCCAATCGATAAATAAAAGTAAAAACATGCTTTTTGCACATCACTTTCACCCACGACAGCCTTTATAAGTTGCCCGCCAACTCTCACCACTCATCGCCCTCACCAGATGACCCAAATCATTTTCCGTTGCAATCAGTTGTTAGAATAGTTTTACGATGTCCAACAGATGGCTACTCCATTTTGTAATACAACTTTTAGCTTTGGTTGGTATATATGAGAAATATGAAGGTTAGACTTAGGCAGAAACAATGACTATTAGTCTGTCTCTGTTATTCATAAATCCCCAGCTGATTGCCACGAAGAACATTTTTATGAAAATACTTAAAATTGAGAGTGATATGAAAGAAATCTGTTCGTGAAAGTTTAATTATTTTTAATTTGCGTCAGTTTAAACATAATTATACGGTATTTTAGGGCATTTTTAATAGCATGATTTGCTCCATGAGGATTGAGCCTGTGTTAAAAATGGTCTCATTTTTCAGACGACTGTTAGCAGTCCAGTTCTTTCATGTCAGTGAGAGCGTTATACGTTTTTGTCGCTTTTTGCAGCGTTCAAAGCTTTGAGCGCGTTAAGACCCAATGTACGGAGCATATATTTTTTGAATGGTCGAAAATTATTGAAATAAATAGAAAATATTTACATTTGAACTGTACTGATCGTGTGTTTAAGGGGTTATATACAGTCAGGAGGCCAAAAAAGTCGATTTTCAAGAATTTTTCTTGAGTTGACCTTTTAAGTTCTTAATTTAAAAATTTGTATACATATTATGGTAACTCTTGAGTGTATTTTAATGTTTTTTATTTGTAATAATTATTTTAAAAGCTACTACAGCTGATATCCGGGAGCAACTCTAAAAAAAAGGCGTCTTGCGGTAAGCACGATATCTCTGGACTGGATCATCCAAAATGAAAAAAACCAAAAATAATATTTAACTTAAAAAAACCTAGATTTTACAATTCAAACTAATAAAATAGAAGGGCCAATGTTACGATTTCTTGCAAAATTCGACCATTTATGATAAATACTTCGAATCGTTTGAAATGAAAATAGACCTTTTAATTTTAAAAACGACTTTATTGAAGTTTTCGAAATTAAAAAACTATCTTTTAAGTATAAATAAAACATAAATACCTTTCGGCTTCCATTACTCACGGGTCTTACAAAAACATTATGATTCATCAAAATTTAATGTATCTTAGATGGCCCCAGAAAAGAGTTAACCTTCACGCTCTCAAGACAGAAGTCATTTTGCCTTTTGCGGCTTTGTGCGACAATTTGGCCCTTCGAGGATTACATATGGGATATGATCATTACAGTGAGTATACAAAAACCATCAATATGCCAGAAACTAACTCCATGGATGAAGGTAAGAACGTTTTTGATTTTTGAATTTTTTTAAACTTATCCTAAATTTTAAGATTTTCATAAAGTGTTGACAAAAGAGTGGGAAAAAAGAATAGAAATGCGAAACAATGAAATAAGGGAAATGACGACATTAAGAGAGCTGTATGAAACGTATGTCCTCTAATGTGTTGATTCATTTTTGCGTTACTCGCAAATTTTATATTTTTAGGGCAAAAGCATATGAGGAAGCAGAAAAGTTGAGGAAAGAGCAAGAAGCTCGTAGCAACAAAAACCAAGCTGGGAGTACTGAAAAACCGAAGGCAAAGAAAAAAAAGAAAGGAGTTAAAAATCGGACATTCACTCACGAACCGATTAAATTGGATGATAACACATTCCCTGACATTGAACAAGATTTTGACGATTTTGACGATCAACAGTATCTGGAATTTCTGAATAAGTGTCATGTTGTGTTAGAAGAAGGAGAGGTTTGTAGCCAAGTAATTTACGAAGGTAAACTCTTACATGTCCTTAACCCATTAATGCCTGAATAACAAAAAATTTTAAGGTAATTTCGACGCCCTAACTTTTATCGAAGGGGTGGCTAATTCTCATCGAGAGTAACTTTTTTACACGTATTTTGAGTCGCCCTACACGGCCCAACCAAAAAAAAAAAAAAAAAACTGAAAAAATTTTTATTATTGTTTTTTTGCAATATAATGTAAATAAATACCTTTTTTGCGTCATTTTTGTTCAAAAAACGACTGATTTAGTGGGGAAAAAGCAACTTTTTACCGCAATAAAGTGCAAAAAACGTGTTATTAGGATTTAAACTTCAAAAATATGCAGGTATTTTTTTCGTTAAAAATATTAGGCTGCATAAAAATTGCAACATTGTAAATTATCTTATACGCATATTTGCTTTACTTTAGATCACTTTTTTTATCTCACTATGTTCGACTATTCCCAAAAATGTATACACACTAGTTTTGAGGGTCACTGATTACAAATTTGCTATCAGATTTTCGTAATTAAAAGTGGCAGATCCAAGATGGCGGACAATTTTTTGCAAAATTTTTAATTTCTTCGAAAAAAAAGTGAGTATCCGGAGTGTTTGGGGTCGCTGATTACTGATTAAATGCCTGCATATTTTTGAAGTTTAAGTCCTAAAAATACGTTTTATGCACTTTATTGCAGTAAAAAGTTTCTTTTTCCCCTATAAATCAGTCGTTTTTCGTAAAAAAAATGACATGAAAAAGGTATTTATTTACATAATATTGCAAAAAAAACAATAATAATTTTTTCTCACTTTTTTTTTTTTTTTTGTTGCATTGTATCGGGCGACTCAAAATACGTCTAGAAAAGTTTGTCTCAATGAGAATTGAACACCCCTTCGATAAAAGTTAGGGCCTCGAAGTTACCGTAAAATTTTTTGTTATTCAGGTATTAATGGGTTAAATTGCATTAAAAAATTAGTCTATCTCTCATATTACATAAACAGAAATTTTTGTAAATACATATACAGTTCTGCGTTTTGCAAACAAATTAAAAACACATAAATTATTTGAGATTGAGTATGAGGTCTCCTCACCAATTTTGATGAAAAGTTGCATTTTTTTGAGATTAAAAGCGACGAATGTGCAAATACGTTTTATCAGCATTTATATCTCTGATGAACAGAGATATTTAACTTTAAAAGGAGAATGGACAATTTGGACCAGTGGAATCATTGTGGTGGGTCTAAAACGTGGAAACATAAAAAATTGTACAGCGGGGCAGGGGAGCAATGCTAATTGTTTCCGAGTGGGTGATGATTAAATTCGAAATTTTTGATGAAGGCCACCTTTCATATTTTGTTTATATTTATTTTTTATAATCACAATTACATCAGTTTACTTACTTTACTAACAAAATGCTCAGAAATATACAAAAGAGAAAATTTATCTATCTGGTTTCAATGATGATACAAAATTTAAAATTTCATTTTTAATTTTAACAAAATTTGTTTTTCCGAATTGTTTTAAAAGATTTACGTAAATAAGATATTTCCTAATATTTTTATTGAATTTCCAAAAAGCTATAATTTGTCCATATTATCCATATTATATTTGTCCAAATAATCTGTACCTTGATTACTCAGGTAGTTTACACATAAAATAATTTGTGTTCAGATTTATACAATAAGCAGGTAATATATTTATTGCTTGCAGGTAATCGTTAATGATGCAGCGGCATCAAATTGTATTAAAGTTATAAAGAAATATGTAATTGTGTTGTTATTACGCTTTTAATTGTTTTTATTTTCTTGAATTTTTCTAAAATTGCAAGTAAGTATGCAGTAAATCTTCAGTAGACGTGCTATCTTTCGATCGTAGAATTTGTATTAATAAAAGACTTTAAAAAAATATATAAACACACATTATTGAAAAGGCTATCGAAAAAAGCGAAGTACTTTTAAGCGAAAATTATCAACCAACATATACACGTTCATAATTTCGGCATACTTTTCAAATGTAAAATTAGCCATATTTCTGCCTTTTTTGTCTAACAGTACTCTAACCCCTTTTTCAACAAAAATTATACAAGGGAAATCTAGAATATATATATATATTAGGGTGATTCAAATTTTTTTTCGTTTTCTTTAAACAGGTTCAACCGTTGCTAGGACAGGAAAGAAAAGTCCTGGCCCAACCTTAGCTCATAATATCAATATTTACTGGTGGCTCATCGAACTTTTTTGTTTTCCATAAGAATAACATGGGAAAGAATGCATCACTAGACGTTTTTGTCTGTATCTCGTGAAAAAATGATCATACATGAATGGGACCAATTCCATTAGAAAGAGTATATAATTTTCTACGAAAAAGTATTCTTGCATTTTTTTCGTAAAGTTAACACAATATTAGTTTATTAGCATTCAAACTCTAGGCATAAATTCAAGATTGAGGAAAGAAACGATTTTGTGACTTCTTCAATGAAACTATGAATATTATTGATTCAGTGGTCGGCAAAGTGCGGCTCCAGAGCCGCATGTGGCTCTTTGGCTCCTTAAGTGCGGCTCTGGTACAAATATCCATGGAAGGCGCAATAATATTTTCATTTAAAAAAAAACTTGGTAAGAAAATTGAAATACAATTGCTAGATTTAAAAAACAAGGAGATATGGCGATCTAAATTCGAACGTCTTTGTGTTGAATTGCAAATATTGGAGAAGAAAAAATGTGATCTTAGTTCACAACACAAGTGGTCTGCTTCTGAATGACCTGGAGAAGGCAGACATGATCATTTTCAACGCTTGGAATAGTATTCCTGACTCTTACGATCAGCTGAAAAAGCTCGCGTTTGATGTTCTTCCCCTTTTCGGTTCTACATATATATGCGAACAATCTTTTTCAAGCGTGAACATTACCAAGAGTGAACTGAGAATTTGTCTTATTGTTGAGAACTTGGAATCATGCTTAAAATTATTATGTCGTTCGGATCAAACCCGCCCGGTTTTGAAAATTCATTGCTCAATATTTAATTATTATTGCGTAATCTTATTTTGGCACTAAGTAGAGGAGCACTCAGTTGTTTTTCCTCCTTCACTGCGATCACTATATATATACATATATAATACAAATTTAGAAGTTCGTAAGTCTATCGATGTTTCTTTACAGCGTCAAATAATCAAGTTTATGTATCCTGAAGTCCAGCGAAGACTAGTCAACGTGATAAAGATCCAAAAAATTTGCGAGTGGAGTATGCAAAAGTAAATTTATGTACATATAATCAGCAACAGAGCCGTCTAAAAAACTATATACAAAAATTTTAATTTTGTGGGCGGATTTGACCCGAACAACCTAATAAAAACAACAATATACAAACCTGACTTACTCAAACTTTCCAAGGAGATGCAAGCACATTGTTGGCATTAATAAATATTTATGTTTTATTTAGTGTACTACTTATTTAGTGTAATAAAATTTAGTGTAATAAAAGTTTACTAAACAAGCAGATTTGGCTCCCAATTTTTTTTTAAATTGTTGTAATGTTCATATTTGGCTCTTTGGCTAATAAGTTTGCCGACCACTGGATTAACCTATTGAACCTATCCTTTTTCTAATTTGCGGATTTGAAATCAGCATTCCGGTAAATCCCTTAGTACCAATTTTTATGAAAATTTAAAAAAAAATTTTGAGTCCACTATTTTGAAACCTTATATATTATCCGAAAAAAAAATTAGCCTATATGTTAAGTTGGAATATGTACTACCTTCGGACAAAAAATGAAAAATATCGTACAAGTTTTTAGGCGTGATTGAGCAACAAACAAACAAACAAACTTTCATTTTTATATAGGATAGGGATATTAATAGATGCTGCAACTATATACTCGGAACGTCTGTTTTAGGTAGGTTTATTAATATACTTACAAAAAAAGAAAACTTGGGAAACTCGCAATAATAGTACGAAATAGTGCACGCTATTCCAGCGCGTGAAATAGTGCACGCTAATCCAGCTACTCAAGTCAGCGTGGAGAGGTGTTCTTCTGGTCTAAAATTTGTATTATGTAATTGATCAAAGAAATAAGCTAACACCTACTAATCTTGAAAATATATTACTCATACATTTTAATAAATCATTCAATTCTGACGTTGAATATTAACTGTGAACAAATAAAAAGTGAATCAAATAAATACTTTTATACATTTATTAGATTTTTTATATTTTGTTTTTAAATAAAATGCGGTCTTAGTAACAGTATGATAAAAATGCCAACTCTTATTTGAAATGAGGTATAGAACAGATATACAATTTTCTTTTCGGTTTTCGATCCGGAAATGGAATCTTTATAATCTGCAAAATTGGTTCTTAGCGTAAGTGAAATTGAAAGGAATCGATATACGGAAGAAAATTTGTTTAGGTTCCAATCACAATTTAAATTTATAGCGTTGATTAACCCTCAGTCACACAAGGCCTTTTCCATTTAGAATTCACAAAGTCGGGTATGGTCTACCCGTCCAGAGTTTGGACGTGAATACCGTATAGTGAAAGTATTCGTTAGCAATTTCGATGCTACTTTTTCATTTGTTTGGGATATTAACCTTTATATTTGATCGTTCCCAACATAAAAAATTATTAATTGTAAAAATTACACAGCAATAAACAAAAAAAAAAAAAGCAAAATTTCAGAAAAACATTTTTTTTCAAAAAATTATAAAACATATCAAGTACGATTTTTAAAAAGTATAAACCATCAATCCTTGTAAACAAATGTTCGAACTATCATAAAAACAGCACGACTTAGTATTTTACTCCAAAAACCATATTTTTTTTGTAATTTGAAAATGACCAATTTTCCAAAAAAGTGGAAAAGCAAATTACAAGGCAATTTCAACCGCATTCCTTCGTGCACGGGTTTCCATACTAAAAGCAAGGATTTATTATAGTTTAATAGTTCAAGAAACACCAACTTAAATTGTTTTACACAAAAAATTATGTCTTCATACTTTAGAAATAGGCCTCCATATACGAATTTACTATCCTTAAACTGTCACAGAAAACACGCATCTTGCTAATTTTTTGATCGCTAGAAAGAAAAAAAATGATAAAATATTATTTGTATACTAAAAATATACATCAAAAGTTGATGTAATTGCTCTTTTGTACGCATTTTTACTTACTTGTCAAATTTTGATTATCGACGTTTTCTAAAGAATTCACACGTGGCGGGTAGAAAATGCCCAAACCAATATTCGGACAAATTAAACAGTATGCTAGGTGACACTAATAACTTTGACGAAGCACTAATTAGGTACTTTGGTACCTCTACTTTTTTTACGCATGCGCTTTAGACATGTACCCCTTCCCCCTGGAAAATGCTACGCGTTTCTAAAAGGCTCTGGGTATGGTTCACCCGACCTTTGTGACTGAGGGTTAAATTGATTTAAATTTATAGCGTTAGACCGTTTAATTCTATACATTTACAAATAAGAGCTTCGGAAAGAAATGGGACCAAGTCTCCATAGTTCCCTCTATTTCTTAATCCATCACTGACAGTATTGTAAACTTATTGTTAGTGTTTCCTCCCGCATAAATAAAATTATTCGGTCAAGATTTCTCTTCTCTCCCCAGATAAATTTACGTGAATACATATTGATGGGCGGTACCTACGAGTTTAATTTCGTGCAAAAACCTCGTCAAACTCATTTCCCAAACCTCATAATAACATGGCTTGAACATCCTGTAGTACTCAAGTACAGAAATAAAAACTGTTTCCTCAGAAATGTAAATCTTGCTAGCATTGGAATTGAAAATCGCGAGCAAGGTGGTGCAGACGTTGAAGAAGATGATATTAAAGTTGTTGATGTTAAAACAGCCCCTCAGCCAGAGATCGATGAATTTGAGCCGCGTGAACCTTTGACTTTTTTTATTATAACTTTTAAAGTACCTCCAGAGATTTGTAGATGGCAAGAACCAACTGTTTGTCAGTGGTATGAGGCATTTAGAACTACGGGAGAAGCACCAGAGGCTTCTGAAAAAATTAATAAGGACCTTGAACTGCGAACGCCTGTTATTATTAATGACTTTGTCCTTTCTATGACATTAGAAATACCTATGATGTTTCATATA
This sequence comes from Dysmachus trigonus, assembly GCA_949715965.1. Lineage (NCBI taxonomy): Eukaryota > Metazoa > Arthropoda > Insecta > Diptera > Asilidae > Dysmachus > Dysmachus trigonus. Next base: position 76,350,826 of record OX454319.1, read on the forward strand.
ATTAATCACTTAGTACCACGATTCACCTCAGTTCACCAATTCCCGGAGGAATTGAATGTTGAAAAGCGTGGTGCCACAAAAAAGAAATTCGCCCTTGAGGAAGTAGACATTTTCGAAAAAGAGGAAAAAGAGGAAAAGGAGGAGGTAATTGTAAAAGTTCCCGCCGATCGTTTATTTCCAGTTTTTAAGGCTGTTAAACCAATTGTTATTATACCTATGGAGGAAGGTACTTTAACTCAAAAAGGAATTAAAGATCAAACCATAAAACTCTTCTCCGATTATGTGCATGAATTGGAACATATACAATTTACAAAATTACCACTATTAAAAATCGGGCCTCCGCCTCCTATAACACTAAAAGAGCGCCACGAAGATGATATCTCCCTCAAATCAGAAACTTTTTCCCGCAAATCAGCTACTTCCAGAAAATCGGAATACATTAACGCCATAAGAAATAAAATAAGAAAAGATAAAAATAAAGTCAAAAGATCAATAGGTAGCATCAGACAATCTCTTAAAAAAGAAGAAGTGAGAAGATTGGTACAGTTTTTTGAACCGACTGAACATCTTGATCAAGAAGGCGAAAGAGAAACCGATGAAGATGTTATTTCTCAAACAGACGAGGTGGAAAGCGACAAGGAATCAATTGACAGTACAGTGGAATGTTTCGGCAAGTAGTAAAGCTTCTTATTTTATTTGAAATTTGCTTACCTTTTTTGCCACCCGAAACATCACCTTGAATAATGTAGGAAAATTCCTGTGCGAATATTTTAAAAATACTATCGCTTCTTATTCACAGTCCGTAATATCAAATTTCTAAAATTTACAAAGGTTGGAAAAACACTATCTAGCAATTGTGTTGTCTATTTGAGTAAATTAGATGAATTAAAAGTACACTGCATTGCTGATATCTTCTAACAATCCGAATAAAATTCGGAGTACAAAAAGAGCACCAAAATAACACCAAACATTCAATTTCCACCGAAATACAACCAAAATAATATCGATTTTGAAAGTATTGATTCACCACCAAATAAGGGAGAAATATTAGTTGAAAAATTTAATTTTTAATTTTTAAGAAAAGCTCCAAAACGCTACTAAAACAGTACTGCTCATAAAATAACATATTCAGCACTAAATCAACTACATTTCCTAGAAATATCAATTAACTATTTTGTTCGCTAAAAAGGTCTACTCTGGTGTTATTTTGGTTTAACTTGAGGAATAGATACAGTTGTTAATCGGTGTAAGTAAAACTTGACCCACAATTTTTACTCGGGAATTAAGTCAGTATACAGGGTGTTTCACATATGTAGCGTATACCAAAATGAGTGGGGTGAAGGATCTCACCTAGTCAAAAAAAAATGTATGAGAGGGGGCAGGGGGGGAGCCATCTCAACCGTTTAGGAGTTACAGGGTGACTCATAAATTCGGAATTTTCATAGTATGCACATCATTAGTTTATTTTTATCTTTTGATCTACTCAACGCAGTGACATCAAACACACACTAAAAAACTACTATTGCAATGTCCTCTCCAAAAATGAAAAAATGAAAAAAAAAAAAATGTTGATCTACCTTGTCACTTGCGAAACTGAAAAAAATGTTTAGCAATTTCCTAAAATTCAGGTTTTCCCTTTTTCTCCAATATTCATGTAATTAATATACCTGTTTTTTATTTTTATAAAATTCTCCATCTTATTACCTTTCCAAAAGGGCACAACGCGTGAAACACCCTGTATATTACAGTCTAAATTTTAGTCAGAATTCGCACAGGCTACGAAGTCGAGTCGATTAACTTAAGGGGTTATTCTACTGTTAAACGACTAAGAACGGGTATCAATTTAAAATCGTTTTACAAAAAAAAATACAAAAGCAATCGACTTCAAATTTTACATGCTTCTTTATTGACCTTTGACTCAACTTCCATAATAAGGGAAATTTTTTATACATACATACATGTACATTTCAGCTGAAGCTCCTAATTACCCGAACTGGTCCACAAAAAGCATATTCAAGACAGAGTTTGATCGCAGCAAATTTGAATTAAAAATCTGGACCAACCGTTTAGGTATAGATGATCTGTTTAAAATTTATTTTAATAAAAAAAAATGACTCATCCAACCTTAGGCGCATTTGCTTTTGCGTTCAAAAGATACATTCACTTACCTTTTCGAGTGTGGACCATTCAACCAGATCCGGAGAAGTGCTTTCTAATTTAATTTTTTTAACAACATACTCCACCATTTTTGTTTCTTTTGTAGCTACAAAATAATAAAATTTTATGCTGAGAGTACGTACGTTAGATTTTGTGTGGATATAACCGAAGAAGGATACAATGTTCAACTTTTGGATTATAAAATGGCGAAAGGTCTTCCAATTGTTATATATGCAAACGAGGAACCAATTACAGAAATTGAGGCCCTTAAGCAGGTAATGTTTGTCTTTATAGTTTTCCTTTTGCCACTATATTTAGGTAGAACGTATTACATAATATCAAATATCAAACACGACGGTTTTATACATAGTACTTACGAAATTATAATAGCGCCTCGTGCTGGAAACTCTCGTATAAGTGAACTGAACTAGCGAAATTAAACAAGAATGAATTCAAAACATAGAAAAAATAGAACCGCCTCATCTTCGGTTACTAATTTCTATACTGAATCCTACAATCTTACCAGATGTTTGGAGTCGGCCCGAAAATCTGACTGACATTATTAAAATACTAAGAAATCCAGACTAACAGATTTCTTCATTTTAAGTAAAATTAAAATTATTAAAATTCTCCTTTTTTAAGTTTTTATTTCGCTTCACCTAACGAAAAAAAAAGACAATAAATCACTCGCGTGTGAGTCCGTTTGTCACAGTCGCTTTTCTCAGAAACCATTCGACTTAAACTTGAAATTTGGCATAGTAAAACCTCGTATTAACACACATATGTAGAATATTTTGCACTAGTTAAAATAATCATATAAGAGAGGTACTCGAAAACATCTTTTTAAATTTTATGTCATGTGGGGTATCATTTAAAAGATCTTGTTAAGTGGAATACAATAATATTTTTTTCATACTAATGATAGAACCTAAAATTAAAAAAAAAAAAAAAAAAAAAAAAAATCAGGGAATATAACGCCTTACTTGAAGTTGACACTAATATTATAACGAAAGTCCTAGGTCTCTTAGATTTCTAGAAATTATAAAAAATATGGTCCGACATCTTATAGATTTCTAGAAATTCTAGATTCTAGAAAATAATATACGTTCTGTTCCGTTCCCTTTGCGAGCGAGTCGAATTCGTACTCGACCAGTTTTTCTTACTGCAGCTCTCAATACGTTGAATTTATATTCACTTGAAAAGTTAACATATTTATCAACCATATTGATGACCTCATCAGCTATATAAAGGCGGATGTTTTGATCGGTAGCCAAAATTGCTCACAAACAAGTTCAGATTTTAGTTACCGACATAAAAAGTCATTGATTAATTGATTAATGCCGATAAAACCTGGAGCTTGATTGCTGGTATAAAAAAATAGAGCAAATTTTTAAAAGCCGCCATGATTAAAACTAATTTGTTTTTTTTTTTTCTTTTGCCAGTCACTAAAATTTGAATTCAATTGGTTGTTTTATTCTGAGTAAAGCAAAAAGCACCCGTTTTTAAATAACTGATGATATTATCACTTAAGATATGGACTTTTCAAATATGTATAAAATCTAAGTGCTGAAAGTTACGGTAAAAGAGTTATTATTTTCGTTTGAAAACGTACCAATTTTAAAGCGCTATAGGAATATACAAATCATTCGACATCAAAAAATCCGTATTTCTCGAAGAAAAATAATTTTGAACACCGAATTTCAGGACATACATAATTGGTTTTCTAATACCTGAAGAACTTCCGTCCTTATCAAGTTTTTACTGTGTTCTTTTCGTATCCAGCGTTATTTAATCTCGACAGCAAAGGGCATAATTAACCATGGTGACTAGAGACTTCGTGGAGCGTACTTGGGTCTACAGCAAATGTCTCACACTTCACCCCTCTATATTTCCGCAACTAATCATTGGATGACTTCGGGCCGATCAGCTTGATCAGCAGGTTGAGAACTACCTTTCTGCAAAGTTTCAGCGAATTTGACCGGGACCCGATTTCTATACAATTTGTGCGGGATCCTTTAATTTATTTAAAATTTGTAACATAATAAAGTAACATTTCAAGATATTCAATTAAATTTTTAGCCTAAAATATTAAGAAATAATCCATTGCGAGCAAATTTTTGGATACTCATTTTAAAAAAAAGGCAGTTTGCGGTGGACATCACAACTAATTACTGGATTATCTTAAATTAAAAAGTCGAAAATATTTGGTTAGGTTATGAGTTTCTCGAGATAATGACGTCGATAATTTTTTTTTTACGATTTTTCATTTTTTGGCATGATTTTGAAATAAAAAAACGAATTTAAAAAGAAAAGAGATGTTGTACATTTATATGAACAAATTAAAAACCATACTCTCCCCCTTAAGAAGGGCAGAGTGGATAAAAGAACAAATTGATTAACATAGACCACCCTATACTAATTTCTCCGAATTATGTCGTCCAATCTATAAGAAAGATGTACTCAAATTATTTCCCATTGCAGGAATTGCAAAGAGTAGACAGCAATATTTTTCCGGAGCAAGATGCGGCATTATATATAAAAAGTAATGCGTCCACATTTTTTATGTTCGCCATAATTAAAAGTAAAGAAATAATTTTGTTTTAAAGATATTCCTGAAAAGCATCTACCAACTGAGAATCACACCTACGAATGCATGGGACTCGTCTGTATGTTCATGCATTTCTGCACATCTGTATGGAATCGTGTTTCAACCCGCCGAGTAATTGCTATACAGTGCCGAAGCTTTGAAGAGGACATATCAGCACTAGAAACTGTTAAAATTACCCCGGAAGAATGCCAATTAGTTGAAATTCAAGAGCTTTGCACTGACTTAGATCAAGTCGTACTTCAATTTAACCCTACGTCGAAAAATCTGAAGGTATTTATTTTCTTCCAAACGATGCGATACAAATGTTACAAATTAATGCTCTTCACGTTTTCCCAGTACAACCCGGATCTGCTAAGTTTAATCAATTCCGCATATTTTCGGGTGCTTACAAATCTTGAACATGAGCAAATGTATAATCCCAAACTCCAAAATAATGTTATAGAATTCCTAAAAGCTGTGAGACCAATAAGCTTTTCGCGATAAACACAAGGAAAATATGTATTGTTGAACCAACTGTATCTTTTGTCTATTTTGCAGCTATTTAATAAAAATTATTACATATATTTTCATTTTAAGAATTTTTGGTCCAATAATTTGAGATATTTTTCATTTATAGAACGGATGTTGTTTTTTAAGGAAATACAGTGTGCGCAATTTCTATATGCGCGGAGTCAGTTTTATTCATGTTTAAAGAAAACTACTTTTTATTTTTCAAAACCGATTATATTGCATAAATTCCCCATTGGTAAATATTAATTAAATAATATAAAACATTCATTAAAGTAAGTAATTACTTTATAATAAAAATAAATATAATTAAAAGTCTCTTTTGTCTGCGCAATTTCTATAAACTCATTTTATATTATAGTCTTTATTTTAAAAGCTTAACGGAAAGAAAATTTTTTTATATTTTCTAAGTATTGTGTTTTACCTCCTTTGTTAGTTATAACTTGAAAAAACCTGTTAGACATCGAATTTATTAACTTTTTAAACAAATGTTCATCAATATCATTCCAGCATTCCAAAATATCGGCTTTCAGTTGAGATAACGAAGAAAATTGTCCACCATTTGCGTAAACTCTTCGTGCCATGATTCCCCAAATGTTTTCCATTGGATTTAAATCCGGACTACGTGATGGGCACTCCATTACAGGAATATTTCTTTCACTAAACCATCGTCTTGTTTCGGCAGAAGAATGCACAGCGGCGTTATTCTGTTGAAAAATCAAATTTTTTTCCATATTGTCTTTTAAATATGGAATAAGAGATTCCTCCAGCAGGTCTGTATATATGGCAGAGTTCATTCGGGTGGGAACAAAGCGTAAAAATAACTTTCCTTGATAAGAAAAGGCACCCCATAACATTAAACTACCAACACCAAAATTACTACTTAGACGAGGCGAATCGGGCTTCCTTAAATCATGCCAATAAGTACTCAATCCATCTGGGCTATCTAAACTAAATTGTTTTCCGTAAGAAAAAATAACGTTTTGCCACTTTTCGTCCCAGTTTATATGGCTTCTAGCAAAATCTAGGCGCGCATATTTATGATGCTGTTGCAGTTGGAGAGATTTGGCCGGTTTCTTATATTTAATATAAGTAATGTCCTTCAAAATTTGTTGGACTTCTCTTCCTTTAATTGGGAGTTGTAATTCCGCTATAATTTGAGCTGCACTTAACTTTTTTTTCATAACTTCTTGTCTTATGTTCCCAATATTTTTTTTGGAAACTTTGGTGCTCCTTCTTGGATGATCCCATAATCCATTACGATTGCCCTTTTTAATAAAATTTCGCACCACACATTCTGAACGTCCAATTCTCCTTGCAATTTCTTTTATACCAAGGCCAGTTTCCCTAAACGCACGGATTCTGAAGCGATCATCGTTGTCAAGGACCTTTCCTCGGGGCATTACAATAAATCTTAAGAAATAACAGCAATTATACAGAATTAAGCTATAGTTGGAAAATAAAAATGAAACTCACATGAATTGTTTCCTAAAAAGTTGCAAAATTACTTTGCGTTTAACTAGTAATACTACAAAAAGAAACTGCGTTTATAGAAACTGCGCACTCTAAGATCAATTGTCAAAGATTGATCTATTGCATTCACGCATTGCCTGATATTTGGAATTGTTTAATTGCTTTTATGAATAGTTATAAACTTTAACAATTGTCCTGTAAAGAAATTTTGTTACTATATCGCTTTATTTCAATGAATTGTGCATTTCACTTGAAAATCAGACGTGCGCTTATAGAAATTGCGCGCACTGTATTAGTCACATCCATTGGCGTAGCTAGGGATTTTCCCTAGGGTGGGCAGCCGTCCAGCTGAACAATCATTTAATGAGAAATCAGTTCATTCACTCTCCTTATTTCTATCTGGAATCTTTCTTAATTACTCAGTAAAGTTGAAAATCTAATGGTGCAGCTTAATCCATACTTCTATACTAATAGGCTTGTTCTTTGACCCAAAAACCTGTGTCACCCCAAGGCGCCCTGAGAATTGTCAAAAAAAATAGGGCGCCCCAGTGCTTGTCAGTTCAACGAACAGCGTTTTCAAAAGGAGAACTGTCATCTGATCTTTTGCATAAAAGTCCTAAAATAAAACCACTATTTTCTGATAATTCCCACATCGAAATGCTAAAATTAACTTATTGTGCCCGCAGCAAGAGCTAATTCCACTTTAAATACCGCTTCTGCTAAGAATTAAACTGATATTCCACATTAGCCCTGAGTTTACACTGGTTTTTAGCTGGGGTAAAACCAGGGCGCCATAGGGTGCAACCAATTTCTCAAAAAACACCGAACTGGCATTTGACGTTTAAAAGCCAGTGCGGCTGGGGTGCCACAGGGTTGTCAACGAACAGACCTATTATCCACTTGTTGAACCTACTGCGCAATTTTGCTTGTTATACACTACTTAAAAAGGAGCGTAAATCCGGCCGTTCAACTTCCACATGGTACGCTTTAGGTAACGCAAATGCTGGCGGTTGACAATTGACGATCAAAATTACTCCATTAATTCTTTTGTAAAACTTTGATCAATCGTGCTGGAAAAACTGCTTGATGTTTCGATTTGAAAATTTACAAGCTCAATAGGGGGTACATTAAGCTGTAAAGAAACCTGAAAACATTAGTCTTTCCATCAATAGTTGTAAATCAGCGGCAGGTTTTCCAAAAAAACCGCAGTCATTTTTTCAGTTTTTTTTTCAAATTAATGTCAAGTAAAAACAAAATTGCTTACTTAAAAAACGATGGTAGGTGCTTGTAGAGAATTTATTCAAGTTTTCGAAACCGTCCTTAAAATTACTGTGCGGTCATTTGTTGCTAAGATATCGATGATCAAAAACAAAAGGACCCTATTTCATAAAAAGTCAGATATCTTAGCGAACAATTGACGTAGAAAGAATTTAAAAAAAACAAATTGAAGCTAAACAAGCTAACTGACCTTTGCATAAGTTTAACTGGAAAAAAATTTCCCAAGCCGATGAGAAAAAAAAGAGAAAAAGTCCCCTTAAAATTAATGACAAAATTTAATCAGTTCGGATAATGGTTTTAAGACTATAAACTTGTTAAATTTTAATATGAAAAAATATTTACAAGACCACTCTGTACTTCTTGTAAGCGACCTGTGCGACCCAGGGCGCCTTTAAAAAACCGAAGTAAAAAAATGTATTACTACATATAAAAACATTTCAAGGGTAGGTATTGAGAACCGACCGACCCAGGGCCCCTTTGAACAAATATTATGAAAAAATGCTTCATTTTATTGCTTACGCTGTATAAGCTGTATGTAAGAATTTTTTACTATGGCCCTGTTTAGTTACTGGGGCCTACAGTTGTTCGCTTTTGCTTACAACTTGTTAAGTTTTTGTGTTCATCATGAAAAATTGTATGTACATGCCTGATCAATTGGGTGACGAATTATCAGCATCTAAAATCTATCTTGCCATCAAATAAGGTCCCAAGTTTTCCAATTGACCTTGAAAACACTTATTTTAAATTCCTTATCGTCCCAATTTGTGACCTATTAGTTTTTTTGTTTTTTAATGAAATTTGTTAAATGATGTACCAGCTTCATGACGCTTTCAAGAAAATTAATTTTTTTACCTACAAAATTTTCGATCTTATGTTCAGTTTGGCATTTAAGAATTTTTTGAATAAAATACGCATGCCTTTGTGAAAAGAATGTTTTTATTCATTTCATACCTATATTTCTACATTTACCTTCGAACGGAGCTCTGCTCTGCAACAATATTTGGAATTATATAGCTAAATCAATATAAAAACTATTTTCCCCATTAGATTTGCTGCTCTAGATGGGACTTCTGATGAGTATTCTGTGCTTAAAGTGATGAAAAAAGCCTTATTTTACATTAGTTATTAGTTCCCATTAAAGGAATGAGAAAAATACATTTGGTACGAAGGTAATGAAAAACTTAAAATTTGTAAACTAGTGTATTCATTTCAGTATCACTGCCTCAGTAAATCAATTCAATTCAATTGCATATTGTTTTCACTATCTCAAATTGAGGTACCATAAATCAATACTATGTTAGTCCAATTGCAACAAAATCTCAAAAGCAATAGTAAGTTGCGATTCGTTCCTGTTCTTTTCTATTGATTCAATGGTGCGAGATCTCACATTATAGCTATATTGAGAATTTTAGAAATTTCTCTACAATTTCATCTTCCGAGTATTTTGAAGTGTATTAAAAGCTATGATCAAAACAAAAAAAAATCTAGTTTTCTTCAAGATACTGAACTTGTCCCTTCCTCCTTGAAGACTTCCCCGCATTCGACCCACCCCGTCTTTTATTTTACGAAACGAAACCCATTTAACCCAAAATCAACACAATTCGCACTTTCAAATATTTAACTTGTTTTATTTACGTGTGATAAATATTTCTTTATAAAAATTGCTAAGGATCCCAAATCGCTTGGAATGAATTAGAATCGAACGATAGAAACATGATAACCTTAAAGTCTTAAGATGAGAGGAGGAGCGTGCGAAAAATGGTCTCAGTGGATTTCGTCTAATTTATGACCTGTTGTATTTTCCCCAGATGTGCAGCATAAACACAGAGGCGATGAAAAGCAATGACATGACCAAAACAGGAACTGGACCACTGTGAAATAATAAAAAAATACCATTAGTCCTGGGGTTTAACATATAGACTGTAAGCTTAATGTATAGATTTCGAAATAGGCCTTCTTAAGTTTCGTCCCAATAAGTTAGAGGATTGCTAATTTTGATATATGAAGAGCTATTTAATATGCTAGGGGTTAGTAGGCCTTCAGTCCTTGCACATTTTTCGGGTTACTTACACTTTAATGCCAGGCGAGTCGTCAGTGTAAAAGCGCCACATTCCACCAGATCCAGCACCAGTGGTGCGATTCCTTGCTGCTGTTGTTGTTGTGGTTTTCCTCTGTTTCACATTGCTACCTCCAGCGCTGCTCCTGGGGACAGCCAATTTGCTTGGGGAGCGACTCCCACCGCCAACAGTTGTCGAACTTGCAGGAGCTGGCTAAAAATTTTAAAAACCAACAGAAAATTACAATTTCCTTCACTGTTTTCATTTTAATTTATTGGCAAGCACTGCGTTTCACTTACCATTTTTCCTCTGTCTCACAATTCGATTAAATATAGAAACTAACCGCTGCTAAATGGATGCGCCTGCCGCCTCGTACAAAATTTGTTCGGAAAGTGACAGAAATCCCGATCGGAGCTTGTCCACGTATTGAATTAACCCCGATGCTGTGTGTTGTCAACTTTCTTGTACAACGCATGAAACGTCAGCAGTTGGAGTGGGAATTTTCGGAGAAGCACTGCCAAACTGCGCAGAAGAATGTACCTTATGGGAAATTATTAATTTTAAATAAAACTTTTCTTTTCTCTAACTTATGACTTTTTCCTGCAAAAGGAATTCACTTTTTTTCGACTATTCAATTAATGGACAGTGTCTTTCTAGACTGACTAAGGTGAGAGATTTGGGAGTTGTTCTCAACTCATCGTTCTCTTTTGGGGATCATATTGAAACAATTGATATCAAAGCTAATTCAAGTTTAGGATTCTTTAAGAGATGGTCTAAGGAGTTCGATGATCCCTACAGCTCTCGTCTACTGTATTGTACTTTCGTGAGACCTTCCCCCAAAATCAACTTCAAAAACCCCTAAAATCCCCTAAAACCGTTTGTAAAGCTGTAATAAAGGAAAAAAAATATATTTTAAAACTATAAAGTACTCAGAGTAGGTTTTATTAATTATTAAATATTGAAATATTTTTATTACAGATTATTTACCATTGTAATGTATTTCATCACAAGCCATTTAATACTTCAAGTATTGCTTCTGCTTCTTCTACAGTCTGCGCATTTTTAAAATCGTACATTCGTACATTAAATAAATCCAACATTTTTTCTGATGGATTAAATTTTATTCTTTGAATATGAAAATCAATATTGTATTTTTCACTCCATTTGTAGTAATGGAAATATTAGAAATAGTTTATGGATATTAATTTACATAAAAATTAAACCATTTATTAATTAATTATAACATTTTTAATTAAACAACATACATTAAGAAATATTATTAAATATTGTTAAACTTGTTTAATAAAATAATTGAACAATTCTCGAAATTTGAATCGAAGTAATTTCCCAAACTTTTCATAAAACCAGTGCGGGGATTCCCTAACGATTTAGAGTTAGAATTTAGAGTCTAAAATCTAAATTTAGAGTCATTTGCGATTCTGCAACAAAAATTATTCTAAGTTAGAGTCAGTTTGACAACTCTAAGTTAGAGGAAAATTCGGAAGTGGCGCTAACTCTCGGTAAATAGGTGAATTAAAAAAATGTAATAGTTCACTCTAAATTGTTATCGAAAACGTGGTTTGGTACTCCAGGGCCCGGCTAATGCACCTGGTCCGGCGGTATGCGGCTGCGGGAGCTGGCAGGCTAGCATTGCGGCAGTTGTGGGGGGGGTTTGCCGAAGAACCGCGTTCAGCCGCCGAAGCGGACCACCACCGACAACGAAAAGTTTCTTCTCCCGCGACGGAACGACCTGAAAAATCGCAAGGGTATGGACAAAGCAGGACGGACAGAACCCCTGTCCCTGTCCATGAATGACTCCTAGGGGGGGGGTCAAGATGACAGACGACCCCCGCTAGGCAATAGCCCCAACCACCCAACGACCTCTCCGTGGGCCCATTATTTTAGGGAGGTCCCTTGAAAAATTTAGAAATCACAAAAAAAATTCCGAGGGCTGAAAAAAAAGCAAGGGTGGAGGGTACCGGAGAGAGTAAAGAAAGACTTATAGTGACATACCTTATATTTTCTTGTAGTCCCTTCTTACATACATTTACAAGAAAACTTAAACCTACGACGGGGTGATGCGCTGCCTTCGAAGGGGGGCTGCTGCTCTGTTTCGTTGGACGGCCGTCGTACTGTTGATGATGCTGTTTGGCCTCTTCTTATTGGGCCCATACAATGGTTAAATTTTATTGCATTTTATGAGTTAAATTGGATGCCCGAGATGGGTTAAGTTATGAAATTTCACAGGTAAGTGCAGTTTAATTATTAAATGAATACATGATTTATTTTGGAGTATCTTTTAAAATTTACAGGTTTACTTAAATTCGTCGGGGCACGTTATGTAAGTTCACAGGTAGGTAAGATTGAGTTGACAAATAAATACATGATTTAAAATTAACTATCTTTTTAAATTTCAGGCAACTTATATTCACCGGTACGGATCAAGTTATGTATTTTCACAGGTAAGTAAAGTTTAATTGGCAAATAAATACATGCTTTAAAATTAATTATCTTTTTAAATTTCAGGCAACTTATATTCACCGGTACGGATCAAGTTATGTATTTTCACAGGTAAGTAAAGTTTAATTGGCAAATAAATACATGCTTTAAAATTAATTATCTTTTTAAATTTCAGGCAACTTATATTCACCGGTACGGATCAAGTTATGTATTTTCACAGGTAAGTAAAGTTTAATTATTCAATTGTATACATGATGTAAACCGAAATCTTTTTGCAGGTCACTCAAATTCAAAGAGTCAAGATATTTAAATTCACAAGTAAGTAAAGGTTAATTATTAAATGAATATAGGATTTAAGTTGAAATCTTTTTGCCGGTCACAAAATTTCACCGAAGAGTCAAGATATTTAAGTTCACAGGTAAGTAAAATTTAATTATTAAATTAATATATGATTTAAATTGAAATCTTTTTTGCAGGTCACTTAAATTCACCAAGGAGTCAAGATTTTTAAGTTCACAGGTAAGTTAAATGTAATTATTAAGGAATATATGATTTACATTGAAATCTTTTTGCAGGTCACTTAAATTCACCAAGGAATCAAGATTTTTAAGTTCACAGGTAAGTAAAATTTAATTATTAAATGAATATATGATTTAAATTGAAATCTTTTTTTTTTTTTTTTTTTCAGGTCACAAAATTTCACCGAAGAGTCAAGATATTTAAGTTCACAGGTAAGTAAAATTGAATTATTAAAGGAATATATGATTTACATTGAAATCTTTTTGCAGGTCACTTAAATTCACCAAGGAATCAAGATTTTTAAGTTCACAGGTAAGTTAAATGTAATTATTAAGGAATATATGATTTACATTGAAATCTTTTTGCAGGTCACAAAATTTCAAAGAGTCAAGATATTTACATTCACAAGTAAGTAAAGTTTAATTATTAAAGGACTATATGATTTACATTGAAATCTTTTTGCAGGTCACTTAAATTCACCAAGGAGTCAAGATTTTTAAGTTCACAGGTAGGTAAAATTTAATTATTAAAGGAGTATATGTTTTAAATTGAAATCTTTTTTTTTTTTTTTTTTTTTTTCTCAGGTCACAAAATTTCACCGAAGAGTCAAGATATTTAAGTTCACAGGTAAGTAAAATTGAATTATTAAAGGAATATATGATTTACATTGAAATCTTTTTGCAGGTCACTTAAATTCACCAAGGAATCAAGATTTTTCAGTTCACAAGTAAGTAAAAATTGAATTATTAAATGAACATATGTTTTAAATTAAAATCCCTTTGCAGGTCACAAAATTTCACCGAAGAGTCAAGATATTTAAGTTCACAGGTAAGTAAATTGAATTATTAAAGGAATATATGATTTACATTGAAATCTTTTTGCAGGTCACTTAAATTCACCAAGGAATCAAGATTTTTAAGTTCACAGGTAAGTAAAATTTAATTATTAAATGAATATATGATTTAAATTGAAATCTTTTTGCAGGCCACTTAAATTCACCAAAGAGTCAAGATATTTAAGTTCACATTTAAGTAAAATTTAATTATTAAATGGATATACGATTTAAATTGAAATATTGAAATCTTTTTGCAGGTCACTTAAATTACAGGAGCACTCCTATCTCCTCGGTGGTTATCACTCCTCCACCGCGGCTAAAAAAAAAAATCCTTCCTTCCTCCTCGGCAGCTTAAATTCGACTCCCCGATTTCTGTCTCCGGCGGCAAAAAAAAAAAAAAAATCTCGACTTTGCGACTCAGCGACTCGAACGATGCATCACGCCACCCCGAACCCGTTTCCCTTTCCGTTTTCTTTTCCTTGCCCATTCGCGCCGGAGCCCGAGTTTTGGCTTTGCGACGCCACACACTTTTCGGTCGCGAACAATTTCTACTCTCCGACCGACCGAGGCGAGAATTTTCGAGTGGACTTTTGAGTTTGGTCTCGGTCCGGGCCCTCGCGACGGAGATTTTATGACCCGGTCCCGTCCCTCGAATGCCGAACGCCGAATTTGGCTGCTTTTTGGGCAGCTCAACCCAACGCTCGAAACCCGAGCAGCGGGACCCGGTTACGAATTGAGGCAGAGCCGCCGTAAAAATTTTGGGCGAAAGATAGGGGCATCGCTTGCGCTGCTGCTCATGGGCGTAGGCAAAAATTGTGAAAGATCTTTTTCTTCTTCTGTTTCCCCCGACCACAACAGCACAGGTCCGTTGGACAGGCCTCCTAGACCAAAGGAGCTGAAGAATGGTCGTCCGGTATTTCCTAGGATGGTGTTCGACCCAGGACTCACATCTGACCAGAGGCTGGGTCAGCAGGCGACAGTCGGCATTGGACCCCCCCTCCTGAACCCTAATGAGAGGCCAGGTAAATCCAATGTCGACCCAACCACTCACTCGAACTGGCAGAGAGAACCAACCCTGATGAGAGGTGGCCCCACCACCAGTGCGAGGGAGGTGCCGACCCATCCCAGGCCAGTCCAAGTCCTGAGGAAAGGCTTGGTATGTCTGAAAAACTACGGGTGCCCAACATGTGGCTCGACCCACGACCTAGACTCGCCCGAGACTGAGCTAGCCGGCCAACATCAGCACTGGACTTTCCCGGACCCTTATGAGGGGTCGATTGGTCCAGGGCTGACTTGACCACTCAATCCCACTGCCAGGGACGACCAGCCCTAATGAGAGGCAGGCTTCCCTGTCAGTGGAAGTGAGCTGCTGCCCCGTCCCGGACCAGCCCCTATCGTGGGGAAATGGTTGTAAGGTGTTCAGAAAAGAAAGAAAAAAAAAAAGGTCTAGAGAAAAATAGTATGGCTGTAGACCAACCCCCCGGTCATCCCAGTCCCAAGATGAACCTCCGCTCCGCGGATCCGCATCCTTCCAGACTCCAGCGATAGGGCGCTGCTGTTCCCGGGAGTCTGGAGGTGGGGGCTGTTGTGAAATTTGCGCTAAAACATACTTATGTTACGGGAAGGGAATCCCCTGTCAGATCCCTTGACGTGCAGTCTTTACCAAGGTATGGGACAGATCGGAGTACAGGAGCTCCGAGTAAAAGGGGAGTGGCGATCAAGCCAAAATGTAAGGATATGAAAAAGTGGGAAAGGTAAAAATGGGGTAAGAGGAAAGGGAAAAAAAATATATATGACTATATAAAAAAAAAATTGACGACGTCGCGTTGCGACCGCTGCGTATTACCTAAGGTGGAAGACGTCGGTAGAATTCATTGCAGGTTAACGAGACTCCTGAACGACACCAAAAGACCGGGCAGGAAAGACTAGTATGTATGTGTACGTTGCCTCGAGAGACCGCAAGAGAAAATGATATTCATAGGTAAGACAAGATGAGCAATATACGGATGAGGTGAGATACGCCGAGCATGAAGGCGGAATTGATTACTAATACTGGGTAATCCATTTCCAAGATGAATAATATACAGTTAAGGCCAAGAACAAGGTGAATTATAGGTATTGAGAGATTATAAAGAGTTATGAGTATAGGTAAGTATTTGATCAAGACGATAGGAGACAATGTAGGTTAAGAGTGTGTAAAAGAGAATGTTTTTGCGAAATGACCCGGAACACAAGGAACCCGTCATGTCTTGGGGGAATTAGTACCAAAGGGAAAAATGAAAATGTCGCACAGGCGGAATAGCCAGAACTAAGGCTCCAGCGACACCGAATAGGGAGAGAGAGCGCTCCTCGAGGAAAGGAAGCCGTACCGACCAACACCACGAGATCCTAGCGGCGGATGACGAACGGAGAAGTCTCCCGGACAGGTAGTTGGCAAGACGACAGCCAACTCCTGTAATTCCAGGGAGCACTCCGAACGTCTCCGGTACGCCGGTCCCGCAGGGTTGGCAAGCAAAGCCCCTCCCTGCCTGTACTCCTCAAGGAAGAGGATGACCCGAGACCTCGAGACGAATGGTTGGCTGACGAAGCCAACCTTCGTAATTCTCAAGAGGTCTCAAGCCGACCTCGACCAGGAGAATCACAGACAGGGCCTCTTGGAGTGGGGAAGAGTGTGGAAAAAAAATGTTTTAACTAGGGGTAGGATAGGGTTAGGGAAGGGAACTCTAACTAGGATGGGAAAATAAAAGGGGTAACAAAGGTGTGTCCGCCGCATAACCGAGCAGAGGCGGCTTAAGGACACCCTCGGACGATACCAGTGAAGCTGGTCGGATGCCTTCTTAGGGCTACCGATTTATATTTTTGAGATAATGTGAGCCAAGCTCAATCAATAGCCTACTATTAAGGACTCCGCCAAAAGAAAATTCAATATAACCAATTAAACGTTAAATAGAGTACTAAATGTATCAAGGATGGCCTCGATACATAAGTAATGTTTGAAAAAAAAAAAGGGAAACCAAAATATAGGAAAATCTCATCATCACCTTTTTATGTCCTTTGCGTGAAACGTACCTATCAACTTGCCCTGAAGATCTTCTAGCTCATAGAGGGCGTTGCCTTTTCTTGCTCTTACTCTGCATTTTAGGAATTTGCGACTGAGTTTCGCGCTAGTCTGCTTTTCGAAATTGCTTAGCTGGAAATTACGACGGTAGACTTCTTCGCCTACTTTAAATTCTACGGGTTTTGCTCTCAGGTTATACGTTTTCGCACCTTGGTCGAAAGCCTTCTTCAGATTTTCTTGGGCTTTATCCCGAATGAGCTTAAGCTTATCTGAAGTGTCAACGTTTAGGGGTTCATCAATTCCCTGTAAGCGGCGCAACAACTCGTAACTGGAAGCGTGGGTGACCATGTGAAGTCCAAACAACATCCGGTAAGGAGGAAAACCTGTTGCCTGGTGGACGGAACTACGAAGAGAGCAGGCAATATTACTAAGGTTTTCATCCCACTTGTGATGTTCATCCTTAATATATGCTCGAATGCCAGCTAAAATTGATCTATTTACGCGCTCCGACGCGTTAGCTTGAGGAGAGTATAGCGCGGTGCGCATGTGTTGGACTCCATAGCGTTCCAGGAGTTTAGCGAGTTGTGCCGACCGGAATTGGGTACCATTATCGGTAACTATGGTCTCAGGAACGCCAAACATGTGGAAGATTTCTTCTTCGACGAAGGTACAGATCTGAGACGTCGTAGCTTTACGTAGGGGCTTCAACAACGGAAATTTCGAAAGGTGGTCTAATACGATTAAAATGCAGACATAGCCAGATGTAGTGCGAGGGTATGGGCCGAGAAGATCCATGTAAATTCTTTGCCACGGTCTTTCCGCTATAGGTTGGGTTTGTATCGGTGGTCGGAGTGTAGTGTTCGGTGCTTTAGTCTCTTTACAAGTGTCACACGATAAAACATAAGATCTCACGTTAGCAGTCATGCGTGGCCAATAAAAATAACGACGTATTCGCTCGAGGGTCTTACCGACACCACCATGAGACGATAGTGGAGGGTCATGAGCACGGGAAATTACATCTGAAACTAGGCCTGGAGGAATCCAAAGCTTCCACGCTTCGTCCTCTTGCACCGGGTCACCTGAACGTGGGACAGTACGAATATAAATGAAGCCGTCACGAACCGTCAGGTCAGGAAATTTGGCCCGGTTTTCTTCTACCTGTCGTCCCAGCTCTACATATTCCGCTGAAGTGAAATGTGGAGAGCTGAGATCGACCTCAGACCCGAGGTCTCCCGGAGCTGACAACGCGTCACACTCCACCCGCGATAGCGCATCTGGCACCACGTTCAGGCTCCCCTTACGGTGCTCGATGGTGAAGTCGAAGCGTTGAAGCTTCAGACTCCATCTGGCCAATCTGCCACTTAGATCTTTTTGTGACATAAGCCACTTTAAACTCGCATGGTCCGTAACAATTTTGAAAGGCATGAGCTCGACGTACGGACGGAATTTCTGAACACTTGTAATAGCCGCTAGGCACTCCAGTTCTGTCACCGAATAATTCCTTTGAGCTGAATTAAGTTTTTGTGACACGTAGGCAATGGGTCTCTCGTTACCGTCATTGTCAACCTGCAATAAAACTCCACCCACGCCCTGTGTACTTGCATCGCATTGAATGATGAACGGTCTGGAGAAGTCGGGAGTCACTAAAACGGGAGCAGAAGTCAAGTGTTGCTTAAGTTTATCGAACGCGATTTGGGCTTCTTCGGTCCACGTGAATTTACTAGATTTTTTTAGCGTATCAGTTATAGGACCCGAAAGATCTGCGAAATTGGGAATAAATCTTCTGTACCATCCTGCCATTCCAATGAATCGACGTACTTGTTTTACGGTTTTAGGGGCAGGGTAATCAACAATTGCGGAGATCTTATCGGGGTCCATACGCATTCCATTCTCACCAATAATGAAGCCAAGATATTTAGTTTCCCTTAAGCAAAACTTGCTCTTTTCCACGTTGATAGTAAGTCCCGCCCTCCTCAGACAGTCCGCCACCCGTGCGAGAAGAGCTAGGTGTGAATCAAAATCTTGGGATAGAACCAATAGATCGTCGAGGTATACCAATACATTATCGCGAAGGTCGTAAGGTATAGCTTTATCCATCAACCGGCA
This sequence comes from Dysmachus trigonus, assembly GCA_949715965.1. Lineage (NCBI taxonomy): Eukaryota > Metazoa > Arthropoda > Insecta > Diptera > Asilidae > Dysmachus > Dysmachus trigonus. The sequence goes on from OX454319.1 coordinate 76,369,884, forward strand.
CATTGTTTGTGGAGCGTTGCAGAGACCGAATGGCATCACTGTGTAGTGATAGAGGGGATGACCAGGCACTGTAAAGGCTGTCTTCTCCCTGGAGCTCTGTTCTAGGGGAATCTGCCAAAAGGCATCTTTCAGATCCAGACTGGTTATGTATTTTGCCGGCGGAAGGCGACTCAGGATGCCATCTATCTGTGGAAGCGGATAGGCATCCTTTTTTGTAACAGAGTTCACCTTACGGGCGTCGAAACACAGTCGGACTTTGCCTGGCTTCCTCACTAGGACGACTGGAGAGCTCCAAGGGCTCTGGCTCTCCTCTATCACTCCAAGCGAGAGCATTCGGCTCAGCTCGGCGTCCATCAATTTTTGTACTGCCGGAGAGACTGGATAAAATCTTTGTTTTATAGGTGTAGCTTCCCCAACGTCTATAGTATGTTCAAGCAGATGAGTTTTCCCCAAGCCCAGGTTAGCGTAGGATGGGAAAAGTGCTTTGGTTTGATCTATACGTCTCTGAAAATCGGGAGTTAGTACGTGTTCGGCAGGGTTGGGTTTCGCTACAATCGGGGTGTCCAATGAAGAGACTAGACCGAGAATGTCCGGAGCCAACTTGAAAGTTCTCCAAAAGTCAATTCCTAAGTATAATTCCTGAGTGAGGCTAGGTACAACGTAAAGTCGTAAAGTTTTAGTCTCACCCCTAAAGAGCACTTCCAAATCAACATGCCCGTGCACCTCCGGTCTAGCTCCGTTGGCCACCTCGATCGCAGAACGATACTTGACCCATTTTAGACCTGCTTCCTGCAACAAATTCTCGGATCCTTTACCCAATATACTAATGCTAGCCCCACTATCTAGCAGGCCCACGATGTTCTGGCCGAGAATATTTACTGTGGCATAGGGTCTAACATCTTTAGGAACCGAGACGAAAGCTGATGATAATTTCCGGCGGTTTTTCTTTACCCGTTTCCAGAACGCACGTAATCTCATTGTGGAACGTCTGGACTTAAGGGGTTTATTAGACTTTGTGGGGTGTTCTCCCTGACCTTCTAAATAATTTACTGGAGAAGCAAAAATTCTCTCACGAGCCGCTTGGTATTCTTTAAGCCTGAGATGGTATGGCTTAATAGGAAAGAGAACCGGAGGTTGAAGACTGTTCGGTCTCTGAAGTATAATAATTTTTTGACTCGGAGATTGCTTCACTACAGATGAAGAAAACGAAATCTCAGGTTCAGGGTTATCCTCTAACTCTGCAGGTGGATCTGCATTTACAAGATTTGATGAAAAAGGTGGTGGTGACACATCCGGTGAAATTCTACTTTCTGACGGGGTAGTTATGTCTGGGGCCGAGAAGGGGTGGTCGTCGTCTCGCCTGCTGTAATTGCCAGCGGCCGTTGGGGCCGGGGGCTGATGTTGTTGCTCCCGACCCGGCGTTGGTTTTTTGAAATGCAATTAGGGCAGCGAGGTTTGACAACCCCTTTTCGGCCACAGCCATAACAGAAGAACCCGGTTGGTTCTGAGGGACAATCTTGGTAATAATGGCCGTTCTGGTCGCAGTTCCAGCACTTAATAATAGAAGGTGGTAGTTTCGTTAGGGCCTCTACAGGCTCAATTACAACGGGTTTAGGTAGCGTGTCAGCTAGGTCGTCAAAGGCAAAATTTTCTTCGACTCTCGCGGGACGGTGTGCAGTCGACAGCAGCGTACTCCTCGTTCGCTGTCGAGTCACCTGGACCTCGGTCACTAAATCTCTGAGATGCGCAATTGTGTAGATACGGTGAAGGCAAATCCGCTCCTGAATGTAAGGAAGCAGATTGGCTCTCAACATCTCCACAAATTCAATTTCTTGCATTGGAACCGTGAGTCTATTTCTTAGTGACACGAGATCCAGGTAATACGAGGTGAACGACTCGTTGTGCTGCTGTCGCCTGCTCAGCATCTTTCGCTTGATGTCGATATCTCGCGAACGCTCTCCCCAATCCGCTCTGAGGGCTGTTTTAAGGTCTTGCCAGGATAAATTCACATTCGAACGACGGATCGTCCAGTACCAATTTCCCACCGAGTCTCCGAGCAAAAGATGGAAATTACTGATCAAATGATCGAACCGGCCTCGAAGTGTGTCACGTGTAAGGTTTTCGACACGGAAAATAAACTCTTCGAGGTGTAGCTTAGAATTGTCACCGTCATACTGAATTTTCCAGTGACGAAGTGGGCTGCTTGGCCATTGCTCGGCCGTGAACTGCGGTCTGGACTGGTAGGGGTAACGTGGTGGTGGTTCTGGACGATTGTCAAATTCGGGACGTCTGGTATTTGCCGGCACAGAGACAGGACTGAAATCGAAGTTGGGTTGTCTGGCAACCTGCGGTCTATGTGACGGATGTTCAATGGTAGAGATTCGAGTTCGCGGTGTTTCCATAGCAATTAACCGTTCCTGTTTTTCACGTTCGATCCGCTCCAATTCAGTTCTCACCAAATCGGCTACACGAAAGCGGAGACTCGTATCCAGGGTTTCCCGCAAACCCGACTTTTCCATCTCGGCCGTGACTTGTTCAACAACCGTCTGTTCCGTTTCTCTTCCTCGATCCGGTCTCAACGTAGCCGGAGTTTCAGTTTCGCGAACAGCTTGCCGTGTATTATATTTTTTTGCGATTGCGCCCGTATTTGGCTCCGCCATCTCAAAGTAACGATTTCTTATATTTCCCCAGCACCAAGCTAATAGGATATGAACAGAGAAACTTATTTAATAATATCAATTTGTAGTTGCGAATGGTGAAAAGTGAACTGCAAAGTGACCTAAGTTATGGAAATTATTAATTTACCTGGTGCCTTAGATATACTTAACAGCAATGCTTAGGGGATAAATTCATCGATATGCACACCGGGTGATGATAAAAAAAAATTATTGTGTATATACCAAAAAAAAAATTATAGCATCATGTATACAATCGAGAAAGGGATCTTACATAAAATCAACGTTATGTCATTCATGTAATCAGAATATAATCGAAATATAATCAAAATGTAATCAGGATGTAATGAAGAAGTACTTACTATAATACGAAATAATTAAAGGCATCGCCTAATCACTTATATATATATCGCTAAAATGATTTAATGTAATCGGAATATAATCAAAATATAATCGGAATATAATCAAAATATAATCAAAATGTAATCAAGATGTAATCAAGAAATATTTACTATAATACGAAATAATTAAAGGCATCGCCTAATCACTTATATAGATCGCTAAAATGATTTAATGTAATCGGAATATAATCAAAATATAATCGGAATATAATCAAAATATAATCAAAATGTAATCAAGATATAATCAAGAAGTATTTACAATAATACGAATTAATTAAAGGCATCGCCTAATCAGAAATTTTAATTGAATCCCAATACTCCTACTTCCATCTCCGGTCCCCAACTCCCGTTCTCTCCTTCAGCCTCGACATCACGAAAAATTGAAAATTTACTTTAAATTGAAAAAAACCCAAGAGTCATTCACGGACCACCGAGCATTCGGTCCGCCGAAAGGATGTGGTGAGGGAAGGGCCCTTTTTCGGTTTCACCGGTGGGGGCTGCGAGATGGAGAACGACCAAAGTATCCTCCCGGACAGGTGGTTGGCAAGACGACCGCCAACTCCTGTAGTTCCAGGGAGGCCCTCGGACGTCTCCACCACGCAGAACCCACAGGGTCTGCCGAGAAAGGAGCCCCCCACTACCAGCTCATCCCTAGGATGGGGCTTTCCCGAGACCTCGAGACGGCTGGTTGGCTGACGAAGCCAGCTGCCGTAATTCTCGAGAGGCCTCGAGTCAACCCCAGCCACGGGAGTCGCCGATAGGGCCTCGAAGGGAAGGAGGGAAAGGTAAGTAGAAAAAATTGGGGAGCCTAGCTCCAAGAGGGAAGGGAATAGGAAGGCCCCACGTTGGGCGCCATATTTGTTATCGAAAACGTGGTTTGGTACTCCAGGGCCCGGCTAATGCACCTGGTCCGGCGGTATGCGGCTGCGGGAGCTGGCAGGCTAGCATTGCGGCAGTTGTGGGGGGGGTTTGCCGAAGAACCGCGTTCAGCCGCCGAAGCGGACCACCACCGACAACGAAAAGTTTCTTCTCCCGCGACGGAACGACCTGAAAAATCGCAAGGGTATGGACAAAGCAGGACGGACAGAACCCCTGTCCCTGTCCATGAATGACTCCTAGGGGGGGGGTCAAGATGACAGACGACCCCCGCTAGGCAATAGCCCCAACCACCCAACGACCTCTCCGTGGGCCCATTATTTTAGGGAGGTCCCTTGAAAAATTTAGAAATCACAAAAAAAATTCCGAGGGCTGAAAAAAAAGCAAGGGTGGAGGGTACCGGAGAGAGTAAAGAAAGACTTATAGTGACATACCTTATATTTTCTTGTAGTCCCTTCTTACATACATTTACAAGAAAACTTAAACCTACGACGGGGTGATGCGCTGCCTTCGAAGGGGGGCTGCTGCTCTGTTTCGTTGGACGGCCGTCGTACTGTTGATGATGCTGTTTGGCCTCTTCTTATTGGGCCCATACAATGGTTAAATTTTATTGCATTTTATGAGTTAAATTGGATGCCCGAGATGGGTTAAGTTATGAAATTTCACAGGTAAGTGCAGTTTAATTATTAAATGAATACATGATTTATTTTGGAGTATCTTTTAAAATTTACAGGTTTACTTAAATTCGTCGGGGCACGTTATGTAAGTTCACAGGTAGGTAAGATTGAGTTGACAAATAAATACATGATTTAAAATTAACTATCTTTTTAAATTTCAGGCAACTTATATTCACCGGTACGGATCAAGTTATGTATTTTCACAGGTAAGTAAAGTTTAATTGGCAAATAAATACATGCTTTAAAATTAATTATCTTTTTAAATTTCAGGCAACTTATATTCACCGGTACGGATCAAGTTATGTATTTTCACAGGTAAGTAAAGTTTAATTGGCAAATAAATACATGCTTTAAAATTAATTATCTTTTTAAATTTCAGGCAACTTATATTCACCGGTACGGATCAAGTTATGTATTTTCACAGGTAAGTAAAGTTTAATTATTCAATTGTATACATGATGTAAACCGAAATCTTTTTGCAGGTCACTCAAATTCAAAGAGTCAAGATATTTAAATTCACAAGTAAGTAAAGGTTAATTATTAAATGAATATAGGATTTAAGTTGAAATCTTTTTGCCGGTCACAAAATTTCACCGAAGAGTCAAGATATTTAAGTTCACAGGTAAGTAAAATTTAATTATTAAATTAATATATGATTTAAATTGAAATCTTTTTTGCAGGTCACTTAAATTCACCAAGGAGTCAAGATTTTTAAGTTCACAGGTAAGTTAAATGTAATTATTAAGGAATATATGATTTACATTGAAATCTTTTTGCAGGTCACTTAAATTCACCAAGGAATCAAGATTTTTAAGTTCACAGGTAAGTAAAATTTAATTATTAAATGAATATATGATTTAAATTGAAATCTTTTTTTTTTTTTTTTTTTCAGGTCACAAAATTTCACCGAAGAGTCAAGATATTTAAGTTCACAGGTAAGTAAAATTGAATTATTAAAGGAATATATGATTTACATTGAAATCTTTTTGCAGGTCACTTAAATTCACCAAGGAATCAAGATTTTTAAGTTCACAGGTAAGTTAAATGTAATTATTAAGGAATATATGATTTACATTGAAATCTTTTTGCAGGTCACAAAATTTCAAAGAGTCAAGATATTTACATTCACAAGTAAGTAAAGTTTAATTATTAAAGGACTATATGATTTACATTGAAATCTTTTTGCAGGTCACTTAAATTCACCAAGGAGTCAAGATTTTTAAGTTCACAGGTAGGTAAAATTTAATTATTAAAGGAGTATATGTTTTAAATTGAAATCTTTTTTTTTTTTTTTTTTTTTTTCTCAGGTCACAAAATTTCACCGAAGAGTCAAGATATTTAAGTTCACAGGTAAGTAAAATTGAATTATTAAAGGAATATATGATTTACATTGAAATCTTTTTGCAGGTCACTTAAATTCACCAAGGAATCAAGATTTTTCAGTTCACAAGTAAGTAAAAATTGAATTATTAAATGAACATATGTTTTAAATTAAAATCCCTTTGCAGGTCACAAAATTTCACCGAAGAGTCAAGATATTTAAGTTCACAGGTAAGTAAATTGAATTATTAAAGGAATATATGATTTACATTGAAATCTTTTTGCAGGTCACTTAAATTCACCAAGGAATCAAGATTTTTAAGTTCACAGGTAAGTAAAATTTAATTATTAAATGAATATATGATTTAAATTGAAATCTTTTTGCAGGCCACTTAAATTCACCAAAGAGTCAAGATATTTAAGTTCACATTTAAGTAAAATTTAATTATTAAATGGATATACGATTTAAATTGAAATATTGAAATCTTTTTGCAGGTCACTTAAATTACAGGAGCACTCCTATCTCCTCGGTGGTTATCACTCCTCCACCGCGGCTAAAAAAAAAAATCCTTCCTTCCTCCTCGGCAGCTTAAATTCGACTCCCCGATTTCTGTCTCCGGCGGCAAAAAAAAAAAAAAAATCTCGACTTTGCGACTCAGCGACTCGAACGATGCATCACGCCACCCCGAACCCGTTTCCCTTTCCGTTTTCTTTTCCTTGCCCATTCGCGCCGGAGCCCGAGTTTTGGCTTTGCGACGCCACACACTTTTCGGTCGCGAACAATTTCTACTCTCCGACCGACCGAGGCGAGAATTTTCGAGTGGACTTTTGAGTTTGGTCTCGGTCCGGGCCCTCGCGACGGAGATTTTATGACCCGGTCCCGTCCCTCGAATGCCGAACGCCGAATTTGGCTGCTTTTTGGGCAGCTCAACCCAACGCTCGAAACCCGAGCAGCGGGACCCGGTTACGAATTGAGGCAGAGCCGCCGTAAAAATTTTGGGCGAAAGATAGGGGCATCGCTTGCGCTGCTGCTCATGGGCGTAGGCAAAAATTGTGAAAGATCTTTTTCTTCTTCTGTTTCCCCCGACCACAACAAAATTTAGAGCAATATTGATATTCTCTAAACATTTTTTCTCTAACTTAGAGCTCTAAGTTAGAACGATTTCACTCACATACCAATTGTATTGTGAGAACTTAGATTCGTTGAACACAAAATTGAAAAATAATAATGTATAGCATATGAATGGGGAAAACGCACCTACCTGACGTAAATAAAGCCGGCAACGGTATACCTGTCTCGGATATTGAATGATTATTTATAATTATAATTATTCACTGCTGCCTGAACAGCAGGTAAAGTTTACTGAAAAATTTTATTATCTGCACCCTTGCGGTTGACCTGTACATGTCTTCCGCAACGTTTATGCCGGCGGTTAAGAATGCCTTCTCCCATTCCATATGTGGTAATAAAATTCGTTGGCGAAGGGATGAAGGGGTTTTTATCGGACGAGGCGGTTGCATACAAAATATTAGACAGAAATTAATGTTTTTAATTGCTCTTGGACGCCATCGATTATTATCATAGATGCTGTGACGCGCCATAGACGATTACTAATAAGTGAAATAAATAAAGGGTGTGAATTTGGTTTATTATATAGATTTCAAGTGTATGAAAGCCGTTAGAGTATATGAATGCAGAATAAAAGGATGCGCTTCCTGATTAGGAAACTCATTACCGTCGGACATTCTAGGGAGTTGATACAAAAGTTAAAATTAATTAATTAGTGTTCAAAATCATTGTGTAACGAGCAAAACAGGAGAAAGCCCGTCCTGGCTCGAAATGATTATGCATGATAAGACTTGTTGTCTTCCCGTGGCTGTGGGTTAGTCGTATCGGCAGCTCAAGTGTTTACTGTGCGTGGAGGTTTGATTGCCAGCATGCAAATATTAGAGAAGAATGCATGAGTTTCCCTCAAATCCTTCCTAAGAAAATGCTCCCTTGCCTAATTTTCCTTTGTGTCGAATGGCACAATGTTTACTTAGGGCCCTCGGAAAGATCGGCTGATATTTGCCTTTAAAGATCTCTGCGCAGGAGTTTTGCGCAACTGCCTTTTAATTACCCTTTGTTTCGTGAGTGATCTCGCTCGGGGACAGTTTATGATCCTTTGTCCTCTGAAAGATCCTTATGGATGAGATTGTGTGCAAGATATTATGATTCTTTGTCTCAAGAGGTATAAATGGGTTACACTTGAGCTGTTAGAATCAATCTACCATCGGGCATGGCACGGGTTGACGCGTTGTCGAAATTTTTAAAAAGTACGAGTGTTTTTAATTGTAAGAATGTAAGTATGGATTTATTTAAAATATTGATTGCTATAAATGTAAACTGCAATATTTGTCGGAATTTATTAAATAAATTTAATTTTTTTTTTCTTGTAAAGGGAAACTAAAACCAATCGGGAGCAATTCACGATAATGGTGAATTACATGGAAAATCATCCGGAGTTGGCAAAAAATTTGTTACATAGCGCCGATGGGAAAACAAAATTACGGGTTTTGTGGACAAATCTTGTGGAGGAATTGAATAGCGCAGGACCTCCTATTAAGGATTTCGATACTTGGAAAAGGGTAATATAATCTCATTCTAATTATTATTAACCTATTTGCATCAATAAGTGCATCTCTCCGCGCTTAGCTATTATTTAAAGGTCGGATGCAAATGGGTTAATATATGTAATGTATGTATTTAAATTATTTATAGCTTTTACTATATGTTTTGTTTTTGTTTTTTCCGTAGGTGTGGTACGATTTGAAAAACAGCGCCAGGTCGAAAAAACGCAAAAATTTTGCTGAGGCAAATAAAACCGGCGGAGGGCCCCAAAAAGTCATAAAATTAACTGACTTAGAAGAGAGAATCGTCGATATAATAGATGCGAGCTCTTCAATAGAGGGTATTCCAGGGACCAAATCTTTTGGCATAACGCAGTCCCAACGTACAATAACTACGGAGGAATCCTCTGAAGCGGAAGAACGAGAAGAATCAAGCCAGCAGTTCTTCAACATAGAATTCCTGGAGAACGAGCCTCTATCCGGGACTACTTCAACGCAAACATCATCAGTCCAGACGCCGTCAGCGCAAGCTAGGCCTCGGCATAATAAAGGTTTGGAGGCAAGGATGGACGATTTCATCACAAATTCGGAAAATGTCAACAAAAAAATATTGAGCACTCTATCCGATATCAGTGCACATCTGAAAGATGCGTCATGCACACTTAAAGAAAAATTAGATTTAGAAAAAGAATATAAAGCGGAAAAATTGAAATTATTACAAAAAAATAATGAATTGTTGGAAAAACTGTTGAAAAAATAAAATATACTTTTTAAATTATAATACAATTAGTTTAAATTTACATTTCTACTGGTTGTTTCGTATAGAAGTCGCCAAGGAAAGACGAATTTGTTCAGCTTCTCGTCTTAAGGAATGATTGGTTGTTGTAGTTGGTAAATCAACTTCAGCTACAGCTTCTTCACCCAATAGAACGTCTTCTTCTGCACCGATTTGAAAACCAAGGCGCATGTTGTGGAGGGCGCAGCAGGCATTTATTATTTTCGTAACCTTGTATGGCTCATATCGCAATTTTCTTTCTGCTAACAGACATCTAAATACTCCTTTTAGGTTCCCAATACACCTTTCAACACAGTTACGTGATGAATTGTGTTTATCGTTGAAATACATTTCCAAAGTTCCTTCAACTGGTGAGCGATATGGGGTAATGAGCCACGGTTGCAAAGGACATCCTGAATCTCCTTTTTATTAAAATGTAATTTAAGATTAATACAATCATGTTAAGAATATGACATACCTATTAGATGAAAATTATTTGCATTATTCCAGTTCCTTTGAAGAAAATCTTTCTCAGCGCATACTTCCCAAATAGCTGAATCATGCGTAGCCCCTGGATATCTTGCGTTTATAGATAATATTTTAAGATTATAATCGCAAATAATTTGAGCATTTATTGAATGTTTTCCTTTACGATTAAGGAATAAATGCTCATTTTCTTTTGGCTTTAACAATTCCACATGAGTGCCATCAATCGCACCTATAATTCCAGGGTATCGAGTTTTCTCATAGAAAACGCGCTTGATTTCAGCAAATTCTGCAACACTGGGGAATTTTATCCATTTTTCACACAAACACGTTTCAATTGCTTCCGAAACTTCCTCAATAACACGAGATATCGAAGTTTGACTCATCGCTATGGAGAAATGACTACCTATGCTCCTTTGGTAACATCCAGTCGAGTAAAACCTTAGAGAAGCGAGAATTTTCAACTCCACCGGCAATTTTGTCTTTCTCCTTTGTAGTCGCAAATATGGCTTTAAGTTAATGTTTAAATAATTAAACAGATCTTTGCTAATTCTGAAGAGTTCCTTAAATCTAAAAAGTAAAAGTTAAAAACTATCATGCCAACAAAATTATATGTAACCTTTTTTCGGGCATACTAAGAGGATCGCTTGCATCTCTCAAATGTTTCCTTAAAATTATTAAACGTCGCCTTTCCAGTAATATCCTTCTCATTTGGTACAACACAATAACTTGTACACCGGCCATGAAAATAATTATTCAAATATATTAACTTACTATTCAATCTTTAAAATCTTGTTTGGAATTGTCACTCGGAACTGTCACTGTCATATTTCATGCAAAAATGTAACATTTAGTCCGATAATCTAGTACATCACTCTAAGTTGTTTAGGGAATCCCGACTTGCTCTAAGTTAGAAAACTTGTGTGACTTAGAGGAGCTCTAAACTCTAAACTCTAAATCGTTAGGGAATCCCAGTGCAGCATTAATCACTGACGATTATACTCGTCCACGATCTATTACAATTTTTCCGGAAATAAAGTTTCTATACTGTTCTAGATTGCTATGCAAAAGCTGAAATCTGTCATTTCGTTTTCGGTCGTGTTTGGGGTATGGTCGCAGTGTGGTTTTAAATTGACTATTCTTCCATAAATATCTAAAAGAAATTGAAGAAGCAAGGTTGCAAAGAATGTATTTTAAACGAAGGAAGAAGGTTCCCTGGGAGAATAGCAGCCACACGATGGATTGATTGGATTTCTGCAGATTTCTTGAGGTAAAGATTTCTCTACTTTGGCTATAGTGTTGAGCGTCTTCCGGTAAAATCAATTAGGACTTCCCATGGGAAATTATTTCTGTTTTATCACCTCTTGTTATCAGCGTTATTTTGTCGAAATTCCAATTTTAAGTCGTTTGGATAAGTGAAGACGTTCGTCAAGACGTGCGAATTATGCATTGGGTCTCAGTTTCCAGATTAACTTTACTGAGATAAAAGACTGAAAAGAGCGTGTAGGTCCGTGGGGATTCCATTCCTTTATAAAAGGTGTTTCTAATTCTATGTGGAATTATTACTTAACTAAATTTGAAGGTTTCTTCCATACAGCGTACATGAAAAAAACCTCTAAATTAACCCATTCGAGACGAGGGCATTTTTGTTTTTTTTATCACCAAGAGCGAAGCAATTTTTGTTTACACTTCTTAGAGACTAACTTAACATGTTCAACCCGACGAGGTTTAAAATTGTGAAAATGTGGACTAAACACCCATGTTCTGCATTTTTACCTTTTTGTGGATTTTCGACATTCTTTGCCTCAAATCTAAATAAAGTTAAATATGATGTATATAGTACCTATTATCTATGTAACTATATATGTGCAACATTTTGAAGGTTAAGAATAGTAACTTATGCCGCGCTGACTTCAAAAACAATATCTAATCTATTTTAGTTTAAAAGTTTTAAAAAAACAATAAAATCGCAACTTTCCGCATCGTTTAATCTTCTCACTACTTTACAATTTCTTATATACCAGCCAAAAATACCTTTGGGGAAAATATGCGATTTGAAAGGCATTTATTAAAATAAACATATTTTTCTTAAAGATATAAATATCTTCAGGTTTTTTTGTATTTCACTTCAAAATATATGTAAATTTACGTTATGGAAGAAAAAATTTCCCAGTAAATTTCCAATAATTGTTTTGAAAATAAAAACTTGATATACTGGCACAAGGTATTTCTCGCAAAAATAGTAAAGTAGTAAACGGGTTAATTTATAAAATTCTGTGCCCCTTTTGTTTGTTAGAATAGCCTAAAATGATGATTGTTCACTATCTGATGTCCAATGCGGATAGATAAGAACGGCCAACTGATTTATTTATATTGATAAATTACTGTTAAGATTTTATTTATGATATCTTAGGTTCATGTTATGCTTTTCTTTTCAGAAATGGGATAATTAATTTGATAAACAGAACTTAACACTTTGGGAAAACTACCTGAACAGCATACAAGGTAATCATTTTTTTTTTTTTTATTATATAAGAAAGGACGTATTCAACTTATGTTCTGCATTTCTTCTTGTAAATTCGAAAGATGAAAATGAAATTAAATGTTCCAAGTTCTGATCGACTTGTGAAATGTGAAATTAACATTTTGAAAGTGGAAATTTGTAGTGCAATAAACTAGCACCCATTATAAATAAAAACAAAAAACTTTTTACGCTTCAAAAGAAAATTTGAAAACGATTGAATAATGAAACAAGAAGTTTCAAAACAAATCAGATTCAAATTTGATCAAAATGCAGAGCATGGCTACTTAACTTGATGACAACTTTAATCTGAAAGAACAATGCTGATTCTCTCTAAATTAACCAAAAGGATTCTGAAAAGACTAATCTTATTTTGCTGATAATAAAACATTTGGTGAAGAAATATAACCACTTTTTTCTGTTTTTTTAGGCCAAAGTTTTGGAGCTAGTTGTGTCATAAGGGTCTGCTATGGATGGAAAAAGAATTTCCTTTCACTTTATCTAAGGTAAATCCTGTTTTTTTTTTCTATATAGGTCACTCCATGGTGACGGTTGGGACAGTTTGATTTTCTGATAAGCTTTTAAATTTATCTCTATATTGTAGACAGTTTACAAAAATGTATATATATATTAGTTACATATACTATTTTAAATATTATTAATAAGAGAACTTTAATTCTCGCTATTCATGTTAAACTCACATTTGAGTGTGACACTATCCAGATTAATATAGATTAAGAAATTCCGACAAACTAATAATCCTAAAAGTTTGTAATATTTTTTTATTTGATGCCCAAATAGTTGAACCAAAAACTGATTGTTGGGACGAGTAGTAAATTTAGTAAATTAATCTTATAAAATGGAATGGCCTCAATGTACAATTGTTGATTTTCAAAGAGTTTATCTATAAAAAGTATTAACTTTTGTGGTAGTTAGATTGAGCATAGTGAAAAATGAAATAATATTTAGAAATTTCTATTAGAAATACCCCATATAAGAGAGATTTGAAAGTTCTCTTACCATGTCTTAACATATGATATAGAGCAAAAATTCAACTGATGATAATTTTAATCTGAAAGAACCATGCTGATTCTTCCAAAAATAACCAAAAGGATGCTGAAAACTATTTTAATCACAATTTCCTCTCTAAATTTATGACCGGCATTATTATATAAAATGTTATTCTATTTTCAGGTGAACAAGAAAAACATGTAATTCAGATATATATGTGAAGAGAATTTCTTCGTTTTTATAAAGGAAGCAAGAAACTAGTAAAGGTAGGTTCAGTTGGTTTTCTGTGTTATGTTTTATTACTTTTTAAATGATGATAAATTACTTTGGTATAGTTCATTTGAAATTTAATGAAAACAATTTTTAACTGATAGAACGTAATTTGGAATTAGATCACCATTTTTCTTAACAGACTACTAATATATTTTTTTTTAATTTCAGACAAATGAACCACAAAACCTGAAGTCTAGCAATCCAAGCTGTTTAAAAAAAACCTGGAATTATTTAAAGGATAATTCAAGGTAAAATCTGATTAAATAACTTGCCCAAATATATATAACGTAGCAACTGGTGTGATACTTTTATCATTCCTAGTCGGTCACATACTAGAACGTACCAAGGCCTGTCAAATTGACGGCTTCTCAATTCCCCGCTTGAATTTAATTATAGTTTTCAAAGTTATCTCTTAAGATTTATGCCAAAAATTATTAAAGTTTACAATTACGACATATTCAAAAAGCTTTTCCATTTATAATTACCAATTCAGAGTTGGAAGTATATTACATTAAAGGTGTAGAGTAATTGTTAAAATTACAAGTTTGCGCTCCGGTAGTTCTAGTGTTAATCTTGCGTGTAGGTTTAAGTCAATCAGCACTTTATTTCTATGTTTAGAAAGTATAAGGGAACATTACTACTTCAGTTATATTTCTCAGTTTAAAAATCTTAATCGGTAGCAATGTAAAAATAAAATTCGGTCGAGAAGACCAAGAAACTAAACTTGGTTTGCATTTTATGAAATCATATTTTTTATTTTCACTTTCAGATAAAATTCAAGATGCCAAAGACAAATTGTTGCAGTTCATCATGCCAATATCATCTAGTGCGTTAAGGTAAATATTGATGGTCTAATTGTAATGTTTAACTGGTAATTTTCATTTTGGTTGAAACGTATAAAAGATGTTTTTGTGGAGGATTAATTCGGCTTTGTCCATATTTAATTTCTTCGAACGTCTTTTTTAAATATGTTGTATACAGAAGGAAACATGACTAGATCAAGATGAATTTATTATGATGATACTTAATAACCTATCAGGTTCCCTCTTCTGAGTCGAACCCAATAATAAACAACCGTGCTGTTACCTGTATCTGATTCAAATCTATATTTTCTTAAAACTATTCTCAAAATGTATATTTTGTTAATCATCTCTTTTATTTTTTGCTTTCAGGTAAACTTGAAGGGACAGGAACGAAATAATATTTTGTAAAATGATTAAATAAAAAACATCGAATTAAAACTTACGATTTGTTTGATTACATACCCAATGTTCTCAGAAGAACTTTCTAATTTTTCATAATTATATTTTTGAAATATCACTTTTTCAATTCATAAGCGAGACAATCCTACGATTGGATGATGCTTCAGCGATATACATGAGAGATGTCCCATTTTAAGTGCGCACCACTATAATTTCTCTCTGTGTAGCCAGGAGAAGTAAATAATTTTTGATGGGGTCAAATTTCAAGTTTTTGATCCAATTAATCCATATGGGAGATTTGATCAATTTCAATTAAGAAATATGAGTATGTATCGTACAGTGCACATAAGAAATCCATCCACCTGATCAATCGTCTTCATTTGCGAACTCGACTGAGATATTGATTCTGTTAATGCATAAGCAAAGTTTGAGTGCAATCGCATAAGAAATACGGAGGCCACTTAACATACAGTATTTTCAGTGAATCAAGGAGAAAATACAAGATTACAAACAGAAAATACAAATTACTAGCAACATCGAAATTCAGTTATTTAGGTACTGCGTAATTATCGAACCCGTCACCAACTAGGTTAAGTTCAAAGTTATAACTACTTTCAATAAATTCAAGGCATAAAATTCCAATTTACCCATCTGAGTTCCCTAGAAATATTTGGTAGTGTGTTGGCTTTTTATCTCATCAATTTTTACGATCAACGTTTTAAGTAGAGGATACTTTTACAGAACTGTTTATGATGGGATTCATTCTTTTTAATTTATGCATCGCCGCATATACAGGGTGATCCAAAAGTATGGAAACGGCTAAATAACTTTCGAGGAATGCATTTTGGAGAAAAAAGTTTTAGACAAAAGTTAAGGAATTTTTCCTGGCTATTCAATGGTGGCCGTAGATTTGACCTTGACTATGGCCTTGAAGGTCATTTCAAGGTCAAGCTGACTTTTAAATTGGAACCCATATTTTTGAGCACGGAAATGGAAAGAGCGGAAAATTTTGCATCCGACTATGATCTTAACGCGAAGCCCCAACTCCTTGAGTAATTCCTTATAAATGTATGACAATTTTGTGGGTAGTATTTTTGAAGTATACAACAAAGCCGAGCAAACTCGGCTCTTTTCACTCCCGAGAGCTTCCCAGGTAGATTCTAGGAGCTCCTGGAGTCGGCTCTTTTGATTCCCGAGAGCTTCCCAGGCTCCCTTGGAGTTAAAGCCGGCTCTGTTCTAGATCAGAGTTTAACTGCAAGGGAGCCTGGTCCGCTCTCGGGAGTCAAAGGAGTCGAGTTTGCCCGGCTCTGGTCTATAACATGAATTTCGGTACCATTCATTTTTCAGAGCGGCGTTGAAAAGGGTTTGAAACAAAAGTTGTTTAGAATCATGGGGGCCATCTACAAGATCAATCATTAATCACTTAAATATTTAGTTTTTTTTTATGAAGAACGAATAAGATATTTACGTAGTTATCTTAATGGGGAAATTAATTCTGAACTAAGTTTGGAAAAAAACACGGTTTAAAATATATTATTTTAATTCACCGCAAGAATAAATCGTAACCTTTTGTGTTGGAGTACCACTTTTAGTTCCACATCTCTCAATTTTCCTTACTACATCAGCTCCACTGATAACATGTCCAAAAACAACGTGTTTGCCATCTAGCCAATCGGTCCTAAAAACAACAGAAATTACGTGTGTTTATTTTTCTTTGATTAAATTGAAAAAAACATACTTAGTTGTGCAAATAAAGAACTGTGACCCATTAGTGTTTGGTCCTGAGTTGGCCATTGATAGTGTCCCAAATCCTGTGTGCTTAAGGGTAAAGTTTTCGTCGGCAAATTTCTTTCCATAAATTGATTTCCCTCCAGTCCCATTGTGATTTGTAAAGTCACCTCCTTGGCACATCTAAAAAAATGTTTATTTTAACTAACTGGTGGACCAAGATTTTGTGCGCTCATACAAATTCAGGAATAACGCGGTGAAAGGTGCTTCCCTTATACCCGAATCCTTGCTCATGGGTACACAATGCTCTGAAATTCTCTGCTGTTTTAGAAACAACATCTGCTCTTAGGAGCATAACAATGCGGCCAACATCATTTCCTCCGATTCTTATGTCGAAGTATACTTGTGGATTGCGTTTCTCTGGTTTTGCAATTACAGCTGGATTTGAGTCGTTGTCCTGAGTGATTTTTAAAAATGTGTTATTTATTTTTAAATAAGACTGAAAGAAAATTCACCTCTAGATCTGATTTATCATCAGAAGCTTTCTTTTCTAGTGTAGCGCCAGCATGTTTTTGCAGCCAGTCGTCGTCGGCCCACACGGGCTTGATACTTCCTTCTTTTACTCGTACTGGCTTAGCTAAGTTTACGCGAATTGTACGACCGCAAAGCTCGGAATCATTCTAGAAGTTAAATAAGTAAAATTAAAAGGAACTGGAAGATTAGCTACACATGAAATAAAATCGTATATACAAGAAATATTTCTTGAAAAAAAACCTTCAAAAAATAATGAATCGCTTTAATCCGTAATGAAGACAATCTGTTTGTCTTGATTTATTACAGGGAAACATTCTGAGGTGTCCGCCACCAATCACCAATTCAGTGGCGGCTGAAATACGACAGTCTACATTAAAAATGATGAGATATGTATTTTTTCTTTTTTTTGTGGATAAATATTTTTAAGCGGTAAAATTATCTCCCGAAATTGATATCTCAGAAGGGTGGTTTTCAGATTTCATATATGTCTAGTAGGGTGGTCCTTATTTTTCGACTTTTGAATTATCCCCGGGGCACTTTCTCATTTGATTATATACCTCTAAATATGAAATAGGTTTTTTTTTTTTTTTTGTTAAGATTTAGAGGTCGCTACCAGCTGTCAAAATTTTTACAAAAAGCGTTGAAGGACAGCTTAAATGATGGTATCATTTAGGTGTTTATATCACATTTTACGTGCAAGTGAAACTCGCATAGACAATCGCTTCTTATCCCCTCCTCCCCTCGACCCCTTTTCTGTACCGACGAGTCGAGATTTAGCCCGCCCCGCACTTCAGTTCTAATAAGTCATTAACGAGAGCAATAAGGTAAAATGTTTGTGTTTTGACACTGTTGCTGTAAATACCGGCTTAAGAAGTGGAGTATGCGTTCATTTGGAGTAAAAAATGGGTAAAGATATGCTTTGGCTTGCTTCGTCACCACATAATGGAAATTATGTCCTAGCTATAAAAATAAAAGAATCTAATAAATGCAGATTTTGATTTTTTATTTAAAATTCAAACCTTGGTAGCGACCTCTAAATGTCATTTAAAAAATTAAAAAAAAAAATACTGAAATACTTTCTTGTGGTATATAATCAAATTACGTGGTGCCCCGCGAAATTAAAGAAAAATAATTTTTTTCTTATGAATAAGGACCACCCTAATGTCTAGTTAATATTTTCAAAACCGACCTTTGAAAATTTCACTTCCTTTAGTTTTTTTAATTGTGTGAACAAAGGTATTTTATATCGTTTTTCATATTGTTATCAACTCATCAGACCATTTTTGAAAATATCTACTAGAAATATGTAAAAGCTTAAAACCGTCCTTGATGAGGAATCAATTTCGGGATCTTACAACATTTAAAATTATTTTTAAAGCTACTGAGGTTTACTTAGAGTTTTCTACATTAAGTACCGAATTTGAAATAGCCGTCACAAGAATATACTTATTCCGAATTTCTCAACAAAAATTTAGGAGATGATTTCTGAGACTATGAGGAGTCGATTGAAAATTCTAGACCGTAGTAGTACCTTAAAGGCTTAAATGCTTTTCAGATATGTGCCTAAATCGCTTAACCTTATCTTCATGATATATCTGTTTTAGATAGGTAGCAATGAGATCAAGCTCTTTGGCCTTTATAATTTTGTTCTGATATTATGATTTTTGCACTAAGCTAGATTGTTTGGATTTCATTGAATAAATTTTACTTTTTCTCTTAATAAAACGCACTTATACGAATTCGGATAATTGCTCAATGTGGGCAAGTGCCCCAAAATGCACTAATATCCGCGTTCGACTGTGTACTGAAATCTGTTTGGGTTTTACTGAATATGAATGTTTTGAATAGATCACCATTTGAAGCAGACATAAATGCCTCTTACCATGTTATCAATAGCTGCTGCAGCGTCTTCGGCCACTTCGTATTCAATAAAAGCGAATCCACGGTGCTTTTGTGATTCGTAGTCGACCGGCATCTGAATATCGGCAATATCTCCGAATGGAATGAACGCATCGTTTAACAGTTTTTCAGTAACCTCATCAGCAAGTCCACCAACATAAATAGTTCTTTTATCATTTGACATTTCGCGCTTATTTTCGAATTAATCGCGTTAAACACAAATAAGCTGTGAGCACTCAACAAGCGTAACTCTCGGAAATATACAATTCTGACAGCTGCATCAGATGCTAAATGACACTTGACATTCCCCGTGGTTCCGGTTTCTCAAGTTAAGGGAATGCTCACGTAGGTGGCGCTCATATTGAATAGATAGAAATTTGACAAACGGAAGTGTAAAACGCAGTTGCTATGACAAAAAGCTAACGACTCATGTAAACAAGTATTTTCCTAACAAGTTTAGTTGAAGTGTGGCGTATTTCAATAGTTTCATTGGACGGGACGCATTATTCGACCTTATTAATTAAAATGCATAAAAGGAAGAGAAGAAAGAATAAAGTGCCTAAGAAAAAGGCAACATTAACTCAAGACTACAAAACTATGGAGCGAGAGGTATGTGCTTTTTTTTACCTCCAACAATATTATATTTGGCCCATTTGGACTACAAATCGCGCTAATTTTTTTAACGCAACCGGCAAGTGAAATAATAATTAAACGTAGCTGTACGTCTAGTATAGGCAGATATTCTCATCAAGATAGAAAAGGGACACTAAATGCAAAGCAAATACGCCCACGGTAGCCCCGAGACACACCTCTCCTCAACTAAATTTTAGTTTGACAAAAATGGTTCGCAAAACTGAAAAAAGTCGGTTGTTTGGAATGACTTTACGAATCAAAAAAACATTGGCACAAAATCGAATCTGCTCATCTGGCGAAGATATGGCAATTTAAAAAAAAAAAATTTATTTTCAAAAATCATTAAATTCAGTTGCGAATTTAATTTTTAAAATCAAAATTTAATTTAATGTTGATATTATATATGTATATATATGTATTTATGTATATATATATTGTTGTGATTTTGCCCGCCGAGCGGATAGCCAGCAAAACTACAAAATCCGCCCTCGTTACAACTCAGGGACTAACGGACGAACAAACAGACGGAGACAAATGTTTTTTGTCTCAGTGTATCCTGAACTGTCAAAGCAAATCAACATTGCGTATTTAATGTTAATTATTAAAGTATCTAAGTATTTCAAAAATGCCAATGCACATTTGTTCGCAAGAAGAAAATAGAAAAAAATACGTGCACCATGTGGTAAGGACCGCTGTAGCGAAAGGGTTAATGATTGTGATGGGAAATTCAAATGCTTTATATCAGGGTGTCCAGGAAGTAGTGCGCCAAAATTAAGGGGATGGTAGCTTGGGTCATGACCTACCAGAATATCAAAATATGACCTTAGTGGAAACCTCACCGTTTTCGAGATATTTGGGTTTTTATGAAAAAATTAAATTTTCACTACCTTTTGTCAGATTATTGACTAGTAGGTGCACATAAAAAGACATGTTATCATTTTATTTCTTTTTGCTAATATATTCTCGACAAGTTGCCCTACCTGGTAAGCATGTCAGTTTTTATTACTGACACAAGACCGTCGCGAAAAAAATTATTCAATTTTTTTTTGGCGCTCAAAATTACATTAAAACTAACAATTCAATCGAAATCTGTCCCTTACGCAATGAACATAGCAATATCTCGTTATTCACGAACAAAGTGGGTGATGTTATACCTTTCTGAAATGTGCATTAATTAAGAAATTTTTTTAATTGCTTTCCCATAACTGCCTAGTACATTTTTTTTTCACCAGTGGAGGTTAAAAAAGAGTCAAATAATTTCGTGCAGCAAAAAAATTAATTTAATTATTTTTTTCGCGACGGTCTTGTGCCAGTAATAAAAAATTACATGCTTACCAGGTAGGGCAACTTATCTAGAATATTTTAGCAAAAAAAATGATAACATGTCTTTTTATGTGCACCTACTAGTCAATAATCTGACAAAAGGTAGTGAAAATTTAATTTTTCATAAAAACCCAAATATCTCGAAAACAGTGAGGTTTTGACTAAGGTCATATTTTGATATTCTGGTAGGTCATGACCCAAGCTACCATCCCCTTAATTTTGGCGCACTACTTCCTGGACACCCTGATATAAAGCATTTGAATTTCCCATCACAATCATTAACCCTTTCGCTACAGCGGTCCTTACCACATGGTGCACGTATTTTTTTCTATTTTCTTCTTGCGAACAAATGTGCATTGGCATTTTTGAAATACTTAGATACTTTAATAATTAACATTAAATACGCAATGTTGATTTGCTTTGACAGTTCAGGATATACTGAGACGAAAAACATTTGTCTTTGTCTGTTTGTTCGTCCGTTAGTCCCTGAGTTGTAGCGAGGGCGGATTTTGTAGTTTTACAGTCGGTTAAAGTTGGGTGATGTAATTATTTTGAATTCAATGTTGGGTAAAAATCTAAGATTTTCTTTGAAACTGAGGCAGTCATGTTTTAACTTTTAACTGTAATTGATAGAAAGGTTATTCGTAGTTACATTACAGAAAAAAACTGAAGAAAAGTTAATATTCGCAGTCACAGGACTTGAAAGATCATCACAGGGTGTCAGTTTTTAAGATTTATTTTTGAATCCTTATAATTTGAAAAGTACATGACCAAGATTTTTTTTCATATTTTTCTGATAACTGTTACGACTTGGCCTAATGCTCGATTTCGGCTTGACGTTGATTTCTGGGACACCCTGTATATACATAAATACATATATATACATATATAATATCAAAATTAAATTAAATTTTGATTTTAAAAATTAAATTCGCAACTGAATTTAATGATTTTTAAAAATATTTTTTTTTTTTTTAAATTGCCATATCTTCGCCAGATGAGCAGATACGATTTTGTGTCAATGTTTTTTTGATTCGTAAGGTCATTCCAAACAACCGACTTTTTTCAGTTTTGCGAACCATTTTTGTCAAACTAAAATTTGGTTGAGGAGAGGTGTGGAGACATGCAAAGCAATAAGCCTTGGTGCGATAAGACATTACTCGAAAAATTAACCGGAAATCTCGCTTTTTATATCGCCTACTCCAATCATGTTCCCCACTAGGGCTTATTTTTTAGGGGAAAATGCTTCACTCACGTATACGAATTTTACACGGTATGTTTATTTATTTATTATCACAGCTTCATCAAATACTGATTACTACAAATGTGGCGAACGAAAATATACAATAATCAAACAAATCCAAAAATCAGATAAAACAATATTAACTCAACCGACTTTTCAATTGGTCTCTATTAACCCATTCGATACAGACATTTTTTTGAAGACAGTCCCCAGGAGCGAAGCACTTTGTTGTTTACACTAATGATTTTTTAATCACAGCGATTCTGGTTTTGTCCTATTCATTTTAGGGTCTAACTTAAAACCAATACAAACTTTAAGCTTTACGCAACTTAAAACTTTAATTTTTCTTAAACGAATTTATTTTCACTACTGCTGCAATTCAATATCACTGCACACACGGTGTGCAACCGGTCTTATAGCCTCAGAAATTAATTGCATACACGGTGTGCAATCGGTCTCGAATGGGTTAACCCATTCATGTGCAAAACGAGGATTTTGGCCATTTTGCAAAAACGGAAGCAAAAAAAAACTTTCAAAACCACGGTTTGAGAAAGTTTAGACATTCGAACCGCGTATTCTGGTGGTAATATGATCATTCAATAGCAGCAACGTTATGATAATCGACTTTGAAAAGAAAAAAGACCAAGAAAAATCAGCACTTTTTTTAAAAACCCCAGAAAATAATAGGGTTTTTGAATCTTTTACGCAAAACATATGCCAGATTCTGAAACAGCATCCCCAAAAACCTCCTATATACGATTTTGGAAGAAAATCACCCTAATTTTCGCAGCGCGACATCAATGATATTGACCCATTGCGGCCATAATTCGTACGTGCTGTGCTAAATGCAGAAAATCGTAATGCCTCAAGGAGCGCGCTGGAACGGAAACATCAAAGGGAGCCAACAGTTCTGGAGAATTTATGTCTCCCTGTAAACAATCAAAAGTCAAAACAATTCTGGCGGTTTTCCGTCTATGTTTTAGAGATGCCAAAGAAATAAGTTTTAGTCTGTCAGAGTAAAGAGGCAGATTAAGATTATCCATCCAAGGAAGGTCACTCAGGGCAAACTGCAAGAACATGCGTTGAACGCAGGTTTTAGTGGTCATCATAAAAGGCGGACCAAAAAGAACTGGCATATTCGAGAATTGGTCGAACAAATGTACAATAAAGGAGCCTAGAGATGTAGGGATCATCAAAGTCCTCGGACTATCGTTTTACAAAACCACAGAGTTGCGTTTGCTTTGTTCATAATGTAATCAATATGATCCTCAAAAGAGAGATGTGTATTATGTATTAAACATAAATCTCTTGTTCTATCAAATCTATTAAGGGAGCGTCCGCTTATCGTAAAGTTGTAATGCAACGGATACTTTTTACGTGAAAAAGACATGCAAGTACATTTAAAAACGTTTAAGGGGAGTTGACTAATAGTACACCATTTCTGGAATGCATCCAAGTCAGAGTTTAAAAGATGACAGTTAAGTACACTGATTATTGTACGAAAATTTTTCGCGTCGTCAGCATAATAGAGAATCTTAGAGTGGAGTAATATTAAAGAGATATCGTTCATGTAAATAATAAATAATAGTGGACCAAGAGGACGACCCTGAGGGACACCAGATGTGCCACACGTCCGAAAAAAATTACGAAAACGGACACTTTGGGTACGATCGGATAAATACGCAGAGATCGAATTAACGAATAAATTAAGGAAACCGAGAACAGCCAATTTATGAGCAAGAATTTTAGGCCTTACTAAAATCTGTAAAGAAGCAATCGAATTGCTTGCCAGATTCAATGGCACATAAGCAGTAGTTAGAAAACTCAAGGAGATTCGTCGTAGTCGATTTACCTTTTATGAAGCCATGTTGAAAAGACATAAGGAAAGGCTTACAATGAAAATTAAGCACCTCACGAACCAAGGCCTCGAAAAGTTTGGCAATAGGTCTGTAATTTGAGATGTCAGACCTATTACCTTTTTTGTGCAAAGGAGTAATTACAGACATCTTCTATCCTATTCTCTATCTTCTAAGAATTAGACCATCACTATATTCAGAGCAGCAACTATAGTCTTACTACTATTTATTGGTCGGGGTACGCTCCTAGCATATCTACAAAAACTTCACAGAAACCAGCAGGACACACCACCAGCGACCACCCCACAAACTCCATCGCGGACCAGCCCTTTCGCTCAGGACCTGGATCCATGATCATCGGTCTCATAGACTCTTCTGGTGAAGAATTCCTCCTCCCATTACATCAGCACCCCTGCATGCACACCTGTTCTGTTCCCAAAGACTGACTCAACTTCTCAGGTACAGGCTTCCAGATATGTACTGCTTTCCGAGCAAAGCTTCCCAGCCGCAATTTCCCAAGCATCACTATTCCTTGAACTACATTGATACACCTGAAGGTCACTGGATGACCAATTAAATTTTATCTTGCAGTTAATAAATATTAAAAGATTGATAGACTTTTAAAAGAATGATGGCTGTGCGCCGAATATCTAGGACACTTTGAGCAGCCGCCAATGATACAAAAGTTATTAGAATCAATATAATGTCTCAAATCAGAAAAATCTGGTTTTATATAAGATTTCAAGTTTTTATAAATTTCCTAATAAGTATGAGACCCACCAATTTGACGAGTTGTTTCTGCTAGTGTTAATCTACGATACATAATTGTGCGAATCCCTTTAATTTAACGTATTAAATTGTGCATTTCGTATACTATACAGGATAGGGTGTAGCTTCTGCCCTCTAAATTCAAAAATTATAATTTCTTTATTTAGATATGATTTCTGATCAAATATAGGAATATTTGGGAAAAAGGAAATGCAAATAAATGAAAGGAGCAAAACTTTCATTTCGATTTGAGCAGAAAATCACAGTTTTTGTAACTCATTGTTGCATAATTACAACCAGTACATCGCACAAACAAAGACAATAAAACCGTAAAATGATAATAACTTTATAAAACTCTTTATAATTACAGGTTGACAATCTTCTTTCCTCAAAACCTCTTGTAGTTGTTGAAAAGAGTGAGGTCACTAAACAAATAGAGTTTTTCACTGAAAATGTGCAAAAACTAGATGATTCTGGGAAAACGCAGGAAGAAGAGGAGCGAGGTTCTGAAACGTCTGCATCAGCCCGAGAAACGCTTGTCCCAGCGGCATCTTATATACAAATTGAAGATATCGAGCTTGTTAAATCAGCAAAAACTAAAAAAATAGTCATTGAACCAAATCTGCTATTCATTCCAGATTCAAAAGAAGTTCACGAAATTGAAGATGTGGAGTCACAACGGCTTGAAAATCTTGAAAAGGATGGCCTACACGTTGTTAAAGCTGAAAACTTTAAAAACAGCAATATGTTACGAATGGTCTCTAGGTACTATGAAGAAAGAAATGTGGATTCAATTTTGTCTCCGAATTGTTTAAAAAATACAAAGGAATATTGTGAGAATTTAAATTTATACAAAACAGAATGCAGTAAGAGTTTTGATCCAATTTTTTACATGGTATCTTACTTTGAAGAGGATAAACAGTCAATTATTAGTAACAAGCGAATTTTGACAATTTGCTTAAAAACACTGGAATTCACACAACATCCACTACAAACTGAAGAACACTCACTTGCACAGAAGTTGGAAGAAATATTTGATGCATATAGAGATCGTAAATCTCAGAATATTTTGCGAAAGACAGTTTCCGAATTGATGACGATTCGGCGTGTTATTGACGACTTACTGGAAAGATGTGAGGAAGAAAATGTTGAGCAGCTCGAGAAGTATATGGATCATGCCCGCAATTTACGAAACAGTTTACATCGTGAAGAACTGACTCAAAAAAATCTTGTAAAAAAGGCTTTAGAAACATGGATGTCTCTGAAGAAAATAAGAAAAACCCAAGGACACAATTGGACTACTATAAAGTTAATTATTAGAACTAAAGAAGTCGATCCAAGTGAAGCAGAGAAAACTTGGAATGAACGATTTCAAATTGAACTAAATGAAATTCTGCGGGAAGAGCTGGGTGAATACTATAAACAGAAAAGGAACAGCCGCCACAGCGATCTACCTGCACCAAGGAAACCAAATGTCGATCAGATTACTACTGAACTTCGTGAAACTTTGAAGAATTGTAGCAGATTACCAAACGAACCGAAAATTGATTTAGATCTGGGGAAAATTGGTGGTCCCACTAGATATATGGAAAAGACGCGAGAATATTTTGTTAAAATATTTTTGGATGATCAATTTGTAGAATGTACAAAACAAATCAAAATTTCCAAAAACTTTTGTATGCCTATAAATCAGTCGTTCTCTGTACTGCTCGAAAAAAGGATTCCAGAAAGCATTAAAATGGATGTAAGATTTAAATTATTATTTTAATTTTTCCCTTTGGTAAAATCCTATTTTTTTCCAGATATATGAAACTAGAAAACTTCCTACGGATATTAAAGTCGCTTCTCTCTTTTTACCAGTAGGAACACTTTTATATGGACCTTCTGAAATTAATGAATCTTTGAGCTTTGTATCAAAAAATCATAAAATTCGAGGAAACTTAAAAGTATCCTTAAATTGTGCTGATATGGAAGCACTAAATCTTGATTCTGATCAGGATACTTGGATTCAAAAACCCAAACGACGGACAGAAATAGCTAAAAACGTTTTAAAAAGCTGGTATGATAATTATCTTATAAATCCCCAAGATCCAGATTGTATGCCTTTGGTGAAAAAAATGAATGAGCCAGAAAAACAGGACGAGTATGTACAAGAGGATGATACCTTTATTCTAAACGAACAAAAACTTTGTTTTTGCACTCAGGAAGAATTGGAAAATAATCAAAGGTTGCGGTTATTGAAGTTAAGATATAGGAATGACATGAAGTACAAAGACTTCCGGTTTGTTCCAATTTTTGATAATGAATTCGAAGATGAATCGGAGGAAAAAGTCATAGAGGAAGGTAATTGGATGGATCCAGTTGATTTACAAAGGCATAATGGGAAAAAATATTTGCGTAAGTTATACGAGACCATTGAAAACCACTGCAGGCAGCTAAGTAAATCCGGAGATGGGGCATTTAATTTACTTATAGGAAATGACCCTCCCACTATTAGGTATAGTTAACTATAATAGTTTTACTAATAAATGAAATATCTACTATGTAAATTTTTAGCTCTATTTTATCCACTATAATGGCTTTCTTTGGTCCGAGTAGACCATTGAATCCTCCAAAAACAGCTCAAGCATCTATGCAGTCGACGGATCATACGAACTTTAATGTTGTTGTGACTGTCGTTCGGGCAACAGGAGTTCCTGTTCGAAATTTCAAAGCCGCAAACTCTCGAAGAGATAGTGGATCGTTGTCAATATATCATAGTAAGTAGAACGAAAGTCAAATGCATTTTATTCAGAGAAGTGAAGCTATTCGAGGCAGCAGCACTTTACGATTATGATAAATTTATAAAATTGAGACGTGGAGGACAGATTTTCATAAAAATTGTTAATCCAATCTTTGACTGGGCACGCAAAAGCTCAGTATATAAGTAATGGTTTTAATAAGTCCAAAAAGCTATATAAACAAATATGAAACATTTAAAAGGAATATAATGTTTCAAAAAATAAATTTGGATAACTTGGAGCAGAAGTGATCCAAGTGTAATTTTATTGATTTCGGGAAAATGAACAAACGCATTTTATATAATTATGAATATGCATGAATAACTAAAATTAACAAATTATTATTAAAATTATCACTTCCGCTCCAAGCCATCCATTTATTTTTTTTAGTGTTCTAGGTGGTTAACTAAGCTCAATAAATGAATTCGTAACCCTCAGTGTGTAAAAACAATATTATATATAATATTCTTTGTCCCATCTTAATATCCCTGGGGAATTTTAGAATACTTTCATTTAATTATAATTCATGTTAGAAATTATATTAAATTTAAATAATACATACATATACCTTTTCAGATACCTTAATTTAAGTATGTTTCAGTTGTTTTAATTAATAGGATACATGCTGTATATGAACTTGTTAATTTATTCTTATAGCACTGAAATACACCAATGTTAATCCATTTGTGTCTGTAACATATCAAGATAAATTTCTCCGAACTATGACGGCGGAGGGATCGAGTCCCACCTGGAATGAGCAATTGGTTCTACAAATTTCGTAAGTCTACTACTAAAACAAATCAAAAACAGAATTTAAATTTAAATTATACTAAAGAGGTAATCCGAATGAATTTAAGGACGATGTTAAATTTCAACTCTTCGACGAATATGTCGAGGATCTTATAAACGACGATACATCCAGAGCAATGGAGGTTTATCAAAGGATTCATACGAATTGGCTGGGAGAATTTCGAATTCCACTAAGTTCTATATTTGTTAGCCAAAGTGTAATATCATATATTTTGGTAAATATATTGAAAACACAATAAATTAATTTTTTTCTTTTTAGATTGAAGGTGTATTTGTAGTTAATTCACCGAAGGTTCTCCTTGGATATACGAAGCCATCTTTAGATACTACCACTGATGCCGAGAACTCTAATGAGGATATTCCTGAGATAAGAGAAGTCGTATTTTTGTCTCTTTACATTAATATTGAACCACAGTTTGAACTGACAAAAATGAGTATGTCTTGTCTAGAATGCTCAGAGTTAAAGGAGGTTAAGGTAAGATCTGCCTCTTTATTTTTCGTATTGAATTATAAGACTTAAAAAGTTTGAAAAACTAAAACCTTCCTGCGAATCTTCAGAGCATACCCCACGTGCGTGATCTTTGTTAAAATAGAACAAAGAAAAACGCCTAAAGTAAGTTCAGCTGCTTTAAAATATTTTCCTGATATTCAACTACTATATATTCATTGTTTGAAACTAATTAAAGCTTAGAAAAATAATACTTCTTAAAAATAAAAAAAGCCCTACCTAAATGAGTATGAGAATACTCTCCTAGAGAACAACCTAACAAATAATTAACGAAATCCGAGCAGAGGCATTTTTTCTACTGTTCAAAAATGTACCAATTTATAAACAAAGTTAAAAGTGAGGAAACATTATTTTCAACTCGTGTTATTCTTCTGGAATAAAACAAAAATTTTCATAGCAATTTTTTTCGAACTCGAATAAGTTTTCAAATTTTACTTTAAGACTATATTAATTCTAGGTACACATACAGGAGTGGTGCCTCCAAGTGAAGGAAATTTGTCCAGAACGTTTCATAGATCCTCTTATAAGTTTAGTCAGCGGTAAAAGGGTTTGCATTACAAGACTGTTGGAACCAATACCACTTCCAATCGAAGGCAATGAAAACGTGGAAAATTACTTCAAACGTTATGTGTCCCTTATTCCAGTTTTGAAGACTTCAAATCAATGCATAGGGTTAGATGGAGTCTGGCTCAACAATCAAGTAAAAATACAAGTACTCTTATTTATGACAGTATTTTCTCATGGGTTCTTTTCATAGGTAATTCTGGACACTTCATGGGCCTCCCCTAAAGATCTTGGAGTTTTATTAGCTTGCTTTTATTTAAGCGTTGGCGTAAAGGCTTGGCTGGTTCTTGGAATTGCGTTGCCGTACGGAGAATCGGCTGTAGTACTATTAAAAGAGGACGAAGAATATTTTTTTGTAGATCCATGCTGTGGTAGAAAATATTCAACGAAGGAAGTGTTTTCACCGATAATTAAAGTTTATTATGTTATTGGGCAAGATAATGTAAGTATGTAGTGTAAGTTAAGAAGCCTGTCAGTAAGTCTATCACCTCAAACGATGTAGCATATTTAAGAAGAGCGTTGCGAGGTGGACGATATTCAATACGTTTGTTATTTAAATTATAGAATTCAAGGTGATGGATTCAAATAGGGCAGTTCGAAACCGTTTAATTTAAGGAATTTAAGAATTTATAACAGCGACTCGAAAAACCCTGGGGCACCAATTTTTGTTTAAATCCAATTAATATATATGTTTTTAACAGATTTGAAATTAAAACGATTCTTGAAATCCCTATATACATCATTTCAAACATAGATATATACTATGAGGGCAGTTGGCAATTTTGCCAAGCTTTCTACCGATTTGGAACACTGAGTTGAAACGCAACAACTTCAAATGTAGGAAATAAGGAATTGCAAATTGAGTTTTTAATTTTTTTTAGATAATTTTCATTAGCTTTTTTAAAATTATGCTTACATATTTAAAATAATGGTACTTTCAAAATTGGTGCAGCAAAACAGTCAGAGAAATTATTACAATTCAAATGAAAATATTAACTATTAAGCGAAAGGAGATGGAAATACAAAAGTGGATCTATTTTTTCTTTTGTATCTTGATTGACATGAACGGTCTATTATTGTATTTTAAAAAATGACTGTAGGTTTCTTATTATTTAGTTTTTTCTCGCAGAAAGTATTTAACTTATTTGTGAAAAAGGAACTTATATTTCGCAGATTTTTCTGTTATGTAGTTTATTGGAAAAGAGGTTAAAGTCGCGGACAAAATAATGATGTTCAAATAAAATGGATTATTTTGATTTCAAAATTGTCTATACAAAATATAACATGTGCGGCTTTTAATTTTAGGTATATTGCAATCTACAAAGTGAAACGAGAGTCCCTATGACCGACTTTGATCTCAATAATTCTAGTAATTGGATGCCTCTCTTTGCAAAAAATAGCCCAGCACCCATTGGAGGAGTACATAAACTTAACTATTACTACAAGCCTATGTTAAATGTTGTAGAGCTTCGCAAAAATATTGAACGAAAAATAATGAAGAAGATAAGCTCGTGGAGAGCTACGAGGAAAACAATTTGGAATAGGTGAATAGAGTCAATATCGTACTAGCGTAAT
Source organism: Dysmachus trigonus (assembly GCA_949715965.1). Taxonomy (NCBI): domain Eukaryota; kingdom Metazoa; phylum Arthropoda; class Insecta; order Diptera; family Asilidae; genus Dysmachus; species Dysmachus trigonus. The sequence goes on from OX454319.1 coordinate 76,400,932, forward strand.
ATATTTACTATATTTTTAAAATTAGAGCTTTCCATTCGACAATGTATGATATCCTTAACGATCTAGAACAAGATGTCATTTACGAAAGAGAGCCAGGGAATTATTGGGAGAAATTAGCGCAAGCCGCTCCAACATATAAGGTAAGCCCATATAACTAACTTGTTGATCTCAGAATGTTCACATTAATCTGAAAGTATTGACCTAACAGACTTTTAAAAAGTACTAATTTTGTCCAATACTCACAAAATGATTTTAAAAAAATATTAAATTCTACATATAAGCCATTGTTCATTCTACAAACAATAACTAGTTGAATGAAACTAAAAAATTAAGTAATTAACCGCATTATAAAAGGTAATTACGTTTCTTACGCAGGTCAATAAAGTGTTTTGCTTTTGATTACCTATTAATACATTTTCACAAAATTTTTTCCGTAGATTATGACTGAAGAAACGAAAATTCTCTATTAACTTGCAATTCAGAGAAATATATTGTTAAAAAGTACAAAAGGACTTATTTTGGCCTTTTTTGAAAAATTATTCTTGGATTCTTAGAGGAGCTTCTTATTTGGCTAAAATTTTATGTCTTAAGCTTTTATATCAATACATAACAGGCATTTTTCTATATTCTGATAGATTCATACAATTTTATAGTGGTTGTAAAATCATAACTGGGACACCCTCCTGAAAAACTTGTTTCCCAAGATTCTTAGAGAATAATATAGATAAGTGGTATTTCCTATATTTAGGCAAGGATTCAGGCTTCATTTGAGGTACATTACTTTTCTAGATCCCGTGATTTTTTAATGATTTTTCAAAAAAAGCTAAAATAAGGACTTTTGTATTTTTTAACTCTACTAAGCATTTTCGTTTGCAAATTTGAAATTCAAGGAAAAGATCTTATAGAATTGACATATCACTTGTTCAACTGCGTTTTTTAATGATTTTACCTGGATCTCAAATTTTGCATTTTAAATTTTTTAATAAACTCATCAAATTGCCATGTATCCATCTAAATTTCAAATTTTTAACTGAAATAATTATTTGATAAATATTTTGACAAAAAATGAACATAAGTCATTGAAATTTGATATTCTTTTAACAAAATTCAGAAGTTTTGCTTAAGACTAACTATTCAAAAATGTCCACTCAATTAAAAATTTCAAATTCAAATCGGTCTATTAAAACAACGCAGCTTTTGTTGAACTTTCCCTGACTGAATTTCTTTTTGGAATATACATATACATAAATTTCTTCTGAACTCATCAATGAAATTATTTATGTCTGATATTTTTGTTTTATTTGAAAAGAAACTAGTATAATTCCAATAGAACAGCTTAAAGAGGAAGTCTAATTTAAATTTTAAACTTTTTTGCATTTCTTAAATATTTTTCGTATTTATAAGATATTGTAGTTTGCACGTTTCATAAGTTGGGAATACGGTAGACTATCGGAAAACTAAATGATTTTATGTTGAAAACCCCAGCATAAGAAAACCAATGCAACATAATCGTTTCTAATTTTCTAAAATGTTGATTATAATGTGAATGATGAATAAAAAGCACTCATTTAAAAAGAGTGTAAAGTTGCTTTGAAAAAAATCTAAGAAAAGCAGTTTGAACTAGACTTCCCCTTAATGCCTGTATTACAGAACGGCTATATTTAATAACTTTTTTTATTTTAGCTATTTGGATTTACCTTAAACTTCACCTACACCAATTTGTCATCAATAGCAGAGAGGGTTAAGTCTACAGGTATACATCTAAGAACAGATAAAAATGTGGAGTTTTCGGTAGCTGCACATATTCATCAGTACCCAAATAGCATTTTATCTATTTGGATTTTCCTCATATCAGCAATTCCATTAGTGTAAAAATGCTTAGTCCAATTTGTACTGTTGGAAAAGGACGGCTACTCTGTCAGTCACAATTGAATTGATTGAAATTATTTGAAAACAAATTTTTTGATAAATGAACCTACTTGTATAAAAATCAAAGGAATCTTGTTTATATATTTTAAAGTTTTTAAGTTACCTACTTTATGGGATATTATTTTAATTAATTAAAAATTACGAAAATTTTCGCAAATAAACCGTATAAACGAAATTCTCTTCTTGGAATATCAACATTTTTTTAAGTACCTACTTCTTACTTAAGGGGGTAGTCCAGTGAAAACGACTGTTTTTTCAACGATTTTTTTTTCATATTAGAAGTCAATTTTTATTAAACAACTTTTTGACATATGATAGTACAACTATTAAAATACACAAAAAAAAATTTTGTTTTTGTTTTCGATGAGTCATCCCGACAAAATGGCCGCTCCAAAAAAAAAATTTTTTTGTTGGCGGACGTCGAATCTCTGCAACGGTTCATTTGAAACAAAAAATTCAAATGAGGTTTTAATCTGTAGAACATTGGCTATCGTCGGAACTAGAATTTTTAATTTTCAATAAAAAATAACAAAATGGCGGCATTTCGAATTTTTCGGGTGCTTAATTTGTTTATAACTTTGTAAATAATGGATTTTAATAATTCTAGTTCCGACGATAGATACACAATCAAGAAATATACAGCTAAATTTTTAGATCAATCGGAGCAAAAGACTCTGAGATCTGACGTCCGCCGAGTCAAAAAATGCTGTTTTGAGAAAAACGCGGTTAAAGTTTTTGTTGCGGAAAAAAGCTAAAAAAATTAATTTTACCTTAGTCAGCGATGCCTGCTCCATACATAACGCGATGCCTGCTCCATACATAACTAACCTTAAATACAAAGCAAAAGGACCTATACCGTTATAAACCGAAAAAAAATGGGCGGAGCAAACAGAAATACAAGAGTCCTCCTTGCTCCGAAACACGCCAGGGGACCTTCGAGCGCTCGGATTACACGTCTCTCGAAAACTCTCTGTATCTTTAAAACTATTCAATATTTTGCTTAGATATTTTAAGGGAGTATTACCCATTAACAAACATTTTTTTTCACAAAGAAGGTTTAATGCAATCATTATAAAACTTTGTACACTTGTTAAGGTATAAATGAGGAATGTAAAAAAAATTGTTTTTTTAATTTTTGAAAACAAAATGGCGGCTGTACGCTGGCGTGAAGTTGACCTACAAAAAAAACGGCAACCACTCTGGACGTCGTTTTATTGATCTGTAACAGCCCATAAAAAAAATTTGGCTTAAATATACATGTAATTTGTCGGTAAACATCAAAAATTAAAAAAAAATAATAATAATTCTACGTTTCGTAGAAGTTTTTGCAAAAAATCGATAATTTTCACTATTTTTTCAGCCATTTTTGCATTAATATTTCAATTTTGCAACATAAAATTCCAAAACAATTAGGTTTACAGACAACCCTAAGGTATAAAGAAGAAACCCTAAAAATTTCAGCTAAATTGGACAAGTAGTTTTCGAGTAATCGTGGTTGTCAATTTTAAAAATGTTGTTTTGAGAAAAACGCGTTTAAAGTTTTGAAAACCTGCTATGCGCTGAAAAAGGCGTTCTCGAAAAATGAAGAAAAAATATATAAGGAGTTCGATTTTCGACCTGAAATTTCCTAACTTTTTAGAGGAACAAAAAAAAATCGATTTTTTTGACCTTCTAATTGTATTTACCCCCTTAACAATTTTTATTCCAGGATTAAAATTTAAGGCTAGGCAAAGAAATGATTTTGAGAAATAAAAAGTTGATATCTTCATAAAACAAAATGAAAAAAAAATTTTTTCATTTTTATAATAAACAAACAAAAAACTTATGTTATGTAATATACATAAAAGGCATCACCACTATAAAATTATAATCCCTATATATACATATATAAAAATAAAAGTTTGGTTGTTTGTTTGTTGCTCAATCACGCCCACTTACATATAAGAACTGGACTGCTGATCTCGTACAAAAACTCACTTCGAAAATAAGACTATTTCGTTCTCGCATAAGTCCCACAGCCAGAAAAATTTACAAAAAAATCATTGCAATAGCCAAATGAAGGTGGCGCTATGTATGTGCACATGTTTGGGTTTTTTTTAGTAACTTCGCGTGTGATACTTAATTGCCCGCCACCTGCCAGCACTCATCACTAGAACCAGACTTGATCTGAATTTTCTGGTTTTGGTTTAATTAAACCACCACTATCATCACAGCAAAATGACTATTTTCAAAAATAACTGAATAAAATAAATATTTTTTAGGCCGTATTTTTAAACGTATTATCCGTCAAAGTTAGCAGTTTTTTTTTATTAGAAAGCAGTAATTAAACCTTAAGGGGTTATTCTACTGTTAAACGGGTAAAAAGCAGTATCTTTTTAAAAGTGTTGTAAAAAAAAAACTATTAGAGATATCAATTTGAAATTTTGCATGCATCTTTATTAATGAAAAAATTATATAATGGCATAGTTGATTTAAAAAAAAAAAACAAAATGGCGGCTTCGGTTTATGATTGATGTAGCGCGCGCTGACGGCCAGAGTCGTTTGCGCGGTACATTGCCCAGGTCGTCCAGGTGATCTGCAATCAATTTAACGATGAAATTTTATTAGTTTAGCTAAAAACACACAGACTGAACCTAAATTGAGCCATAAATATTAAATTTTCGCGATTTGACAAGTGTTGGAAAATAGCATGCTCGATTTTGGACGTTTTTTCGATGAAAAAAGTGCTCCCAAATAACCAAATTTCAATTTTTATGGCTCAATTTAGGTTCAGTCTGTGTAAAATTGATATATAACTATGCAAAAAAATTTTTAGCTAAATCGCTTCATTAGTTTTTTCTCTACGATGTACCGCGCACCAAAACAACACATTTTGAGTAAATCACGTTTAAAGTTTTTTTAACCGATTTTTTTTTTTTATCAACTATGCCATTATATATTTTTTTCATTAATAAAGATGCATGCAAAATTTCAAATTGATATCTCTAATAGTTTTTTTTTTACAACACTTTTAAAAAGATACTGCTTCTTACCTGTTTAACAGTAGAATAACCCCTTAAGCTACAGCAAAAGGTTTATCTTACCGAAGCGAGCTGCGGCGCATACGTAATATCTCCGTTTGGTTTTTCACATTAATTCACATCGTAGATATTTTATGTATTTGTTTTTATTTATTTACAATATGAGTTTTTACTATTTTTATAATTTCGTCAGATGGTAGAAAAAAATTATTACTTCAAAATTGTTTTCGCTAACTTCACCAGTCTTACGGCATATTGTGCTGCAAATTTAAGATTTGGTAGGTATACAGGGTGCAACAATTTTTCCACTTAAGAATGAGTCCTTGAACTTTGTTGTATCGACAAGTATTAGGACTTTTTCTGGTCATGCTTTAAATATATGGCAAAAATGTCAAAAAACTTAGTATTTTTTTGGGTTTTGAGACGTAATAATCGATACAAAAAGAATGTTTTCACCTAAAAATAAATGCTAGAGTGTATATGTGGTAAGTAAATGGTTAAAATACAGAAAAAAATTAGTTTTTTCCATTTTTAAGACGTAAAAAATCGATCCTGCAATCATGTTTTCAACTGGGAATGAGTCCTGGATTATTTTTGGTTGTATGGGTAAGCTTTGCGCCCTTGAATTTTGAGGTTATGCCTTAAGGTACTAGTTCCTCAACATTTTTCCCCAAATGGAATTTTTTATTTTTGCATTTTATGGTTCCTTATACCTTCAGAAATCAAGTTCCTTATACCTTCAGAAATCAAGTGCAGAATTGAGCAAGCAAGAGCAGCCTTTGGCAAACTGCAGAAAGTTCTATGTGGCAGCGACATTAATATGGCTCTAAAACTACTGAAATGTTATATATGGTCAGCTCTCTTATATGGAGTAGAAACATAGACTCTACACAAGGACACGCAGAAAAGACTAGGATAGGAGCATTCGAAATGTGGCTCTATAGGAGAGCTCTTAAAATATCTTGGTCCGACAGAATTAGTAACAACGAGGTGCTGAGGAGAATAGATACGAAGAGAGAACTGTTCAATACTATAAAGAGAAGGAAGCTGGAATAATTGGGGCACATTATGCGAAACAAAAAATACGAACTACTACAGACTATCCTTCAAGGCAAAATCAGCGGCACACGTGCGCAAGGAAGACAAAGAGTAACATGGCTGGACAACATAAAAGAGTGGTGTAATTTGAGCACAACAGAACTCTTTAAAGCTGTGTTGGACAGAAATATACTTCAAAGGATGATTTCCCACCTCCTAAGAGGAGAGGCATAACAAGAAGATACCTTCAGAAAAATTTTGACAAAGAAATTCGAAAAAATCGAAGAGCTATAGCAGTTTTAGTGCGCGCGCATTTTTGATTATACACACATAAATATATTGTAAAAAAACTTCAAACGCGTTTTTCTCGAAACTTCATTTTTCATAACGGCGGACAGTCAATCTCCCGATTGGCTTAACCGATTTGTATAAACCTTATAGCGTTTTGTTTGTTAAGGTCTATTCTAGGGCAATTCACCAGAAAATTCCGAAAAAGTTGATAAGAAATATATTTGCAAACCGAAAATTTTTTTTCAAACATCTGCCCATTTTTTTTTTTTACCGATTTTTTTGCTAATTGTGGTGAATTGCCTCATAAAATATCTTCCTTTTTAACATGCTTTTTAGTTTTGTTGTTTCGGACTTGTCGTTTCTGAGATTGAGTGTCCGCCATGGAACCCTCTTTTTTTGGACTGCTCATTTTTGAGAGACCTCTATATATATAATAAAGTACTAAAAGAAGAAAAACAATTTTTTTTTGTCAACCACAAGACTTACATATTCAAATAAAAAAAGATCCAGTTAGATTTATAAAGGAGCTCTGAAAAAAAAAAAAAAAAAAGTTTAAAAGTCTATTTTTTCCTTTTCTAGAGGGAACTAGTTCCTGAAATAAGTGGCAAAAATGCCGAAAAAAACGGTTTTTTCGATTTTTCGAAATGACGCACCGTTAAATTTGATATTTTGAATGCGCCATTCGAAAGAACGGAAAAAAACGATTTAAATACAATGGTTTAAAACATGGCAAAAAATAGGGCTCCTAAACTAAATGTAATTTGAAATATTAAAATGGCTCCCTTGACCCCAATTTTCGAGGTAAAAATCTGCAAAATGATTATTGCATGATTATTGGTAACATAAAAATAAAGGTTTGTGGAAATTTTCAGAATTTTTGGATAAAAACTGCGGCCGTACGAATTTATTTTCGAAAAAAATAGGACGAAACCGATTTTACCGGTAGATCTAGAGAGCTAAAATTTGACATGGAGGCATCTTTTGACACAACCAATCGAAAGGGTCACCCGTCGTAGCGATTCCGCTGAGGGAAGATTTCACCACCTTATTCCGCTATAGCGTTTCTTAAATATCCGAAGACCCAAGAGCTTAGAATTGTGAACAAACCTTTTCTATACACAGTACCGACTATGTTTTTAAATTTTTTTTTGCGTTTGCACGTTTATAGGTCGCAACTGAAGCTGAAATCAGTTTTTTCGTAGATTTATCTCTGGAAAAATTTACGTTTTAATTTATTAGGATTTAATAAAACACGAATCAATTATATACTGTAATGTACAAATTACGAACATTCGTTAATTGGCTGCTGGTAATTGTCTGTAAAATGCCGAATTTTCGTCATGCGGGCGGATATGTGATAAATTATTCGTCCAGTTTCTTCACTTATTATGAATTTCAAAGAAGAAAATGAAATTAAGGTATTCCAAGTTTCGATCGAACTATGGAATGCGAATTTTAAATTTTAAAAAGGGAAATTGGCGCTTCCGTAAAATTGCTAAAACTATAAAATCTTTTTTATACCAATTTCAAAACTTAAAATTGCCTTTGATAATCTGTAAGTAAACGTGATTTAACACGTTGACGCCAGCGCAGTTTTTTGTATTTCACTTCATCGGGTGGCAGTTAAAATCGTAGTTTGCTTTATCTGGCGGAGTTGCAAATTTTTGTTTAGCAAAACTTCAAAATTTGTTTGTAAAGGCAGATGTGAGCCACGGGTAGTACACGCCGCCAGATTAACCATTCGCGTGCGAGTCACTGGTGGTACACGCCGGCGTGTACGTGTTAATGAATATCGACTTTAGTTTCATTTCGATCACAATTTGCCCTGCACGAAATGGCAGTTAGGAAGTCGAAAGGGTGAGGAGCATGAGAATCTTTTTGTCCTGATCAAGATGGGTAAAAAAACGAAACAATAATAAAATAACATTATATGTGGTAATACAATGAAACATTAATTTAAACAGAATATAACATTAAATGTACTAATACTAAGATTGCTGTAAACACTGAAGAGCAAGTTTGGCTGCTGCTGCTTTCGCTGTTGCACTGTTTGGACCGTATCCGTCAGCTTCTCTTATTTCATTTCGACAAGTAAATGTGCACGTCACCATAACGACGTCATCATCTACGACGGGATCCGACCAAGACGGCGAAGCTCCATGATACTCTTCAAGCATTCTAACAACTTGCTTAGGCACATGCTGCATAAAGTCATTAATCTCCTGGGACATAAGGCCATATATAAATGCCCATGTCCTTTTTAAATCATTCTTTGTGTCTAAAAATACGGCGCCTATGACTGCTTCAAAAATATCACCGAGTGCTTTTGGCACTTCAATCATATCAGCCATTGCTGGTACTTTACCATCCTCAGATAAGAGAATGCGACATTGATCAGTTACTTTATACTTCTGAGTTTTCTGAAAATCAGCGAATTTTGTTATAGCTTGCAACAGTGAAGCATTTTGTGAGAGCATAAAATGATGAAGCTTGTAACGCACAGAGAGGCATGCCAGAGTGACGTTATTTACAAGAGCTGATCGAAGGTCGGTCAGTTCGCCAGGACCCATTTCGCGGCATCTTTCGAAAATATAGCACGATATTAAGAAATCAAGAATGGCATCGCCAATAAATTCCAATTGTTGATAGCAACCAGTTAATCGATTAGTTGGATAGGACGGGTGAGTCAACGCCTGTAGAAGATAGGCACGATCATGAAATTTGTAGCCAATATTTTGCTCCAATTCATCGCAGTTGATTAAAAGTTGATTAATTTCTGTATCAGTCACAGACGGCTTTAATCGTGGATTCCCCATGTCTAAGTCGAGAAAATCTTCAAGTTTTTCATTTGAACTGATTATTCCCATGAAATTAAGAATGGGGAAGGTTTTGCGAATGCCATAACTTTGGACGCATACACCCAAAAGTGCTTCCATGCTATCTGCACAAGTTTTATCTGAAACAACGGTACGCCCTATCAAGGAATGCATTGCGCTTTCCAATGTATGTAGGGAATCCTCAGCTCTAAAGTATGTTTGAAAATCAGACAAAGTTTCCTGTTTGCAAACTCCAGTTTCAATTTCTTCTGGATCCATCTTAAGCTCAAAAAGAACTCTGGGGTTAATGTCATCGCGGAGTAAGATACTTTTTACATTATATGGAACAGCAATAAGTGGCGGCTGCCAATCATCTCTAGGCTTAAATGAGCTCACGTTTAAAAGTCCGGGTAGTTTCAGTTTCATGGAATGGTACAGCAAGTTGCGATTACTGACTAATCGTCCCTTCACCTCAGTCAAGATTCCTTCGTTCCAAGTGGGATGCTTATGAAGCAAAAATAAAGAAATGCTGAACTTAAGGAATGAATCGCCCAGCAGCTCCATACGTTCACTATCAAATACATCATTAGCAGAAGCTGCCGTAATGGCACATAAAATTTCCCATTGCTCAGGGCTTCGCGCAGTTTCGGCAGAAATGTCCAGAATCTTAATAGCCAATTTTTCGTCAGAGGGTACATCACAGATGGCTGGACGAACTTCAGGATTTACTGTTATTGCAGACCAAGACGAGTCACCGTTACTAATATCCAAATCATTCATCTTATTAGTTATAAATTGGTGATAGTAATCAAGTTCTATCTTGTATACTTGATCCATAAGTGCATCCACTTGACACGGCTCTTCATATTCTCTCCAGTTGTACATGTTATGGTCCAAAAAAGATTTGACTTCTTTCATTGGTTTCGGTTTAGTTTCTCTTGGGTCTGGAAAAATTGGCGCTTGTACATCTTTCAAAATTTTTGTGTTATCTACCCGTTTAAGGGTCGAGTCTACAATTAAATCCTTCGGTGAATAGTTAGGAAATTTGAGATTCAAATATGAATTAAAATCCATTCTTAGTTTCTCAGCCAGAAGCATGTAGTGTATTCTGTGCAAAGTGGTGGGCAAGAATAAAGCTTTCAGCCACATATCAGCAGGATATTTAAAATTATGGCATAATTCAGGGATTAACAATATATCCTGAATTTTTCTTGCTTTCTTCTTTTTTCCATCTTCTCCACCACCAGGAACAATAAAGTTCATTCGCGAAGTAAACGGTTGTGCTTCAATCAAGAATTGGTCGTTTTTCATAACAGAGGTCTTGTATTTATCCTTAAAATATGAAGCAAATGAGGGATATATATCGTTCGGAAAAGGGCTGAGAGGAGTTAGATCAAGACGGCATCGGAGCACTGCATATCTCACTTGGTCATCAGAACTATACCATGTACTAATTACGCTATTTTCATAATCTTCCGGTTCATATTTCATTCGACTGCGTTGAATTTCGGACACTGCGCGTGAACTAGTCATATTTTGGAACCTCTCAACCAAATTCCAGTCAATATCAGTACCATTCGTTGTGGGGACGATAAGGAATGAGTTCTCTTCATCCCGGGTATTTAAAGCCAAATAATTTTTCCATGAGTGCATTATGTCCCGGAACAACATAACGTGAAATCTCGTTAATTTGTTCAGCTCTTCACTGGTGCCAATTTTACATAATTTTGGTGTATCCGCTACTTTGGCTCTAAGCTTTCCTTGGGTCATGAAAAATGGCATTGCTGCCAGTTTTGGTAAAGGTTTTTTTGTAGCGATCGCATATCGTGCCGGCATTGAAAGAAGTTTCTCTACATGCGCGTTATCTTCTTCTACTACAAAATCCGACTGAATGGTGATAGCATATAAGAAAAAGTCCTTTCCGACTTCGGGCATAGCGGAAAAGAGTTCTGACGGGTAAACGATGTCATAGATTCGTTTATTTTTTTTAGTTCCAGCCTCCCTGGGGTTGTCTGGAAAGAAAAAGGCAGAATTTTATGATTGTATTTAGGGGAATAATAGGAGAACAAAAATAAAAAGCTCTTATATTTATTGCTTTGAGGGTGCAAATACAATTAGAACTTTCAAAAATTTAATTTTTTACCATTAAATAATAGTATAAAATTTAAAAAATACTATGGCAATATTTTAAAGTGAAATGGTAACGCTTCACGTTCGAGTACCATGCAGATATAATCGAGCGTCGAGCGCGCATATCTGCGCTTTGTATTCCCTCGTCGCGAGTACATCGAGAACTTCTCGAAGAAAATCAGTTTTATATGGGCCTGGAATCGCCGACGAGCCGGTAAGTCAGTTAAATCACTTCATATATTACAATTTTTCACGTATTTTTCTCTAAATAGCATTTCCGAAATTTGTGCAAGCAAAAACTCGAAAATCAATTGACCGATCCGTATAAAATTTTGCATGTTTTACTAATAGTATCAATTTGTCGATGAATCTAAAAAATTGGAAAAAAATCCTTTTAGTTTAGGTCCATCACAAAATAATGACTGTTGACAATACAAAAAAAATATACGCCAATCTTATAATGATCCGCTCAGAAGACGTTGCCATTTCGATATTTTTAATTTTGTGATGGTTTAAATACTTAAGAAGCAGTACACGAAACTTCAACAATTTTATACTTATTCTCCGTCTGACTTAATTGTATTTCCTCCTTAAATATTAAAAGTTGATTATTATTTATTATTACAGTGTGAAATTCAGTTACTTCAATTAAAGTCAGTCTTGAGTCGATTTTACAAATTGAAAATAGATTAATAGCCCAGTCAAATAAGCAAAAAAAATGGGTCAACCTCGAAATGAGAGATAAGGTCTGTCTGTTAACCTCACGGAGGGGAAAAACTGAGCTCTTGACAGCACTTCCCCTCTTACACAATTTTTACCAGATTTACCCACGCTGCGGAGACCGAGTAAATTTGGGTAAAATCACCGTTTGCTTGTCACTGTGTAATCTGTCATTTGTGTGTTTCAATTTTGCGTTGCGATTCAGATAGAAGAAGTTATTGAAAAATTGTTTAAATAAATAAAAAACATATTTCAAATCCTCAAAAATATTAAATAAATCCATGAGTTTTCCCTCTAACATCTTGATCACGTTTGAAAATTTACGTACACAAGTAAGATTTACCCAATTTTTACTTGAAGTCGTCTGGTAACTTTTGATGTTTATCCCCACTACCATATGAAACTTTTTACCAGATTTTTACTCAAGAAATTTTTACCCAAAAGTTACCAGACAGACCTATAATAAGCTGGAAACTTGTATACACCTTCATTTTGACGTTCTAAATGTTGTGTCAAAAGTCTCATAAAATCTCGTGTCTGCGTCGTAAGTTATTGAAGGTCAAAGGTCACATAAATCGGTTTTTCGCGATTATCTCTGTTTCTACAGCTCAATTGATGTTAACACCTATTATAAAAATTGTAGAGCGTAAAATTTCCAACAATTTTTGTTCCAATCATTTTTTCATGCGCTCAACCCTTTTTGAGATAGAGGGCGGAGAGCGCGCAGCGCTCAGCCATATACACTATAATACAAGGTCAATAGTGAAGCTCGGTGAGTAATACCTTGTATAAAGTTAATAAATCATTAAAATATTATTAACAATGAATAATTTGTATTATGTAAATTTACAAATCTTAAGTAATTCAAAGATCAACAATATTAAGTTGCTTCTTCTTCATCGTCATCTTCCGGGCGTTCGGAAATTTCTGTTTCATTATCATCATTTTCGTCGTCCTGAATCATTGCTTCTAGGCCTTCTAACATTTTTGGGTCGAATGCACTCTCTACCTCGGCGTTGCTTTGTAATGAAATAGCATTGAGCCAAGCTTGCCCATTACAGTGGTCACAAGCTAAAGTGCATTGCAACCCTGATTTTCTGCACCTGCACCGTGGACCTCATCCATTCTTACAATTACATAGTATTAAGTAATTCATCTGGAGCTGGTGGTAATATTGTTGTCAATGGCTCCAGAAATTCGTTTTGCAGCACCCAACCCCATTACTGGGGTTCTAAATCATGCCCTAACCATTTGTAAACTTGGTAATAGACACGGTTTATATGCTGATGGGCTGCTGCACTTGTCGGCAGAAGATTAGACAACTGGACAGGTTTATGAAGCTTTATAGATTTAACGAACTGAGTATATCGACGATGATAGATATTGTCCTCATTTGCAGCATTGAATATTAACCACTTCGGTACGGCGCACTATGATATATTTTGACGGTTTTTTTCCATTTTTCAATTATCTCCCGATAGAATAATGCTATTGAGATGAATTTTTTTTTAAATGAAAGTACACACTTTGGCGGATATGGAAAAAATACTAAAAAGTTGTGATGACCTTCATTTGACCTTGAAAATTGGCCTCAAAGTTGACGATTTTTAGAAAAAATTGATATTTTTGGATGTAGAAACTATATAAATTTTTCCTTTAACTTTATTTCTGACTGAAATTCTTCGGGAGGTGTTTTAGAACTAGAGAAGATCGATAAAGGTCATTCGAAGCTCACGCGGAGGTCATTTGAAGGTCATTTTCCAGAGGACTACCACGAAATCGCTTTTTTCGCAGTCTGACCGGGAAAAGGATTGTAGATTCGGTCTTTGGATGCTCAGGTCGAGCTACAGCCTCAAGGATAGTCGGTAGTGGCCAGTCTAAGGTCATCCAGAGGTCATTTGGAGGTCAATTCAAGGGTCATTTGGTGGGAATCAGCAAGAAATCGCCTTTTTTCGCAGTCCGACCGGGAAAAGGAGTTTGGATCCAGTTCTTGGATGCTCAGGTCAAGTTATAGCCTCAAGAATTATGGGTAGGGGCCAGTCTAGGGTCATATAGAGGTAATTTGAAGGTCAATTAAATGGTCATTTGGTGGGAATCACCAAGAAATCACCTTTTTTCCGCAGTCTGACCGGGAAAAGGGTTATAGACCCGGTCTCTGGATGCTCAAGTCGAGTTATAGCCTTACGGATTATCGGTAGTGGCCAGTCTAGGGCCATCCAGAGGTCAATTGAAGGTTATTCAGGTTCATTTCAAGGGAATCACCACGAAATCGCCTTTTTCGCAGTCTAAACAGGAAGTGGATTGTAGATCCAGTTCTTGGATACTCAGGTCGAGTTGTCGCCTCAAAGATTATCGGAAGTGGCCAGTCTAGGGTCACCCAGAGGTCATTTGAAGGTCATAATCAAGGGAATCACCACGAAATGGCTTTTTTTCCGCAGACTGACCGGGAAAAGGAGTGTAGATCCAGTTCTTGGATGCTCTGGTCAAGTGATAGCCTCAAGCATTATTGGTAGTGGCCAGTCTAGGGTCATCCAGAGGTCATTTTAATGGAATCACTACGAAATTGCTTTTTTCCCGCAGTCTGACCGGGAAAAGTATTGTAAATCCAGTTCCTGTATGCTCAGGTCGAGTTATAGTCTCAACAATTATCGGTAGTGGCCAGTCTAGGGCCATCCAGAGGTCATTTGAAGGTCATTCAGGCTCATTTCAAGGGAATCACTACGAAATCAACTTTTCTCGCAGTCTTACAGGGAAAAGGATTGTAGATCCATTTCTTGGATGTTCAGGTTGAGCTATGACCTCTGAATGACCCTAGACTGGCCACTACCGATAATTCTTGTGGCTATAACTCGACCTGAGCATACAGGGACTGGATTTACGATACTTTTTCTGGTCAGACTGCGGAAAAAAGCCATTTCGTAGTGATTCCCTTGAAATGACCCACAAGTGACCCCTGGATGACCCTAGACTGGACACTAGCTATAATCCCTGAGGCTATAACTCGACCTTAGCATCCAAGAACTGGATCTACACTCCTTTTCCCGGTCAGTCTGCGGAAAAAAAGGCATTTCGTGGTGATTCCCTTGATTATGACCTTCAAATGACCTCTGGGTGACCCTAGACTGGCCACTTCCGATAATCTTTGAGGCGACAACTCGACTTGAGTATCCAAGAACTGGATCTACAATCCACTTCCTGGTCAGACTGCGAAAAAGGCGATTTCGTGGTGATTCCCTTGAAATGAACCTGAATAACCTTCAATTGACCTCTGGATGGCCCTAGACTGGCCACTACCGATAATCCGTAAGGCTATAACTCGACTTGAGCATCCAGAGACCGGGTCTATAACCCTTTTCCCGGTCAGACTGCGGAAAAAAGGTGATTTCTTGGTGATTCCCACCAAATGACCATTTAATTGACCTTCAAATTACCTCTATATGACCCTAGACTGGCCCCTACCCATAATTCTTGAGGCTATAACTTGACCTGAGCATCCAAGAACTGGATCCAAACTCCTTTTCCCGGTCGGACTGCGAAAAAAGGCGATTTCTTGCTGATTCCCACCAAATGACCCTTGAATTGACCTCCAAATGACCTCTGGATGACCTTAGACTGGCCACTACCGACTATCCTTGAGGCTGTAGCTCGACCTGAGCATCCAAAGACCGAATCTACAATCCTTTTCCCGGTCAGACTGCGAAAAAAGCGATTTCGTGGTAGTCCTCTGGAAAATGACCTTCAAATGACCTCCGCGTGAGCTTCGAATGACCTTTATCGATCTTCTCTAGTTCTAAAACACCTCCCGAAGAATTTCAGTCAGAAATAAAGTTAAAGGAAAAATTTATATAGTTTCTACATCCAAAAATATCAATTTTTTCTAAAAATCGTCAACTTTGAGGCCAATTTTCAAGGTCAAATGAAGGTCATCAAAACTTTTTAGTATTTTTTCCATATCCGCCAAAGTGTGCACTTTCATTTAAAAAAAAATTCATCTCAATAGCATTATTCTATCGGGAGATAATTGAAAAATGGAAAAAAATCGTCCAAATATATCATAGTGCGGCGTTCACCAGCCGTGAAAATTATCACACAGCCCACACTCACTCTCCACATGATATTTTGTGGAAATTGTACTAATTAATTTTATTTAAATGAATCACAAGTGTGCTATAATCATTTCTCCTAGGATCTTGACAAAGGGTAAGGATTCGTAGTCAGCTGAACCTACCCATTAAAACTGCACAGCAGATAAACTGGATGTCGACTATAGTCGACGCTCATACCGAAGTGGTTAAGATTCGTACTCCATTTTCGTATAATTGGTCAGCATAAACTTGGTTTTTAGTACTAGTGCTTTTTTCTCAATGTAGGGAGGTTATAATCCAGTTATAATCTTAATACAAAAATAAGAATTTAAGAGTTTACACGTTTTAAAGACAAGATACTAAAATACAAAATACTGAAATTGATATGAAATTAAGATATACAAGAAATTTTCATTTAATGAGTTTTTAATTACACAAAGTAGGTAAATAATATTAAATAAATGTATTATACAGTGTGTCCGGGAAGTAGTGCGCCAAAATTAAGGGGATGGTAGCTTGGGTCATGACCTACCAGAATATCAAAATATGATCTTTTTCATAAAAACCCAAATATCTCGAAAACGGTGAGGTTTTTACTAAGGTCATATTTTGATATTCTGGTAGGTCATGACCCAAGCTACCATCCCCTTAATTTTGGCGCACTACTTCCCGGACACCCTGTATATATGTGAAATGTAATATTAAATAAAATGTATTAATTAATAAATAATACATATTATTCATTGTTAATAATATTTTAATGATTTATTAACTTTATACAAGGTATTACTCACCGAGATTCACTATTGACCTTGTATTACAGCTTGTATGGCTGAACACTGCGCGCTCTCCGCCTTCAATCTTGAAAAGGGTTGAGCGCATGAAAAAATGATTGGAACAAAAATTGTTGGAAATTTTATGCTCTACAATTTTTATAATAGGTGTTAACATCATTGGAGCTGTAAAAACAGAGATAATCCCGGAAAACCAATTTTTGTGACCTTTGACCTTCAATAACTTACGACGCAGACACGAGATTTTATGAGTCTTTTGACACAACATTTAGAACGTCAAAATGAAGGTGTATACAAGTTTTCAGCTTATTATCTCTCAATTCGAAGTGAAACCCCTAATTTGACTGGACAATAAGCCCGAAACAATTCAAATATTCGTGGCCTTTGGCCAATTTGGCGCACAGCATAATAAATTTAGTGCCGGTTTAGATTACGGTTTAAAAATCAACATATTTACAGAGGAAGTTTAAAGTTAAGGTGCTAGAGAAATCGAAAGAGGATAGAATTGTCTGGTTGGTTAGGGTCAAGTAGGGTTACGAGGTTTGGAGAAGGAATGTAGCTAAGGGATTTAGGACAGGAGGTTAGTATGTGGGTAACTGCAAGGGGTTGTGCACAGTGTGGGCAAAGGAGTTGGTCTTGCCGACGTAGGAGATATTCGTGAGTGTGCCCAATTCTAAGTCTGAGTAAAGATACCATATTTTTCCTGTTTAGTTCTAGGTTGTAGCAAGGAGGTTTTGCAGTGAGTCAATGAAAATGAAGGAAGGTGTCTTCTCGATCCCAGGCACTCTGTTTTCTTCTAAACAGTTCCGATCTCCCTGCCCTCATGAGAACGCTACTCGCGGGAGGGATCACAGCCTCCCCCGAGGTGTTTATCAAAGTATTCTTTGCTGCCAGATCCGCCAACTCATTTCCGTGGATGTCCACATGGCCCAGTACCCAGCATAGCCTTATTCTTGATCCTTGAAGTATATGCCTTGAAATTCTCGGAATGTAGTCGAGGTTCTGGGTATTTGCGATTGCTTCCACCGTCGATTTAAGGTACGGACACACCAAAAGCGAAGCGAGCGAAGCGAACAATTTAAAAAATTTGGGTGCCGTACAAATCAATTGAAGTGTCCGAATAGAACGCGACATGAGCGAAGCGTCTACTGCGACAGAATGTTCCCAAATTTTAAATTATTCGCGCCGCTTCGCTCGCTTCGCTTTTGGTGTGTCCGTACCTTTAGAGTCTGTGCAGATGATGATTGTGACATTCGATTCCTTAGCAATTTCCAAAGCTTGATACACAGCGAAAGCTTCAGCAGTGTGAATTGGGCAGTCGGAATGGATTTTGTGGTCTTTAATGAGAACCCAGTCGCCATTGACTAAGTGTCCGAAAGAGAGCAGAGAGTCGATGTAGGAGTTGAAAATGCTCGTCGAAAGAAGGGACCCTTGGGGGGTGCCGTTGTCTAGGGGTAAAAGGGGGGACAAAATTCCGTTGACCTTGGTACGAATTTTACGGTTGGTTAGGAAGTCGAGGATGAGTTGGTTAAATCTCAAGTCTATGCCCCAATCACGGGGTCGTTTGGTGAAAATGTGCCTTCGCTCTCTGTCATAGGCCTTCTCTAAGTCAGCGGAAAGAACGACACAGTGATGTCTTTGAGATAATCCCTCGACAAGGTCACCCTCCAAAAGGTCGAGAAGAGACTGCGTACCTCTACCTGGCCTAAAAGCATGTTGTTGGTCGGAGAGGGTCTCTTCAAGGACAACACCTAGACGACGACTAAGAATTTTCTCGAGGACTTTGGAGAGGCAAGGTAGTAGAGAAATGGGTCTATAGTCATTAACTCTGTAGGAGGATGAGGATCTCTTTGGTATTGGAACCAGTGTAGCAATCTTCCATTCCTGAGGGAATGTGCCTTGGTCGAGGATTTTGTTCTGAAGTGCTACATATCGGAGTTTGAATGAAATGGGACATTCTCGGATCATCCTATAAGATATCCTCTCAATTCCAGGAGTAATGCCTTTGAGTAAGCTCAAAGTGATATGGAGCTCCTCCAGGGTGACAGGGAAAGAAAGAAATCTTCTCGGGTTTAGGGTAATGGGTTGTCCTGTTAAAATTAGATTTGTTTGTAAGGAAATGTTGAGAAAAATTGCTGTCTGCCGAATATCCGGACCAAGTGCTGGCGAACTCACAAGCGATATCGTCAGGACATGTTAAAGCTCCTCTGGAGATGTTGAAGTTTGATATCAAATTGGGACTCTTGCCCTTACCTTCTTCCAGGCGTCCGTTAGGTTGGTATTCGGGTCAATTGTGCTGGCATATTGTTGGAAGAAAGAGAGGTCGATGACAGAGAGGGTATTTCTAGATGAAAAAAGGGTGGCAGAGCCGTCATTGAGATGAATGTAATCCTCCTCTCGAACCCAGTCACTTATTAGTCTTCCTCTTCTATTTAAATTGGTGGAGCCCCAAATGGGATGGTGGGCATTAAAATCTCCACCTATGACGGTCTTCTATGAAATTTGGCTTGAAAGACTGTAAATATTCCGGTTGGAGATACACGTTGTCCTCTAGGTAGACGTTAAGAAAGGTGAGCTCCGGATTGGTGTGTATGGTAACGCCTAAGGCAAGAACGTTTGAGTTGAAGGGGGTGACAGTAAAAGACAAGGACTTATGAATTAAGATAGATACGCCACTTTTCCTTGAATCATATGGTTTGTTTTTGTGGAGACAGTTATACTGTCCTAAAGTATTGAGTCCGTTACCCTCGAGAATTTTTATCTCCTGAAGAAGCACCACATGCGGACGATAGTGGTGTAGGAAGATCTGAAGGTGTGGCAGATTATTAAAAAATCCTCGGATGTTCCACTGTATAATCGAGAAACCGCGAGTGGCGCTACTTATAGGTAAATGGGGCTGTGCACTTGCAGACTGCAGAAGAGTTGTGCTAGAGTGTATTGTAGGAATAGAAGAAGAGCTTGTATGTGTATAGTATAGTTATAATTCGTGCGAAGTGATTATAGGACTCTTATTAAATTGTTTCCGTATATCTTTATTTTTTAACTGAAAAACTCGTTTACAAAACTCTTTGATAAAATTTCTTGAGTGGGGGGTATAGAAGAGGTTTTGCGTGAAGAATTTGGATCAGTGGGTTCGGGGATGGAGGTGGATACCGAATTTAAAATACGGTTTTTTCGACGTTCTCAGGGAAGTAGCGGATGCGTTTTCTTTCGTGGAGATGTTCGGGGGGATGGCTGTTTGGCGTTCTCTAGTGCTGGCGGAGGATTGGGGAGTAGCACTAGAAATAAAATTGTTCCTTGTTGCAAGAAACTTCCACCGAGGGGTTAATTATTTGTGGTTCTCTGGTGGCTGAGGCGAAGGTGACCTTGCACTTGTTACCGGTCTGGTAGCATAAAGCCGCGTTTCCAATACAGCGTGGAGATTCAGAGTATTTGCTATCTCTACACTTCACACGACAGAGTTGTATCTTTTGTCTCTTTAAAAATCTCACTCTGAATCCGAGAGTCGGCGTGAAAGTGGGACCTACTTCTACTTCCGTGCTGGAGATGTCGAAAGCTTTCGAACTTGATTTAATACGAGATGACGCTGCTGCAAAGTTTCTTTCTTGGAATGCAAAATTGGCAAAATTATTGCTTCTTATATACGAAATAAATTTATTACTTGACTAATTTGTTTACAGAATATAATATTCTGTAGAATTGCTCGTTATTTTGGCAAAAATTAGTTATTGAAATTTGTGTTTTCGGATGAGTTGCACTAAGTCATCTACAGATGGCTCGTATATTTTCGAACTACTTTAACAATCGACAATATATTTATGTAATGAGCTACTGCAAGGGTAGCTGCAACTTTATTTTCTACAATTTTAATTAATTTACAAGAATACAATCTTCACTCTTCACACGACATTTGACAAAAAAATTACAGACAATAACCCGATTACGAAAGCTCTGAATATTTCGAACATACTCTGCGCTGCCATTTGGAACGGGCCTACTTTGGCGCTGAACTCCACGCTGTATTGGAAACGCGCCTTTATACTCCCTTTTAGCTTCGTATTGCGAGCATTTTTTAAGGGTTTTAATTTTTAGAATTTCCTTGGCTTCTAAATATTTTGGGAAATTTTTGTCAGCAGAAGAATGATCTGTAGTACCACAGTTTACACACAAGGGGAAATTATGGGCATTTAACGAATTCGGAGTGTTGTCAGGGAGATCGAGCCCGCAATCGGCACAAATCTCCTTTACCGCAACACATCTTTTAGTGGTATGCCCAAGTCTCTGACACCTGCGGCAGCGCATTGGATTTGGGAAATATTCTTCTTTTTCTCAACTGGGGTACAACTTATTCACCACATTGAGAGTGATTTTTACTATTTAGTAAAAATTTAACTCGTATTAAAATTATTTTTCTTATATTTAACCATCGTAATATTGCATAACCCGGCTCCTGTTTATCACACTTAATTTAGCTCACCTGTAGGAAAATCTGCCCAATGCTGGAAATACAAATGATCTGTTATTTGATTGCTAATTTTTGGTGTTATTGGCAAAAGATGATCATTTAGTTCACCATTTTCGTATAGCTGTTTGCAAGCAAGGAAGGCAGCATGTATTTTGGCCAGATATACATTTCGCATTGGATCGCTCTGTAATTAAATGAATATAAATAGTTTATGGCTAAATTGTATATTAACAGAAATACTGATTGTTAAATAAATACTAACCGCAATAGGTTCCTTAATAGTTGATTGTGGGGGTAATGAAATTTTTGCCACTATGTTAGTAAAATTCGTTTGAACATATTCTTCCTTTTCCCATTTAGGCTTAAACCTTGTAAAGCAATCTCCCGGAAGTGACATACAGTACCGATTAAGTAAATTCAAGGCTGCATGAGCTTCAAGTACTGCTCCTTTTGGTGTTCTGAATGGTGGTATATTGACCGGAAATTGTCTTAATATATCTTCGGTTAATGGCTTCTTTCTGTCAATTGCCTTCTCAATTAAAAATTTTCTTAATGCTTGCTCTATTTGGCGATATTCCCCAATCTTCAGCATTCTTTTCATTTGATCGCTATCTTCTATCATCATTGCGTATGTACTCTCTTTACTTCGTGCTCTTCCCTTTGTTTGCACATAGGAACGGAAAGACTTCATGTCATCATACATTATGACACAGTTACAACTTTGAACGTCGATACCTTCCTCGAGAACACTTGAAGCGACTAACAAATTCGAATCGCCTTTCTTAAACTCGTTAATCGCCTGCAAATTGAAATTTATTCAGTTTACAATTTTCAGTTTTCATTTAAAATTCCTAAAAAGGATATTGCATGCACAAATTTAGTTTATTTGTTGTTATAATAATTTAATTTATTTGTTATTTAACATATTTTATATCCCACGGGCTGGTGTATTTCACTTAAATAAAACATTTGCGAGCTCACATGGGGCCATTTCAAGTTCTTATTATATATATTTAATCGGACTGACAGGACGGGGTAATTTGTATTCAAGTCTTATGGTACAGAAGTTAGAAAAATAAATCTAAAAAACTAAAACTGCCAAAATGATATCACCTAAAAAATATTTAAGGAAAACATAAAAAGTGTCTGTGAATTCTATCCCCTTCCTGCATATTCAGTCGAAGTTAAAAGTTTTGAGGAGTTACATATCCCTGCGCGTTGTGAAAACTATGTATATTTAAACAAATCATTTGAAAGGTTATTAATTAAGTGAAAATAACCGTTTTCAATATTAACATCATTTTTGTGGGTTCAAATGGAGTACTGATAAAAACCATGTAAAAACCATGGCGCCTCCTTCTCGGCATGATAACTTTACAAAATATGATTCAATCTACAAAAATAAAATATAATCTTGTAAAATAATGTGGTAGTTATTGTCTGACGAAAGTTTTTTATCAAAAATAATAATTGTATGGCCCTTTAAAATTTAGTACGTAACTTTTGATTAAAAATTGTATGTTTAATTATTTTCAAAAAAGTGTTCATCCAAAAAATTAAGAAACCTTTCGCTGATATTTTTGCAGAAGTTTTGTGAAGTTATCATGCCGACCAGGAGGTGGTTTTCATTAGTTATTCATTTGACCCTATAAAAATGGTAATATTGGGAAGACAAATTATATATATACATACATATATGGGACATTTCACGTCAAACGGATCACCGGCGCCCTCAAAATTTGAATAAACCGATTGAGATAAATAAGAGCTCAAATTATTCGTCTAAATGAGAGCTTTCGAAAGCCATGTGGTATTCTTTTAAATTTAACATGGCGGCTCCAATATGGCGGCCGGAAGACGGAGAAAAATCGAATGTTCAGTAAAAAATGCTTGCAAAAATAAAAATTTGCAACCGATCGGGTCGAATTTTCTCTCAGATTGCAGCTGATGGGTCCCTAAAAGTTCGATATGGTAGGTAGCCAAAATCCAATATGGCGAATCCAATATGGTGGCCGAATTTTTGAAAATCAACCGATTTGCATCAAATTTGGTATACAGGGGTTTTAGGGTTTCTGATCACGAATCTGAATTTGGATTTGCAAAATTCAAGATGGCGGAAGTGTTTTTTTTTAAATCGTACGATTTGCACCAAATTTGGTGCACGGAAGTTTCTGCGGTCGCTGATCACGAACGTACAGAGGGTTATGAGAGATGTATGCCCATCGTATTGAATAATACATATATGAATTTTGAACATTGACAATCAAATGATGAAGCAGAAAAGGGAAACCTTAAAAATGCTCATAGCATTCGGATTCGTGATCAGTGACACCAAAAACTCCCGTACACCAAATTTGGTGCAAATCGTTCGATTTAATAAAACTACTTCCGCCATATTGGATCCGCCATTCCGAATTTTGCAAATCCAAATTCGGATTCGTGATCAGAAACCCCAGAAAACTCCGTATACAACATTTGGTGCAAATCGGTTGATTTTCAAAAATTCGGCCACCATATTGGATTCGCCATATTGGATTTTGGTAACCTACCATACCGAACTTTTAGTGACCCATCAGCAATCTGAGCCAAATCCGATCCGCTCGGTTGCAAATTTTTATTTTTGCAAGCATTTTTTACTGGAAATTCGATTTTTCTCCGTCTTCCGGCCGCCATATTGGAGCCGCCATTTTGAATTTTAAAAAATACCACATGGCTTTCGAAAGCTCTCATTTAGACGAACAATTTGAGCTCTTATTTATCTCAATCGGTTTATTCAAATTTTGAGGGCGCCGGTGATCCGTTTGACGTGAAATGTCCCATATATACTTTTTTTCTTGTTATAATTTAAAGCCGAATGAAAGATATTAAAGCTACATTCTTTTATAGTTTTCACTTAATAACCTTTTAAAATATAAATACCTTTTAAGAACAGTACATGCGTGATTGTTAATGACTGGCATGATCTGCGAAATTGCCATACATATAAAATATGGTAATTCTCCATTTCTGCAGACTGTTTGCGTCTATCACCAGATTAAGGGAAGGTATTCATTTTTAACCAACCCTATGGTTAAATGTGCGGACAAATTAGATTGTAATTTAAATTCAGTTTAATCTATTCATAAAATTAATCTTATATCCAAAAACTGGGTTTAACCTAAACAAAAGTAGAAACCGCGTTTAAAGTCTAATGCCAATAAAAATGAATTCTAAAGATTTCACTGGACCGCAGTATACCTATAACAGTCATAATGAGTTTGAATTGATACTCCAAACGTCACACATAGAAAACTTTAATATATAATACTTACGCTTTCGCTCCATTTATCTGTAAGAATTGCTGTTATAGGCTCGCTTAAAGACGTATTCCTGCCAACCATGAAGTTCGGTTTAATCGGAAGATGTTTAGTAGCCTTAACAAAGCGTTTAATGATATGGTACAAATTTTTAGCGCTAGTACGTCGCTGGACAAAAAGTAAACAAGAGATGTCGTCTGGATTCTTGTCTGTAAATTGTTGCTTTAAGAAGGATAGCAGTCTTTGCACCTTTGGTGAAGAATTCATAAGAATTATTTCCGCTTCTTCTTCCTCATCATCGTCTTCATCATAAAGATTTTGAACTAGTATATGCCGAATTCTATCAGCTGCTGCAATGCACATTCGGTACATATTTCGCATGTTTGTAGTTTTAGCCGAACGCTTCCTTAATTCCAAAGATATTATTAAAGTCATAACAGCAATAGATGCTCCGTAGGGTCCCAAATCGGTCATTTGATAGATAAAGTCGTTTAATCGGTTTATAGCTTGCTTAATCGGATTCGCTTCAGCCTTGTCGTTCAGAGCTTTTGTTTTTTTGAAATCAGTCTCATCTCCTTTCCAATTTAGAGCTCTTTCTTTAGTTTCTTCGATTAGAATTACAATTTTCTCGTAAGAGTGACTCCTTATGCTCGTATTTTTGTACGATATGACAACTTCATTAGGTTTTGTAGAATAACTGCAAAAAATTGGTAAATCATAATACCTATCTAATTATTACGTACTAATTACATTAAAACGTTTTTAAACTTGTCCAAATTTGATACCGTTACAATTACAGATCTATAAGTGGCCTCTAGATTTACAAGCTCTTGAATGACGGTATTTAAAGTAGGCGAGCTCACTAGTATACCCGTCAAACCAATAACTCTTGGATGGTCCTTCTCTGGCAAGTAGCGAAAATGACCCATAAGACTGTGCATTGGGTGATTATTAGTACCGTTGTGGCATTCATCGAATATAAGCAAGTTGAAATCACTTATTTTTATAATGCCAGAAGTTACGATATCCACAATTATCTGACAAGTTGCAACGATCACCTAAGAATTAAGGAAATTAGAGAATAACATGTAAAAATAATAACGCTCCCAATTTATAATACCTGGGTTTGTTCAAATTCAATATCCCATCGGTCCCGACCCCAGTAGTCGACATTTCTGTCGCCTGTATAGACACTGCATTTTAAGTTCGTCTGCTTCTGCAGCACAGTGCACTGCTGCTTTGCCAACGCTACAGTATTAGTGACGAAAACTGTTCTTTTTCCACCATCCTTTAGAGACCTATTGATAAAAAATTAAAGATATGTCCAAAGACATAATCATCGTAATTGATGAGTTAACTTAAATCTTGATGATTGACGGTAGACACTTGTTAGCTAACTCTAAGTTAATATTTGATGGAATTTTATATAAGGACAACATTTCTTTTTATTCCGACTCCATAATTATCCCGTTATCCCACCGACATGCTAAAACCTATCTTTATTTCAGGAAGATTAACTGAAAGATCATTTTCCATGTATTTCCTGCGGGGTCCTTTCAAGTCAATGACAAACTACTGTGATAAAAAAATGAGGTGAATTTTTTATTTGAACCTCGCGGGTACTAAAACATCATGATTTTTTGGTGAGTTTCTCGTACTGTCTTTGATATGTATGCAGAGTTTCATGTCAATATATTCAATTGCTGCAGAGTTACACGTGTTTTTGTAAACATACAAAAGTGAGTATTTCGATTTTTACTACATCTGATTTTGTTGAGCAAAGAATTTGCATTAAATTTTGTTTGCGGAATGAATTCTGAATTCTGAATTCTTCTGCCGCGGAAACGTTGAGGATGTTGGAGAAGGCCTATGGTGATGAGGCTAAGTCTCAAAACAAAATTTTATAAGTGGTATGATTTCAAAGAAGGTCAAGAACGAGTTTAAGACGACCAGCGCCCCGGACGACCATTAACATCTACCGACAAAAGCCAAGTCAAGGAAATCAAAGATTTGGTGCTCGAAAATCATCGACTGAAAATTAGAGATCTTGCTGATGCTGTGGGCATTTCATTTGGATCAACTCAAATCATTTTAAAAGATGTCTTGTTCCTCAAACGTGTCAAATCTCGCTTGGTAAAAAAAAACACTTTTTTGAAAAAAAAAAAAAAAAGCATGGCGTTGACATCTGTGAAACAACGATTTCGGACTACCACAACGTCATCAACCGCCTATTCGTCTGATTTAGCTCCGTCTGACTTCTGGCTATTCCCAAAATTCAGAAAACCGCTCCGAGGACATCGCTTTGCCTCGATTGAACAGATACAAGCCGAATCGAAGAAGATTTTGAAGGCCATTCCGTAAATCGATTTCAACAACTGTTTCCAAGGCCGGAAAAAACGTTGTCATAAGTGTATTTTGTATTTTGAAGAGGATGAAATTGATTTGGAAAAACAGATAAAGATTTTTCATTTTATAAACAAATTCACCTTACTTTTTGATTACAGTAGTATACAGTTCGTGACATATTTCTAGGTATGATACACAGACAGACAGACACTGAAATCTAACTGTAAGGGTTCCTTATTTTCCTTTTTCCACGAGAAATTAAAAAAAAGTCCCATTGAGCAATTTTTACATTCATTATCTGTACAGGGCAACCAAAAACCATGTTTAGCTGACAGGGTTATGTTGTGTAACACACGAGTATTGGTTCTTCTAGGTTATTTTTAATTTTTTTTTCTTATCGTAACTATCTCAAGAAATCTATAAAATTTTGTACCAAAAAAAAAAAAAAAAAAAAAAAAAACAGCATTATTACCTATATTCAATTGGCTGTAATTACTAGAGGAATGTAAATAACAAAACGAACTTAACGGACCTTCAAAGTTCAAGGCAAGGACTAAATTTCCTGAAAATGTCTGCTCTTTTCCTCGTACCCCACATATTCATTTCGAAGTTCGAAATATGTGATTTTTGAAAAAGTCCAAATTTCAAGCTTATTTTTTAAATAGAAATACAGGGTGCGGCAAAATAACGGAGACAAGCATTTTTAACTGTATTTTTACTTAATAAACAAAATTCAAAAAAGCAGCAGTGGAGAATACAAGCTTGGTATCTTGTGAATAATATATTCAGCCTATTTCGAAGTGGTCGCCTTCAGCGTGGATGTAGAGTCCAAAACGTCTTTTAAAATTTTTGGTTATGGCCCCCAAGTCTTCTGGCGTGATGCGATCCCAACTCTCGACGCATGGATTGCTTTAGGGACGCTAAACTTTTGTGTTGTTTAGCACAAGTCCTGGCCTCCAAAATCTATCACACGCTGTAGTCCATTGGGTTCAAATCCGGCGAGTAGAGGGGCCATTCCACAGATGAGATGAAACCCGGATAATGGCTCCTGCACCACTCTTGAGTGGATGTTGTCCTGTGGGCCGGTGCAAAACCTTGTTGGAATGTCCACTCCTCGTCTCCGAAATGCTGCTGGGCCCACGGAAGTACCACGGCTTCCAAAATGTTGCGTTGGTACACTTCTTGACTGATTTTGAGCCCCTCATCAATGAAAACCGCATCTTACCGCTGGCGCAAATACCCTCCCCACACACACCATGACAGATTGGAGATTTTGGTGGTCTACGAGAACTGATGATGATCCCAGAGCCTATGAACCAGATCCTGTCATTTTGGCGATTGTAGGCTTGTTCCACAATGAACAACTTTTCATCAGTGAAAAAAAATCCGTTCCAAGTGAGAACCTGCGGCCCGAATCTGCAGTTGGCGACATCTTTGGAGTCGTACTTGTTCGTCCTTATCAGTGAAGAGCTGGGCTTTATAGAGCTTATATTAGGAGTGGACGATATACATCGATGTTTTAAAAACACTCGATGTATTGTATCGATACATCGAATCAAACCGATGTATTGTTAATTCTTAAACATCGAGTATACATCGATGTTTTTTATTCGATGCATCGAAAATGCAAACCTACTAAAAACATTTTTAATGGATGGATTTTCTGTCTATAGTTAATATTTTTTTGTCTTACATCTCCCAAGTCCCAAGCTAGCCAACATTAAAACAAATCAGTGTTGCCAGAAGGTTACTTTTGTAACCTTTTAGGTGATTTTTAACTCTGTCAGGTTATTTCTAGGTTACACTACTCAAAAGTTTACTTTTAGGTGATTTTTCGTAATTCGTAAAAATAATTCCTAATTTTATACGTGAAACGAAAGCACTTTTTATTTGCTGCATGTTGGCTTCGCAAGACTGTGTTCGGAACGCGGTGAGTGCATCTCCTATGCCCCCTCTACACGATGAACTATCGATGACGTAAATTGCTATACGTTGCCCACACGTAAATTGCGTATCGCTGGAACGCACTGAACTAACTTGGTAATGTAAAATTAGTAATAAAAGTATTGTTTCTAATAAGTGCTTGTTTTTTTTTTATCTCAACCATATGAATGTCATATCAAGCTTACAGAAAAAACAATCGATGTATGGAAAACATCAATGTAGTTTTTGATATATCAATGTAACACCGATGCAACTAACCGATGTATTGCATCGAAAAAAACATCGATACTTTTTTTCAGTGTCCATCACTAGCTTATATGGCTTGAGGTTTAGCTTCGTCTTGGCTATTTTTCACACTGTCCGGTTGCTGATCCTGGTATCACGAGCAATTTTCCTCATGGAAGCTCTCGCATTTCTCTCGATCCGGTTCTTGATGAGGTTGCGGTTCCAGGAAGTATTAGCGGTTTTTTTTCTTCCTCTACCACGACGGTCGCCCTCATGGCTAATCTCATGATACCGCTTAATTGCTTTATACCCTGTCTGTCGCGAAGCGCCAAGCAAACGTACAATATAACATTGTCGATTTCCTTGGCGGTACGACGAGTCAAAAAAATGTTTTATCAAAAATTACACACTGCCTTTTCCACAACCACACACCAAACACGTTATATTACGCCTGCCCATAATTTATCTAAAACAAATTTTATTTTAATTAATTGCATCTAAAGAAACAATTTTTTATTTAAACTCTTTCAAGATTGTTCAAATTTACGAATACTTAAATCAAGACCGTCCTGCACTTTTCGCTAGCGACTCAGACAGACAACAAGGTTCAATTTAGATCGCCTTTAAAACTGTGCAGTATTATTATTATTATTAGGGGTGACCCTTATGATGGGTACTGCGAACGAAATGTCCTTTGTGCCGAGCCCCTTTATATTAGAAGATGGTCTGCTACCCTAAAGAGCATCAGAAGGCCTTTAACAGAAGATGAACGAACTTCAGCTGAGTCCAAAAATTCCTGACTGAAGATCTTTCTTCTTAACCGTGCTAAAGCAAGACAACCGCACAGAATGTGTGATGTAATTTTGTTGTCTTCAAGATACAGACGACATTCCGTCTCATTTGACAGACCTATTTTATGTAGGTGATATCTTAGCCCATGGTGGCCAGTTATATAGCCTACCAACAATCTAAGATCCGCTTTTCTCAGAGTGTTGATTTCAGAAAGTGCAGTACAAAAATGTAAACAATTTCCTCCGTATTTATGCTCGGTGTATGCTAGTTGACTCTTCCCCATTCTTCGTTTCGGTATTTTCCTATAACTTAACATTGCAAGGGGAGGTTGAAGTGAGAGACCGATACTAATGGAATCAATCTAGATCGTCTTTAAAAATGCGCAATGTAAAAATGCGTTATTTTATTGCTTACACTGTAAATGCTGTCTGTGAGAATTTTTTGGTGGCTATTGCTATCTCTACATTTCTTATAACAATTTACACAGTCTGTTTGATATAATGGAAAATTTTTTGCTGGATGTATTTTTGAGAACTTGCATATGGATTGGAATTTTCAGAGCGTATTAGAGTGTCCCTTCTTGTGGATTTCGATATTCTTTGAAAAAGGTACTCACTAAATTCTAAAGAAATAAAAAATGGTGCGGCTTCGACTATTTCATGATTTTTTGTAGAATACTTCATACTAAATCTTGATATTAGCCTGAGATAGTATTATCAAAATTTTATCGCTAAGAAGACGAAATGAATTTGTTTCTCTCTAAACTCTCCTAACAACTTGGTGATAACTCAGCTTAAAAACCGACAATTTGCGATATCAGTAAGATATCGTTTACAAATATTATCCGCGCCAATGTTTATTAGATTGAGTATCGTTTTTCAGTCTATACAAAAGCCTACTCAATTTCAAGGCTAAAATGTTATGAATTTTAATGCCTCGGTTTTTCAATCAACGCAAAAACGACATAAAGTGAAGAAAGCCCCTCCAGAGAAAAATAAACAAGCATAGAAATTCGATCAATAATAAACAGATTTCAACATGGAAAGGGGGCGACGAATGGACACAGTGGATGAGAGGGAAGTGGAGAAGTTTGGAATACGCGCAATGCATGAATCATCAAGGCGTCGTCGTTGATCGGCTTTTTCATAATTCATAAACAAGTTAAAATATGAGCGCTGAACGTACGACAAAATAATGATCGGAAGCGGTGATCTTATGCCATGCAATCAATTTGTTAATGGACGAAAAAAAGGGGAAAATTGGAGTTTGTAAGATGCGTACTGCGTGATAATCTGCATCACTCGAGTCTACAAGTTAGCGAGATATCCCTTATTTCTTTTTTTCTTACAGTACAAGTGATACTATAAAATCATCTGAGTTTTATACTCATATGGGTTAAATCTGCTCACAATTCAGAGAGATACTGAAATCTTATCTAATCACCATTTCCTTAATCTTAACCCTTTGCAATCGAATATTTTGCATAAGCTGAATGGCGCCGCAGAGACACCAGTCTCGAGTGCAGAGGGTTAATTCTTAAATCTTGCCTGCTTAAATTGTGTTTGAAAGTCAATGAACTCACTTTCCCAAGGCTTTGGACATCCGCTTGATAACCATTACGGCAATGAATGTCTTGCCTGCTCCCGTCGGCAGGTAGATGATCACATTTTGCTTCAAGGCTCTATCCAGGATCTCCTCCTGGTAATCCCTGGCCTCCAGCATCTGCTCATCCTGAAAAAACAAGGAATTTCCAATAGAAAAAGCTCTTGTTAATACAACACAAGAGTAACATACTTGCTCAGTTAAGTCTATTGGTTCCACCATCCTGATCAATTTCAACAAATATTCTCCCCCGAAGTGTTAAAATAAACTGCGGATAATTTCTTGATTGCGATTACAAAAGGGCAGAGCCACGTCACCTTTCTTTATGTTGGGGGATTCCCGGAATACTCTGGCCGGCTTCTTAAAATTTCTAAATTTATACTTTCCGCACTATAGTTCGCACAATAATTGTATGAATAACACAAAACTTAAAAACAGACGATTAAATAAAAGAACACGTTTATATTCTAAGAAAACAATTGAAGTTCGTGAGAATCTGCTGTAACCAAACTTCCCTTCCCGCCTGCCGAGAAGAACTGCTGATTGCCGGAATGCAATTCACAATTGTGAAATGCAATTCGGGAGCGATTTTTGCCCAGTTTTGGCAGCCGATGCCACTATTCACAGCAGCAACCCGATCTTATCGTGTACACAACCCTGCAGTGATGCCAACATAACGATTACTAAAGAACAAATTGGTATAAGAACTGTAAACTCAAACAAGAATGCAATGAACTCGGAAAATGGCTACTTTACTTTGGGTGTGCTTTGTTTTTGCGAATTTTACGGAGAAAAAGTGAATGTTACAGTTGGTAAAATCGAAGCAATTTGATCAGTTGAACATTAGCTAGAGGAATATTCGAAAATGTCGTGTAGAATTCCCTGATTTTACGTGTAATTCTTTGCGGAGAACGACAAGATTCTGCGATTTTTTTTTTGCCGTACATTGGACGTTTATTGATTTTAGTGATTGATTTTCACTTGCTGGCAAGGTAAATGTTGGACGGATAGAATGCAGTGAGAAGGAATGCCGACTACGGAATCTGCTGGTTACTTACGTTTAGTTTATTTAATTTTTGTGCATTTGATATGGAAACCGAGTCGGTAAAATCCGAGCACAGCGGAAGATCGAGGCGTTCGCGAAGTCACAACAATAGCGCAACAGCTAACACAGGCGGTGGTGGAGGAGGTGGCGGTGTAAATATCAGTGGTGGCGGAACCCTTGGCAGTCATCACCACAGAGATCGAACCCGACATTCCCACAGGAGCACCCATTCAAAGGGGAACAAACGTTCCGACATGGCACCGTTCCAGACAAGTGTCAATTTAACAGGTACGTTCTGCACGATTTGCCATTCTTGTGATTATCTGAGATTGATTTGAAGCAGCAGTTTGTTCGGTCGGATCAGACAAATAGGGAGCTCTTTTTGTTAGCTCTACACCTCGGGAGCTTCATTGGGGGGTCAATATAACAGAGCATTAACTAACGGAAGTCACGTCCACTCATTGACCGCAGTCCAATTAAGCTTCTTATTTTTCTAAATATTAAAATAACACATCAGGTGCAAGAGAGAATCTGAAATCCTAAGTTTATATAAAACTAATAAAATGTCGCTCGATCAAGTTGACGGTGCACCACGGTAGTATGAAATCCCAAAGCAGCGTGAAAAAAATCAATATTCGAAAATTTCAAATTCAAATTTATTTCAAATTCATTTTCATAACAACACTGTTGAACATGATTAGCTAGTACTCCATTCATTTATAATGACACTAAATCCTAATAGCAACTCGCTCATTCAGAAATCCTGGCATAAGAGCATAGAATTTAACAATAATTATAATACAAATAAGAAAATTAAATAAAAACAAAAAAGAATAAAACGATAAGAAAAATATCACACTTAATTGCACTAAACTACTATCTACTAAGCAGTTTTTAGTTTACTTTTATATATTGTCAGGGAATTTATAAATTTTAAGCCAGCGGGTAATTTGTTAAAAAGTCTTGTAGCAGTATACAACAGGCCATTACTTCTCCTATTAGTTCTCGGTTGAGAAACAACTAAATGGTGTCGACTTCTTGCACCTCACTCCTAGTTATGGATATCTGGTTGCTCTTCTGCAGGTTGTTTCTGATTTTGTATATGTAGATGATCTTCGCATAGTCAATTATCTGCAGTGCGCTTATCCGTCTCGATGTCTCATAAACTTCCAGAGTAGGACAATACCACCCAAGCCCAAGCTCAGCTTTAGATGGTTGACCAGTGATTTTGAATATTGTGACCAAGCATCGATAGCATAGGTGATCCTGGAGATTACGTGTGCGTCCGTGACAAGTTTTTTGATGGGCGTGCCCATGTGTATACATCTTCTTAGGACACCTATCAATGGTATGATTTTACTTCGAAGCAATCGTATATGATTTTTCCAAGACAATTTGGCATCAAGGAAAATTGTGCTTTATAACCAAAAAGTAATATACATTTTCGCATCCTTAATCTGCAGCAGTATTTTCTAATTTTCTAACCGAAACTTTACCATTCGTTCTTGTTCATTTTTTGAAAATTGTAGACGGTAGTAGTACCTTAAAGTGTAGGTTTCTGTCTATGGTGTGACGAAGTAATTTTTAAAAATATTACTTAATTTTAACACCGAAAGGTCTGTTGTGCCCGTTTAAAGTAAAAAAAGATCCGCTACCCTAACGTCATAGACAGACAGCACACATAAAATACTAATTAGTAATAATTACTAATTTAGGTGCTATCTGTCATGGGCTTATCATCATTATGGCCGCTAAATTACGAAACACTTGCTAAATGACCATAATTTTTTGATAATTTATACTCAAAAGATGAAAAGTATACTAGAATTCAACTGATTTTGTACTTCTATATCAGTTGTAACATTACTTGCTTTCTGAACCGTGCTAAAGCAGAAGATGCATACAAGATATGACAATATACACGACATTACGTCTCATTTGGCAGACCTATCTTATATAGGTAGTTCTATAGCCTTGGTGGAAGATCAGTCAATGCTGTAGATGGGTTAGGACCTTTGAACCGAGATAGGTTCATCATCTAGCTAGTTCATCAGCAACTGTATTTCTCTTAACACTGGAGTGTTCTTCCCTTTATAGAGTGACCCTGTTTATAACGGTTTGGTCGAAATATGTTTACAGCATATCAAACGAAAGTTTTTCTACAAATTGGACTATCATAAATAGTTCAGTGTAAAGGTAAAAACAATATAATTACACGATGTCCAATTATTAGAAATTAAGGAAGATCTAAATTAATTAAATTTTGTATTGAGCTACAAAAATATGCCATCAAACACCATGGACTTCTTGCGTACCATGTGATAGCTCAGTATTTCTAAATAGAGGTATTTATTTGTATTTTTTATCTGCATATTTACAATTTTTACTTAGAAGTTTTATAAATCCAAATTTGAAATTTTAGAAATTTAAGCAAGCATTTCACAATCTCAGAAATTTTCCCTCAAATCTACTTAGATTAATTTGAGTTTCTAGTTCACTTGGTAAAACATTGAAGAACTATAAAGCTTTATTAATAATTGTTTTTTCATCGGAATTGATGTAACTAAAATTGAGGGCAAAATACATATGTGATAAAACTTATCAAAACAAAGAAATATTTTTTAATCTGGTTATTAAGAAAGGTCCCTGTGATCTACAAAACATTTCTTTTACACATAACAGGTACAGTGCTGGCGTAACCGTGACGCCCTTCGTGAAATGGACCTACTGGGCCGATCGTAAAAAAAATTTTCAGTTGAGTGGTGAATCTAGGCTTTTTGGCCCATTTCAAAAGATTGCCTTATATTATTCGAAAAACACCTTTGCAGAACGAAGCGGAATTTTATGAAGAATCTATTTTCAAAATGTCAAGTCAATCATTCCAAAGAAGTTTTAATTTTCGTGCCCACAGCTTTCAAAAAAATTGCTTCGAGGAAAATGTATTAAAAATTCTTACCCGCGAGGTCAAGTATCACAATCACACAACTAACTGTATTAGAAATTGCAGTGGTACCCACGAAGCCACAGATCCATCCTGTCCGGTTAGGCAGCAGTACATATCGATTCGAGAGAAACTCACCGCTAAGCATACAAAAAGAATGCCTGTAAAGCAACAGCCTAGAAGTAAGCATCAGCAGAAATCATTTCAGTTCATGCAGTCTGAGTTCCCTCCACTAGTAACAAGTACTACTAAGCCCTCAGCATCAACACAGAGGCCTGCAGCTGTTCAACCTCCCCAATCTGCCTGGACAAGTAGAGCGCCAAATAACAACAACAATCCCATCACCGATCTCTTTAGTTTTGAAGAAATAAATAGCCTTCTCAACGAGCTTCTCTCTCAACTTTCCTTGTGTAAAAATAAATCAGATCAGTTTAGCGTCATCTCCAAATTAGCAATTAAGTATATTTACAATGGGCTCAAATAATAAACTGAATGTACTTACCTGGAATGCCAGAGGTATCCGAAATAAAAAAGTAGAATTTTTTGAATTTTTAACAAACAACCAAATCGACGTTGCTTTGCTGACCGAAACCTGGCTGAAACATAATGACTCACTCAGTCACCCAAATTATATCTGCTATCGTACAGACAGACTCGCTGGCCGAGGTGGCGGTACAGCGATTTTAATTCACAAAATGCTCACACACTCCCTATTGCCTAACTTTAATCTGAAATGTATAGAAATTGTAGGGATCGAAGTAAACTTAACAAGTGGAAACCGGACTAGACTGTTTTCTGCATATTTTCCCGGGGGAAATGGAAATCAAGTCAAAAAGGCAGATTTTAAGTCAGACTTAATCAGGCTCCTAAATCAATCTTGCAGTTTTTTAATCGGTGGTGATCTTAACTGTCGTAATCAAGCTTGGGGGTGTTCCCGCGCTAATTGCTGGGGTAATATCTTAAATACCCTGTGTAACACCAGAAATGTAAACATTATTTACCCGGATGATCCTACATACATTCCAACTAATCCGAGTATGAACACTTCTACACTCGATCTGTTTATCAGTAACAATTCATCGCTTTTCTCCAAGCCAATTACCATTAATCAACTTGCTTCTGATCATCTGCCTGTCCTGACTAGCATCTTATCCTCTGCTACTACTGCTAACGCTCTGCCCAGACCTAATTACAAAAAAGCGAACTGGACTCTTTTCAGAAAGCTTGTGTCTGAGAATACAAATCTATTAAACCGTTCACTACAAGATGTAACAACCTCCGAACAGGTAGACAATCTAATTGAAGAATTCATAAATGTAATCAAGTCTGCAATTGAAAAATCAGTTCCCAAAATCAAAGAAGGTCCTACACGACAACAACTAAAAATAACCGAGGATGTCCGTTTCCTCATTAATATGAGAAACTTTTTTCGTAGGAAATGGATTAGAACAAGGCACAGTTATTTCAAAAAACAGTTAAAGTTTATGAATTTTAAAATACGCGAGAGGATAAATGAGTTACGGAATATTAACTGGAACCATCTTCTCTCAAATTTCAGTAAGTCCGGCAAGCCATTCTGGAATGCCGTTAAAATAATTAAAAATAAAAATAAAAATACTCCTACCCTAAAATTTCAAAATAAAACATATTCTACTAGCAAAGAAAAATCTAACCTGCTAGCGGACACCTTTTTGTCAAACCACAACACTACCTTAAATCTCAGAAGTGATCGGAATACCGAAAATCAGGTGTCCGAATCGCTAACTAGCATACAAAATACCGCAGTTGAATTCACCCCAAATCTCCTAATTAAACCGGGGGACATTATGCAAATAATCAAGTCCCTTAAAACTAACACAGCTCCTGGTGCTGACTGTATTCCCAATATAGTGCTCAAGTCGATTCCGAAAAAAGGCATAGTTCTACTAACCTTTATTATAAACTGCTGTCTTAAACTGCAACTCTTTCCCTCTGCCTGGAAAACTGCCAAGGTAGTTCCGATTCCAAAATACGGAAAATCACCTGAATGCCCAAACAGCTATAGACCTATCAGTCTCTTAAATTCACTTAGCAAAATTTATGAAAAAATTTTAAAGAACAAACTAATGAATCATATAGAAGCCAACAACATCTTCCGTAATGAGCAATTCGGTTTTCGACCAGGCCATTCAACCATCCACCAAGCTTATAGAATTAGGAAACACGTTAAAGATAATCTAGCACTTGGCAACTCTACTGGATTCCTCACTTTAGATATAGAAAAAGCATTCGATTCAGTCTGGCATAACGGGCTTGTTCACAAATTAGTAAAATTTAAATTTCCCATATACCTGGTAAAAATAATTCATAGCTTCCTAACAAAAAGGACTTTTAGTGTAGGTATTGGTAGTGAAGTGTCTTCGCCCCATGAAATACCGGCCGGTGTCCCACAAGGGTCTGTTCTTGGGCCGCTATTGTACAATATTTATACGTCCGATTTTCCTAGCCTTCCCAACTGCCATTTAGCTATGTATGCAGACGATACTGGAATTTTCACTTCAGACCGCAATGCGTCGAAAATTGTGAGCGATTTACAAAATGCATCCAATATAGTCCTCAGATATTTCAATAAGTGGAAAATTCGAATCAACTCCAGTAAGACACAAGCTATATTTTTCACCCGCCGAAGAAAACAGTGTTTTCTACCTCAACGGAATCTTCAACTAAATTCCACCCCCATTGAATGGTGTGACGATTTAAAATATCTAGGAATTATCTTTGATAAAAAATTATTATTTGGTAAACACATACTAACATCTGTCCAAAAAGCAAGTAATCTCATAAAAACTCTCTATCCTTTCATAAATCGAAAATCGGAATTGGGTGACGTAAACAAGTTAATTATTTACAAGCTCATTTTCAGAGCTGTCCTAACTTATGGCGCCCCTGTCTGGGCGGACTGTGCCAAAAGCCATATGAACAAATTACAAAGGACTCAAAACAAAATACTAAAAATGATGTTTAACCTGTCTAGGTTTTTCTCCACACGCGAATTGCATCAAAAAGCAAACATCGATCTTGTTACAGACGAAGTAAATAAACTACTTAGCAAATTTATTCAAAGTACCTTTATTTCGGATAATCCTCTAATTTCAAATCTTTTTCCTCCTGAAATAGTTTTATAAAATAAAATGTGCAATATAATGAATTAAATAGTCTTAAGATTCAGTAAGGGTTTTTTTCTCACAATTTTTCTTTAACTTTTCCCTTCACTTTGTATAGTAATTAATAAATAAAAATACGACTTTGCTAAATTAAAAACTAAATCTCAGATTGTAAAGAAGTAGGATTCTAATCACTGTACACACTTTGTGAAATTCATTGTACACAATTTATCGACTTAATAAAACA
Organism: Dysmachus trigonus; assembly: GCA_949715965.1. Classification (NCBI taxonomy): domain Eukaryota; kingdom Metazoa; phylum Arthropoda; class Insecta; order Diptera; family Asilidae; genus Dysmachus; species Dysmachus trigonus. The sequence goes on from OX454319.1 coordinate 76,439,801, forward strand.
TTTTAAATAAAAATAAAAATAAAGAAATATTTCAATTACTCTGAGCTTATGGATTTTTTTTAAAACTTGAAATAGATGCAACTCCTTAGTGCGATAGTGGACGCGCGTAGTGAAAGTTAATTTAAGTTAATAAACTTAAACCTTTAAATTCAATAATGTAGAAGCGGACTTTTTCGCCTTTAACAATATTTTGAATTAGTGATTTAACTTAAATTTTTTTCAGGTGACGATAGTCGCGATGGTCAGGAGATAATTGAAGTGCAGATCTTACCACAAGATGAAAACTGGGGGGAAAACACGACAGCCGTAACAGGTAATACATCCGAACAAAGTATATCGATGGAGGACATCAACAACGCATGGAGCCGAGATGCCGAATCAGGACTAGGGTTTGCCTGTCAGCGATATGTTGAGTCAACGCTTTCTCTAATTCTTGGCTTCATTGCATTCTTCTCACCGATAGCAATGGTGATGATGCCCAAATTAGGTTTTTTCCCATCTGCATTCGATCATGCTGAATTAACACCAATTGTCAAAACACAACTCTTAGCGTGCAGTAGTGAATGCAAAGGGTTGCTAGTATCGCTTACTGCAAGGCTGATTTTATTAGCTTTAGGACTTTGGGCATTGTTTTTGCGGAGGCCGGTCGCAACAATGCCACGGATATTTCTATTTAGAGCGACTGTTTTACTACTAGTAACTGTATCAACGTTTGCCTATTGGTTGTTTTACATTGTGCAAGTTACAAATGGACCAAAAATTGTCGTGGAAGGCGGAGAAGCGGTTGACTACAAGTCTCTGGTTGCATATGCAACTAACTTCGTAGATACTTTACTCTTCATTCATTATATTGCTGTTGTGTTGCTTGAGTTGCGTCATTTACAACCCACCTACTACATAAAAGTTATTCGCTCTCCTGACGGCATAAGCAGGTCTTATGCTGTGGGACAGTTAAGCATACAGCGTGCAGCGGTTTGGGTCCTTCAGAAATATTACATCGATTTTCCTGTCTTTAATCCTTATTTGGAAAGGGTACCAGTTTCAAAGTCTCAGAGAAAACAAATTGCTTCAAGCTTTAAGTATTATGATGTGGACGGAGTAAGTCCGGCCCAACAACAGAGCCAAAGTCGTGCAGTTTTAGCTGCAAATGCACGTCGCCGAGACTCGTCCCACAACGAACGGTTCTATGAGGAGCATGAATATGAAAGACGCGTTAAGAAGCGTAGAGCGAGATTAATTACAGCTGCTGAGGAGGCTTTTACTCATATTAAACGTATCCACAATGAGCCAGCACCGGCTATACCACTTGATCCACAAGAAGCTGCGCAGGCTGTTTTCCCTTCAATGGCGAGGGCTCTTCAAAAGTATCTACGTGTTACTCGCCAGCAGCCTAGACATACTTTTGAAAGCATTTTGAAACATCTTGCTCACTGTTTGAAACATGACTTGTCTCCTCGAGCCTTTCTTGAGCCCTATTTGACTGAATCGCCGGTTTTACAAAGTGAAAAAGAAAGGAAGTCTGTGCAAGCGTGGTCGTTGATTTGTGATGAGCTACTTTCAAGGCCTATCTCAAATAATTGCACATTTCAGCTGATACAGAATGATGTATCACTTATCGTTTCTGTACACAAATTCCCCCACTTCAACATATCCGAGGAAGTCGTGGATCCAAAGAGTAATAAGTTCGTCTTAAAATTAAACTCAGAGACATCAGTGTGACACCGTCTAAATTCAATTGTTTGCAACTTTGTTTGGAATCGCATTATGCAGCTTAAGAACAGTTCATCAAGTTATTAAGTTTTATTTAGTTCATTCATTTGTACAAAGTTTGCATATCGAATTAGTTAATTTTTTATTCGTAACGAATAATGTATAATGTATTTGTTTTTGACTCATTTCAAATGCGATAGTGATTTGAGCGATGTTGCAATTTTGATATTGATATTTTTCAAAGGTTTTCATATTACTTTTTATTTCTCTTATGTGATGGCAATTCTAGAATTGATTTTTAAAATTACTATGACTAGCCGATAGTCAAAACAGAGTCTCTTTAACTTTTCTTTTGTACGAGTACAATGGGGGCTATTTAAGTTGGTACAATCGTGTGGGTTTATAAAACGAAAGAGAGATTTCTTTTGTTCTGCAAAAGGTTGCTTCTTAATAACATCCCGGCTAAAACAATGGAATAATTCATTGAATATCTTGAAATAGAAATATGTGTAAGTTTGTACAACTGCTTTTCAAACAAATTTTACAAAATATTTACCAATTATTTTCCTTTTTCCTCCTAATCAATTTTCTTATTTCATGAAATACTTATAATCGAATGTTGCTTATTTATAATAATTATAGCCTAAAAGTGCTTATTCTATACTTAGAGCCTATAATATACATACATCCATCTGAATTTAATCGAAACATTCATCATTCCTTCATTTTTCCAAATTCAATCTCTAGCGCTAAGACCTACTCTCTAGGAAAAACTGTTCTTAGAATGTTTTTAATAAAAATTAAGGCTTTCAGTGTCGAAACCTATAATTTTTACGTGCCTCGTGAGTGTATACAAATAACAATCAAAACAATTATCAGCGATAATCCATCCTAAAGTATTATTTATAATGCTATACATTCTAAAATAATCATTCTGATTGGCATGATCCTTACACAACCAACTGACATTAAAAACATCCTTGCTGAAATTTCGTTTACTTCTGTTCTTCACACAATTTTAATGATATAAATAAAACAATAATGTTCCTAAAGAGTATCTCTGTATTTTCATAGTATCAGGGTAAAAACACTGATACTAATAATTGTACCATAGCCCTCGGTAATTCGTAATTTAAATCCATATTTATTGAGCGTTAAGAAGTATGAATACAACAAAAACAATTTAATGTCTGTAAGGAAAAAATAACTAATAATATAGTCGTATAAGTTTGTGAATGGAAAAAAGGAAAACATATTTTATATTTGACTCTAAAAGCAAAATATGTATATCACAAATGCTAATAACAGTTTCACACTGGTACGAGGGTAAGGTGAAAAGTTCTCGGCCTGACAATGAAAGAATGCGATTTTCAGTTAAAAAATGATTTCTCTTGACTTCAATAAACTTGGTCAAGCGTTTCTCCAACATCAGTATTCCTTCCCGGTAGTGAGAGTCTGAAAGGCTGTGAAAATATTCTTCTAAGGCCCTCTCAACTTCTTCATTGGATGCGGAGCACTTCCCAGAAACAAATTTCTTGAAGTTTGGGAGGAGAATAGGGGTGATGACCGAGCAAATCGTTCCCCAAATCCCGTAGTTCTCCGATCGCCAACGCACCCTTGTGTGCAGGTGCGTTGTCCTGTGATCGACTTCACTTTCTTTGGCGTTGAACTACCGACTTCCATCCACTGCTTGGACTGCTGTTTCATTTCTGGCGTGTAGTGGTGGACCCATGTCTCATCCATGGTGACAAATCGTCGCACAAAATCGGTCGGATCCCTATTGAATCGGTCCAAACATTGCTGCGAAAATCGTTTGCGCATTTGCTTTTGATCGGCATTCAGCAATTGCGGCACCCATCTTGCGCCGAGCTTTCACATCCCTAATTCTTTGTGCAAGATGTTTCGCATCCTTTCTTCCGATATCCCCACAACCTCAGCTATCTCACTTACCTACACTCGTATATCGTCCAACACGATATCATGCACTTTTTCGATGGTTTCCGGTGTGGTGGCGGTTTTTGGCCGTCCTTCACGTGGGTCATCTTTGAGAGACGTGCGACCAAGTTTTAATTCAGCTGCCCACTTTTTAACGGTTGACGTGGAAGGAGTCCCCGTAAACTTTTGTCAATATCGGATGAATTTTCTTAGGGGTTAATCCATCCAAAACGAAGAATTTTATGACAGCACGATTTTTAAGTTTATCCATTTTAACGAAAAACACGCAAGACGTCTACTGCAAAAATTCGTGTAAACAAACTACTTGAGAGAACAAGTTGAAACTTGTCATACGAATTAATGGCACGTGTACCCAGGCAGGATACGTACATTTTTTGCTGATTGGAAAGCCATCTCTGTGTCAGGTCGAGCATTTTTCACCTTAAGGCCGAGATACAATGTACGCCACACGTTTTTGTGGCGCGTGGAATATCGTGAAATATCGCACTGCAATATACAATGAGAGCGACGCTACAGCTGCAATGAAAGAATTGGACTGCTAACCGTCGTCTGAAAAATGAGACCATGTTTAGCACAGGCTCAAATTTCATGGCGCAAATCATGCACAGTTATGTTTAAGCTGACGCAAATTAAAAATAATTAAACTTTCGCGAATCGATTTCTTTTATACCAGCTCAATTTTAAGTTTTTTCACAAAAATGATCCTCCCGGGGCACTCAGCTGGGAACTATATAAAAGTCATTGTTCCTGCCTTCGTTTTACCTTCATATTTCTCATATATACCAACCAAAGCTAAAAGTTGTATCACAAAATGCCGTAGCCATCTGTTGGGCATCGTAAAACTACTCTAACAGCTGATTCCGTCCCTAGAACCAAACTGAAAAAGAAACATGGAAACGAATCATCGCGCTTCAAAAGTTAAAGTTCCACCAAATTTTGTGGCGCTACAAAGTATCAGCGCGTTCATTGTATCAAGCTGATTGCATTTTCCCGGCACGATACCCATAACTTGGCCCCCAAATTTAAGGAACGGGGTTCGAAGCATTTTGCTGTCCTAAATACGGGAAAAATAAAGAAAAAAATCTATCTCGACCCGTTTTCGAGATATAAAAAAAAATAGTTTATACTTGTCCCGTATCAACTCCAGACAGCAAAATGTTTCGAAACCCCGCCACGACACTGAAAAACTTGAATATTAACAAACCGCCACTATTTTCCGAACATTTCTATGTTACCACCGATCAATTTGTTTATAAATAACGCACGAAAAACACTAATTTGTTTCCAAAATAATCCCGATACCGCGAAATGTCAATTTATTTACCAAAACAAACTGAAGTTCGTTTCGTTCTTCTTGAAAAAAAGGTGTGCCAACTGCCAACCGCTTTAGCAAGTTCGTTGAGTTCGTTCTTTTTCGATCAATCGATATTTTGTAAAAGGAAAATATTTAGTTAAAATGCATTTTGTAAAAGGAAAATATTTAGTTAATATGCATTTTGTAAAAGGAAAATATTTAGTTAATATGCATATTTTGTAAAAGGAAAATATTTAGTTAAAATGCATTTTGTAAAGGGAAAATATTTAGTTAAAATGCATTTTGTAAAAGGAAAATATTTAGTTAATACGCATTTTGTAAAAGGAAAATATTTAGTTAATATGCATATTTTGTAAAAGGAAAATATTTAGTTAAAATGCATTTTGTAAAAGGAAAATATTTAGTTAATACGCATTTTGTAAAAGGAAAATATTTAGTTAATATGCATATTTTGTAAAAGGAAAATATTTAGTTAAAATGCATTTTGTAAAGGGAAAATATTTAGTTAAAATGCATTTTGTAAAAGGAAAATATTTAGTTAATACGCATTTTGTAAAAGGAAAATATTTAGTTAATATGCATATTTTGTAAAAGGAAAATATTTAGTTAAAATGCATTTTGTAAAAGGAAAATATTTAGTTAATACGCATTTTGTAAAAGGAAAATATTTAGTTAATATGTCTACCACTCATTTTTATATCAAAACTAGATTAACTGAAAACCACAAAGATCACTGATAAGCACAAGGATTAAAATGACATACTAATATTATACCGTTACAATAAACGATCGAACGAACCCAACGAACTTGCTAAAGCTGTTGGTACTCCTGTTTTCAGGACGAAAAAACGAAACGAACTTCAACTTGTTTTGGTAAATAAATTGACATTTCGCGGTATCGGGATTATTTTGGAAACAAATTAGTGTTTTTCGTGCGTTATTTATAAACAAATTGATCGGTGGTAACATAGAAATGTTCGGAAAATAGTGGCGGTTTGTTAATATTCAAGTTTTTCAGTGTCGTGGCGGGGTTTCGAAACATTTTGCTGTCTGGAGTTGATACGGGTCAAGTATTAACTATTTTTTTTTATATCTCGAAAACGGGTCGAGATAGATTTTTTTCTTTATTTTTCCCGTATTTAGGACAGCAAAATGCTTCGAACCCCGTTCCTTAAATTTGGGGGCCAAGTTATGGGTATCTCCCCATTTTCCCGTATTCAAACTCATTTTGTAGCGCCACAAAAACGTGTGGCGTACATTGTATCTCGGCCTTTACTCTCGTATTTCCCAGATTTTTAATTTCATCCGCTGTGAACTTCATCGAGTAGAAATCGGATTCAGATATGAATGATCTTCAAAGTGTCCTTTCGCTTTGGAAGTGACATAACATCATATGTAGTTGAGACCTTAATTTCCTTGATAGGTGTAGTTTCGAACAGTTGAACCATTCAGATAGGTAGTCCAGCCACGATTGTTGGAACTTTAAGATATTAGTAGTCTGTCAATATTAAAATCTAACGAATAATTGCAAATCTGATAAGTCATCTACCTTTTTATTAAATTCTTTTCGAGAGTGTAAAATATGGAGTAAGCAATTTGAAAATACGTTAAAAACAGAAAATAATTTTTTTTAAAATTTATTTGGTTGCATGTTACTAATTTTCATCTGCATCAAAGCTACAGTTCTCAACAGTAATAGTCATCGAAGATATTGTCAAAGAATATCGATATCAACAAGAAGGGACACTTTAATACACTCTCAAAATTCCAACCCATATGCAAGCTCTCGAAAATACACTTTCCATTAAATAAAGCAGCTCAGAGCTACTAACTCTGTAAATACCTATAAGAAATATAGAGAGAGAAATAGTCCCCAAAAAATTCTCACAGATAGCTTTTACAGCGTAAGCTATAAACTGAAGCTTTTTTTATGAACGCTTTTTTAAAGGCGCCCTGGATTGATGCACTAGTACTAGGTCGCTCAATTTGACCTCCCCTCGCAATGTTAAGTTATAGGGAAATGCCGAATCGGAGAAGGAAGAAGAGGCAGGTAGCACACACCGAGTATAAATACGGAAGAGTTTGTTTACATTTTTTCATTGTGCATTTTTAAAGGCGCCCTGGATCGAACATTATTGTGTGCTTCGCTCGCTTTGCGGAAAGCACCAGGTGGTCTTGATTTGTTCGTAAATGTGAACAAGCTTAAAAAAAGTGCTTTTTAAGACGGAATGAATTAAATTAAATAAAATGTGCTTTAGATAAATGATGGTTAAGCATAATATAATGTGTTTGGTGTGTGGCTGTGGAAAACGCAGTGTGTAATGTGTTCATAGAAAAGTTTTGTGGTAAAAGATTTTTGTGAGGAGCACCCTGCAAGAGTGTTCCACCACTCGCCCCAAATTTTTGTCTTTCTCTCACCTTTGCCTTCTTTATTACTATCTATTTCTAGCAAAAATTCCCACTTCGTTCCTGTAACGGTACCAAGGTCGAAAAAGATAAGGAAAAACGTCACGAGTGTCCCCTCTTGTTATAGATACTCTTTGATATTGTTGTCATCTACGCACTACTACTACTAAAATATACTGTCGAATTCTATATAACGAACTAGTATATGTCATTTATGTTTGTTCGTTATAGGGGAAGTTTGTTATGTCATATAGATCGAATTTTCTTTTGAACAGTTGAATGAAAACAAAAATGTTCAATTTACTACGTGTTCTGCAATTAGATAGAACCTTTTTGTTTTAACCCGCGATTGTGCTAAACATTCTATTAATAGTTAGAATTCAAACAATCTAGCAACATCACTCAGACACTTGAAAAGTAGAATTAAAGTTAACAAAGAATTCCTCTCTTTTATTCCGTCTGAAAGTCATAGCCAAAACAATGTTATAGGCTTAAAGTTTTATATTTTTTAATTACAAACCGTAGATAGAAATAAAACGCATATCAAACAAACGCTTTGAAAAGATGTATGATGCAAAAAATAAACCTTGACGCTCGACTGTGATGTTTTTTATATGATTACAAAGAATCTCGTTTGTATCACGTTTCAACACATAATTATTTCTGAAGAACCAATATAACTCGCCTCTACTACACTTTTTGTTTTAAGTTAATGGAAATAAGACGTAAGCGCACAATCCTCACATAAATAATCATTGAAAGCCTCGTATCTGCCATCCAAAAATATATTAAGTTCTAGTTCGAGAGCAGAACCAAGCCTGAACAAAAAGTAGTTTAGTAGGGTTCCTTTGCGTGAGACTTTCTTGTAAATAGTCTAAATCACCTTAGGTTGGTATGAAACATAAGTACATTTATTAATTCAGCCGTTGATACTTCCTCTTGCAGGTAAAATTAAAAGATTCTTTTAAAGTGGTATTTAATTACCACTATTGACTTCTTAAAATTATTATTTAGTGACTTAGAACATGTTTCCGAAAATTAGTTCTTTGCCGCTTAGTTGGAAAATTTTCAATTAACACAAGCAACTTTTCACTGTTAAATTGAGATCAATCAACGATCAGGTAATTCTTAAGGAATTCTGCTGGGAAACTAAGAAGCTAAAAGAACAGCAAATTCATTGAGTTTCGATAGTCCTACATCTAATTCCAATTACGGTCATATTTGCATAGTCTACTATATACCGTGTGTAGAAAAAGGTCGATTATCTTACCAAAATGTGAAAACATGCTGTGATCTCAAAAAATTCATTGCCGCTGATGTTTACTTATAGTTTGAATTTTTCTGTCAAAGAATTAATGGAAAAAATTAGAACTCGATAGATACGGGGCTTAATAACAACAGAACTATTTAAGCGACATTCGGAATGCTCAACTGCGACAATATTAATATTTTAATCTGTTAAGTGTAGTGGTTTCTATGACTTTCAGGAGGTATTAATTTAAAATCTATGTATGAATAGGTATTATAAGCGTTTTTGAATTGAATCGAAGTGGAAAACCAAAAGTATTACTATATTGGAAAATGAGCAAATTTCGTCCAGAAATTTCTCCCAAATATTCTTGATGTGTATAAAGAAATGATTTGTGGATCGAGTAAAATTCTAAAGAAAAGCAATATTTAATCGAATATTGACTTTTATTAGTTCTCTAAATTCATATTTTAAATAGTTGTAAAAAATACTCACATTTCTGAAGAAGGAGACCTATTAAATGTATAGATAAATTAAACTTGGACTGCTTGTAAGAATGAAGGTATTCGTAAGACGGTATTTGTTAAGAAAAACCATTTTATAAGCTTTTTACTATTTATACAAATGTTCTATGTGGTAAAATTTTCCAGACAGAAACTTGAGATGTAGCGAGATAGACAATTGTTTATTTTATTTGCATTTTAAATGTCCCAATTTTTTATATATAATACTGTAAAATGTAAACAACATTTTAAATAAAAGAAAAGAAAGAAAATAAATATTTTTTTATTAGTACACAATTCTTTAACCTCTATACTATCACCGTGGTTAAAAAAAAGGGGACTTTTGACCGTACAGGGCTGTTCTGTTGTCCGATTGTAATACTTTTTTCGATTGGTAGAAATTTCATTGATATTCTATATAATTTGTGGCGTCCATTGACATTTTTAGTAATCTCAGCGTTTTGTCAACGTCTTTTTTTCGTATTGAATGACGTTGTATGTGACATGATATCTTCGCTATCGAGTTGAGGAAAATCAACTTTCATAATAGTCTGAGCGTCAGCAGCATAAATGTCACTGGCTTCAATCGTCCGGTTAATTTAATGAAAAAAATAAAGCTGGCAGTGCGTAGTGGTCTGAAATCCCGAAAACGCGGTATTTAGTCAATTTTCGAAAGTAGTCCTTTGTATCCAAAAGGTACATTGTTCTGTCCGAAATTCTACCATTCGTTCATGTGCAAGGTCATGGTACACCCTCAAGGTTACCCCAATTGTAGCAGTAACACATATTTATTACGTATACATGGAGGATTGAAGGATCGGAAGATCGCAATTCGATGTGCATCTATGACCACACCGGATCGAAAGATTGAAAGCTCGAAATGTGGCCGAAGTGCCAGATAACGATTTAAATTTTTCCACCTTATTTCTATTTGGTTGCAATTTTTGGTATTATAACCTTTTTTTACAGTTCGGTTTCAATATTTTTGGTAGTTTTCCGTCAAGAAAATGTCTCTTGCATAATTTCGAGGAGAGCAAGGGTCTCCTCATGCTTCCACAAATTATAAATTTATAAATTCAATCACAGATTACTTATTTATTTACTGCCTTTGCGAGTCACTGAGTCAACGAATTTGAGCTGCCAGAGCTATTTCGACCCCTCGATCTCCGTCCATATGCGATAATTTCGATTCGATTCAGATTGAGAAGTTGGATCGGATCGAGTCGATCTCGTTTTGGTTCGATCTGCGTCTACATGACATTTAACTGGATTGAATCCGCATTGAATCCCCGCATGTATACGTCGTAATTATGATGTAGTTTATTTGGTTCAGCGTTTAAGGCGGTTTTTCCGAGATCCATTGCAGACATTTCTTTTCCACAAATAGTTCATAAAATCGCCCTTTTTTGAGAGTGCTGAGTCCGATTCTGGGGTTAGTTTTTACACCGGGGTTGAGGGGGTTGAATTGAGGGAATAGGTTTTCCTTAATTATCATAAATTACGAGAAGAATATATTAGCAAATTATGTATCGTTTCACATATTTTAGGAATCGCTAAATCAAGTTTTGGGGTTATTTTTTACCTAGAGGGTTGAAGGGCTGAAGATAGGAGGGGTAGGTTTCTCTAAACTATAGTTAGTCATAAGATTTGTAGGACAGAAGTATCTGTGCCTGCCGGAAGAGTTGGATTCTCAGTGCCTTATTAACGACATCGATCAATATCTCGGTTAGTAGAGCGACGCTTTGGCGGAGAAAGAAAAGATTTGATTTGAGCATTTTTCTGAGAAGATGACAAAAAACAATTTGATGGCTCAGTGACAATTTTTAAATAGCTACGTGTATTCGTAAATTCTAAAACTAAATATTGGATATAGGTTATTTTATTAAATATATTCAATCGTGCTCAGCGGATGAATATTTTTAGAATTAACAGAAGAACTCTAAACATATAAACAAAATTTACAAATAAATCTCCTTTCTGTCCCTTTGCAGCTTCGAATAAAAGCTTTTTCCGGCCCAATGTTGGGATATCGAAGGTGGTGCGTTTTGGGTGCTCTGAAGCGAAGTGGCGCTTCTTATCGTATTAAGGTTTTTTGGTTTCTTTGATAGACCTCGAGTTTTCGCTGCCATCTTAATAAAAGACTCTCCAAGTTTTCAGCTGAAAATTCAACCACTCCTGTGAAGCTAAAAAACAATTAAAATTTTATCTGGACACTATTTTCAAGTGGGTACGAAAAGACAAAAAATTGTCAACGAATAAAAAATGGTCAAGATTTCGAAGATTTGGTGTGGATAATAGATTATCTTCACATGTAATTCCTGCGATGATGTGGGTAATTTAATGGTCATTGCTTAGATTATTATTATGGCAGAAGTAAAGATATTTTGGATATGTGCAGGCTTAAAGAAAACAATAAGTTACATTGACAATATTACTTTTTTCTATACGTCTAAAATAAAATATTGAACAAATACGTACTACAAAGCTATATACAAAAACAAAAACACTCTAATAAATTTATTTCGAAGTACGGACGGTTCAAGAAGATCCTTTAAAGGATATTAAAATTTCTAAACTAAAATAATTTAATAAATATTGCGCGCTAAGAAGCGCATAGGAGGACGTTGATGCCATCATGCTTCACTTATTTAGATCACAGATGTATTTTCGCCAGTCGACGGTTCATTGTTAAGTACGATCGCATTACTTTCGCCAAGAGGGGCTGCATTCATAACGAGATTTTCGACAGATCGAGAATTTTTGCCTCGTATTGAGGAGGTCCTTAGTACACTGTCCATGCAGGTGGCTATAGCCGAAACGCTTCTTTCATGTCGATGGGATGTTCGCAGAATTTGTGCAACATCAAAAGCGGTGAAGTTAGTTGTGTTACGTTGTCTTGGCTCAATAGCTGAAGTCGGTCTCCTCTCCATCGACTGTGTCCGTTGTGTACTACTATTATATAGAGGTCTTGGACCAATTTCCAGGTTTGGATCAATTTCAGTGCCTGATGGGTCGGATAGTACAGTTGAATATTCTGGCGGCAGACTAGAATCACGAATTCCCATTGAATCCTGACCAGCAGGAGTTGTTATAGACGGTCGAGGTCGGCTAGGTTCACCCAAAAATCTATAGTAAAACTAATCAGTTTACACCAAGTTTTGTATAGGTTTTCTCAAAAATTCTTACCGTCTTACACTCCTTCGAATACTTTGTCTCAACAGTTTTGCCAACCTTGCACCTGTTGCAGTGGTATAGGAAGGCGGTGGTGTATATTTGGGCGGGGCATCATCTTGAACGGGTTGCGATTCCAGATTCGACAGCTGAGCACCAGGAGACACTTGGGGAGGAGTTGGTCTTTCATTGTTTGTTTGACTCCTCCGGTGTGGTGGAGGTGTCTGCGTTGGACGATATAAAAGTTGTATTCTCTATAAAAAAAAAAAAAAAAATATTTTAGTTGAATTTCTATGGATTATGCACATTTATTCTCACATCCAAAATATCAGGCGGTCCACTCGTGAGATATCTATAAATCTGTACGAAAGATATAAGAGGTACCAGCAGCAGAAATCCAATTTGGACCAAACCACCAATTTTTCTCGTTAATAAATGGAAGTAAGCAGCACCCCTCCAATGGAAGAATTGATTCGATAGGGAAATTTTATACTGCACAATTGCCAAAGCGATTAATCCTATCGGGAGAAGGACGTTCCAAGAAAGTGCCAAAAAGGCGGACATTGAGCCAGCCATATGAAGATCATTAACCAATACATCTCCATTGTACGGTCTGCCACGTATCAAAAAAACAGCCAAAATTTGGGCAGTCCATAGTATTAAAATCCACCAGGATCCTCCAATGATCAGATCAAGGTAGTGAATTATGGACAGCCCCATTTCAGTTGCAAAGGGAATTCCCAATAAAAGACCAGTCACACAACTGAGTAGCACAGAGCTTGTCGAATTTCCTAAGGCACTTGATATCGGCTTCCACATGGCACACAGCTGGGCCAATCCAAACATTAGGAACATTAAATATGTTATAACACTCCATACAGATGAGATATACTCTTGCGTTGCAACAGCTGCCGTTGCTGGGAATAATTCGGTAACAAGCCTCAGCGCTTGGTATCCACTTTCGTGGTATGAAGCGGTTTGTTGACGGCGATAGGTTTCACCTAGAACACTGGAATAGTGTGGAGTCCACTTTAGGGGTATGGATAGGTGACTCGGTAATGATGGAGCTTGCAAGGAAAACAAAAAAATGTACGTGTCGATGTGTTCTGCAATCCAAAAAATAGTATTAACAAATTTTCCGAAAAATTAAGCAATGTTCTTACCAAATGATCCTGGAAAATATTTATATTTATTATTTTCTAGAATTTGAACGCAAGCATAGCCAAAGAGGGCTGCTAATGATAGCCCAAAAAGTGTCAGTAGAACGACAACTATAGCATCTCTCCGTAGAACAGTTTTTCCTTCACATTTTTCAGACGTTCTGCTTGATATTGCGATCACTGACGGTCCAAGCAGTGTCCAAGTAAGAAAAGTCTCTTGGGCGGCTGCAATCCAAGTTTTGGAATTTACTAGGAAGTCTTCGAAATCGGAAGCTTGGAAGATATTCTGTTTTAAAGAAAAAAATAAGTAAGTATGCAAGTATCTAAGTATAAGTATATTTATGACTTAAAAAAAATTATGTATAAGTAGTTGGTGAAATTGGATATTAATCATGTAATAAAGATTATAAACAACATATTATATGGTAAAAGAAATGAGCTTTTTCAGATCAATTAAACGATGACTTGTCTCGATTTACTTTATATTAAATGCATACAATACTTGAGTGACTTATGAAGAGTAACTATGAAAATAGAAATTATTTGGGTTTGCATGTATCGCCTTGATCAAAAAGTTTCAGGAAGACCACCCTGTGGTTCTGTCAGTCACCCGATTTGAGTTTTTTGATTGAGTAAGGTTGCCACATCTGTCATTAAAATTCCCGCCAAATTGCAGTGTTATAGCATCTCATTTGTAAAAATGATGCCGTCTTAAATACTTCTGCCTCTGTGCGTGTTTCCATTTTTTGCGACTTTGGATCAACGCGTTTGTATTAAATTTTGCGTTAATAATGAATTCAACGGTGTGAAGACCTTGGAAATGTTGGATAAGTGTTTCGGCAACGATAATAATCTATCGAAAACAAACGTTTATGGGTGGCACGAACGCTTCAAAGGTGGGCGTGAGGCTGTCGAGGCCGACATCGAAAACCGAAGAAAACATCGATAAAATCAAAGAAATGATTGTCGAAAACCACGAATTGACCAATAGAGAGCTAGCAAACGGCTTGAACATGGCTTATGGATCCGTTCGCTGCAAAGCTGGTGCCAAAAGAACTGAGTTTCATGCAAAAAAGAGATCGCGTTGACGTCACGAAAGTCATGATTCCAATCCAATATTCATCCAATATTTATCCAATGCATAATTACTGGAAACGAGACGTGGGTTTATGAGTATGACTATAAAAACCGCTCCAGGTAACGTGTTTTAGCAGCCAAGAGGAGATAATAGAAAAATCGAAGACGGTTCTGATGGCTATACCGAAAAAGGAGGACCTAAAAATGTTTCGAGAATTGGATCAAGCGATGGCATAAGTGCGTTGCAGTTGATGGAGAACACTTTGGAGAGGACATTGTCTATTTCGATGAATAAGCTTGTATTTTTAATTTTCTGAATAAATTCCTGAAACTTGTTGATCAACGTGGTATATCCATTATCTGAAATATATCAATGTAATATACTTGAAATAATTTTAGTTGATCATCTTCACATGAATTCACATTCGTGAATTTTTTTTTCAAATTTTTAAAAGCACCGGCTTTTAAAATTGCAGGAGAAAACGCAATCCAAATAATTTTAAACGATGAATGGACTTGGAAATGAGACGTCAAAATAGAGAATGTTATATGATCTGTTTGATCTCATTTCAAAAGACCTATTCAATTATTCCCATTTTATTAATTTTGAAAAAAATAAGTTATGTGATTACTTTTCACTATGAAGGCAACTAAAGACAAATGTTTTTGTTCTTTTTCTTCATGAATACGAATACTAAGAACGTATTTTTATAAAATTCCGACACAATACGATAGTCGTATAAACTGATGAAGAGAGACAAGGAGTTTTGATAGAATGTATTGGGAAATCTTGAAGCACACCGAAGTTTTTCTCTCTCACAGGAACATTTCGTAAGCAGACAGTTTAGAAACTTTGTTAAATGAGTTATTTCTTGGTCTTCTCGAAAAATTATACAGAGATAAATTAAATTAAAAGTAGTAAAACACTTAGTAGGTACTAAACGCGTGAATTGTATACAAATTTCTTTTGAATTTGTTTACTGAAAATGTTTCCACTTCCTGGTAAAATGCACCTATTAGCCCTATACCTGTTAAATAACATTATCTTTTATCGTTTGCGTAATAATAATCGTAATAATCAAATAGAGTAGAAATAAGTTAATACAGGACAATAAAAGAAAGTTAATATCGGACTCGCATATATTAGGGTTTTGTAGTCACTTGATTTTGTATGTAGTAGCACTTTATACCGCGACTTCGGGCACGGCCAATTAAGCTCTTTGCCAAGAACGGAATCAAATAAATAATTTCGGTAACGTAAAGTCAAATTATATCTTAAATATAAATTACCATGTTATGCGAAATATATAAATATAATAACACGACAGAATTATATAAAACAAAGAGGATGGAAATTCTGGAAGGGTCTTCTATTACATAACAAAGTTTTAGGAAGAAAGGGTTAACGATTGTAAATTGCATAATGTACAGTTATAGAAAAACATAATTCTTATAACTTTTTCACATTTTCTTTTAACAAGTCGTTGGGAAATTATTTCATGAAATCTTTTCGTTTAAAAATGATTGTAAGAAAGCACGTTTCGTATTTATAACGCCACCATAAAAATGATATGTCTAGAAAACTAGTCATTCCAGCAGATTACAATATATAACGAAAGTGTTGAAATTTATAAACATGAAACAATCACTCATGTTTAAGAGGACTTGACACACCCAAAAGTTGAAATTTTTTTTTGTTGGAAAATTGGAAAATTTAAGGGGAAAAAAGAGATATATTAATTGAACTTTGCATATTTATTTCTCAGTCTTCAAACAATACAATAGATTCTTCCAGACTTTTTTTTGGCTGGTGGCATTTTTTCAAAAACACCTCAAAAAATCACGGTGCGCGCGATTTTGAGTCACTGGAACTCTCTGAAGGGTTTTAATTGGTATGAGCCCTTAAACCTATAATTTGGATGGCTTCAGGGGAAAACTGATTTTAGCTTGTTATCAATTAATTAATCAAATAAAACCAAAAATCCGGTTTTCATGCTAGTGATGAGACTGATTTAAATTCAAATCAATAGCATTCCACTATTCCACAATTGCCCGTTTTAAGTCCTCAACGGAATTGTATTGGTAACAATTACACCCGGCGAACTAAAACTCCCCAGAGATTCTCAATTGGATTGAGCTCAGGAAAGCATACTGGCCACTTCAAAACCTTATTCAAATTAGGAGAAAACCAGGACCTGGTTTCGCGGCTGACATGGATACGAGCATGTGTTGCAGGATTTTCCCGAATGAAATGAACTAAACTCATCTGGAGCACATCCGTGCAATTCCAAGCAACCGGACACAGAAATTGCGCCCCAAATCACCACGCTTCCGCCGCCAAAGTTTCTGTTGGAAAATCATTTTTTTTCATATGATAATATCACCTATTTGTTTTGTTTTAATTTTAAAAACTGAAGATTATAGTTCCCCAATTTCCATTCATATTTTTTCATGCGAATTCCACTCTACTTTGTTTATGGCGCTCTTATAATCGAGCAGTGGCCTTCATTATTGTATATTGTATATTTTCGTTGCGACTCAACACTCTCCACAACGTAGAACGCGAAGCAGGTGTTCGGGCTAACTCTTTTAAGTCTCTTAAATTCTTGCTAGAGTTACTTGTTGTACGCAAAATACGGTTTATTTTTTATTTAATTTTCAAAAATTGTTGGACAATTCTATGGCTCCGTCCAAATCTTCGGGTAATTTGACGAATACCAACATTTTCTTCTCTAAAAGCAAGAATTTTACATTTTTCTAAATTTGTAAGGCCTGTACCACGTTGCATGATTACTAAAATTACTTAAATTAACTTTACCAATGCCAATTATGCAGCGAGAGTATCCTCAATAACGTTTTTCGGAAGTGGCATTATAATTATGAAGGACTATTTTTTCCCAAAAAACGAAGAATGCAGAGGTGGGTTGACAATTAGTGAGTGAGTTTTTTTTTGCTCATGAATTTCATCATTTTCGTTCAATGTTGTGTTCCGCTAGAATTAATAGTATTATAGAAATATAATAGAAATCTTAAATTTTTTAGTGGCGTTATAAGTATAAAACACACTTTAATTTCTAATGAAAGTGTGTGTTATATTAAAAAATTTTGTCACATGTTTGTAACGGACGGTTTTTTGGAGTTTAAAGGGATAAGAGGATTTCTATTTCTCTATGAGACCGGTCCGATGGATTGGCTTTATCCATTAAATGAGAAATGGATCAGCATAAAGCCTACTTGACTATATGTACGTTGATGCCGATATAATGAGACGATGACTGAGTTTGAACGAATGAACGGACTACCACCGCGATGAGAAAGCATCTCCAAGAATAACGTAAAAACACCTACCTGTACACTCGAAAAGTCAATGATATACAGAAGTCTGGAGCCAATAATAACAAGCAGTGCCAGTGGAAGTAGTGTTAATCCAAGGACGACTTTACCAAAAGATTTGAGACCCTTACAGAGCACTATGAAGACAATCGACCATATAATAGCCAGGTTGAATGCCAGCTAGAAAGAAAGATATTAGACAACATTGAATGTCCTTTAGACAGCAAACACAGATTTTCGACATAAATTGTCGAAAAAGACTCCAGACTCATAGGGCTTACCTGGAACCTGACGCCTCCAGTTTCGACTCGTCGCCCCAAGCCAAGTTGCCACCGCTGAAGGACAATTCCATTGAAGTAGTCGGCTACTGTTTCGGTTAAATTATATGTTCCATTTCCAGGTCGTCTATAGATAGAAAAGGGTTCCTGCCATCGATACCTCTCGTTGCGAGATATAAATGAATCTCGGAAATATACCAGGACCCATCCAAGGCTAATGGTAGTGTACAGTGCTATAACGCACTGTGTTAAAAGCAGTGATATTCCAATTCCTTTGCATATGGGACTTATCTTCCACATTGATATAGGGCCGCATTTAACTTTTGCGCCCATGCACATCTGTAACCAAAGCATTGGGATCCCGAAAACGATGGACAGAATGAGAAATTGAAGCAAAAAATTTCCTCCGTAGCTGATGGTTAGGATGGCAAAGCGGGAAATGTTGAATAATCCTAAAGTGCAGCACAATAGCGCTAGAATTCGGCTAAATCCATGAGGCCACTGAGAGTTGTTTCCTCCATTTCTAGGAACTTGAATGTTATCTGGATCTAAGGGGGAGTTTCCGGTTGCCTGATTGCTGTGTAAGGTATGATTAAAATTGAATTTTGGCAAAGGCATTTTCGCGTTTCGTATGGGAAATGGCTTAGTCGATTTAGGTGAACATTTAGTATGACGAAATGATGATAGAATTCTTATTTCGAATCTTTGGAATACCGGACTTAAAAAGGGAAGGAAATATAAAATTCAAATATACTATCATATCATGCGGTTAAATTAACTATTATGGTCGAGTAACTTTACTTAACATCCTATAATTTATTAATCTTCTTTTGCAACTATTTGTAATCGATGCGACACTTTAGGTTTAGTGTATACAAACGGGTTAGTGTGCATAAACGCATTAGCTTGAATGTTTGTTTCAAACTGGGGCTAAGTAAAACATGAACATGAAAATAAGAATTCCGCATTTGGGAACTCGACTCGATTACGATTTGAGCCGATAACGAGGGAATTTGGTATTTGGTAACGCGATTTCGAAATCGAGCATTCGTTTGTATCGAATGTTTAAACGATAAGGTTGCAGTCAATGAATGCGGAGTCGATTTAAAATAAAGCGATAGCAAGTGTAAGTAAATTTGCTTTTTGTTATTAAATTGAGTGTGTTTTAATTAGTTAATTTCCAAATATAAACGCAGGCACAGTTTGTATTGGTTTTTAAGTCGACCCGATCGTTTTCCTAAATGCCAATCGAGAGGACAGTCGAGTCAAAATTCGATTCGTTTCGACCAAGCAAAAACCTTAGATCATGGAGAATAAAACAAGACATAAGTCGGGTTAATTGATTTGTTGATTGATAATTGAATTTCCTGATGTGTTGGTAGCCTTCTCTGTTGCAGTTGTGCGTCCAGTACATGCGGATATTTTCATCAAGATAGAAAAGGAGCACTTAATGCAAAATAAACAATGATACGACCAACGACCGGCGAGCGACGGGTACGTAAGACGACACAACGAGAAAGCTTATCGAACATAGGGTACTATGTACATCTAAACACATTGACGCGACACGAGCTATGTGCCGTCGAAAATAGATCCGATTCTATTTTGCTCGTAATACGTGTCAACTGTTAAAAATTAAAACAGACAAAACTTTTAATGAATGTAGTTTATTTCTTGGTTTTGACAAGTATCAGTTATTTTCAAATTTGAATAATCTAGGGAAACATATTTTTGAAGGCAAAAATAAATTGTTGTATCGTTTTAGGAAAGAAAAATGTTCGAGGGAAGAGGCACGGGTGATCCCTTTCCTATACCATCTTTTTTTATCCAGGCTACAAAAAGCACGACATGACAGAGAGTGCCTGGAGAGCAATATCGGGGAAAGTGAGCGCAAATGGTTATTTAACTTTTCACTAAATACGATTTTAAGTAAATGTATAATTTGATAAAATCGGTATGCAGAAACAAGTGGAAAATTATGCGCGACCACTTTAAAAGATTAAGTGGGTACATGGGTTTCCAAATTTGAAAAAATCGATTTTTATTTTTTTGTTTCATTTTAAAGTATATCCTAACAAGAGTATTTTCTCAAAGTTTCAAATCGATCGGAGCAAAACTCTAAGAGAGCGAGCGATTTCCCCCACTAAGCTCTACCACCTGCTCGAACCGTATTTAAACTTCAAACGCGTTTTTCTCGAAAACACATTTTTTAAGTCGGTAGTCACGATTACTTAAAAACTATTCCACCGATCATTCTAATACTTTGCATACTTCTTCTACATAGTATTCTCTAGGGGGTGACCTAAGGATTTTCTTTTTGGTGCATTACAACTTTACTTATGTGGCAAAATATATTGATTTTTTATACCGAAAAATGATTTTTTAGCGCGCAACGCCGCCAAAAATTCAAATTTCGATTTTTTAACAAATCCTTCGGTCACCCCCGAGCTATACGCGTATACTACAAGAAAAAAATAATTTTTTTTCTTTCAGATAAATCTAAAGCAAGATATCATGCCTACCGCATTTTCACTAAGTTTTTGAAAAATAGCCACCAGAGGGTCAATTTTCAAAATTTTCAAACAAAAATTTCACAAAATATGGTTCAAATGTTGCTTTTTTCAATAAATAATAGTTTCAATATAATTGTATTTATTGCACCATTAAAAAATGTGTCCAAAGTTTAGTCATATAAGACCCATGTACCCCCTTAAGGGGGGGGTAAGGTATTAAAATTTTTTTTTCGATTTTTTTTTTTTATTTTTCTAATCGAATGCATAATATCTCAAGAAGATTGTGTTAAAATTTCAAGTCGATCGGGGCAAAATTGACGAAGTTATGAGTATTTCAGCGTCCGAATTTTATCTTGAATACTTCAGTACGCAAAACTTTAAAGCGTTTTTCTGAGACTTGTCATTTTTGAAGTCCGTGCCCACCATAACTAAAAATCTACTGGACCAATCGTTTTGAAATTTTGCACAGTGTTTCTTCACATAATTCCCCAGGTATTGTCGAGAGCTTTTTTTTTTTTTTTCATTAATTATTAATTTTACAACAGCAAATTAGCCGTTTTTTTTAGCGAAAATCTGGTTTTTGGCTTCCAAGTGCTACGAAAAATCGAAAAATCGAAAAAAAAAAAATTCCTCTCGTGAATACCTCGACAAACATCTCCTTTAACGAATGCATTTTGATTTTTTTGTTTCAGATGATTTGGTTGCGAGTTATGATGGGCACCGCAAAACAACTTTTTCTCGAGGCGCCTCCGGAGATTCACTGTCACTCGCTCAATTTTTGATATTTTGCAATTAAAATTTAGGAGAATATTGTTCTAATGTTACATTATCATGTATGGATCGACTGAATAAACTAACACCATCTGTATTGCCAAAAAAAAATCTTGAAAACATGCCTTTTTTTTACCGAATTAACCTTACCCCCCCCTTAAGCAGGAAGCAAGCAACAGCACATTTCCTGAGTTTAAGCTGCTATTTTGAACAGCTATCGTTTTTAAGAAGCTGCCCAAATCAATATTCATTAGTAATATTAGTCATTTTATGAAATTAATTTAAAAAATTTGTTTACAGAACTATTAGCAGTTTAGTAAGCTTGCCGGAAGACACATTTTTTAATGACAGGCCTTCCACCTCTGCCTCTTTATCTTCACGGACTTTCAGCATTCCACCCACATCCCCATGGGTATACCTTAGCCCGGCGTCGAGCTGCCCATTAGTACCCTCTAGTATCCCCAGCGGAACCGTTTAATCCTCTACATCATCCCAGCCGTTAAACCTTCCATCCGCTACCTCATCAAGACACCAGTATGAGTCAAGGAAGAGGCCAAAGCAGGATCAAAGAGAAAACATCGTAAATGAGTTTTCTAATTTTAAGATTTTTAAGGCATTTGGAACAAAAGTCGATAGCGCCAATATTCCAGATAGTGTTAAGAATAAGCTGGAATATGAAGTGAATAAATTAATTTTCGAAACAATAAATAGATACGTGGACTAATTTAAAGAAATTAAAAAAGCAATATGTGTTATTCATTTTAGTTAAATTGTGAATAATGTTATGAAAAAAAAGAATTTTAAACATAAATGATTTGTATAATAAATGGATTTCAACTGGCTATTTTCTTATTATTTTACAAGGAAACATTTGCACATTGGAATCAAACAAATTTCAGTGTTACCATAAATATATTTCAAGCAATAATTTTTTTTTATAAATTAACTAAAATCAAGATGTATAATAATTTCGGTTGTACGAATATTTTTTCAAATAAATTTAAAAAAAATCTCTTGTTCTGATAGCATCTGCAGCTGACCGATTACTCTGCCTAAACCTTGCTGATTGAAGGTTTAAACCTTCATTACGCCATCGACCGAGGTGTATTTCATTATTTTCTTCAAAATCGACGTAATCACTTTGAAAATAATGTTAGTTTCCGTGGAATTTCAGAAAATTCTGGAGGACAACTAAAATCCCAAACACATTTTTAATTATATACCGGCCGCTGGACAATTTTTTTATTAAAATTCGTCTTATCGGGACTCAGATTTCTTCCAGGATATGGCCGCATCAAATTTCGTTTCAATGGAAACGCTGCTCGTGATGTATTCCTGAGAGTTGAGTAGGAGATGGTTTAGGCAGAGTGTCGTTCAGTAGTTTTCGCCCGAAATTAGAATTAAAATGCCGCCATTATTTTCGCTGCCATAGGCACCTACTTCAACGGCCACAATAGAATAGTTTGCATCACATATAGTTAACAATACAACACTAAAGCGTCCTTTATAGTTATAATATAAGGAACCGCTGTTAGGTGGGCAAGTGATGTATATGTGCTTACCATCTATGGCTCCCAAACAATGCGGCATTTTCTTTCGGACTTCAAATTCTGCGGATATTTTAATCTATTCGTCCAATGGAAAAGCTAAATACATATATGGAATATAATGTATCCCATATTACTGAGCAGGTCTCAAGCACAATTTTCCTTACCGTAGACTTATAGGAACATGCTAAAACCTGCATAGAGCAACCGTAAGCTAAGTACCTAAAGTACCTTCCTTTGGGTTAGAACTTTTAATCTTTGTTTAGATATATGAACTTACATTAGTGTAATTGCCAGACGATTTCCTGACGAAATAGGTTCTCTTGTGGAATACTTCGCTAAGCCGTCAGACAACAGTGTTAAGAGTAAATTAAATTGAGTTGCATCAATCCTCGTTGCTTTACTACTTTATTGAAGTGTTCTGGGTCGGTACCTTTCATGTCGCGAAAATTTTGTTCATAAAGTGCAAGCTGCTTTCTGGTAGCAGACAAATCCACACATTTTATATTGGATGCGATAGTCTCATCAAAAGAAGCATTTCTTTGGATCCAGAGGCAGACGTTCTCGCATGTAGCAGAAGGCGCACAGTTTGTTAGATGTAAGCTTTTTGATTTGACCGAGGTACAGGCGCTCAGAACCGGCGTATCACAAACATCCAATGATTCAGGATCGGGCAAGGATGACAAAACAACAGCTCGACGATGAGACTTGTCTAGGCCACCAGACCGAAGAACCTCGACATCAGCTGCAGCACGACCATCCGGGCTGTTATCCATCGGTGCAGAAGAATTGACGTCACACAGCTTGGCTATCAGATGGTCAACATTATTCAGTTTGGACTCGAGAGATTCAATCTGATTTTTTAACGAAGCGATCTCAGAATGAATGCTCGCCTTTAAGATCTTGATCTCTGATAGGATGTTCACTTCGAGATTCCTTATAGATAAAGTGATATCATTTGCGGATATCCCTGGTTTAGGAGATGAAATAGTCGTGTTTGAAAGACTTAGACGTGAAGCTGACTGAGAAGACGGTTTTGAATTGTTCCTAGTAGCACGGCCAGCCATAATTTCGAAATGTTGATCAAAAATAAATAAATAGAAACTGACACAGCACAATTGATACGATAGGATAGGCAGAAAACAACACAGATTAAGTCTGATATCACAGCTGGTATTTAGTATCACAGTATAGTTAGTATTCACAGCCAGTGATTAGCCAATTTGCAAGTGCAAGCAGAAAACAACTGATCGCCACCGCAGCTGAACTTGAACCAATTCACCAATTCTTCACACATATTTTCCACTTTTTACCAAAAATTATCTAAAATTATTTAAAAAAAACTCCACAAACGTTAAAGAAAAGTTAGCTCGATCTGTCTCGTACGACACTTCAATACAAATTTTGTCAAACTGGCAACGACAGTCGCTCGTATCATGGTATCGTGGGTAACGTAAATAAATTTTGGTCGGTCGTATCATTTTGTTTCCGGCCTAAGCCTACTGCACCCTCCAAAAGTGACATTTTTCGTATGATACCCCTTTTTTAAACTCTAATGCTCTTGACATTACTCGAAAAATTAACTGAAAATCTGATTTTTTCTTGTTCGCTGGTTTAATCCAATCATGTTCCCCACTAGAGCTTATTTGGAAGGGATACGTATACGGATTTTACACGGTATGTACTATCCTATTCTCTTTGATCTAAGGCAGAAATTGAGCCGTTTATTTTGAAATTGATTTAACTCCAAATGATCATAAAGACTATTTTACTTTACAAGAATATAGAAAAATAGTCTTTATGATCATTTGAATTCAAGCCACTTTCAAAATAAACGCCTCAATTGTAAGAGACAGTTTTTGGTTTACTTTGCTTACATTTTAATGACCTGTTTCAATAACACAGTAAGTTGGAGTGCTAAAAGTGTTAAAAAGAAATTTTAATGCAGTAAACACTTTAAGATTATACAATTATTGAATAAATTGCTATTAAAATCAGATTAAAGATATTACAGAAACTCCGATTAGTACATATAAACACAAAATTTAGCATTTAAATTGTAAATAATATTTTCCTACTTAGCGTCTATGTTTGGACCAATACTAAGTGTAATTGAGTCAAAATTTAGCTCCCTAGATAGCATGGTCTCTGACGAAATAGGAGGCGATGCACGGATGAACAGGCAAACGCCGTGCTGATTCCACAAGTGTCCATTTTTTTTTAATTTTGGCACTAAACACAAAAAATCAAATTGAATTTGAAATGAGCCCGAATTTTGACCTTTTGATCAATGTTAAGTTCACCATGAACTCAATAACTTTTGTTTACATTTTTTTTTGCCATATTGCTTATTTCAAGAGATAACTGCGTAGATTGATTAAAATGAATCACCCTATTTAACTCGATAATTGTCTATTAATCATCCGCATCTCCATAGTGACTTTTGTCCTTTGTGTGGGTCGACACAAATCATATACATAACATATGTGCATCATACTGAAATCTTAACCCAAATCGACTGGCAGCCAATGCCCAATTCCCATACAAAACGTGCGTCTTTCATGTTTTTAACATACATACCTCATAGTTCTCCTCTCCGGGCTATTGGATACCACTGAACTGGATGCAGTACTGGAAAGTAATGACACTGGACTAGGATTGCGTGATGATCCAACTGAGCTCGGCTCAGATCCTATATACCGTGGGCACTCATTAGAAGCTAAAGGTGAAACGCCTATTGCCCTGGAAGCAGGTATCACAGGAGCACTTCTGGGTCTATCGTGGTTGACGATGATCCGTTGGCTGCCGGAAGCACTCGTTTCAGCTAAAATTGATATTACCCGGGGATGGCACTCAGCTCTCCTCCCATACTGACGAGGTCGCTGACCGTTTTCATGTGATGAATGGTTAAGAATATCGTTGATAATATCTAGATGCGTCAGATCCTGCCGATAGGTGCAATCACCCTGTGATAGGCAACGCCTCCCATCTCTAGGAAGCTCCGATGAAGATATATTCCTAGGCGGTGGAGAAGTCGGTGATGGTAGTGTGGGACTAGACAGTATAATATTGTCCGATTCCGAAATATTCAGAGGCATACTTTGTGATTGCGTAAATGGGTCAACTAAACGCAACTCAGTATCTCCATTGCTCCTTTCGGCAGATTGATTTGTTAAACTCTGCTTATGGTCCGGCAGAACTAAAAGTGATGTCTTACGCATGGAGTGGCGTCGCCATGTTTTTGGATGCAAGACACGTATATCTACAATTTGAAAGAATTCCACAATTAAAATTAATAGTCTTCTTAATAAATTAGCAATGTTAAAGACACTAACTACATCGATGCTTATTTTAAGACAATAACGTCATACAACTGACCCTGGCGATTATATATGGAACAAGTTGTTTTTTAAACTGAATCTATTCGGGTGAAAGTATTTTTCATCTTTGCAAGGTGAAGTACAGGCGATTGCGGCATTTACCTTTCGGTTTGCGGATTTTGTTGCTTAGTTACCGGCAGGTGCGATGGACAAGCAAATAGGAAATCTAGAATGGTAACTTCATACTTGAGGTAAAAAGTAATTGAGGGTTGCGAGTGGTCACTGGTCACGTGCGATACAAGTGTAAAGAGGGAAAGGATGTGCATTTATTCTAGAGCGGTGTTAACGCAAACACACGTAGTCGTCTGCTGGGTTTACTTTAAAAGGAAAATTGAGGAGGAAATGTGAATAAAAACGTGTTGCATTGGTGGATGAACTTGTGGCAAGTTTCAAAACAATGAAGTGAAATATTATAACGATCAGATATAATTAATTGTTGTTCATGAAATAAAACGCAGTCTATCGTGGGAAGTCAGAACAATGAAGTTAAAAGTCTCATTGTATTGTACGGTTCACTCAATTGAACGTAAGAGTTTCAATTTGGAAAAAAAATATATAAAGAGCTCAGACCAATTTAACTCATCGTATTCTTGGACCTTACGTTAAGCAGGCGTTCTGTTTAGTCGATTTTTGGCCGAAATTATAATTGCATTTTCAAAATATCCAACTTTCCATATTTTTCAATGAAAATATATGCGCTTACAATGCAAAAGCTTGATTTATTTGTATAAATTGAATCTTTTCCTTGAAAAAAAAAACACTGGTGAATAGTACTAAAAACCAAGTTTACGCCTACCATGCTTTTGGTTGTTACAAACAAATGAATTCTGTTGATTTTTGCTCAACAGGTTGCACTAGCAAAATTAATCAAGTTTTGTTCAAGATTTTTAATAATCAAAACATTTGGTTGAATTTACTAAATTTCAACATAGCATTTAGTAATTTTTTCAATAGAATTGTTGGTTAGTTTAATGAAGCTTTGGTTAACATGTTAATCAAGCCCGCTGTGTGTGCCCCCGCACCAATTATGGCCGTTATATTTTTCTATCGTCAGAGGTAATACAAGTAACAATTTGGCGAGGTTTCATCCCTTACTAATTAATTAACCCCCAAGGGGTAAGAATTAATTTTAAGAATTTCGAAAAAAAAATTAATATCTTTTGAACGCGTTGATTGATTTGGATGGGATTTTGACATGTTATAGATGTCAATGAGGCGAACAATTTCTGGCAATTTTATCGTACAAGCATAACCTAATAAAAATCGGCATTTTATTTTTATTACGTGTCACGCCGGTGGAGAAAAAATCTGGGAAAATATTTATGTTATAAAAAACTATGTTAGGAAGCTATAACATTGGTGATTGTACCAAAATAAAAATTAAAAAAAATTAAAAAAAATTAAAAAAAAAAAAAAAATGTAACTTTATATACAGTTTTCAGTTCCGCTGATTTTTCTTTGATCACTTTAGTGACATCTGTAAGAAGTCAAAATCCCATATTAATTTTTAAAATTAATTCTTACCCCTTGGGGGTTTATTATTAAGGGATGAAACTTGGCCACATTTTTACTTGTTTTAGTCCTGACGATAAAAAAATATAACGGCCATAATCGGCGCGGGGGCACTTTACCCCTTCTTATCCCCTATGGCCTTTCGATAAATTTTGAGCCTTTTACAAGTTTTTAGTTTAGTTTCTTGCCGCTACTTTAACAAACTTTATGGTTGTATTAACCAATTATTATTTGTTTAAGAGTACACGGATCAGTTACAAACAAGTACTTTGTTATATTGCTTGAAAATGAATCATATTAATGAATAATTTTGTTACAATTAACTTAAAAGACAAAGTCAAAATTAACCAATTTATTTTTGTTCAAGCAACTAATCTTGTCATTTTGGTTGACTCAACTTAATTTTGGTTGGTTCAAATTAATTTTTTGGTTAAAAAATTAACCAAGTCGGTTTTGTTGTATATACCTTTATTATTTTTCTCAGTGTTTAAAGAACCCAAAACTTTAAAATTGATTGCTTTAATAGGTTTCAAAATAAAAAATTAGAAAAGAAAGTTGATTTTTAGGCCTTTTTCACAGCCACATAAAGCAAGAATATTTTCTTTTATTTACTGATGTCTTTTAAATTCAAAATAATGTGGGTATTTCTAATTTTATTGAATTAAAAACTCAACAACTGAGTAAAAAGTTTAGAATATCGTAAATTGAGAACAATCAAGGAATTTACTTAACCTTCTAAATTCTTTTCCCTTTTTCTAATTGAATGAAATGTTTACGGCAACTTTTACTACAGAAAAATTATTATTTTGATGAAGCAAAGTAGTTTCAACATTGATATATAGTGCTAGATATTTTGAAGCAGCAAACTGATTGAATGCGATCTTACAATGTGGGTGTAGGTATAAAACTCAATTCATATTTTTTAAAGTAATTAACAAAACAAGCATATTTGTTTTAATGTAAAATGTTGACAAAAGTTTCAGAGAATTCATAAGAGTGTACCACTTTTAAAATAGAAAATGTCATAATTTCGTGTGTAGTACACAATCTCTTTCACTACATTATTGTGTCGTTATGGTTATGCATTGCAAATTCATTCTCAAAAATTATAAATTATTAGTATACTGCAAATTCACTATTAATACATTGTAGTGTGTTCACATTAAAAAGTAAAAACATTCTACAACCTATAAAAAATGTCAGTACACTATTACTTAACAATTTCGTGTTAATGATTTTATAGTGTTCATCACCTAACAATTTGTTGATAGTAAAATTAAGTGTGCACGACCACTTAACAATTTAATGAAAGTGGATTAGGAGTGCATTAACGAAATAGAAAATTATACACAACTTTAGACAAACTTATAACTTTATTTGGCAAAGACTTGGTACTTTAAGGCTATATTCTAAAATCTGCAATAAGAAACTAATATTTAAATCATGTGCTCAGTATAAAGTTCAAAAGAAAACATTAATCAGTACACCGCATATGGGGCATAACGAAATGTAAAATTAATGCGTCTTAAAGTTATTAATCACGAGAATATTTTTAAAAACAATATGAGGTCTCTTCGACAAAACTGGATAAACAAAAAACCTCCAAGGTCTCGCGAGAACTTCTATTGTGACTCGTTCGCTTCAAAAGAAAAGAATCCACCCGCTATTTTCCAGCCATGTCTGGGTGTTATCTCCAGACAATAGCCAGAACGAAGTTTATCGAGTTCTAATATGTTATTTTTTCCATCAATTACAAGAACCAATAAACAAGAAGCAATTGGCGGGAGCCTGCTAAGTAACCTCTCAACTAATTGGCAGCGGAACGTAAATTTCGACAATTTAATGGGAACCATCAGAGGTCAAGCGACTAACGAAGACGTGATCTTGTACTTCAAAAGAAGTTTAAATTGATTTTGCAATATTTTTTTTTTTTTATTGGGAGGAGAGAACACTGCTATTACGCCAAGTGCTTTTAAATTGAGTAATTTATAGTCTCGCTAGTCATGATACAGACACCTTCAAGCGATGTAATAATCGAACTCCTGTGGAATTTTTAAATTAAATTAAAGTACAAATTGTTGAGAAACTTACTTAGAAAAATGGTAGATAATAATGCAAATTATAGAATTACACCTAAAGAATATTCTGACTTAAAGTGTTTAAATCCAACAAACTGGTATAAAGAAATATACATATACGGATAGTAAGGGATATTTGAAATAAAGCTTCTAATTAACCTACTTGTATCAAATTAAAATGTATTTTTAATTTACGAAAACTTGGGCATAGATCATTGAAACATTTCCATCTTGAAAAGACCTATGTATAGTATGTAATTGAATTTTTTAATCAAAGAACGAATAATCATTTCGTGTGCGTTACGAAAAGATTCTCTTATGAAAGTTTACGTTATTGACGTACATAAAGCATTTAAAATTAATGCAATACGCGCCAATCCAAGGATGAGAGTCGATTTTAATTTTCCTAGGTACGTGAAGGCTATAATGCTCACAAAATGGAATTTCAATGAGAACATTTTGATAATTTCAAGAGATAAGTAATTGATTTCAATGATAAAAACTGGCTTTAATGTTTGCATTTTAGATAGCGGACATTCCACTGAAAAGCTAAAAGTAAACCACAACAAAAGTCTAAATTGTTACACCCCAACGTGAAGTTATATCACCTACTTTAGAAGCGGTTCGTTGTCTCGCACAAACAGCCCAATTTCGAAATTGATAATCGAAATAGACCACGTACCATTTATTACTTTCGGGTTTAGGCTTCGTAATTGGATCAAGAATTACAAGAATAAGGTGTAACTGCAGGTCTGGTTTAACTGGAATTATTTCAAAATAGCAAACTTTATCTTCCGCTATATAATAGTTTTACCTATTTACATTGCCTTATTACATTCATGGAATTTAAACCGACGTAGTCTCATGTTTAACACAGATATATACTAGTACAACTTTAATTAAATTTTTTTTCGTTCTCCTTTCTTCACCTAATTTAACCTTGAATTTTTCTTTTCAAATCTGCAAGTGGTGACGGAGCGTTCTATTTTTTGGCCTGAATATATAGCCTCAGGTAACTATGCAAGCATTACTCCTGTCTTCTTTGTTTTGCTGTTATTTTTATGCTAATAAGCCGAAATTGTCTTCCTAAGAGCAGCCAAGTGTAAAACAGCAAAACTTTAATTACAATAAAACTAGCTAAACCAAGAGCCAGTTTCTCACTTGAAATCGGGTTTGGCGAAAATTAGTTTCTATGGTATTACTGTTATTGTGCCTGGTAAATGACTTCTTATGATTTTTAAGATTTTGTATTTTTGGCCCAATAACGCATATGTTTTTACCTTTATAACCGAGGTGATAGTCTCATAGATAATACTTTTTCAATATTCTGACAATCTTAACATTGTTTCTATCGGAAGTCTCAAAAAACATCTTTTGAAATTTTAACTTAAAATTATTTATCATTAGTTTTATCGTTTTCCCTCAATTAAATTTTTCACTTTTTCTATAATGATTTCTTTCCCCACCACTCTCCTTCTAGATCTAAAATACGTATGTGGTATATCTATTTTTATCATGAGGTATCTTTTGATGCCTTAAAAATTCATTGATTAAATGATCTTAAATCATTTACGCATAAATATCAACACCATTGAATTCTAAGGAATCCTCATTTCAGTTGACAAAATAAGAGAGGAGTCCTCGTTATAGAAATTATATTCGGATGTAGTTAACAATTTTGCATTTATGTACAGATCATGTAGTGATAATCTTGATATTTGCATCTCAGTGACTTCAATTCATACAAACAATCGTGAACATTGTTTTTGAAATATCTATTGCAAGCAAGTATGTAGTAGTCATATTATAAGCACTTTTATGTTTTGGTTTATTTATATTACTTAATTTCTAATAATGAGGATGTCAATTATTCCCAAGATATTTGCATTTTAACACAAAGATTTCAACACAAAACCGTGGTAGAAATATTGTTAAAAAAGTCTTTTTTGAATGATACATTTCCTTCTTAAAAATTTTTTAAAGTATGTATTATATTTCACTAAAGATCTAAGAAATATTGAGAAGCTTGAAATTTGCCAAGTTTGGTCTGTAACTTTATCAATTCACAAAATATTTGTTTGTGCTTATCAAAACACTGCTAATAAGATGTAGGCACGGGAACCTGGCATAATTTCTACATTTCAGTTATTTTTTTGAGATAACAAAACAAATAGTCTTGACGAGAAGTTGTCCTGTTTTTTACATGTATGTTTTTGATGGGATATATATAATCAGTATATAATCTGGGGCGGGTCGCCACCTTAACCAACCAACCAACCATATAATCTGTCCTGCTGTCCTTGGAATGAGTAAAACGATCACATCATCACAAAAGTACTGTATTTGATATGTGTGATTTGCTGCAAAATTTCTTCAATAACTTCCAGGAGATTGTGTTCTCTTCTTAAGTCACCTAAAACTTGCCAAACATGTGTCTTCATTTTTTAAAAAGATTTCTCAGCAAGATTTAAGATAGAAGAATAGGGAGATAAGAATATCAACGTTAAATTTGATGCTGTTAAAATTTTCCGAACCTGCCGCGTCTTGAGGATTCTAGCAGTGTCTATAATTAAAAATGCGTCCAAAAAGAAGATGTTTCTCCAATCTTTTCTAAAAGTTTTAGGTGACCTAAGGAAAAAGGAGAGTTTTCACCAAATCACACAGATTAAACTTCGCAATTAATATAATTAATCCCTATATCCCCATCCCTATATATATGTATATATAAAAATGAAAGTTTGTTTGTTGCTCAATCACGCCTAAACGCAAGCATCGATATTTTTCATTTTTGGTCCGAAGGTAGTACATATTCCAACTTAACATATAGGCTAATTTTTTTTCAGATAATACATAGGGTTTCAAAATGGCGGATCCAAGATGGCGGATCCAAGATGGCGGCTGAAAATTTTAAATTTGAAGCGATTTTCATGAAAATTGGTACATAGTGGTTTTGCGGCATGGTGATTTCAAATCCGCCGTCCGAATTTAGAAATTCGAGATGGGGGATCCAAAATGGTGACCAATATTCCTCGATTTCAAGGGATTTTAATGAAAATTAGTACAATGATTTTTTGAGGTAACTGATTTTGAATATTATAAAAGTTTAGAAATCCAAGATGGCGAAAAATATTTCTCGATTTCAAGGGACTTTAACGAAAATTAGTACAATGATTATCTTGAGGTCATTGATTTTGAATGTTATCAAAATTTAAAAATCCAAGATGGCGGATCCAACACGACGACCAGAATGTCCTGATTTCGACGGATTTTAATGAAAATTGGTACGATGATTATTCTGATTCTACAAATTTCGAATATTATCAAAATTTGTAAATCCAAGATGGCGGATCCAATATGAGTCCAAATGTCTCGATTTCAACGGTTATTCTGAGGCCACTAATTTCGAATACTAGCAACATTTCCAAATTCAATATGGCGACCAAAATTTCTCGATTTCAATGGATTTTGATGAAAATTGGTACAATGATTGTTTCAAGGCCACTAATTTTGAATATTATTAAGATTTGGACATTCACGATGGCGGATCCTTAAAGGGGTTTTCGGGTTGAAACAATTTCTAGGATATAAAAAACTAGAACATTTGAGAAGTGTTGAATTAGTAAGTATTTACCCAACACCGGGTGAAACCGGGTAACCCAGCTAGTAATTAAATATATTTGCGTTTTGGTTAAACCTATCTGTTGATGAGTTAAATATATTTACGATTGGATCATTTGCGAATGTGTCAAATAGATCTGTGTTTAGGTTAACCCCATTTGCCAATGGATCAAACTGATTTACTTTTGGGTTAAGCCAATGTGCGAATGCTAAATATGACTGAAATTTAGTTAGTAGAATAGTGTAATGCGTAATAACCTTGCAAATAGGTCTCCAGTATTTCAATATTTTTGACATATCATAACTGTTTTGAGATATTTTACCACAGTATTAGATTTAGACATAAGTTACGTATTTTTTGGCGCAGAATACGTTTTCATCTAAAAGTTAAAAGTTACTCCTCGCTCCAACTCCCGGAGAACTTATGTTAGCATAAGCCCCCAAAAGTAATAACTTTTTAATTTAAAAATATTCGTATGTCTAGACATATTTTTCAGTCTTAAGATGATGTAAAAAAAATTAATATTCATTAAATTTATTATGAAAAAAATGTAGGTTCATTCGATGATTAAGAATTATTTAATCATTAGCAATAATTTTAGTTTTAACTATTAG
Organism: Dysmachus trigonus; assembly: GCA_949715965.1. Taxonomy (NCBI): domain Eukaryota; kingdom Metazoa; phylum Arthropoda; class Insecta; order Diptera; family Asilidae; genus Dysmachus; species Dysmachus trigonus. Next base: position 76,473,993 of record OX454319.1, read on the forward strand.
AAGCACAATGAAGCAAGTTTCAAATCTATTCACTATAAATTGAAGTTTCTTTTTTTTTTTGTGTATAATAGTACTGGACTATTGCTAATTTTAAAGTTTTGGCTACCCTAATGCTTACAATACTAAAAAACAAGACTCTGCACTGCTGGGATCAGAGAATTTTCCACTTCAGCAGATAGCACAAATTATTTCGAGTCCATGAGGAGATCAAACATTAGATACCCATACATTTCTGTTGCAATTTCCCTGATTTTAAAAAAATACTATGAGAAAAGGCAAACGTGAGTAAGCCCTTGGTTATAGCGCACAGATTGCCCCCAAAGAAACCAAACAAAAGACCTGCTAATCTCACCACAAAATCTAATTTCTCTTAAAGTCTCATGCATCAAAGCATCTAGCAAACATTTAGCAACGCTCGTGCCGTATTGCCTAAAAGCCGCAGAAAGTGGTCTCAGGTGTGACAGGCTGCCCGACAGTCACTCTATAAGCGAAGAAACTGAGAACATCGTAGAAACCCATTTAAGAGTCATGAAAGCGTGAAGATCATTGGCAGTTTGGTTGCATTTGAGAATAAAGAAGTTTCCTGCTTACCTTTAGCATCCGCGTCATTTGCCCGATCATGTGCTGCCGGCCGGCTAGCTGCAATCGTACTTCGGTAGGCAATTCCACGCCTCAGGTGATCAGCACTATTTCCTGATGGCATATGCTGATGCCTTTCGTTTGATCTAAACTTCTTGGGGAGTGTGAAAGAGCGTCGAAACTTTCGGTTCGCTGGAGATCCGTTGATCTCAAGCTGATCGCAATCTTGATGTGATGTCATTTCGGATGTACTTGACTTGTCGTCTTCGCAGCTCCCTGAAGAAAAGCGATCGATTTCGTCAAGATATGCATCTAGCTCTAGAAGATAATCCTCAATTATTTCGGGATCATCACGCATGGGTGATGATGATGAAAGTGAGGATGTTTCTGCTGTTGCATGATTATCCAAAATAGCGTCCAGTTCGCTGAGAATGTTGAATGCTTCCACGGAGTCATGATGGCTTGGGTTCATCGAACCGCCTCGATCTTCACTGATTTTCTCGTATGGCTGAGCGATTGGCTTCTGTGATACTTCTGGAGCAGATCGTTTTTCACGTCTCAAAGTGCAATAGGGATGAAAGTGATCATGCTTTTTGCTACGGTCAAATGTTGCAGATTTTGTGGATAGCCTCAATGAAGAACGCCTAAAGTTGGTCAAATGATTTTCAATTTTTTCGAGAAGAGTATTGTTTACCGCCTCGGCATGACGGCGATCAGCCTCATCATCACTCAGCTCGTAGCAATCACAAGCTTTTTTGATAGATTCGGTTGAGAGATCTTTAGATATTCCGAAATTCATACCGCATGCATCTAGATATCCATCCTCCTCCAATTTCTCGTATGGAAGATTCTTATCTTCTAACTGCGGGATCAGACCTTTTAGCCTCTTGCTCATTGTGCAAAAATTTGTTTGATCCATCTTACTGGCACTTTCTTCGGAATCAGTGGATGAGTGAAGTCCACGGCCTGAATTCCTCGATCGGATTGTGCAATAGGCTGCAATTTTAGAGTCATGACTGGAACTCGAATTTTCCTCATCATTGCTGTTCGATTTACTACTACTCTCTGACCTCATTTCTTCTGCCTTTTTAAAAAAAATTATTTAGTTCGATCGTGAGAGATCGTCTTATGATCACTATGGTGATCCACGCACTGCTTGCAATATGAGAGATGACCGCAAAATACGGCTCGCTGATCTCTTTTATATATTATTTCTTCGTGATTATGGCCACATTTTGCTGGTTTGTACCGCTACCTCGCTGTATCAACGTCTTCCAGTAATTCTTGACTTGGCTAAGATCTCATCAAGCCTGTAGATATTCAACGATCTGGAACAAAATGAGAGATTGTTTTATCAATGAATGAATTTTTATTTCCTCTACAGTTTTTTTTTTGGCAAATGTAGACCATTTAAATCTTTGTTTGAGAGCCAGAACATGAATTGACTTGATAGTAATTTTCTTAGAGGTTCTTTGGTGAATGGAGAGATAGCAATTTTCTTAGAAGAATTACCCAACCAGAAAATTTAGCTACAGGTAAGAAAGCGCGATTTGTGGCTACAAAGATCATTGTACGGTTAATGTAAAAGTCATTTGTGATGGTGAATGGTGATAGGGTTAAAGAGTGTGTCTTTTGTCTGTGTAATTGAGGAGTGATAATTTGCAAATGATCTTAATATTAATAAGTAGTTAGTTGAATGGGTCTTTTCGGACGTAAAGAAAATATTGTTTGTAGATATATAAAGGACGAAGATTGAAAAGTTAGATCTTAAAACCTATTTGATTTCTACTATATTATTTTCATGAATGCATGCAGGTCCTAATTTCTTTAAATAAAGAGAAGGCCTATAACCTTTCTGTTTTCAAAAATTAAAATTACATTAATAATAAAGTTCGTATTTTCTCGATGAGGACCATTTTTGTTTAATTTTCATTTTTTGACAGCATTTATTTAAATATTTCTTCATTTGGAGAAATGCCACTTCGCTTTATTAAATTTTTTACGTACATAAGAAAGTAGAGTTTCTATCGATGAAGATTTGCGGTCGGCAAATTCATGCTGTATATGTACATAGTTCCTTAGCAAAACCAGGTAAATAGTGTTTTGTAAAGGTTTCATTAGTTGTTTCAATTAATGACTAACAGATATTTTACAATTGCTTGATTTTCGTCAGTAAATTAGATATTACCTTTTTTGGTCACTACTTTGGAAATATGAATCACCCTAAACAAGTCACATAAGCATTATTAAATAGAAGAGTTTTCAACTAAAAATCGGCCCAGCCATTCCTCACTCCTAAGTAACTGGGAACTTACCTACGCAATAAAAGTCATAGAGGGATAAGAACGGGTAAAATGGCATCGCGCCTTATAGTTTTTTTTATCGTCATTACCAACACAAGTAACAATAACACAGCCACACAAAAAAAGAAAAGTGGTCTGTACTTTACATGCGGTATATGGTTTTCGATGTATTTTCGCACGCTGAGCACGAATCTGGAGTCAGAATTGAGCCATCACATCACAGTTAATTCCTAACCTCAAAAAACAGATAAAAAATAGCAAAAATCCGGATAAATGTACAAGGAAAAATACAGGAATTTCTTTTTTTCATATCCAGATGTGTATTTTTATGTGAAAGAACCCTGTGAATCCAAATCCACCGTCAGAGTTGAGGTGGCACGTCGTGTATTTTTCCTTACCTCAAAAAACCGGTTCAGAAATATCGATTTCCAAAAGTCAACCGATTTACGGTAAATTCAGTGCGTGGGGGTTTTAGGGGTCGCTGATCACGAATCTGAAATCAAAGTTGCAAAATTCAAGATGGCGGACCGAATATGGCGGACGAGATTTTCGAAAATCAACCGATCTACACCAAATTTGGTATGTGGGGGTTTTTGGGATCGCTGATCACGAATCTGAAGTTTAATTTGCAGAATTAAAGATGGCGGATCCAATATGGCGGACGAAATTTTCGAAACCAATCGACCTGCGCCAAATTTAGCATGTGGGGGTTTTTGGGTTCGCTGATCACGAATCTGCAGTCAAACTTGCGGAATTAAAGATCCAACATGGCGGACGAGATTTTCAACAATTTGGTATGTGGGGGTTTTAGAGGTCGCAGATGACGAATATCTACCCTTTTTCTTCTAGTAGGCGTTGCCACCATAAATAACTATCAGATTCATGATCAGCGACCCCAAAGACCTTAACATTCCAAATTTGGCGTAGATCGGTTGGTTTCCATAATTTCGTCAGCGATATTGGATCCGCCATCTTTAATTCTGCAAATTAAACTTCAGATTCGTGATCAGCGACCCCTAAAACCCCCACGCACTGAATTTAGCGTAAATCGCTTGACTTTTGGAAATCGATATTTCTGAACCGGTTTTTTGAGGTTAGGAAAAAAACACGACGTGCCACCTCAACTCTGATGGTGGATTTGGATTCACGGGGTTCTTTTATATAAAAATACACATCTGGATATGAAAAAAAGAAATTCCTGTATTTTTCCTTGTACATTTATCCGGATTTTTGCTATTTTTTACCTGTTTTTTGAGGTTAGGAATTAACTGTGATGTGATGGCTCAATTCTGACTCCAGATTCGTGCTCAGCGTGCGAAAATACATCGAAAACCATAGATCGCATATAAAGTACAGACCACTTTTCTTTTTTTGTGTGACTGTGTAATTAACGCCCAAAGGGTGGAAATGAATTTTACAAATTTCGAAGAAAATTAATAACTCCGACTCCAATTGAAGGTTTGCTATTTATTATGAAAAGTAATTTTTTACCTAACCTGTTTTTTTATCATTATCACAATCTTATCAATGCCTCCACTATTTATAAATTATAAAGTAAACTTACAGAGCTAAGTTAGATATGGATTTTACACTTATTTTTAAATTTCGAAGATTGTTAAGACTCTTTTGTAAATAACTGTTGAAAGCAAACAAGATCAATGTAATTAAAATAATTAATTAATGCGTCCCATTTCAATTTAATATTAACCTAATGGTAAGAAAATCAGTAACACATAATTAAAAAAATGTCTATTCTAAAAATACCTTTACTTTGAGACATACTGCATACAGGAAATATAATTACTGCGCTCCATTCCAGTTCTTTAAGATTTTATAATACGAAGAACTTCTTAAATTACATTTTAACCTTAACTTAAATTTTATTTATGCTTTCCTAGATTCACAACTCGGTTCACAAAAGTCTTCAATGACAGCTGTTTAAGGTAGGCCACACACCAATTATTCAAATGCCTAATGCATGCAGAACAAGTAAAATGTGCATGAATGAATGATGCCGAGCACGTGTTTTTAAATTGCAAGCCGTACACTGATAATTCATTTGCTTATTCGCCGAAAGGAATGAACGAATCATTTTTCTGCATGACTAATCGAGTTTAGCTTGCACAACATTTGACTAAAGACTTTGAAGACATTTTTAATTTTAAACACTGAATTTTAAATTTCAACTCAACACTCGACAAACCACAACTGACTGACTAGGCAATGTGCAGCTATATAAGTCATTATTTATATTATGCATGATTCTGTATTTTACTAAAGTCATGCATTCGGCATTTGACTAATTAGTGTGTGGCCTGCCTAGTGATGCCTCGCTTTCTGTGAAAGCTGCAAAGTAGCTTGTAATAACCTGCATACCATTATGACTCTGTCTTCGTTGATACTGCTGCAAGGTTAAGACCCCATGCCCCAATTACAGGAATAATTTCGCCCTAAAATCAATACCGAAAAAAGTCACGTGTGTCCATTTTTACGAAATTTGAACTTTTAAACATTTCACGGTGACCTTGCGTTAAGTTTTCACGAAAACCACCAAAAGATACATAGAAAGAAAGCATCAATGTCACTAACCTGTGTTATATCATAGTCGTAAAATAATTGACCACACTATAGTAGACTCCAAGCACCGGTTGATGTCATTCAAGTTAAAATTACGCGAAATATTGCGTTAAAAAAATATGGTGGAAAAAAAATTGCTTCACTGTAATTTGCTGGTGATCTCCAAGCAAAACACGCGAAGAACACACGATCATTATAGATCAGGTATACGCGTACAGATCAATCAGGCACTGCTTTTGAGATTTTCTAGAGACTATGCTTGATGCCAAGTAAGCGTGCTATTGCTCAAGTGAATGTTGTTGGCATCGCGACTGAGAGTAAGGTACGTACCTTCTCGGACAGGACCTTGAATTTTTGCCATTGTCGTGGCTAAAAACTACACCCCGTGCATAAATTGAAAGGTGCAAAAAGCCATAAGCTCACGATAATTCCTTTTGCTTGGCATTCAATATTGGGCCCCTATCACGCAGAGCGGGACGGAAGCACGCCTCAATGAGTGCAGGTTGACCTTCCTCCAGGTCATGTTGATAAATACACGTTAATTGCTCGTATGAGTGCATTCAGCCGCCACTTGATAATTTTCTCGTTTGTATCCACGTATAAAATTTTCCGGAACTGTTGATGACCGATTATCATACAAAGAGATACGAAAAATGATGTCTTTTTTTTAAAGGTCAGTGGTCTTAACAGTCAACGCGTTAAATTTTAAAACCTAGAGGCTTTCAAAAATCTGTTTTGGGTGCAGTATAACACGAAATACAAGGAAACCGTGGTATAGTTAGGATGGTAGGGGTAAAATAAGCGGGTGTCCCCAAACGATAAAAAAATAAACCAACATCAAAGTATTTCAACTCTACTGTTAGTAGCACAGAATTACTTTAAAAAAACATGTTGTAAACATACACCATCGGATTGTATCATTTACAAGATTACTTTTAACAATAAAAATAAATAATTTACATCCAGTAGCTGAATTTTGATAAGGTATATTCTTGTTTTTTATTGAGGGGAAGAAAAAACTTGTTTACAGTTGTCGACTGTATCAACCAATAGAAAATTGGGGTCAACGAACAGGTAAAATAATTTGGCGTAAATGCAGGGTGGACCAACTGTTGGTTTTTTTCTAAATTACATGTTATTTTGACACAGGCAGCTCTTTCGCACTGAACGAATTGACAGAAATACAGTATCGTATCTCCTTTGTACCAAATGAAAAGGCTCAGGCTTGAAAAACTTTGGGAAATATTGAATACTTATTTTCAAGGTGAGTGCTGTCTTGCCAAAACGGTGTGAATTTTGAAAAGAAATTTCGGTCGAGATATACCATGGCCACCGCGCATCTGCGATTTGACGCCATTAGGCTATAAACAATAAATAAAATAATATTTCATAACTAATAGGAAGGCTTACTTTAATTCGTCACTTATATTGGCGTACAGAAAAAAATATGATTCCTGTAGTTGTATATGAGAGCCAAGTCAGGTTTTTGCAAGGCAACTGTGGCGGGTAACTAGTGTCAATACTAATAAATCTTTTCTGAAAATGTCACCCTTTAATAAAAAAAGCCTTCTTGTGTGTAATGGTTTCTAATGACATTAGAAAGATTGTAGTTCTTACTTTTCCATAAAAAGCATATTTTAGTTTCGAGGAGCTCATTATAAATTAATTAGAAATTCATTTGATTTACGGCGACAACAGGTAGGACGCTTGATCTGTAAAACATCTTTTTTCCATTAAATCAACATAGCCAACTTTTTTAAATAATATAATATTTTTAATACATTATATATAAGCATATATATTATATTAATTTACTTTAGTTGTTTCTTCCTAGCCGAATTTTAGTTCCCTATATAAACCTTTTTTTATCTAAATTCAGTGGACTATATTATAAATTACAGTAAATAGTACTTCCGAATTTCCTTAAAAATGTTTGAACGATTTCCCACTTTACATTAACTGCTCACTCTTAAAATGTTTAAAAACGTTTATTTTGACATGCAACTTCTCAACTAATTAATAAATGGAGAATTTATTCAAAATGCACTTTATTTATTTTAATAAATATACTTGAACTCTGCAATTTTTCTACGATGGGGCCTTACTTTAGTTTTAATTTTATCGAACAAAAAAATTTATTTAAAACTATTTCGCGGCAATGATAATCACCATGGTTCAATGAGTTAAACAATATATTTGTTAACATTATGGGAAACTAAAACTAATACTACAATTTACAAGCGCGGATCCAAGGAGGTCATGACCCCTCTTTCCTCAGATTCAAGGTAAAGTAGTTTATTTCTTTTTGAAAACTAACACGAAGTAACACGAACGACGCAAACCTTTGTTATTTTTTAAAATTTAAAGTTAGTGTGTTTTTGCTTTTGTTCAATCACTTATTTCTAACATTTCCATTTTTATTTGAGCCATTAATTTCACTATTATGGACAACTAAAAATGAATGATAGAAGCTAAAATTATAATTCAAGTTAAATTTGTATTAAACTGCCAAAGTAATATCTTATGGGCATATTAAAAGTTTAAAAACAATTTTATATAATGTAGATATCGTTCAACTACATAAATAGCTGAATGAGATATACATATGTATATACACTGCTAGAAAAGGTTTTTTAAAGAAAAAAGTGTCTTGATCTAAGAATTTGTATTTTTAAAATATTCTAAAAATATACAGGGTTTATGGAAGATAAGTTTTTCTTTTCAGAAGAAATTTTATAAAGCAAGAAAAAGTAAAAAATTGATTTATTTCCTCTTTGTTTTCCATTCACCAATCAATTATTCCTGTACATAGAACAGAACAATAGTATTACTGCATTAAGGGACTACTACCGGTTAGATTGCAAAAAAACAGCATAATTTTCAATAATTCTTTTCTCAGCTCCTTTATTATATATCAATTTCAAATTTTGCATGGTGATAATAATTATTTCAAAATTTTTTTTTTTATTTTTATCATTTTTTTCCTTGTTTATAGAGGGCGCCGAAGTTGGTAGCTCAAAAATGACTCGTCCCATGGCGGACAACTCATCTCAGAAACGAAGAGTCTGAAACAAATAAACCAAACGGCATTTTATTAAGGAATGTCCCTTACGTAGGAAAAAACCAGAATATGTCAAAAAATGATTAAAAAAACAAAATGGCGGAAGTTTGAAAATTTTTTTCAAAAAATCGCTTATTTTTTCACTTGTTTTCACTTGCTATATTTTTTTGGATTGAATTTTGACTAATATTGTGGTTTTTTCCTGTGCAGAATACTCAAATAAAGAAGCACTCCAAATTTGAGCCCAATCGGTTGGGCCAATTCGGAGTTAGTGTGTCCGCCATTTGATAAAAGGTCATTTTGAGAAAATTACGTTTAAAGTTTTTTTTTTACTTATAAATATATAATAGGCGGGCACGCTTAAACTGCTGTAACTTTTATATTTTTGGGAATATCCAAATAAAATTTGGAGACGTGATTTCTGAAGGTATATTGAGTTGAAAAATGTAAAAAAAAAATTGAATTTTTCAAAATTATAACCGGTAGTAGTCCCTTAAATAATTTATTCATTCAGATAATAATACTAACTTTAAAATTTATATTTACTTCACCGAAATATTTATAAATTCTTTTAGATGAACAGTAACATTATTTGAAAAAAATTTCATGAATTGAATATTTTCTTCCGAGAAAAAAATTATACTCCGAAAATATTACAAGATTGTTTTGTTATTTTTTTGATTTAAATGAATTAAAATTAGATAAAACATTTTATCAAAATAAACATATAATTTTTCATTGAATAATATTTTTTTGAATCGAAGAAAATTTCTTGATACAAGAAAATTAATTATTGATCAATCTTTTTCCCTTCAAATGTATCTTTCAAAATTAGTAAATACATGATGCCGATGACGTCATCACAAGATTTGCAGAAACAAAGCAAAGAAGACCGAATTTTGTCATTATAATTCTCTAAAAGCCAACTTTTAATGCTCTGATCTACAACTAAAATGAATATTATATACATATATTAATTAGTGCGTTTCTTTTCTTGAAGCCTACATTTGATTTTTTTTTTTTTGTTTCGCATGTTGTTATTAATCTTTTCTTGTATTTGGTGTATCAGTTGTTGGGTCCTTGAACATTTTGACCCCGCACCAAATTTCAGTTCTGGATCCGCGCTTGTTGGCCAGATATTTTATTTTAAATTTTTTACCTGTCTAAAGAATGTTGAGTTGCATACGACCGCAGCAGCAATTGTCTAATATCTATTTAAAGTCAGTAATTTTTATCATGAAATCCCTAAAGCGAATACACAGGCAATTTGGAAAGTTTCAATTTGACAACCTATTGGCCAACTTGCAGAATTTCGCCATGGTCAACCTTAAACTTCGCCCACTTACCAGCGGTGCGGGTCAGACGCGCGGTCATCACCAACATCCCGCGGATGCTACTATTCACCGGCTCACTGTATTATGCAAGAAATCGCAGTTTCTTTCGACTGATGTTTGCCCAAAGCGTTAGGAAATTGCAGCAAAAAACATTTCAAATTTTCTCGATTTCAAGGTCCACCAGGTATTCGCTTATTTTCGTCTTTTAGTGGCCAATTTTCGGTAACCGGAGCTGCGGCTAAATAGTAAAGGAAATTGCATGGTAGCACTTTAAAAGGGGTAACGAATCTGCTATTAACGGGAAAGATGTTTTGTTTTTTTAAAAGCTTTTATCTAGATCTGGTTAATTGCCAATTGCCACGGTTGAATACGATGTTAGCAGTCAGTTAAACCCTTACTATATGGGCACAATCGTATCGTGGTCAAATAACACCCACACATTGGATGCAAATGGTTTCACAATACATAACTCGGGCTCGAATTGATACTAATTGACCTTGCTTGAAAGCATCATTACTTTTTATTGCTTTTCAACTTCTCAACGAGCAGATTTACTCAAGTGGGACGTGCAGATTTGCTGAAAGATAATTTTCTAGCTAGATAGGGTCAGGCGCCTTTTGTAAGATTAGTAATTCAAATTGTTTATTTCAAGACACCATGGTACATTTGAACTTTTGGCGTTGAGTTCAACGCTATAGAAATTGTTGTTGGAAGTAACAAATTTTCTTTACCATACCTATTTAAAAAAACTTAAAAAAATGCACAAGATTGGAGTAATCTTCATTTTTGAGTTTTTCGCTGCTCCTTCCAATATTATACCCCACAATTACATAGACGTTTGAAATCGGCAAAAAATGAAGGTACGCAACGATTATTTCGGCTTTATATATCAGTCAGGTTTTTATTCTGGCTTAATAGTATTAGTTTTATGAGGTGCTATGAGATAATATGGACAACAATAATCTTAATTTGGTATTTGTCTTCAAGTAAAAATGGAATTAACACCGGACTGCATCATTTGACGTGTTCGATGTTCGACCTTATTTTCCTTATTTATTCCCACTTTCGTTTGGAAAGAACTAAAATTGGCTACCATTACTATTTACTTTATTTTTCTGCACCGTTTTATGGTATCGTATGTCCATATATTGGTTCTAAATAATAATAGGACAAAGGTGGTAATAAAGTAAGACACATGCAGATATAGTGAAATAATTGCACAATATTAGTGACATGTTGCTTTTTATTTGCTTCGTAATTTCCCAATTTTTTAAAATACATTCGAAAAATTATATATTTCCAATACATATAAAAAAAAATCATACAAAACAACAAATAACTTCATTTTTCAAGTCAAACATATGAAAAATTGAGTTATTTGTTGTTTTGTATGGTTTTTTGTTGTTGTATATTTATTGGAAATATGTAGCTTTTCGAATGTATCTTAACCCTTAACGGACCAATGCCGCCATATAAGCGGCATGGCACTTTTACTTATTAGGTCCAATGCCGCGTATATGGCGGCAAAAATCATTGTATTATTTCTGTCAGTGTTATTGCTATATTTACATTTTTAACGCGTTAACTATTGTGCCAGGTCTTTTCTCTGAATTTTTCCCCGCTTTTTATCTATATTCTTTTCTATACTTGATATATCAAACATAGTTTATCTTCGTATGGAAAATAGCTTGGACCTGGCGGTAAGTAAACTTGTAATACTTCCGGACCTTAAAGGGTTAACACTTAAGGACTCATCAATTTGGGGTATGAAGTAAGTGTTAAAATCGTATATTATAAAACATAAAACATTAAAAAAAAAGACTCAGTGACTCAATTACTGATCAGTGATCGTAAATATAATTAAATTCAATTATTAATTCACTGAAACTATTTTTGTTAACTCTTTTGTCTTCAACACCAAACTCAAGAGTGAGTTTGCTTTGCTTTGTTTGCTTCCTCTGTTCTCTTTATTCAATGACCCAAGGACTCTCAAGTTCTATATCAATTTGAACGTGTTTTTAATCGAACTAAGCCTTGAAATTCAAAGCTGACTTTTCCTACAACTAAAGCTCATCAACTATATAGAGTGACCAATGACAAAAGGAAAACTGAAGAACCGTAAATCAACCTCTACAATTACAAGCCGTGACCCTATGGCGGGTCGGTGAAACTCCCTCGGAAATTCGCATTTATCCTAGTTATATCATTATTAGCAAAACGAATGTGTTAGGGAATTCAACCGCAGGAATTTTTACAACTAATGAGCTAAAAATGTGGAGTAACTCCTAACAAAATTACAGTGATTTCTCGGTTCTCCAGAGCAGAGTCTTCCTCCAGCTGTCAAACAGCCGTTCCTTACAAGTTGGATTCAGATACGAAAATTTTACATATTTTATTTAAAAAGGTGGTAAAAATGCAGGGTAAACGTGAGGGAAAGTAGTTTTTAGACAGAAGCTTTAGTTTGGAAGCTTCCGTGAAGTTATTTCCATGTTTACGTTGCCCGCCATAAGATCCAATGTATTTTTTGTGACGGATCAGATCACTTTGCCCTATCACTGTGTGTGTGTGCCGGACCACATCATAGCTTGTAAATTGTAGAAGGTTTTGTTTGAGCCCTACTTACTAACAATACAAATAAATATTATGAAAGAGCCCGTCAAATGCTCCAAAACTTAGTTAGAGTACAGGGTAGGACACGATGTGTAAAATCCGTGTAAATGAGTGAAGCATTTTTCTCGAGGGGGCAGGTGGCTTACACATAAGAGGGAAAGAGAAGGAACGAAAATAGGAGCTTGTCATTCTTATAATTTACTTGAGCGAGAAGTTCGATTTTCCAGGGATTTCATAGCACACAATCACTTTTAACAACAAACAAATTTTAACAAAAGTGCCTAAAACCGACAAAAATTGAATATTTTGGCGAATTGCACTGGATACACAACCACAAATGCGAGGGTTCTTAACACATCACGAAATTGCTTCAGCCAAATCGTGTAATGTTCCATCCTGTTCTCTATATTTTAAGGACCAAAAGCATCAAATATCTAGGAATGCACCTCGACTAAAAACTAACCTTTCAAAAGCAGGTACAGTAGAACGCCGATTATCCGAACGCCGATTAACCGAATTGCCAATTATCCGAATCGGTCCTAAGCGTAATATAAAAAATTAAAACCAAGTAATTTTTCAATAAAAACAAGTTTTGTGGGGACGCAAGAATACAAAAATGCGAGTGACAATTGCCGTGCTCAATTGCCGTAGTCAGAGAGTGCCAGTTTTGAGGTGAGCTCGAAGCTCCAGCCAAACAAACATATATCGATATACTTCTCACCATATACCTACCAAGCCATATATTCAACAAGCTCAAAACTGGTAGTCTCTGGTTGCCAACTTTGAACCTACCAGTCTATGTCCGATTATCCGAATATTCGATTATCCGAATCGACCCCGGTCCCAAGTGATTCGGATAATCGGCGTTCTACTGTAGTACAGACAATTTCGAAAATGCAAAAATACCTAAGGTACCCTATACCCGTTACTAAATAGGAAATCTCTTCTCACACAGAAAACAAACTGATTATAAGTCTGAGGTCTTAATTATATTCAGTTCACACCCAAATGTAAAAAGATGTCACAATGGGTACTATAATAAATAAATAATTTTAATAAAATTATTGTTTGAGCAGATGAGGTTTAAGGTACGGACACACCAAAAGCGAAGCGAACAATTTAAAATTTGGGAACATTCTGTCGCAGTAGACGCTTCGCTCATGTCGCGTTCTATTCGGACACTTCAATTGATTTGTACGGCACCCAAATTTTAAAATTGTTCGCTTCGCTTTTGGTGTGTCCGTACCTTTATTGTACTGCTCTTGCTACATACTAAGGAATTAGAATTAAAGTGAAAAAAAAATTGGTTTTGAATATTTGAAACATTTTACAACCTCGGTTATATAAATTTTGCATTTACATATTTTACTAGTCCAACCTTAAAGTCACTGCACCGAGAAGGATTCGAAATTAAATGGAAAGAACCATTGGATTAAAAGAATTAATATACAATATACGACGGGTGATCCAAAAGTACTGATAAGTGATTATTTCTAATGCACAGAATGTAAAAAGAAAACTTATGTGGGTTCATCATACCCTCGTTAGTTAAGCATTAAAAAATCATATAAATAGCGCGTCATTTGTGGGAGATAATTCATTTGGATACGACCAGTCGGGAAAAATTGTGAGCGGTAATTTTGTTCCACCAGGACAACGCACTCGCTCACAAGACCGAAGTTGCGATGGCCGCCATCCGTGAAGAAGGCTTCGAACTGCTTGAACACATCCACCGTATTCTCTAGCTAGATCTAACTCCAGTGACTCCTACCTTCCTCTTTCCTCGCCTAAAAAGAAAGAAATTTCAAGACGATAGCGAGGCACAGACATTTTACGAGGATCAACATAACGAATATTTTTCGAAGGGCGTTCAGGGTTTAGAAAAAATGGACTAAGTGCATTGATTTGTTAGGAGATTATGTACAAAAATACATTTAATTTTTAAACCACATACATATGTTGTTTTAGTTACCATTATCAATAGTTTTGGATTATACCTCGTACTTAGATTGAAAAGTTCGTAAATATTTAAATGACAGAGGGTACGAAATTGCTAGAAGTTCATATTCATAATCTATATGTTTATCTATAGTTTTGTCAGTCATCTTCTTCTAGTATTTAACGCTCAAATTCGCTACTTTTTTAAGTTGTGCAAAAAATGTTGAATCTGCCCGTATAATAAAAAGAAATTTACAACTTCCTACAAAGCACGTCTCAAGAACCTGATGTCACACCCGCTTCCCACATGGTAAGCAGCATTGCGGACAATTTGTATTCTCAGACAAAAGCCAATAGCACACATAAACATAAACAAAAATATTTGCCGAAAAGAACAAAATAAAACTAAAAAAAAAACTCAAAACAAAGCTGGCTTCTCACTGTTTTCTTTTTCATTACTTCGCGCCCATATGGCATATCCGGAAAGATAAGCGCGGAAGCTTCAAGAGCCCGCCGAGTAGACGATAACAACTAAGCAGGCCCAATTATGTTGGCAAAACAAAAGCGACTAACCCTACGCCCTGTGGGGGAAATATAATGAAAAATATAACATAAGAAAAATTTGCAATTTACCGAGAGAAATTCGAAGGGTGTCATATTTCAGCAGCAAACCAGTGGTATGGAAATTGTAAGTACTCCATAGTTAGCTGGTCGCGAAAGCGCACTGAATCACAGCTGAAGGTTTATACGTAGGTGTGATTGTTGTGTAATAACCGCCCGCGCCGCATAAAGCAGCGTGAGTCGAGCACAATGGGCAATTAGTTTCTGTAACGGAAAGAGAAAAAAGCAGATTGCTCATTGTACGTCTAAATTGTAGACAAGTTTGGGTGACGCCTCTTGGTAATAATTTGTAGAAATTTCCGTCGAATTTCAGCAAGAAAGTAATTCTCGGCTGCATGAGACCATTTATCAAAGTTTTAACACCTGCAGTTAAATTTATGGCATTTTGTTATGTATTAATAGCATTGTCTGTGCTGCATTATACTGGTCAGAATAAAACAAAGGTGGCGATGTCTTTAAACACGCTCTGAAGGAAAGGAACAACTGTTCTTCCTGGCCTAATTACCTAGTTCTCGTTGAAAACGTTTTAAAAAAACGAAACGAAACATAAACAGAAAATGGTTTTAGTTAAAATTCATCAAATTCACAAAATGTTCCTAAGATTTTCTGGAGTCTTTCACCTCGAATCTGCTGTTGATATTTTTACAATTCAAAATGATTGCTCCAGTACGATGAGTTGGAAATTTTCCAACTTAAGAAAGTGGACATATAGCCGCTAATTTCAAATCTGCTACCGAAATATCCAAATTCAAAATGACTAATCCAATATGGCGACCGAGACCTCAAATTTAAAAGTCAAAAGTCTTAAAAAACCGCCAATTTTGGATCCGGTATCAAACTTTAGAAACTCGAAATGGCAAATTCAACATGGGCATTCACATATTTTTATGAAAATGAATATAATAACTCTTATGCCGACATGATTTGAGGAACGTCGTAGACGCAGTGGAATTTAATTTTGAAATGTCATTAATGTTTATTTCCATTCACGCATACTTACTACTGTGATCAAAAAGTAAAGCCAATTTTGAATTTAAATTGCGCGGGTACATCGATTCGAGCAAATCTTCTTGTTTTTAGGTTGACAGCACAGTCACTTGTTTGGTTATTTTCGTTTCGTTCGTTTCGGTGTTGTCTGCGCAACCAGAAGTGAATTTTCCGATCTTTACAATGTGTGATTTTATTGAGCAAAGAAGTTGCATTAAACTTTGTTTGTTGAACGAAATGTCTGCTGCAGAAACGTTTAGAATGTTACAGAAGGCCTTGGGCGATCAGGTTTTGTCTGAAAAAATGTTTACAAGTGGTATAAACAGTTCAAAGAACGTAGAGAAAGCGTTGAAGACAAAAAGCGTCCCAGATGACTATCAACATCAATCAATGAACAACATGTCAATGAAATCAAAGATTTTGTGCTCAAAAATCGTCGGTTGACAATTAGAGACCTTGATGATCAATGCATGTCGTTCCACAACCACCGTATTCGCCCGATTTAGCTTCATGTGACTTCTGGCCATTCTCTAAGCTCAAAATACCGCTTCGGGGACACCGTTTTGAATCGACTGATGAGATAAAAGAAAAATCGAACAAGGAACTGAAGGCTATTCCAATCATCGAGTTTCGGAAGTGTTTTGAGAATTTGAAAAATCGCTGGCATAGCTGTATTGTATCGGGCGGCAACTATTTTGAAGAGGATGATATAGATTTGGAAGAATACATAAAGAATTTTAAAGTTATAAACAAATTGGCTTTAGTTTTTGACCACAAAAGTATGTACAAATATCGAAGCTATGTATATTTTGTGTTATAATATATTACTCAATTCTAAAATATGCATTTGTTGCTCATTGCATCAGACAACCTGTAATTCTACAGTTTTAAGGTACTATTACCGTCTAGAAGGCTAAAAAATGACCAATTTTTAACATTTTTTTTCTCGTTTCCTTTATTTTAAAATATTATGAAAATTTTTTCCTGTAGTTAGTACACATTTTGGCAGTAAAAAAAAATTTTTTTTAATTTTATTTTCATTGAACATTTATTGCTATATGACGTCATAGTCAAGTCCTCGAAAATTAGAGCCTCGCACTGTCCGGGGTTAATCTCCAAAATGGCAAGTGTGAAACAGAAATTTCAAGAAGCATTTTATAGAGGAAGGTGGTTTACATCGTAATCCACCAGAAAATTTAAGAAAAATTGAAAAAAAAAAAAATTGGCGGCTTTGTAAACAAAAAAATGAAAAAATCACTGTTTTTTTCACCTTTTTTCACTTGCCAAATTTTTTTTTTTTAATTTTTCTTAAATTTTCTGGTGGATTACGGTAGAGGACATCAAAAGTAAACAAATGCATCCAAAATGAAAAAAATCCATCGAGTAGTTGCGGAGAATAAGTCTGCACCGTTTGAAAAAATGCTATTTTGAGTAAAACGCGT
Organism: Dysmachus trigonus; assembly: GCA_949715965.1. NCBI lineage: Eukaryota > Metazoa > Arthropoda > Insecta > Diptera > Asilidae > Dysmachus > Dysmachus trigonus. The sequence goes on from OX454319.1 coordinate 76,491,445, forward strand.
TTAAAGTTTATTTAGAACATGGGAACAGACGAGAGCGCGCTTCAATTGAGTCGTTATATCTCGGCACTGGCTTCGAATTTCGATTTAATATTTTAGACAGTTATTATTGAAGGTATAAAGAATCTAAATATGTAAAAAAAAAATTAATTTTTTGAAAATTCTAGACGGTACTAGTACCTTAAGACATCCTCTTACAAGACTGTCTTCACAAAATAATTTTTGATAAAGAAGAAAAGTGATCCTGTTAGTGAGTGTACCTCATACTTAATCACAAGGTTTTTTAAACTGTTGATACTGGAGGACTTTTAGGAGGTTACAAAAGTTACCAGACAGAATTTTCCACTATTTCTGTGAAGAGGATAATGAAAATAATTCAAGTGTGTGATAATTCCAAAATATAGAAGGCGTAATATTTTAGTTTTTATATTTAGACTCCAAAATCTTTAATTTGGAGTTTTTAGCTTTTTCGGCTCAAAAACCCACTGCACCTGCTGTACGTAAGTTTGTACAAAGCTGCTTAGATAGGAAGATTGTCACTATCATTTCAAATGAAGCGTAAGAACATGCTTTTAATAGTTTTAGAAAGAATTTGGATATTTGTGCCAGTTTAGATGGTTCACGTTTCGAAAATATACTATATCTCATCAGTTACTCCCGTTCTTCACTATATTTTTGAACTAATAGTTTGTATTAAGGAGATTTAATTTTTTTTATAATAAAATGGACATGTAATGAAAATAACGACTTTCCTTTATTAAAAAATATCTACATTTTCACGATCTGTCCATTTGTTTAAAAACAGTAACTAATTAGTTTCTACACATTCCTATGGAACACCTTTTACATAAATTGTAATAATTGCTCTTTCACCATGAACATTTTAAATTTTTGAGAAAGTATCCTTACTGCGGTGACCATTCAAATTTTTATTGAAAGTGCTTTCCCAGCACTTTTTCAGAGTTTTTATTACGGTATTTAAAATGGTAAGGAGGTAAGGAGGATGAAGCGACTTTGAAGGGAATATCTTGTGACTAAAGTGCTAAATTTAAAAAGTGACGGAAAATTTTTCATTGCATTTTGATAAACGTATCCAACGATACACTACTCAATGGGATGAGAGAAATTACAAATTTTGTTTTTCACTTTTCATTACTTGGGAAAGAGTATCTAAAAATGTTTTTCGAATTTTCTTCAAGTACATAAGATACCTACAGAACAATATTATTTTCAGAAACTGGAGATGCGAATTAATGTCCTGAGTTGAGTACCCACTAATAAAATTTTAAATTTCTTACGCTAATGCACGAACTGAACACACTAGTGAATATTCATTGAAGACTGATCAGATCTGTAATAATTTCTTTCGTAATCCGTGGCAAAGCGCGGTTCAGTAAAGCTCCACACTCTGCACACTATTTGCACAAATGTTCGTACGCAACGACTGGATCATTTGCCCCTTCACTTTCAATCGGCAAATTCTTCCCCTGTGTAGCCGTGAAAGCGAGAAGCTAAAAAAATGTGAAAATCCATAACTTCATCAATGATCCCACATAAACAGTAGATTGTCTGTAATTAAATGTTTTTTTTTGTATTTATTCTTTTATGGTCATTCCACATAGTCCCGCCTGCAAAAGGAAAAATTAATTTCGCGGATAAGTCACCATATGACTGCGGAAGTTTTTCATATTCCGAGCATGTACACGATGATCATGATCGTGGCTTAAGAAAAGATCGTGCACCCAGGAAACGTCTCATCTAATTGTAAGTGAAAAGACCCACGCGTTGTTCTTGGCATCGCGAAAGGGGGTCATCCGAGGCAATTATTCAATTACAGGACCCATTATCGGACAGAAGCACCTCGGGCACAAATTATGCTCCTATTAAAATAATGTGGAACGCCGAGTTCACTGGCCATGGATTTGAACAGTTCCAACAATTATGGTATGTAAAATTGGAGTGGATGATTGGAGGTTGTTGTACTGTCGCTTTGTCGGTATGTATCACTCACTGGCCAGGGCATGCATGCATGCATGTAGCCTGTTTCGTGAGGTGACTAATAGTGTGTCATACCATGCGAAAAGTACATACAGGTTTCCGCCAGAAGCCGCTTGTCGATCGCGAGTACTTCCGAATCAAGGACAACCGGTGTGCCGCGATCGGTCCGGCACAGAGTGCTAAACAAGGCGATTAACATGGCATCACGATTGCCGCAAGATTTTGTTATGCAGCTGCCTGGTCAGGCACCAATTATGTAGCTCATGGATGCATACGTCGTCTATGAATGCAATAAATTCGCTACAAAGTTCCGATTGATCATTTTCCTGTCTCGAGATCGCGCAGCCGGGCAAAACTATAGCTGGGCTCGGTGTAAAAATAGAAATGTCTTGGACCTGGGAACGGACTGGATAAGACGAAGGGAGCACTGATCTCTGGCTCGGTTTTTTAGCGAAAATTGCAAAATAAAGTGTTTTCTGTACAAATTGCCCCTTTGAGGAGTTGTTTTGTTTTGTTTTTTACCCGCTTGATGGTCGTCTCATTCGTTACAAAACTCCTAAATTACTGTTTGTTACAGCGACTCATAAATAACGAATCGTCCTAAGTTCTTTGGCTGGCATTGCCGCTTTGTTGGTTTCCATCCCAGTCTAGGCGTTTGCGAACTCATATCTAGTAATTTTCTTAAGAGGCCGTATGAGTTGCAATTCATTTTATATTGGAGCTCGGCTAATCTAGGAATTTATAGTAGTGTTGATCTTCAAGAGGTGGGCAATTTATCACTGACAACATTTTTATAATTCTAGCTTTTCTCTTGTTTTTTAAGTGAATTTGCACTAGGCGTCTTTCAAGGTACAGTCATTTAAAAATCAATTAGAGGATAATCTTCTGAAAGGCGGTTGAAAGTGTAAAAGAACAGTGTAAATCAGAAGGCATTTCTCAGTACATAACTGAAGTGAAGTTTTCATTTGTAGTCCATCATACTGTGGGAATATTGCGCAATTTATAATTTTAAAATTTGGTTAAACATTAATTATGGGTTCTTTCTACCTTGAAAATGGAGAAACAAAAATACAACAATTTTCTTTTCTTCAAAAGGGATTAAGATATCGTTTTGAAATTTTGAAGGTATTCGCACTTTAAGAGTAAAAAAAATTTATTTGAATTCTTACATTTGTTTTTTTTTTGTACATACGAATTTTTTCAAAAAAAACATCAAAAAATTACAGTTGACATGATTTCGGCCGTCATTTGAAAAAACAGAAAAATGGCAAATTATTAAGTGTTAACGTTGCTATAGTCCGGACCTAAAAGAACTTTTTTGTATCAAAAAATAACAAAATGGCGGCTTTTAAAAAAAAAACATTTTTGAGATCGGAAAATCGACTGTAAATGTGTACAATAACGTATTAAAAAAACAGAGCAATCGGTTAAGTAGTTTTTCTTAAATCATGTCAACCAGATCAAAAACCATGGTTTCGAGAAAATCGAGTTTAAAGTTTTTAGAAGGATATTTTTTTTATCTAGAAATTCTAGATGATTTTTTAACCATATTTCAAAGATATTTGCTTTATAAATGTCTAAAAAAGACTTACACAACAAATAAACACGAGGCAGATGTGGGGGCATGGGAAGGAGGCGAAGCGTCGAAAATGCTGTCTGGAAGTGCCTGTCTTTATACTTACACTAATAAATTTTAAACTTAAATATCGCTCTAAAATTATTGAAAACATATTTTTGATAGTATTTACTTTTAAAGTAAAAATATGTAATTCGATTTTTTTTTTGTCAAGGTAGAAAGTCCCCCTAATTTAAAAATGTTGATTTACTTACTTAATAAAATAAAGTAGTAGAAATATATTATTTAAATCACACTACATTACAATACTAATCGGGTTTTATTGTAGTATTTATTAGGTTCAATAAATCATGCGGCGAATTTGAGATTACTTCCGTTCATAAAATAAGAAGTGAAAGCTCTTCACCACTTCGTTGAATCCGGCGGAAGACTTTGTTACCAACAAAGGGATTCAAAGTTCCGAAATTTATCTTTCAGTTGTCAAAGGGTTATATGTAGAACGAATCATTAAATTCAAAATGTATAGCGTCTTTCTCTATTTTAATCTGGAAATAGATGAAAATGATAAATAATATATACGTAGTACCGTTCACAGAGTTATTAGCAAAGAGATCTTTCAGGATTTTTAATTTGTCTGAGATAAAGCAAGCAGAATTTAATGTATAGAATGCCAAAAAAATTAAGGGGCACCACTAGTGTGACCGTCTGAAAAAAGGTGATTTTTCAGAATTTTTTTAAAGACAACTACTGCATGGAATGTTTTAATATTTTAAGGATATATTTGTGGATATACAGAGTATTTGGCAAAAGGACCGACAAAATTTATTGGTGGATTGGTGGGTTCATTTCTAATTTTTTACCGAAAAATAAAATAGTTAAAATAAATAAATAGTTGCTTACGATCAACGCTTTTTTTTTTGTACGTAAACTGGTTTCGTAGTCAGCAATTGCTAAAAAAATTTTTAGGACTTTGCAGTGAATCCTTAATTTTTACCGCTTTAATGATTGACTTTATCTTACATATGGCATATCGTTGGAACGGGCGTAAACCAAGGAACTTTTTAAAAGAAAACGAAACTCTCAGTTGCAGCTTGTTATTTTCAAATTAATTTTGAAAAAAGCTATTTCTTCACGCAATTACCTGTTTTTTGAACTTTGGAAGCTCACATGTCCTTTTTTTTGTTAATAAACTACATCAAATTTTGTTGTTTAGATGGAAAACATAAATCAAACATGCAATAAAAAATAATTTCATGCTATTGTGACCACAAACAAAACAGTTATGAGGGTTTGAAGGAGGAATTTAGGACATTTTTTTAAATAAACTGGAACAAGTCGTATATCAGTAACCGGATCATATACGACTTAGGTCTCATCGGTAAAAAATTAGAAATGAACCCACCAATCCACCAAAAAATTTTGTCGGTCCTTCTGCCAAACACCCTGTATAGTAAATTCATGATAACATTTGGAAAAATTTAAAATACAGCGAGTTATTCGCAATTTTAAAAGGCACCAAAACAAAAAGTCCCCCCACTACTGCAGTGCTGTCTAGATAACTAAAAAGTATTGTCCGTGCCATGAACCTCAATCAAAAAAAAATATTGAAATTTAAAAAAATGGCGTAGTTTTTAAAACAAAAATTCGATTCAAATCCGAAAATTTGATGATTTTTGGCCTGCCAAAATTACATTTTTAATTCGATCCGGAAGACTGGAGGTTCGTAGCATGGAGAGACATGTATAAAAGAAGCTGCAATAAGAATTAAATCGATCGGATGATTTGTCTTAGAGTTACAACTCCAGCAAAATTGAAAAAAGTAGTTTCGAGAAAAATGCGATTAAAGTTTAATTCAAACATTTCTTAATACCTCGATACGATGAGCGGCTGCTCTTCAGATGGCTGTAACTCAAAAATTATTTTTGGATATGCACTTGAAATTTTAGTATGTTATTTTTAAAGGTATAGACTATCGAAATATGATAAAATAAAAAGTTCAAAATTTCAGACTAGTGGTGCTCCTTAAAGTTAACGCCTTTTAATCTTTTTTGTTTATAATTAAAACTTAATAACAGCGCTTTTTAAGCTTTCTTGGTAATGTCAGGATTTTCTTTCATTTGGTCTACCAACCCACTAAATTCTCCCCAGTTAGTGGCTTTTTCTTCCTAAATATAAATGTAAAAATTAAAGGAATTAATACCTTTATGTAAATGTGTTTAATAAATTTCTTATTTATTCACTGTTTTATTATATTTACTTTATAGACAACTCACAGCTTTCCTGTTTCTGCCCAGTTCCGAATCTATTTTGTGTCGGATTATAAGCTGTCTTTCTATGAAGTTCGAGACGTGAATCATTCAGTCTTCGAGAATACAAAATTACTGAATCCGTACTCGCACTCGGCTGATTCAAGAATAGGCTCATAATGTAGAGAAAAGTGCAAGAAGAACCCAAAGGCTACAATTTTTTCTATAATTACTGTGCATCATCTGTGTGAGAGTGCATTACTCAAATTACTGGAAATGAGCATTCACTTCCTCAATTTTAACATTTTTGGTAATTTGGTATGCAATCTTACTAATTAATGTTTGATTATCCCAAGAAATAAAACATACGCCAGTAAAATTTAATGTTAACGTTCTGCTTCGAAGACTAAAAATTTTCCAGCATAACGGTAACTGAAAAAACATTTTTTTAAAGATTGGGTAACTTTGAAAGTAGCAATAAAAGATGAACAATTATTTTCTTACAACAAACAAAGACTAAAATTGAACCTTCAAATGAAAGCTTGCAGAGTCTATCATTGAATAATTTTTAAAATACGTTAATAAAGTAAGTTTGGTAATAGAGGTATAATTGTGAGACCAATACCAATGCAAAGAGTCGAAACGCATATGTAACATGTACATATTTTAGAATAGCTTCGCCAATATTGAAATATCATTGGTTTCTTCATGTTCCGAAACATTTCTTCTAGCCATTTTAATAAAAAAACATAACAGAAATTACTCCGAAAATCAAGAAATGTCAACTCATCTACTCGACCTAAACGCAGGTCGCATTCGTATTCGAAATTTCAACTCAACCCAGTTTGCAAAGCGGAGTCGAGTCGAGGCAACCCAGTTTCAACTCAACCTGCGCTTACATGTAGTTGAATTCGGGTTGAACCGAGGTTAAACTTTGCATGTAAACAAGGTATATATTTCTTGTAGGAATTTACAGAGGTAGTGGACCTGACCTGCTTTCTCTAATGCAGTATTTTTTCAGCCTTCTTGATTACGCGACCCTTTTACAAGTTAAAAAATTCTGGAGCCACCTAAAGCCATAATAAAACTATCCCCCCGATTCTACATAAAAGCTATTAGCTCTTAACCTCTTATATCGTTGTCAAAAATCAGTTAACAGAAATTCGTATTCTACTTTAGCATTTAAGAGAAGTCAGTAATCAGCTGATCTCTTATTATGTGTGGAGACTTTTGTTAAGAGATTTTCGTATTCTGAAACAAAGTGTAATAGACTTTTTTAGCCTAGGAAACCTCTTAAGTTTAGAGGACCTCGTCGGGGAGCTGTTATAATATATTGACATTTAAAATAAAGTGATAGCGAGAGTAAAAGTGCTGTTACTGATAATTTTTAACAAGGAAAGAAATGAAATTATTGAATGAAAGTATTGAAATGAAATTATTGAATGAAAGTATTGAATATGCATATGACTTTATATTTATTTATTTATTTATTTGGGAAGAAACAGGCCGTATATAATACATATACATATTTACATTATCTATGATACATATAACAAATAATACAAATCGATTGTAAGTTACAATATGTATTCGTTAATACCAGTCGTGGTCTAAATTATAGAAACAAAAGCATCCAAAACAGGAATTATCAAAATCGCCAATATACATCATGGTCATGAGGCATGACACCGCAGAAGTTGAAGATTTTATTTAATTTTAATTTTAAAATATTATGGTTTATATAATTTATTTAAATAAACAGAGGGTGAACGACCAATTTGCTCATGACAGAAATAACTTCTTTACTGACTTTTTAAATGGTAGGAGGTGATTTAAAGAAATTATGTCAACATTTCACAGCAATCAAAACAATTTTTTGCAACCATTCTCAAAGAATCGTGTGAAGGAATCTGCGAGATATCGCTGGTCGTTTTTGGGTTTCCAGTACAGCATTCATACGAAATCTTAAAATGCCTTAACGAATTGCTTTTAAACTTATAGATACTCTTCTCAAACCTTTTTATAATCAGGAATATTCGAGAATACCCTTTCATTTAAAATTATTAGCAGCATTAAATTTTTTCGCAACTGGGTCTTACCAAAATCCTGTTGGCCATAATAGTTCACTAGATTTAAGTCAATCCTCTATTTCAAGGTGTATTACTTATGTTTCGCAATTAATAATAGAACATTTAAATTTTTACGTTAAGGTCCCTTCAACTAATTCGGAAATAAATGAGGTAAAAAATAGTTTTCGTTCTAAATTCGGGATAGAAAATATAGTAGGGTGTATAGACTGCACCCACATAGCTATAATAGCCCCTGCTGTTTCAAACGAAATGCACCCGCCACGAGCACATCCAAACAGTTTCTGCAGCATTGTGGAAGCTGTATGAATTCGGATTTTAAAATTTTATTAAATTTATTTTAAACTTCAGGTTTGCGACTCAAATTGGCCGGAAGCTTTCATGACAGTGGAATAGGGATGACTTTCGCCGTTCGTCGTCATATTCAGAAGATGGAACCCCAGAGTGAATCTTGGATTTTCGGAGATTCGGGATATCCATGATTGAAATGATGAAATTATGTATCTCCTTTTGTTCTTCAGCTTATATTCCCAGCTTTTCAAATTCCATGGAATATTAATACAATTAGAAGGTAAAAAAAAACGATTATTTCTTTTTTGTTCCTCTTAAAAGTTAGGAAATTTCCCGTAGAATACGCTCCAAAAAGTTTCAGGTCGAAAATCGAACTCCTTATATATTTTTTCTTCATTTTTCGAGAACGCTTTCTTCAGCGGATAGCAGGTTTTCAAAACTTTAAACGCGTTTTTCTCAAAAGAACATTTTTAAAATTTGCAACCACGATTACTCGAAAACTACTTGTCCAATTTATCTGAAATTTTAAGGGTTTCTTTTTTATACCTTAGGCTTGTCTGTAAGCCTAATTGTTTTGGAATTTTTTTGTTGCAAAATTGAATTATTAATGCAAAAATGGCTGAAAAAATAGTGAAAATTATAGTTTTAACAAAAACTACTACCAAACGCAGATTTTTTTTATTTTTTTTCTAATTTTTGAGGTTTACCTACAAATTACATGTATATTTAAGCCAAATTTTTATTATGGGCTGTTACAGATCAATAACACGACGTCCAGAGTGATTGCATTTTTTTTTTTTTTTGTAGGTCAACTTCACTCCAGCGTACAGCCGCCATTTTGTTTTCACAAATTAAAAAAAAAATTTGTTTACATTTTTCATTATACCTTAACAAGTGTACCAAGTTTTACAATGATTGCATTAAATCTTCTTTGTGAAAAAAAATGATTTCTAATGCGCAATTTTTGCCCGTGTACCTAATTGTATTTACCCCCTTAAATGCACTTTTTTCATTTCACTATCACCGATATGAAATATTTACCCAAAATCACAGCATACTTTGTTTGAATTTCATAGCGTTCCGATTCTCCAAAACCTCTTAATCTCTAAAACTTAAAATTTCTCCAAAAACTTTTATGCAGAATATCAATTTTTTTAATATATCTTATTTGAGAAATTTAAGAGGTTAAGAGATATATTAAAAATCTTTTATGTAGAATCGGGGGGTATGTCAGTGATTTGAAAGACTACGTATTTAATTTTCTTTCTGTTGAGACCTATAATAATTGAAAAATCAAGTATTCTCTGCGAGGAAGTCGTAAAGTAAATAGGCACAGCCTTCTCACTGAAATTATAGTTTTTTTTTTTTAATTGTAGTGTAGGACCTACAAACATTTGCTTTTTTCTTTTACCCGCGAGCCCTCGAGTAAGGATTTGCACCCCCAAGGTGTCGCGACCAACAGGTTGAAAAACACGACTCTAATGGAGAATTTACGTATTATAGTGTCCCTTTTTGTTGTTTTCGATATTCTTTGTTTTTGCCTCTCTAATTGGAGACAGAGATATTCTTTGTATAATGTAAAAACACGAGTGTACGAAAGCGTATTTCTAAATAGGTGTAGGGGAGAGTGGGGCAGCTTCATACAGTTTTTATATTTCGCTTTGTAGAATGCTCTGTATTACATATAGGTCTTTCAATTTATGACAAATTCATAGTTTAACTATTTTATACTGTAATAGAAGCATAATATTACTGAAAAATCACGTGCGCGAATTTCCATAGTGCTTTGAAAAAAAAAAGGAAAATGTATGAATGTACCCCATTAGTGGGGCACATTCATACATGAAGAGGTAGGTTAATACACACTTGAAAAAAAATAAAAGAAAGATTAGAAATCACTATTTATTCGTCATAAATATTGTTTCCTAACATACTAGTCCAGTAAAAAACAAAAATAATTCTTTTAAATAACAAACAAATAATAAAAATAAAAATGAAAAACTTTATCTATCTATATCTGTTCGTGTAACAAAAAATCGTTCTGTGTAACAAAAAATGATAGGTATCATTAAATTGCGAAAAAACACAAGTGCAAGGGCACATTTATATAGTATGAATGTGTTCCTTGTACTTGTGTATGAATGTACCCCATCGCATGTTAATTGATAAAGAAATATGTAAAAAAAAACTGTCTTCGTGTAGGATAATTTAAAAATCAAATCATAAACTCAATGATATTATGATTAATATTAGATAGCAGTGACTAATCTAAACAACACTAACTAGTCACAAAATACGCCAAAAGTAAGGTTATGAAATTACTTATGCGAGGCAAAAACACGTTCCGTGTTGCACACACGCGCTTTCCGCAGCGATTGCTGTCAAACTTCACTAGTCAGTACACACACTTAAGAACTACGCACTCACACTAACTTCATTCTTTTGCTCCGCGCCTAACTTCAGATATACTCAGTGTATGTAGGTGCCCCTTGTATGAATCTGCCCCACTCTCCCCTATGTTTAAATTATTGTATAAGCCTACTAATTTATTGCACCTATAATTTCTTTGAAAGTTTATTTTATCAGAACATCAATGAATTGTCTGAACTAAACCGTAAAATACATTAATATTTTTTGAAGTTTTTTGAAGTTTGTTACCTAATTTAAGCTTATCTTTTTTTATAAACGGTAAGATATAAGGTCTTTAAAAAAATATAAACTTCTCCATGGTTCGATTTGATTTATACGAAAATAGTTACTAAAGTTGACTTGTTTTGCGAAAATACTTGATTTTTGTAGTTTTTACGATATTTATTGTTATTTTATATAGAGCAAAACTGAGTAATAAAAATATTTGTACATATGTATATTGTGTTTCAGGACGTAAGCTACAACATACATAAAAATTGTCATGTATCTCATTTGTCAAAAAATAAATGCACTTGAAATTGCTTCCGAGAAAAGTGATAAAATATGTAAAATATCCTTCAGGCATTTGAAACCTTTTCAGCTATGTAGGCAAATCACAAAACGGATATTTCAATTTTAGACTCAGATACCGTCAGTAACAAGTCAAATGGTTGTTTTATTTATTTAATTATGTGAAAAGAGTAAATGCACCTCAATAATAAAATGATTTATTTTGAAAGTGTTCTGAGTTCATTTTCCAAAAAAATCAAGCTAGCTGTTACAATATTTGCATCTCTACGTTATTTTTTCACATCTTAACAAATTATAATTTATATAATTATTTAAAAAAAAAATAAGATTTTGCGCACAGAAAATAAGCTGGTTAATAGAGTGATAAAAGATTTTCGAAAGTGGCTTAATTCCCATTTTAAACTGATATAAAGTATATATGTATATAAACATAATATATATTGTATAAACAACTATAGTACTTGTTAATAAAAAATATAGCTTTTATCTCATAAAACGTTATGCAGTAACTACTACAGTTGTTTATTAACAAGTATGCACTTTACACTACTTTTTTCTTTTCTTGTTCTCCATTATTGCTCTTTTTTCTCTTTTTTTTAAAATGATTATTACTATTTCTACTACTAGTATTCCTATATCATAGCCTCCACGTAGTTAAAATATGGAAGTCTTATTTATTACAGTTGGTTCCAATTAACTAATAAATAAATAAAGTAATTGTTTTCGATTAGCTTAGATAATGAATTTTCAAACAATAATAAATTGAAGCCTACATTTGATTTTTTTTCTGTTTCGCACGTATTTATTAATTTTTTCTTTTCTTGTATTTTGTGTGTCAGAAGGTTGGTCCCTGACTATTTTGTTTAATTCGTAAAAATAAAGCTGGAAATTTTAATAAAAATTATAATTTCCTGATAAAATATTCACCTTAAACACAAAATAATAGCCGTATTCTGGCATTGTGACCGGTCACAAGTCACAAGCTCTTGTGATGTTTGACTATGATAGGTGATGTGTGCGGTATTCTGAGTTAGGAAAATCACAATATATTTACCTCAGTGTCCTGTGACTTCCAACTCAGAACACCAAAAAGTCACAAATAGTGATTCACCACACCCTTGTGATTCTCTTGTGACTTATGACCGGTCACTGACGGTTGCCAGAATAGGACTGTAAAACGAATATTGGCTGACGCTATACATATTTGCCAACCTTAGGAGTAGTCCAATAAAAACAAAATGAAAATTAATATACATTAACCCATTATCGCCCAAAGAACCTAATTTTTTTGTACAGTTTGAAACCTCATTCTTATAATTAAAGGACATTTATTTTCCAATAAATTCCATGAATCTTACTAGTTTTGAGTGTGCTCTTTCAGAATCTGTCGTCAAAATTGAGTTTTTTCCAATACGAAATTAAATATGGCGACTTTTTGGAAAAAAGTATCAACAAATTTGAAATGTTTTTTTTTGTAATTTTTTTTCAAGTCAATAGAGTTTTGCAATGCAATTCTTACTATGATCAACGGTGATCGGAATGTTTGAACTTACAGTAAAAGTTTGTTTGCTGATCGCAATCACTCATAACCTTTTCAAAATGGCGGATTTTCTATAGTGCAGATTCTGAAAATCTGAAACTCTGAAAATCGTACAGATTTTCGTGAAATTCTGTACCAAGGGGTTTTTATCGTCACTAATTATGAGATTAAAATCAGATTTTTAAAATTCAAAATGGCAAATTCAATATGGCGGACAACAAATTTTAAAAATCTCACAGATTTTCATGAAATTCAGTATACAGGAGTTTTGGTAGTCGCTAATCATAAATTTAACATCAAATTTTGAAAATTGAAAATTGCGGATTCAATTTGGTACTTTAGACAATTTTATATTATTTTTAAGGTTTTTTTTCGGTTTTTATACTAATCATATATATTGATTTATTATATAAATTATATACTCTCATTTTTTTAAATTACATTAGTTTACAAATTTTAAATTTTTTCTTGCCCTTCATATGAAATTTAATTTTTCCCTTCCTTTAATGGAAACTAATCAGTAATGTAAAATCTTTTTTTTCCATCTCGTTCAGATTTCGAAAAAAATAGGGTTAAAAAATGAAAATAGCCATATTTTCGCCACTTTTGGAAAAAAAAACTTAAAAACAACGGAATTTCGTAGCAACTTGAAACGTAAGTCAAATCAAAGTTTGAATTCAATAGTATAGTTTTATAATATGTTATTAGTATATTTAATTAAGATTTATTCAGGAAATGAATTTTTCATGAATCTTCCCTTTACTATATAAATGAAATGAACCAACGGTATGTAGGAGTGGAACTCTAATGAAAATCTTGTCTGCCCAACAAACCTTGAAAAACGTATTAATTAACAGATATTTTATAACTATAGTATAGAATTTAAGCAATCATTTAAACTAAGTTTGGGGCCGCTACGACTTCCTTTAATTTTTTTAAAAAGAATTCTAAAATTGGCTAACATACGGATTTTTTAAAATTTTAACCCGATTTATCTTGAAAATGTGACGTGATGGGGTTTTTTTTATTATTTTTTTCGAAATCAGAGAATCTTAATAATAACATAATTCGTAAATTTTTTAAGGGAACAAAAATCTTGTAGGCTAGTGTTATTGTCTAACCAAGTACTGAGGTAAGACAAAAATTAAGCTAATTATTCATTCGAAAATATTAAGGGTTGGCAAGTCTCATCTCACTACGCCTATCAGAATTGCCTGCTATCAGTATCTAGGACATAACGTAACGTGCTATAAATGTTTCTTTTATAAATTTATCCGCTTCATATTGACAATAGTTAAAGTAGTTTAGCTGCAAAAGGTCAAAAGAATATGTATTTCGATGTCCCAGTTTCAGTCATATTACTTTACATGCATTTTTGAATAAAATGAGCTCTCTTAACAGAACCGAGATCTCATTTCCCAGCAACAAAGCACAACGGACGAGAGATCGCACTTTCCCTTCGAGAAATTCTTTCTGAATCAGAAAGTCTAAAATCTTCATACCTGGCTGTTAACGGTTATCTCATAGTAAACAAAGCTTCGAATGTGGCGTGTCGTTTCATCTTTACAAAATCTGGGTAAGAAAAAACAAAGGTATAACTTCCCAGAATTTAACGATCAAGACATTGACCCTCCCCGTGCTGCTCTTTTGACTTCTCGATCCGTTTAGAAGAGGCAGGTAAGGCATGCCGTTTTCAAGCCTCTAGAAAAACCACTGTCAATATATCTAAAATTTATAGTCGCACACAATACCTCGAACTGCACCTCATATTTTCCCCCGTTTCCCAGTGCTCATCTTATAAATTGCCTGCAATCTCTAATTCCCACCCACCCATCGAAATTGGAAAGTACTATGAATCTGGCTGCGAGTATACAAAGTTATGATACCGAGTGCAACCACTGGGAAAATGGAGTTGTATGCGCAAGCAAATCGAAGAGGTGCATGTTAGAAATTCGCCTAGGTCTTAGCACTATATTCCAACGAGAATAGGAAAAGAGACGCCACAAATTAAGTTGGGAAGATAAGGAAAAACTTAAAAGGCAATGCGATGTCACGAACTAGCTACAATGGGGGTTAACGACCATTTTAGCAATTTTCATAGCTATAGCAAGTGCAACTACATCACAATCCACAGCAGGCAACCTGGCCGAGATAAAACTTGTCGCTGCAGCTATGAAAGGAAGTTGCAAGGTATTCTGCCCGACCAGACTAGTATATGCTGTCTTCAGATTAAGATAACAAAATTTTCAGCAATTAGCTCGGCTGTTATGATGAAAATAGCGCCTTGATTAATTGCTTGTTTCTCAGATATTTTTTTTTTTAAGTCAGAAAACCAACAAAATAAGTTTAGATTGTGGGAAGAGCCGTGACTTACCTAGAGGGTGACTATGATTTTCTAGCTTTGATTCAGAATTATATATGCGTTATCCGGTTCCAGTTAGTGAAATGCTGCTGACTTTCTCTACTTCTTCCCGATATGTTTATGCGAATCAAAAATATTTGACCCTGTTTATCTGTAGCTAATTTAGCTGTTGTCCAGCCCTAGATATACTCCGTTTCACTAAATATAGTGATCACACTGTACCATAAAAAAAAAACACTCTTTTCAGCACACACTTGAGCAATACCATTCGCCGGTCAATGTACCTCACTGTAGCTAACCGATCAAGCTTGAAAAAAAAACAAGGGCTAGGGCTGGCCAACCCTTCTTTACTGTCTTCAAAAGTAATATCGACTAAAGTAAAAACCGTGCTCAGACTACGCGACCACCTGAACCTGAGCAATCTAACCGCTTCAACGTTTCGCTTGAAACTGGTTTCCGTGGTTTCATTTCTTCTGCGGCTAGTGGTAGAGCTCAGCGCTGGCCCAGCCACATTGCAGTGGTAACCAGAGCGTTGTGGTATAGGCCGTGTGGTATCGCCACCGACATACAACGCCGTCCGTCGTTACACCCGCAAGACGTGATTATGTTGGGGTCTATATTGCAGTATGCACACACCACAACTCCTTATGCCATTTAACGAAAGATATGCAAGATCCCAGACTTGGATGCAAAATGGCCCTTCACGATGATCACCAGCAGCCGATCGAAGTGCGGATCGGGTCTATTTCCAGTTGTAAAGTCTCAAAGAGTGAGCAACTGGCCCGAATAAAAATAAGTCCAGATTTCACTCTGAGCGAGTGTTGGTGAAAAATGCAAGATCTTTTCATGACGCCTTCAGAATTTTGTTCTGATCTCAGACTGGTTCTTTGGCAAAGTACGATTTATAAGGTTTTAGTATTGGTCACTAGTTTCCTCCGCATGATTGAGGTGATGATGAATGCCTCAAGCCACATGGACAGGTATTTTCCTAGTGGGAAAAGAAAAAAACACACGCATTCTTTTACCGCGGTCAGCTGGTCGAGTAATTTTTGAAGTGTCTCAAGAAGCTTTCAGTATTTTCATTCATTTCAGCTGTCCAAAGGAAGTAATGCATGATCGAAATGATGTGATCAAGCCGAGCATAATGTAGACAAGGTAGGAGGCGCAGCAAACCAGTTTGGACCAACAATTTTCGGTATACTATATGAACTAATCTGTAGACATGGAGCATATCTGTTCCAGTGCATACATATAGATGATGTTTGGCTAGATCCATGATCGTGACCTTAAAAGGAAAGTTGGAACAATTCGCAGTAGTTTTAGGGAAGTTGTGGGTGGGTTTTATGAGGGAAACATTGGAATTTGAATGTTCTAATTGAAAGGGAATTTCTTTTGATGAATTTATATCTTTTATATAATTTCAAAGCCATAATTTATTTTGGTTAAACTATAATAAAATCGAGACGTCGGATTTAGGCATCCATATTTTTTTAGGTGTTCTTCTTTTTCGAAGATTAGTAGATATTTTTGATAGAATTTTTCCTGAACTATAATAAAATGTCGCAGAAGTTCCAGATATAATTCAAATAAAGTTGAAATACTTTGTAACCTTTATCAGAATTTTTTCAAGAGGCAAGCTTTTTATTTTCTCTAAAAAATGATTAATAATGTTTACAAATAACTGATATTACAGCTATATTTAGGAATTTAATATTTCATTTGAAGTATGTTTTGGGCTCCTAGAATAAGCCTTTTTTTTTTTTAATTCCCCAAAAATGGCTAGAGTATGTTTTTTTGACAAATTTTAAACCTAGTTTTTTCGAAAATGTAACGTGATGGAATTTTTTTATTAATTGTTTATGGTTCCGTACCCCCAAAGGAAGAAATAAATGGAATCCTTATAATATCACTCGTGTGTCTGTTCATCTGTTATAGCCGATTGTTTCTAAAATCATACGACGTAGAAACGTGAAATTTGGCATAGTAATACACTTTATTAATCCACATATTATATTTTACACTAGTTAACACTTTAAAATAATCATATATCTAAGAAGTAGAGGCCAAATTGTGTTTTGGAATTTTATATTATATCATATTAAATTTTGTTATGTGGATTACAAAAATATTTTTTTTATAAGTATAAATAGCATATTTAAAAAGATTTTGTGAAAAATATGCGAAAATAGAGCATCCCGCTCTTCTATTTCCAAAACTGCTGAGCATAAAATTTTAAAGAAATCAAAGAGTGCAGTGAAGTTTACAGGAATGTTATAACAAAAGTCCTAGGTCTTATAGATATCTCGAAAATATGGTACGGAACCCTCTCCGCATGAGACGAACTCGCACTTGATCGGCTGTTTCGAAATCAGAAAATCTTACAAGGGAACTCTTCTTGGTTTACGAGATAATCAAACCCAAACTTTACCGCGCAACTTAAATACTTTTTCAATTTATTGAAGAAAAATATTACAAAAGCAAAACGTCTATTTTATAAAGAGCACAAAACAGCGATATTGATTAAATCTAATCATGCCTTTATCAGCTTAGAAGTTGCGTGATTTGCCCTTAACTGCCCTATGGTATGCAGTTTCAAAACATTTTTAAGTTTGGAGGCATCGCCTGGAAATCAATTCTTATCTAGTTGTGCCTTCTCCTTGTTAATAATAAAAGGTTAAATACATATTTTAAGGGCATAAAAACAGGTAACCTTGTTTTATTATACGTATACGAATTTTTTACACAATCGATTTGAATTTGATACATGTAATTATCCATTTGAAATTTCGATCATTCGGTGGCACGGATTGATATTGTCCGCTTGAATTGAAAATTTGCACACAGATTTTCGATTTTATTTTGAAGAAATTTTGGGTGAGATAGAAATTAAAAAGCTGTCTTATTAAAAACCACACTCATACATATATTTAATTCGTATAACTTTTTCATTATAGATTGGGAATACAGCCGAGGTGAGCCTCGATTTACGTTGTTTTCAGGACAAGGAAAACGCGACGTAAACCGCGAAACGACGTACAGTCAAGTCTCCTATAACGCGGTGTTTTTATAGCGCGATTCCCATATAACGCGGTGTGAAAAATGCGACAAGGTCTCCTATAACGTGGTCTGTTTATAACGCGTTTTTGATATAAGAACATTCCAACAACTCAAATGGCTTGAAAAGTTTATCTGTGTCAACACTTATTCGATGTGTTAAATTTTTGTATGTACATAGTTAAAATTTGTGGTATATTCCCCTGTTTGTCAATTCTAGTAGTCATTAAACCAAAATTTAAATATGTAAAAATCTACATATTTATTGTCATTTCTATTATACAATTTTATTTATTAACCGTATCAGTCACAACTTGTTACTTTGAGAATGCAGTTTTTATATATGTAGGTCTAATTTATATAGAATTTATTTATTTCTGAGATTCGATATAACGCGGTACAAGTCATTTAATTTGTATTAATTCTTAGTTTCTTATAACGCGGTTTCCATAGAACGCGGTGCTTTCCATATAACGCGGTATAGATTATTCTGATTTATCTTATTTCTATGTTTGTCAAAACGCGGTTTCCATAGAACGCATATTCTGATTTGAATTAACTTGAAGTCTCTCATAGCGCGGTTTCCATATAACGCGGTACGAATCAATCGCGTTATAAGAGACTTGGCTATATATCGAATCTAACAGAAATGTAGTTCATGGAAATTAGAAACGTCTCTCACAGAACGATTTTTTATTGACCGAAAGCAACAATATTTATTAAAAAATAAATAAACATAAAAAATAACAATAAGTACAATATAACATTATTTCAGAAAACAGTTATTTAACATGAAATACTAAAGTAACATAAACAATAAAAATAAATTATTTTTAGTAGGTACATATGTATGTAGTATGTATGTACATATGTACTTGAAATGTTGGTATGTATACATATGTCTCTTTAAAATAAGATGGGAAGTGGATTTATTTCTTCGTTTCCAGTAAGAACTACTTCCTCATCCATTTCTGCTTCCACAGAATTTTGCAATTGTGTTGAAGATCACAGTTGAAAATACTTCCTTATTTGCGGCTGAACAAGTGATGTTCTTTGCTTTTCTTTATAAAGTTCTTTGTAAACTCCAAGGCTATTATTTACACCCCCGAAAATAATCTAAATCTCTCTTTATCCGGATCGCAAGACTCAAAGATATTTACCGCTTGATCGAAGAAGTTAGAGACATTAAACATTTTTTCTAATATTAATATGTATATCTGGTCTTCAACTTCTGAAGGTGAAGAACGTGAGTTCTCCGGATTCTCCTGCCCAAATATTCTAAAAATTCTTCGGTAGATAGGGGTTCTTTCATTAGAAGTTTAAAATTCGTCCACATCATTTTCGGAAAAACAACTCTCGACATCCATTCCCATAATTTCTTTCCGAATTTGCTCAAACTCGTCATTTTCGAAATCTGTTTCTACCTCTGGCAACAATTTTTTTCCAAACTCCCTTCATATTCGATTCTTTTACTTCATCCCATGATTTTTTAACAGGGACCGTAACCGTTATGATATTTTCGGTAAAAATCAGATCTAAAAAATTATTTCCTGACTGTTATTTTTCTGGACAACAATAAAAATTATGTTTTGATTTTTATTTTTAAAATCAGAAATAAAAATTAGAAAATGATTTTTATTTTTAAAATCAGAAATAAAAATCACAAATTTATTTTTATTTTAAAAAATCAGAAATAAAAATCAGAATATGATTTTTATTTTAAAAAATCAGAAATAAAAATGAGAAATTGATTTTTATTTTTATAATCAGAAATAAAAATCGGAAAGTGATTTTTATTTTTAAAAACAAAAATAAAAATCAGAAAGTGATTTTTATTTTTAAAATCAGAAAATGAGTTTTATTTTAAAAATCAGAAATAAAAATCACAAAATGATTTTTATTAAAAAAAAAAAAAAAAATCGGAAAATGGCTTTTATTTTTAAAACATATATAAATGTAAATGTTCGTTTGTTTAAAATCTTAAATCTCCGAAAGTTCTTTGAAATTGCTTTGACATTTTTTTTAAACTGCGCCAGCGGACGTAAAAACAACACACGCTAAGCTAAATATTTTACGGCAATGGGAGCGATATCTGTTGAATGTGATAGCAATGCACCCAATACTAAACATTGATCATGCCGGACACCTCTGGAAAACATTTTCTGATTTTTATTTTAAATTTTAAAAATAAAAATCATATTCGGATTTTTATTTTTGATTTTTGTAATAAAAATCATATTCTGATTTGTATATTTGATTTTTATAATAAAAATCATTTTTTAATTTTTATTTTTGATTTTAGAAATAAAAATCATATTCTGATTTTTATTCTTGATTTTAAAAATAAAAATCACTTTCTGATTTTTATTTTTGATTTTAAAAATAAAAATCACTTTCCGATTTTTATTTCTGATTTTTTAAAATAAAAATCAATTTCTGATTTTTATTTCTGATTTTTTAAAATAAAAATCATATTCTGATTTTTATAATAAAAATCATTTTCTGATTTTTATTTCTGATTTTAAAAATAAAAATCATAGTCTGATTTTTATTTCTGATTTTTATAATAAAAATCATTTTCTGATTTTTATTTCTGATTTGAAAAATAAAAATCATTTTCTGATTTTTATTTTTGATTTTAAAAATAAAAATGCGAAAATAATTTTTTTCTTTTGATCTTTTTCGAAAAAAACACAAATTTAAAAAGCACATAAAATTCTTAAAGCTCAGGCCATAAGAATCATAATGTTACATTTAAACCAATTTTCCCACAAATTTGTCTACATGATTTTTTGGTTGGAAAAATTGAAAATAATTGTTATTTTCGGTACCTGTTTTTTAATGTTATTTAGAGCATCCAAAATTGTAACTTTCTTCAAAAACCTTTGGATTGTGCTATATCCTCCCCTATCAATTGGTTCAATTAACTGTTTGAGAGTAAGTCGTAAATAGTAGGCTTTGAATGTTGCAATGACTCCTTTGTCCATTGGTTGCAATAACGCAGTGATATTGGGTGGAAGAAAAATAGCTTTTATATCGCCACTAGTTTCATCGGTTGAACAGGTAGGGAATTTTTTGAAAAGATACCATACGTTAACTACTTTTAAATTATAATTTGTTTTCATAAGCAAATATATTATATGTATTTACTACAATTGTGTTTCTTTTCCACTTACTGACTGATCTTGTTTTGAAAATTAACTTGGACCTCTCTAATAAAATCAGTGGACTGGAAAAATTTAAAACTTACCTCTTGTAAACAAAATAGTATAACTCCTGAGACAATTAACAAATTTTCAATTTGTGCACGGCATTTGAAAGGGGGTAAATCAGCAGCTGGTTTCAGTAATTTCGACTAAGGACATTTTCTATTCAGTAACGTCAAACATATGTGCCACATTCAAGCTAAGTAGACTCATTTTTTAACCGCCGAAAAAAGGAGGAGGTTGCCAAGTCGACGCCTATATGTACAGGGTGTCCCAAAAGTAGTTGGTGATCGATTGTCATTTTCTAGTGTTTGCAGTATTTCAACAAACATTAATAGCGTTTGAAAGAGAAAAGATGGAAGTTTTATTTGAGTATATGTAAAGTACAAACAGGCGCTTTTGTATAGATATTTTATTATTTACAAAAAGTGAAACATTTACAGAGGTCAGTGGTACATATAAGAAAATAAAATATACACTTCGTTTGAGCAACTATTTTTAGGACACCCTGTATATATATTTATGTATGATAACGCATAACTTTTTACAGAGTATAGTACGATTTTCATGATTCTTTTTTTATTGGATAGGGTCTACCTCGAAGTTGGTCTCATTTAAATATAAAAAAAATATTGGGATGATTGATTTTTCATTCACCTGTGAACCAATTCTGTTGAAACTTGGCACACATGTAGTTCTGATGAAACTAAAATATAATGGAGACCCGGAGTTAACCTGAGGATGAAGACGGAAGACGGTTGAAGGAACTCCTCAACGGTTTACAGCACCTACCTCGTGTTTGGGCTTATTTCATTCATCTTTATGAGAACTTTAGACCCAGCTGGGTTATGACTATCATCGAGAGTCTGATGACGGGGGCGGAAGGCTGTCGAAAGTACTTATTTGGAAAAAAAACTTCTTAACAATAAACCGACGAAAGAAGAAACTGAAAAGCGAAATATAAAATAAACCCATTTAGTCTTAATAACTAACTCCTAAGCTAATGTAACTAATTTTGCGCCAAACAAACAATTAACGAAGATCATTAAATTACTTTAACGAAATAATCAAAACAAAATACAAAAATGCATCGTGAAATCTCCAGCGATAAACAATAACATTTCGCGATTTGTTTCGCGCCGACAAAAAAAAAAAATGGACGAAATTAGCAACTAATTTGAACATCCAAGGACCTCCTACATGAGACGTAGATAGGTGGGAAAAAATATAGATTCTAAAAATATAACTTATAATTATTGATCCTTTTAGATTAGAAGAAGTCAACTCGATTGTTTTCCCAAATACTAATTGAGAGGACAGTCGAATCGAAATTCGACTCGATTCAACCATCGGGTCGAATTCAGAAATGTGGGCCCAGCTTCCTCTGAAAAAAAAATAAATAAATAAGCAATTATTACTACATTTGAACATCAGAAAATGATCCAAAACTCGGTTTTCAAAAATCACCAAACTGACAATATAATGCAGTATTTTAAGCAATTTTTTATTTGTTTATTTAGTTATTGAAAAAATTAAATTATATGTTTATGTATTTTTTTATACACACATTTTTTCTTAAGTTTCAATTTTTTCAAAATAATCACAAGATGATGAGAGTGTGATGAATTTGGGAATTTTCACCAAATTTTCGTCACTTAATTAAATTGTCAAGCAAGTGTTGTAAAGAAAATAGTTTTCAGTTTACAACTGTTTAAATAATTTATTTCATGCGATAAATATATAAACCATTTTCATGTAAAACATCGTCATTTAAACAGGTAATCTCCACTTAAATTAAACGACAAAAATTTTGGGGATTTTATTTGTAATATACACAACAAAGTGAGCTTAAAAAGAAATCACAAACGACCTAGGCTTATCTATTTTATTTTTTTCGTCATAAATTTTTTAATTTTCTATTCAGCCAAGTTCAAGGTAATATACTTCCAAACATTTACCATACTCCTTCTTGGGAATTATTTAGAATCTACAAGCTACAAGCAATCCACAAATTATTACAGGGAAAGGTCTACTGAGATGGTGTTTTTGGGATACTCAGGAACTTATTGATATGACTTCGAAGAAGTAAAAATGAGGAAAGTTTTATAGCGTAGGAATCCTTTTGAGGAACATACAATTAATACGTCATAATAGCCTTTCATTCGTGCACGTTAGATAACAATTTCGTTTCTTAAGTTAAATATTAAAATTGGGTTAATGTCCTTTTGGAATGCTAAGATATCGTTTGAGATAACATTGCTAAGTAATATATTGTAAGCGACTGTATTATGGCTAATAAAAATCATTTCACTTTTCTCTAAGTATCTCTACAACAGTTAAATTTACAAATGTACCGGGTGCCTCAAGGAAGAAACGAAAAGAGGACGGAGTTAATCTAACGTGCACCATACCTAAAACTACTTCAATTCCGAAATATATTTGTCGTCCAAAAAAATAGAAAACTTCAAATTGTATAACAAAACTTTTGCGATGTATCAATCATCCAATTTTTTCAAGTCATTTAGCTTACTTAAATTTAGACAGACTTTACGCAATAAGACCCTCTTCGGGGATATAGTGAATAAGACCCAATTCAATGTCAGCAATCTTGAAACACTTAAAGAATTTCAGAAATACTTTTGCTCTGGCGTTTCCCATAACCGTTAACTTAGAATAATTTGTTTATGGTATACAATGCTTTGAGGTTTGAAGAAGCTAAATTACAGGATGACGCAACAATTTGGTTTTTGTAAATATGTAGAGAGCGATGTTTCTGCCGCTTCACGATAGGAAGGTACGAACGAAACCTTTTATCGCTGTCCTGCATAGTGGGCACGCTTCTACACCAGAAGCACACTGAACGCAAGTTACTGCAATGAAATAAAAATAGTCAAATTAAATATTTAATCAATTCATAATTACATTTTAAAAAAAAACATACCCAAATGCCCGCAGGGAAGGAATACCACACCGACTTCGTCATCCATGCAAACCTTGCACAATCGAGCATCTTTAAGTTTTCGATTCTCCTCCTCCAGGGATAATTGTTTCTTTAGATCCGGTATAACTTTCGTTTCGCCATCAGTAGCGACTATTTCTTCCTTGTCCGAAGTGCTTCTAGGAGAAGCTGAACTAGAATTATCAGGTACAACGTTAGGACTAGGTCCAATGCTGTTGCGAGGATTCTCCGCTTGAAAGTCGACATTATTCGAAATATTTTGAGTAGGTAAATGAGTTTCATGAATTTCTCCCCCATTATCCTCTTCCTCACTAAGTGTCCCAAAATTATCAATGAAGTCCCCATCACCTAGATTATGACTAGGGAAGCATATATTGTCCAGAATCCTCGATACTTCTCGTACAATCGAGGAGCTCCTCTCACTAGGATCATCCTCTTCCTCATCGGCCTGTCCCTCCAGCACAGTTTCTACCAAGACCTCAATTGTTTCAAACGGCTTACCATACATTTCTAAATGCCTTCTAGTTGCATTCCGTATTCTCCCTTCATTTAGACCCATTTCCAAAGCTCTTCTGACCGCCTCCGTCATCATAGCCTCATCAATAGTCATGATTTGTTCCGAATTCTGATTGGGTGCTTCATCCTTTGTTGTCGGCTGTCTACTCTTCTCCTGTACTTGACTGATATAAATTGGTCCCTTGACCAATTTCAGAAATTGGCAATTAGGAAACCAGCGAGCATGCTCAAACCATGGATCATCTTCTGTCTGCCAAGATCTTAAACCCCCATTACAATGAAAACATTTAACATGATCATCCACGTCCTGATAATAAAATCCAGCCTGGGCAAGGACTTCTGGTTTTTGGACTTCAGCAATTGGCCAACGTGCGAATGTCCTTATTCGAGCGTCTAGACTTGCATACTTTGGGTGCCGTGCGGGGGTGGTCTGCTGAATTCCTAAGTCGTCACTACGCATATCAATCAGCGGTCCTAACTGAACCCGAGGACAATCTGGAAAGTATCTTTTATGCTCGACGAAGGCATTGTCTTCTTTTCGCCAATTTTCGAGGACTCCTTTGCACCATGCACAGCGCACATGATCGAATTTATTGATGTAGTAGAAACCGGCTTTGGCTAGAGATTGAGGGGAAATGTTTGGATTCTGTAAAAAAAGTAGAAAGATAAAGAAGTTAGAAGTTTTGGTCCTATCTTACAAAAAAAAAAAAAAACGATTTAAAAAAAATACCACTCAAAATTCTATTAAGAAAGCCAATACAAAGTCAAAAATAATATTCCTGTAACACTCGCAGCTGTCAATAGATTGTAATAATAAAAATAAAATCATTATTACTCAGCTATGCTTTTTTTCGTCTATCCAGAACAATACAACATTTTATTTGAAAAGAATATTTGTAACAGATATCCAGAATAAATATTCTATATTTTTGGAGTGGTATATCCATGCAAAACTTCAAATCTTGCATTGAAAAATGTTCAGAGTAATTTTCGACTCAAAAGTGATTGTAAGTCAATTCCATTTAATTTAAAAATAATTTAAATCTTGAATGTTACTCATGAGATATTTCAATTCAACGGATAATTTCCTTATGTTCTGAATAGACGAAAAAACGGAATTATTATCACCAATACCTTCTTTGTGAATAGATATCTTTTGAAGTAGGTGTTTGTAGTTTGTGTGCAGATATCGATTCCTTTATCGTATACAGGATAATAGTCCGTGCATACTATTGCTTTTATTAAGCCATTAAGTTGAATTACGGACTGACTATAGGTTTTTGTATATTCATATCCCTTGTAAATACTGCAATTATTCTAACAAAGAGGGGGGCACGACCTTGGGGAAATGGATTTGAATGACATTTTACCTAATATGTAGTAGTATTTCATGTCTGTATACTAGCCATAAAATATTTCCGTTCAATGCCCAGTAATAGTGGATAGTGTCCAGGAAGTAGTGCGCCAAAATTAAGGAGATGGTAGCTTGGGTTATGACCTACCAGAATATCAAAATATGACCTTAATGAAAACCTCACCGTTTTCGAGATATTTGGGTTTTTATGAAAAATTAAATTTTCACTACCTTTTGTCAGATTATTGACTAGTAGGTGCACATAAAAACACATGTTATCATTTTGTTTTTGCTAAAATATTCTAGATAAGTTGCCCTACCTGGTAAGCATGTCATTTTTTATTATTGACACAAAAAAAAACACGTCGCAAAAAAAAAATTTAAAAAAATTTGTTTCAATAATTTTTAACTAAAACTCTTATTTTTGTGACACAAAAAAAAAATTTAGTTTTTCTGCAATAAAAAAAAAGAGTTGCCACACCTGGGAACCGGATTACTTACAAAAGGTTAGTATGTTTATGAGACATCATTTCCATTTTGTTTAATTCGAAAAAATTCATTAGAACTTGAAATATTTAGGAAAAACTGTTTTTGGGGGTAAACTTTAGGGGTGGTTTTCACCCCCTAAATGTGAGTATCCGCAGATAAAAAAAATACGTGTCTCTTATTTTTCGATACTCTATAACATATTTCCATTTCATCAAAATCGGTGAGTCACACCTGAGAACGTTTCCTTGTAAGTGTTGCCAAACATTAAAAATAAATAACAAATTCTACAGCGTTACCTCAAGGAACTTATCAATTAATGAAATCTTTTTGTTTTTTTGATTTCAGATGATTCAGTCATGAGTTATGCGGTTCACAGCAATCAAACATTTTTTTAGGCGTCTGCCATTGCTGTCAATGGCTCATTTCTTTATAAATACCAATGAAAATATTCTTCACATGTCATTTTATTATACACCAATTAAATAAAAAAATAAATATTAACTATGTCGTCAGACAAAATTATTGAAAATATGCCTTTTTTAAAGCGAATTAACTATTTTTTTATTAATGTTTTATAATTTTAAATAATTTAATTTAGCAGATTATGCTCTGAGAGCTCGCCCAAAAGATCACAATTATGGACACAACTTCAGCTGTACGAGCAAAACGAAGAATATTGATATTTATATAAATGTTTATACTGCCATTGAGCTTAAAACCTTATCCTCGTTTGCATTCATTTTTACTACTAAATTTGATTAGTATGCGCACTTGGAAATTGAGAGCTAGTTCAATAACAAATGATATATTGTATATTTTAGGCTAGATCTGTTTAATCAGTTTTACCTTCAGATCACACAAAACACGCCCGAAATGACTTGGATTGAATTTATGGACACAAATCAGATTATTGTTAGCACTCAGATCGTATAAATGAAAACAAGTTGAGTGGGCTCGAATCAATCCAATCATTATTGCGAACTCAACCTGAGTTATTAGTTACTCATATGTTGTTTTTATTTCTTTGTAGGGAATTGATGGAATCACCGCCCGAAGGAAAAAGCGAAAAAAAATGTGAAATGTGAGAAATAAATAATTAAAACTCAATGTTGCTTAAGGGGTTATTCTACTGTTAAATGGGTAAAAAGCAGTATCTTTTTAAAAGTGTTGTAAAAAAAAAACTATTAGAGATATCAATTTGAAATTTTGCAGGCATCTTTATTAATGAAAAAAATATATAATGGCATAGTTGATTAAAAAAAAAAAAAAAAATGGCGGCTTCGGTTTATGATTGATGTAGCGCGCGCTGACGGCCAGAGTCGTTTGCGCGGTACATTGCCCAGGTCGTCTAGGTGATCTGCAATCAATTTAACGATGAAATTTAATTAGTTTAGCTAAAAACACACAGACTGAACCTAAATTGAGCCATAAATATTAAATTTTCGCGATTTGACAAGCGTTGGAAAATAGCATGCTCGATTTTGGACGTTTTTTCGATGAAAAAAGTGCTCCCAAATAACCAAATTTCAATTTTTATGGCTCAATTTAGGTTCAGTCTGTGTAAAATTGATATATAACTACGCAAAAAAATTTTTAGCTAAATCGCTTCATTACTTTTTTCTCTACGATGTACCGCGCACCAAAAAAACACGTTTTGAGTAAATCGCGTTTAAAGTTTTTTTAACCGATTTTTTTGATATATCAACTATGCCATTATATATTTTTTTCATTAATAAAGATGCATGCAAAATTTCAAATTGATATCTCTAATAGTTTTTTTTTTACAACACTTTTAAAAAGATACTGCTTCTTACCCGTTTAACAGTAGAATAACCCCTTAAGGAAGAATACACATAATTTTGTTTTTACTTTTTACACGACAGATACGTTCCAGAAAAAACCTGCAAATAAAGAACCGTGCAAAAAAAAAAACATCATCACCACTAGCCTAAATCGACCCTGTAGGGTCTTAGTCGCCTTCATTACAGTGCTCATCCACAGGGCACGATCCCTACAGTCCGCGACACTCAACATTCGAAGGTCGTATCCACGTCTTTCAACCACCTAACTGGTGATTTTCACGCTTCCTGACAGCTTGCGGACTCCCGTCCACAATTACTTTGGGGTTCATTCGAGAACCATTTTCATCTAAGCCTGACTGATTTTATGAAATTTATAATGTTAGGAGCTCTACAGATCTCATACAATTCATGGTTCATCCTCCCCCATTTTTTTTAAACCGTGCTAAATCAAATGAAATCATGTAAAAAGGAAATAGAATTTTGTTTTCTAGACCGTGTTACATCAAAACTATGGAAACACAGAATTGGGTGTATAATATTTGTGTTTTGGGGATTATACCACTTTATTACCGTTTATGTAATGAAGACACACTTCGTGAATAAAGTCCCTTTTCATATTGGTAATTATAAAAACGTTCTACATAAACATGGTAATTTTTTCAAACTAAGATAAAAGGTATACAGCATATATTTTATGAAATTTGTAATAGTGTAACATTGTAGAAAAAAATTGATAACCTCGAATATCCTTGAGCGACTTTCGCTTAAATTGAATTATGAAATTTTATTTTTATGATTATTTTTAAAATAATCAACCCTACTGCAAAACGTTTTTCAAGTTCGGATATAAATGAAAGAATTCATTAATTTTCAAAACATAAACGAAAATAAATGTATTAAAATGATGATGATGGTAATGATGTGGCCTACTAACAAAACTATTAAATATTTTGGGCCGGTATGGCTTTGAAGAAATTTATCTACAGTGGAGGACAAAAGTATTCACACATCACCGTTTGTTGAATAAATCAAATATTAAAACAAAACCAAAAGAAAATATTTATTTAATTTTTTTGGGAAAATAATTATTCATGCTTAAGCTATTAAATAACACCAAAATAAAATAAATATAATAATACCATATTCTGGAAAACAACAAAATATTTCAAATTGCACCTTTTCGCCCGGACAAAAGTTTTCACACAGTTTCTAATATTGCGTTAATTATAGTTAGTTTTTTTAATTTAATATTTCGTCGGAAGTCCTTTCTGTTTGATTACCTTCTTTAGTCTCCTAGGCATCGACTGCACGAGCTTTTTTTTGTGTAATCTACCGTTATTTTTTCCCATTCTAAACCATGTAGTATAGGAGTTATGAGCCTAAATAAGATAATTCGAATCATAATAGTTACATTCATTTTTATTGAGTTTTATTTAATACAGTGCTGTGCAAAACATTTGTAACTAAAATCATAGTTTCTTACAGATCATTATAAAATTTCCTAAACCACTGATACCAAAAAAAGTTTTACAGTGCATTATTCTTTATTATGTCTAGTTTCCAGATATAACAATAGCAGAATGTAATATCCCGTAATAAGGGAGCAATATCAATTTTTTTATTCAACGTAACGATTTTGCCTGTGCAAAACATTTGCAAATTTATATATCAACAAATACTTTTCTAGGAATAAATGAGAATTGGCAGTACTTTGTTATTTAACTGTTATTTCCTATTCCATATATAGTTAATAAAAAATAATAATAATAATTTTCTATTCCGATCCATGCGCGGAAGTGTATTATTAAAATATTTTTGTCCTTTAAACGCAATTAAACTAAAAGTTTTTAAAATGGGGGTAATTAATTTTACAACGAAATAAAAAACCGAATAATATTTGTTTACACAGATGGTATAACCTAAAAAGACATTAGTGAAAAATATAAAATAGCTAAATCCACCATATCCAGAATTATAAGCAGTTTTAAAAAAACTGGGAGTATTGAAAATATTCATAAAGGGTGGTAGACCAAGGAAAACGACAAAGGCTAAGGATCGTAGAATTTAAATTTTAATTAAATCTCGGTCTTTCGAATAAAACCTTGATGTGGATCCTTCGACAGTAAGAAGAAGAGCCATAGAAACCGATCTTAAGAGCTACAGGCCAGCGAAAAAGCCACTACTTTCCGAAGAAAATGGCTGAGCTCGACTTGTCTTTGCCCCTAGAAAAATGGAGAACTGTCCTTTTTTCGGATGAGTGTTTAACTTTAAGTTTAACTTAGTGGGGCTAGATGGAGGGCAAAAAGTAGGACGACCGACGAACAAACGACTAAATCCGCGATACACTGTGCTAACTGTGAAGCATGGAAGTGGTAATACAATGGTCTGGGGGTGTTTACCAGCTCAGGGCTCTTTATGAAATACCACGTATAATGAAAACGGAGGACTACAAAAACATTATGGAAAATGTTATGCTCCCTTACGCAGAGGAAGAAATACCCCTGCGCTGGCGCTTTGAACAGGACAATGATCCCAAGCACACCTCTAGACTTCTTCAGGCTTGGTTTTCGCAGCAAAACATTGAAGTTTTGAAATGGCTCGCACAGTCCGCAGATCTCAACCCCATAGAAAAGCTATGGCAACTGGCTAAGAAGAATATGAGGGGTCAATTTTACAACAACCGTGACGAACTCTTTAATGGTATAAAAAAGGCTTGGAATGATATAACTTCTTTGCATATTGAGTCGCTATTTAATTCTATGCCAAGAAGATGTGCAGCAGTTATTGTAAATAAAGGCTATTCAACCAAATATTAATGATAATATATATTTAAAGTCGCCAACATTGTTAAAATGTCAAGGAGTTGCAAATGTTTTGCACAGTCAGTTTTGTATCTTAGTATGAAAAAACGAATATTTCTCCTTTTTTATTGAATAGTTACCTTTAGTTTTTTAATATTCTTAAATTAGATATAATAAAGAATAAAATACTGTATTAGCTTTTTTATTTTTAAGAATTTAAGGTTTGTTGTAGTAAGACATAGAAAATTGGGGTTTTAGTTGCAAATGTTTTGCACAGCACTGTATATCACTATTACAGTGTTATTAAATGATAATATATTTTATTATAGTATATATTATATTTATAAAGACAAAAATATATAATAATAATGATTATATAATTATTATTATATATATACAGGGTGTCCAAAAATACTCGGCCACCTCTTCTAAATCAGGCAAAAACATTTTTTTCGCCAAGGCGATTACTCCATTTAAGTAAAATGGGTACGCTCTATCGACTGGCGCTATTTTCAGCTTCCGGTCTCGACCGGAAGTGCATTATTTAAACCGGAAGTATATTTTTTTTAAATGGATGGGTACATTTTGACCTCGAATTCGGATTCCACGATGAAAAATACGCAACTTTCATTCGGTACATTTTTCCAAAAAATAACGTTTTCACCCTCTAAATGACCTTTAAAGTTGTTCAAGCTGGAAGTAGACCTTTAACTCCGGAATTGCAATATTTTACAGCCAATTCACATTCTACGTCATAATTCGTGCATGCTGGGTTTAAACGGGGACTTTTCCGCGTCCGCTTCCTACTGGAAGTGGAATATTCAGACCGGAAGTAAACCTTTTAACAGCGGAATTGCATTTTTTTACAGCGAATTCACATTATACGTCATAACTTATGCATGCTGGGTTTAACTGGGGACTTTATCGTGTCCACCTCCTACCGGAAGTGGGTTTCAACGCCGGAAGTAGGCTTTCAACTGCACATATTTATGACGTAGAATGTGAATTTGCCGCAATTCCGCTGTTAAGAGGTCTACTTCCGGTCTGAATATTCCACTTCCGGTAGAGGGCGGAGGCAATAAAGTCCCATTTAATCCTAACATGCAAAAGTTATGGCGTATAATGTAAATTCGCTGTAAAAAAACGCAATTCCGATGTTAAAAGGACTACTTCTGGTCTGAATATTCCACTTCCAGTAGGAAACGGAGGCGATAAAATCCCCATTTAAACCCAGCATGCACGAATTATGACGTAGAATGTGAATTGGCTGTAAAATATTGCAATTCCGGAGTTAAAGGTCTACTTCCAGCTTGAACAACTTCAAAGGTCATTTAGAGGGCGAAAACGTTATTTTTTTGAAAAATGTACCGAATGAAAGTTGCGTATTTTTCATCGTGGAATCAGAATTCGAGGTCAAAATGTACCCATCCATTTAAAAAAAATATACTTCCGGTTTAAATAATCCACTTCCGGTCGAGACCGGAAGCTGAAAATAGCGCCAGTCGATAGAGCGTACCCATTTTACTTAAATGGAGTAATCGCCTTGGCGAAAAAAATGGTTTTGCCTGATTTAGAAGAGGTGGCCGGGTATTTTTGGACACTCTGTATATATACAGGGTGTTCAGAGGTGGGTGGTCAATACTGAAAGGGGTGAAAGGTCAGACCGAGACAAGCAAAAAATCGTATGGGTGGGGGGGGGGCATCTCGCACCGTTTGGCAGTTACAGGGTGATTCGTAAATCAGGATTTTGCCTTATATGGGAACCGCTCTTGTATTTTTATCTTTTTTTCTACGCATCGCAGTGGCCCCAAACTGATTTCAAAAAATCACTATTTGGAAGCCCTTTCCAAAAAAGTTTACACCACCCCCCTATCCCCAACCCCTTGGCCACAATCCCCCCTGGAAGTTGAAAAAATTAACTTTTATTTCACGATTTTTCTCCTTTCGCCCCACTTTTCTCCGAAATTCATGTTATTAACATACCTACTTTTTATTTTTTTTAAGTTGCCTATCTAATTACCTTTCCAAAAAGGTGCAACATGCCCAGGTAGAAAAGGGTTGCAAAAGTCCTGAAATTAAAACATCCTCACAGGTACCTAATTACTTTATTGCACCATAATGGAAAAAGTCGTTAAGTAAACAATTTTTATGACAGCAAGTTCGGAAATGTTTGTTTAGGAAACAGAGGTAGTACATTTTTATTATTTCAGCAAAACAGTAATAAAATAATAAATGTAATCTCGTTAAATAGCGTTATAAGTTTATTATATCCAGCATTGACTCTTAAGTATCCTGACGCTCCGTTTCTAATACCTCCTATGAATTATGGTATAAAAATGGGTAAGTTTGAAAGCACATTGACCACAGTTGAAGAAGCAATCGATAAAACCGGGTGTTTAATAGAAAAAATTAAGATAAAATGGCAGAATTCAGTGTTGAAGAATCTGCCGATATAATTTACGTGTACGGTTTAGTAGAAGGAAGTGATAGTAAGGCCGTACGAGAATACCAAAGGAGATTCCCGAATCGGCATGTACCCAAAAGAAAGGTATTTTCAAGGACTTTCAGAAGGTTAAAAGAAACCGGAAGTGTAACCACCCCCAGAGCAGAAACGCGAGCAGGAAAATCGGCCGATTCAGCGGACCCTGACCAACAAATCCTCAACATCGTCAGGAACAGCCCTGTAATAAGCATCAGGCAGGTCGCACGAAGGTCAGGATTGTCTTCAGGGAGAGTTTGGACCGTTGTGAACCGAGAGGGACTACATCCATACCACCATATCCCGGTCCAAGCACTACAGGAAGGAGATTCCGAAAGACGATTGCAATTTGCACTTGGCTGTTCGAGTCTGACATAAAAAACAGAAGGTTTCTAGACCGAATTCTGTGGACGGATGAATCGCAATTCACCCGGGATGGCATCACAAACTTCCACAACCTCCACACCTGGTCAGATGTGAACCCACATAGGACAAGGTGTCGGTCCTTCCAGCAAAGATTTAGTGTCAATGTCTGGGCTGGCATCATCGGCATCCAGTTGATAGGACCCTTCATCTTGCCCCAAGTGCTGAATAGTCAGCTATACTCGGACTTTTTGGAGAATACCCTTCCGGATCTGTTGAAGGACATCCCCCTGGCCACCAGAAGCGCAATTTATTTACAGCTCGACGGAGCACCTGCGCATACTGGGAACATTGTTAGGGCAAGGTTGAATGAACATTACTCAGAGCGCTGGATTGGACGAGGTGGACCGATTCTTTGGCCTGCTAGGTCACCGGACCTTACTCCACTGGACTTTTTCTTATGGGGAATGATGAAAGATGAAGTTTACTCAAGACCAATCAACACCAGGGAAGAATTAGTTACCAGGATTGGGACTGCAGCCACGAAAATACGGGAGAGACTGGCTACCATAGACCTCAAACGTGAAATAAAACGAAGGCTACTTGCATGAATCGAAACTAGCGGAGAACATTTTGAACAGCTTTTAAAGGACATACGTTTTAATTGTAATTAGTTTTTAAGCGAACAAAATGTATTTTTTAGTAAACTTAAGTATAATTTCCTAAAAATTCGAATTATCATGATATTCTGTAAAAGGATTTTTGTAAATAAATTTTCGTATCCTTTTCCTACCTGGGCATGTTGCACCTTTTTGGTAAGGTAATTAGATAGGCAACTTAAAAAAAATAAAAAGTAGGTATGTTAATAACATGAATT
Source organism: Dysmachus trigonus (assembly GCA_949715965.1). Taxonomy (NCBI): domain Eukaryota; kingdom Metazoa; phylum Arthropoda; class Insecta; order Diptera; family Asilidae; genus Dysmachus; species Dysmachus trigonus. Next base: position 76,526,382 of record OX454319.1, read on the forward strand.
TCGGAGAAAAGTGGGGCGAAAGGAGAAAAATCGTGAAATAAAAGTTAATTTTTTCAACTTCCAGGGGGGATTGTGGCCAAGGGGTTGGGGATAGGGGGGTGGTGTAAACTTTTTTGGAAAGGGCTTCCAAATAGTGATTTTTTGAAATCAGTTTGGGGCCACTGCGATGCGTAGAAAAAAAGATAAAAATACAAGAGCGGTTCCCATATAAGGCAAAATCCTGATTTACGAATCACCCTGTAACTGCCAAACGGTGCGAGATGCCCCCCCCCCACCCATACGATTTTTTGCTTGTCTCGGTCTGACCTTTCACCCCTTTCAGTATTGACCACCCACCTCTGAACACCCTGTATAATAATAATTATATAATCATTATTATTATATATTTTTGTCTTTATAAATATAATATATACTATAATAAAATATATCATCGTTTAATAACACTGTAATAGTGATATATTAAATAAAACTCAATAAAAATGAATGTAACTATTATGATTCGAATTATCTTATTTAGGCTCATAACTCCTATACTACATGGTTTAGAAGGCTGATTTTTTGGTGACGTGATATGTTCAACTTACTGAACAGATTGGTATACATTTCGTTGCTGGCGATTCTGGGTATTTTTTTGGCCAAGTCCTTTCTGATCCGTAATTTGCTCAATGAAAACATGCTCGCCAACACCTGAAGCAGCCATATTGCCCCAAACCATGACTCCCCCACCACCGTGTTTAACTGTGCTTGTTAGGTTGTTTGTATTTAACTACGTGTTGGGTTTTCTCCAGATCAGGGTTCTACCGTCAGACCGAAATATATTATATTTACTCTCGTCGGAGAATAATATATTATTCCACAACCCTTCAGCCTTATTTATGTAGTTTTTCGCGAATTGCAACCTCTTTTTTTTATTAGTTTTACTAATTAGAGGTTTTCGTCTTGGTACCCGTACATTATATTCATTACGATGAAGGACTCTGCGTATGGTTTTAGAGTGAACATCTTTTTTAAAATCGACTTTAACTTGAGCTGCAACCTCTGATGATGTTGTCCTGGGTTTTTTCTTAATCATTCTTACAGCCTGTGTTTTGTAATTGTAATTCATTAATGGGATTTATAAGCCGAAATAAAGCGTTTTCAAATAACCTGCGCTTTCTCCCTTGTAGTTACTTTTTGTGGACGTCCATTTCGTGGAGAATTTTTAAATTCTGAACTGTTTTTGCAACGTTTTACAATACTGCAAATTGTAAATCGACGTCTACCCATTATATTTCCAATTTTTCCATACTATTTATTTTGTTTAAAAAGCTTCAACATTATTTTACGGTCTTGTTCAGTAGTTTCTTTTTGCTTGCGAGCCATGATCACTACTTTAAGGACTTTACAAATAAACCATGCACTCAAATACGTTTTACCTCCTGTCAAATACTTTGCGGGACTTCCCTGTTGTATTTCTAATATCAGTCTTGCCAGTGTTACAACTTACTTAGTGCAGAAAATCTTTTAAAACTCAGTGTGTGAAAACTTTTGTTCAGGCACAAAGGTGCAGTTTGAAATATTTTGTTGTTTTCCAGAATATGGTGTTATTATATTTATTTTATTTTGGTGTTATTTAATAGCTTAGGCATGATTATAATTATTTTCCCAAAAAAATTAAATAAATATTTTCTTTTGGTTTTGTTTTAATACTTGTTTTATTCAACAAACGGTGATGTGTGAATACTTTTGTCCACCACTGTATATACAGGGTGTTTCAAATCAAGGTGCCGCGGGGTATACCACGTAATTATAGCTCAACGATTTTTCGACTTTGGATCACCTTATGGATTCTGGATAATTGTGGTAAGTTGAAAGCTGTCATAAGTATCTTTCTTTTGGTACCTCACTTGTTGCTATCAACAAAATATTCTTCGATATATTACAAAAAGAATCGAAAATTTTCGATTTTTTACTTAGAATTTTGAAAAATAAATCCATTTAATATATTTTCAAAAATATTTTCTACGGACTGTAATCTTTCCTGATACAGCCTTCTGGCTAATTCTCTATTTCTCCTAGCTTCCCCAAAAATTAAATGCATATCCGGGTATTTTTCATTTGAAAATGACATAGTGAAAACTACAAAAATCTCTTATTAATTACTGATTTGGATAAATTACCTTTGCTGGTAATTCCAAAATATTAAAAATACTGAACAAATTTTACTCTTTAAACCTTCAAACTAAGGTCAACGGAGAAATAATCACACAAGTGAATAAAATAGTTCAAAAACATTCCTTAAATAACAGTTATTAATGGGCGGGCAATAATTGGTAAATTAAACATAATACGTTACGTAACCTCTCAACGGTGACCCAGACAATTCATTTTTACACTTTATTACCTTTCGTAGAATAACCGTTGCAGGTAGCCAGCCGGCTACAGATTTTGCGAAAGAAAAGCGACATCGGGGGCATTGTAAAACAATAATAAAATTACAGTCCGTAGGAAAAAATTTTGGATATAAAGGATTTATTTTTCAAAATTCTAGTAAAAAATCGAAAATTTTCTATTATTTTTGTAATATCTCGAAGAATAGTCCGTCGATATCAACAAGTGAGGTACCAAAAGAAAGATACTTATGACAGCTTTCAACTTACAACAATTACCCAGAATCCATAGGGTGATTCGCAAGCTATTAGCAATCATTTCCATCAAGGAACATCCAAAGTCGAAAAATCTTTGATGGGCTATAACTCGTTAGGGAAGGGTTTTAGAGGCGGTATGTGGAACGAATTTTTTATCAACTCACTTCGAGGAAACCCCCGCGCCACCTTGATCTGAATCACCCTGTATATGTCTACTGTAATCGCTGGCCCCTAGGAAGATTAAAGCTCTAAATATTTACATACAGCACCCGCTAATGGAGATGTGGAAATATCTAAACAATCATCAGTGCGACCAATAGACGCTTCGTCTCGCTGTGCGTAGATTATCTTTATCGTTCTCCGCTTTCATAGGATAACATGTTATCGCGTGACTTATTTAGTTATTTACAAAAGATAGGTACTTACTGGCCAATTTTTGAAAGTAGCTAGTCGGCACATCTCGTTCTTTAGGTCTCCGTGATGCATCTCTACTGGTGTTGGGTCCTGGTTTACACCGGAGGAGGTCGTTGATGGAACATTACCCGAACTCGTGGGGTTCATCACAAACGGACAGAGTGGATCCAGCCGCCTATGCCTCACCATGACCTGAAAAAAAGCTTAGGTTTAATCGGGCTCCATCGTTGTTAGACGGGGAAGAACAGTCCTACCTGATCACCGTACTGCCAGTCGGAGATTTTCTTGTTGCACCAGTTGCACTGAGTCTCAAGGAAGTTTCCGGTCGCAAAGAAGCCACCCTTGGCCAGGCGGGCTACATCGATGGGAGCATTGCTTGGCCAGTCGCGAAAGGTGTTCAGTCGATTTACTTCCACGTTCATATCCACCATTCCGCCAAAGTTCTGGAGACGATTCACCGGACGAAACCGCGCCACCCAAATGTCCACTGGCAGGTCTCAGTCCACTTCTTGCCGCACTCTGTGCTCCGTAAACTCAATTAGCACAAAATCTCGGCCACCAAAATCATGTTAGGCAATTTGTTTACTTTTTCACAGTTTGGCTGGACCAAAACAAAAACAACTGCGCTGTCGACCGCTGTGACACTTTCACTCACGAGAAACTCTTCGCCTCCTTGCCTGGAGAAAAGTCGTCCACCGCCGAGGGTTCAGTTCTGAGGATCGGAGAAGGTTCAACGTGCTGGTCAGCCGTACAACTTATGCGAACTCCGCGGGACACGTCCAACGACTTGAATAAGAGCGCACTCCTGTAATTTACTGCCGAGGAATGTTGACGTTTGGCGAAAATCACCGACGTCCAACGAGATTGGGCCCACTCAGCTGACATCTGCCACAGCGCTGCAGGACTGCGGGAAAAAAGGAACAGTGTTGACATCTGTGACGGACGTATGTTTGGAGACTTCTGCTAGTCTCGTGTAACACAGGGGTGCCCAAAACGTAAAATACAATCTCTTGAGGGCTCAAGTCAAGAATCCGGTAACCTCTCCGATTTTAATGAAACTTTGTAGGAACATTTATTGTGATTAAGACCATCATTGATGATCTCGATGAAGGATATTATTCTCTAGATTTGCAAAAGGCATTCGACACTGTAGGCCATCATAGATTATTAGAGCTTTTTGAACAACTAGGATTTGAGGAATATGCAACAATTTAATTAAGGATTATGTGTCATCGCGAACAGCAAGACTTACCCCCCCGATTCTACATAGATATTCGTATTCTCCTTAAGGCGGCTACACACGTTCAGGTATACCTGTCAGGTATGCTTGGCAGGCACGCCTGTTCAGGTCTACGGGATGCCCATAGGGCACACACACGTTTCGATAAACTTTTCAGTTTTCACAATTGCATTGATATCATGGCATCGACAGACGACGTTTTAGCGGTGGTTGGCTTATTATTAGCTACAAAAAAGGGTGTTAACACATTTTACCACTTTGGAAGTGTCTCTCGCGCAAACTATTCAGTTTAGAAAAAAATGATATTAGAAACCTCAATATCATTTTTGAAGACCTATCCATAGATACCCCACACGTATGGGTTTGATGAAAAAAATTTTTTGAGTTTCAGTTCTAAGTTCGCACTTGGCCGCTGTTTTTTCTATTTTTGTGTGAAAATCTTAATGCGGTTAGTAGTATAGCTATGCCGGTTCTGGCTCAAAATCCCATGTAAAGGGGCCTCTCAATTCTCAAAAGTGTGTATAAAATTGAAAGAAAGAGATAGCAATATATGGAATATCCTCTCTCTCGCTCACACACATGGTATAAGGTATGATGTCATAGGGAACCTCTCTCCTCGCGACACCCCTCCCCATGGTGTGAGAAGAATGACTCACCACCGCATTATGCAATGTTGCGGAATACACACACATACTTCCGTTGCATGTAGAAGTATTTCTTTGTAAAGCATAAAGCTAGAAAATTGTATTTTCATATTCTTAACCGAGTTCATCAAAGTTTTTATGATCTATTAGAAATATAAAATTATTAAATCAAATTATACCATTTTCTTTTCAATGGCGAACAAGCTAAAGATAAAAACAGATTACCAGGCGACCAGACGCTATCATAAGCAATCGGAACTCAGCAACGGAATCACGATCTTTGCTGATGCAAACAAGCTGCAATTTACTCATAATTTGTATGCGCGCAGCGAGGCTTGCAGGTTTATTACTTTACAGGTATTTTACTTTATCGACAAATTCTGTGCTCCTGCTATTATCATTTTAAGCTTACTTTGAGGAGAAGTTATTAGAAATGCTCAATCTTTGAGAGTATGTAAAAAGAAATACTACATTTCAATTTATGAAGGGTAGCGTGAGCCGATATATCTGTTTATGCAAAGGAATTGCCAAGCGATCGGATTAAAATTAAAAGACATGCTCATGAATTCATATTAACATTATACAAGTTCCAATGGTTCTATCAATAAAAATAATACATAAAACCTTCACAATTTCACAATATCTTGCAAGCATGTTTTATAGATTAAAAACTTTTGATATTCATTCGGCAAAAATAATATATTCTCAAAATATAAAAAATATCAAAACAACATCACATTAGAAATGTTTTATCTTTGAAGGTATGTATAAAGAAATACTACATTTCAAAATTATGAAGACTAGTGTAAGCTGATATATCTGTTTGATTTAAACAAAGGAATTACCAAGCGATCGGATTAAAAAATAGAAGACATGATCACGAATTAATATAGACATTAAACATGTTCCAATGGCTCTATCAATAAAAATAATAGATAAAACCCGCACAATTTCACAATATCTTGCAAGTTTAAGTTCAAGCGCCGTGTTTTTATTTGCATTCTGCAACGCCTTGCAAGTTCAAGCGAGTTACGGGTTTTAATGAAAACTCGATAATTACTTTTAAGTTTTGGTTTTATTGATACGATACGAATAAAATGTTTGAATAATTTTTCTAAGTTATAATTGTTGAAGATGATTATGGTCCAGAAGCTTCTGTCAGACTGACTGTTGTCCCACCACGAAAATCACCCGGGGGAGTCCAATCGTGTCTTCTTGCTGGGTTTGCAGGAATGCTAGTTGTATCTTCTTACTGGGTTTCTAGGAATGCTGATGTGCTGATGTGAATTGTGCTGACGTGCATGCTCGTGCACGTAACTCCTCCCTCCTTAGAAGGATCCATACATGCACAGGATGGATCAGTTATTCGTCTTCGATTTCTGTTGCGTAGTGCCTTATTGGGTTTGAAGGATGAATGGATGGCGATGCTTCGTCTATTTTTGCTGGTTGTCCCGCCTCGGGAATTGGTTGCTTTGGTTTTGTGACTGAGTTTCTGGTCTTACAGATGTACTTCGTTGTTATTATTATAATTGCCACGATGACACAAGGAAAGGTTATCCAGTTGTACTCGAACCCGCTTGACGTGCTTCTAAGGCTGACTTCTTGGATGGTCTGCTGTTCTTTGTAGATTTGATGTATTTTGTCCAAATGGATGTCGTTTAGGATCAGATGTTGAAGATCGTTGGTTGTGGTTTTTGGTGTTCTGATGGCTGGTAGCAGTAAGGGTTGTCCTATGGTCGAGTGTTCATTGTTTGTGTAAAGATTTTGTGTGGTTTGGAAGCTGCAGTTTAGTGGGAGTTCTATCAAATGGGTTCCCCTTAGTGTGGTGAAATCTGATGTCGTGCAATCTATTTTGATCTTCGTTTCTTGGGGAAAAATGGCAATATAGTGGCTATCAGTTATTCGTTCAATTATTTCGTTTTTTACGATAATTGGGACTGTTTTGCAAGTAGTTGAAGTATTAGCTTTCAATTGGAGTATCTCGTGGATACAATCTTCCTGTTTGGTCTGCTCCATCTCTTCGTAGGCATCGCAGCAGTAAATTGAACCAATGTTTCTGCATTCTTTGTCGTCGTAGTAGTAGTTCTTGTCTCCCATTGCCAGAAATGGTTTGGAGGGGATGATAATATCGTTATTTTTATTAGGTATTGGATATAAGTGGTAGAAGGAATAGATCTCGGGGTGCATTATGGGGAAGTGGATAATGAAAACAATTCTGTAGTCTGAATAATATGCTTCGACACTTAGCAGCTCGTAATATTTGTGGGTGTTATGAATTCCACCCTCGAAAAACAGCTCATTCGGGGAGTGATGTTTCAGAATCATCTGGGTGACGAATTCCAAATCCTTCAGTCTAAGGATGCTACTGTGTAAAATTCCAAGTCGCGCGAATGTGACCGCGTTTTCTAGTGTATTAAGGGTTTGCAAAATAACACTAGTCACTGCACCTATTTCGTCCAGTGCAACCTTAATTCGAAAGAAGTTGTTTTCATCTAGTTGTGTTGACTTTATGATATCGCTAATTTTAGCGGCTAAGCGATATTCGTTTTCTTTAATTAGTTTAAGTGTGCTATTGTACTCTTCTAGTATTCTAGTGGTCAGCGAAATCTGTCTGTTCAACGTTGTGGCGATATTATTCTGGTTAGACTTTAAAGCATTAATGGCCTCATCGAAACTCTTGCCATCTTCGGAATCTAAGTTACCCGTAATACTTTTGAAGATCGTTCCCAAACCGTTGAAAACACCCCTCTTTTTCCTGCTATTAGCCGGATAATGGAGAGAATTTAGCTTCTCTCTTGAAAGTTCAAGTTGAAATGATATGGAATTCTTCATTGTTGTCAGTGCCGAGGCATACGGTTCCTTTTTGATATCAGTTGACTCAACGGTCTCGAATTGCTTAGAAATTGAGCTCAGCTCGTTCCCTATTGGTTCAAGGTCGAAGTAATGTATAAAGGTGTGGTAGGTAGCCTTAATTTTTGCTTTACCCAATTTGAAAGGCAGGATGCCAGGATTGGACTCTAGGTTTGTTATCTTAATTTCCGCCGCGGTCACCGCCGTCACCAGGGTGAGCAAGCTCCTGTAAGTATATATTTTGGTTGTTAGATGGGGGTCGTCTTAAATTACTTTTGTGGTACGTGTTTTCTGGGGTTTCGACTGTAATATCTCTATCATTATTAACGGCGTGAGGTCTAAAGCGAGGACTTGTTTTGTCCCGAGCTCTCGTTTTGTGGTAAACCAACGTGTTCGGCTGATATGGTAGCGGTTCTTCCCTATCCCTGTTTCTTTTTTCGATAACATCATTTTTTTGTTTAAACATTTGTTGGTGTAATTGTTTATATATTTCTAAAGTTTTTTCTTTGTGGTGGTTAATGTAATTTGAGTACAGAAGTTTATTGATATCTATGTTGAATGGGCTATTGCTACCTAAATGACCATTTATTATATCTATTGGTCGTTGCATTGTTGCAGAATGGATAGAATGATTATGACCGAGGACTGCATATGGGATTTGATCAATAATATTTAGGTCTTTCCTTGTCTCACTTAGGATTCGTGAGTGCTCTATAATTGTAGAGTGGAATCTCTCAATTGTGCTGTTGGAGTTGGGGTTGAGTGGGGTTGTGTAGTGGACGTCTATATTGTGTAGGGAAGTCAAGTCCTTTACTATGTTGTTTTTTAACTCAGAGCCGTTGTCGAGGACCAAGAGTTTGGGCGTGCCGTGATGGGTCATGAAATTAATGAAAGCTTTTGCAACATGAATCGCAGTCAACCCGTCTAGAGGATAGGCTTGCCCATACTTCGAAAATTTGTCAATTATGGTGAGGAATTTTTGTTTTTTTAACGTAAACGTGTCTGCATGCACGACTTCGAAAGGTTTGCTGGGTGTGGGGGTGATGCTAAATTTCTGTTTTGGCGGATGGCGGTCATACTTCATTCTTAAACACAAATCACAGTTATTAATGTAGCGGGCTATACCGTTCCTCATATTAGGCCAGTAGTACCGTTGTTTTATTTGGGCTTCTGTTTCGTGTATGCCGCGATGGTTTGTTCTACCCTCGTGACACAGTTTGATGATATTCTCTTGTTGGTTCGTAGTTTTTATGTCCTCTAATGTCTTTTTACAAAGGACCAATTTGAATCCAGGATTTCTAAATGTACTACTGAGGATATTACAGAGTCTGGGGATGTATTCTTCTCGGTCTAGATTTAATGCGAACGTTTTGTGTGTCGCGGCAAATTCTTTGAAAACACTAATAACGTCCCTCTCGAAATCACTTTGTGGGATCTCAATGATTGTTCTAGTTTTATTTTGAAACAACCGATAAAGTTTTGGTGGCTTTACAGGGAGTGAAACAATTTTTAGGAAAATCTGGTTCTTGAAGTAATTAATAGGGGTTTCTTCGCTGGTGTGTACTGTATCGTTTTCGTCTCCATCGTTACTCGGTTGAATTTCGTTCACGTTGGGACCTTCAGAGACATTTGCTAAAATGGAGATAGTTTCGAGGTCTTCGCCATCCGGATCTTCCGAGGTAACTGTGTTAGTGTTTACTTCGCCGATTTTTACTCGTGACAATGCGTCAGCATTGGTGTTCGCTGACCCTTTTTTATAGACTATGACATAGTCGAACTCGTCGAGCCTGAGTCTCCACCTTGTAAGCTTTGCGCTTGGGTCTTTAATAGAAAAGAGCCAGTTCAACGGTTTATGGTCTGTGAAAATATAGAATTTGCGGCCGTATAAGTATGGGCGGAAGTATTTTGTTGCCCACACTATGGCGAGTAGTTCCCGCTCGATTGTACTGTATTTCTGTTCTGTGTCGTTTAAAGTTCTTGACGCGTAGGCTATGGGTTTGTCCCTACCAGGAGGTCCCTGAGACAAAACTGCGCCGATTGCAAATTCACTGGCATCGGTTGAAAGATTAAAGGGGCGTGTAAAGTCAGGGTACTGAAGGATGGGTTCGTTTGTCAGTAGCTCCTTGCATATTTCGAAACATCGAATATATTCAGGAGAAAAAATGATTTTTTGTCCTTTCTTTAAGCAGCAGGTCATAGGCTTAGTAATTCTTGCGAAATCTGGGATGAATTTACGGTAATACCCCAACAGGCCCAGAAATCCTTTAATTTCTTTGGGGGTTTTTGGCAGCGGAAAATTCTGTATGCATTTTATTTTGTCGGGGTTGGGCTTGATGCCCTCAGGGGTTATGACATGACCTAGATATATTGTTTCCTTTTTTAAAAATTCTGATTTGGTCACTTGGATTTTGAGATTAGCCTCGCGAAGACGATGGAACACCTTTTTTAAATTGACAATGTGTTCCTGAAGGGAGGTTGAGTAGACAATGATGTCATCGACGTAGACTAGGCAGATTTCGTTCTGGAGCCCCTTAAGCACATTGTCCATAACTCTTTGGAACGTCGCTGGGGAATTTTTTAAGCCGAAAGGCATTCTGAGGAATTCGAAGTGTCCATGTTCAGTATTGAATGCGGTCTTTTCGATATCATCAGGATGCATTTCGATTTGATGAAAACCGCTTGTTAAGTCGATGGTGGAAAAGTAGTTACACTTTCCTAGTTTATCAAGAACGTCGTTTATGTTAGGGATAGGATAACGGTCGTCTATTGTTTTTTGATTTAGTTTCCTATAATCGATGACTATGCGCCACTTCCTTTTGCTATTGGCATCAGGCTTCTTGGGCACCACCCAAATGGGCGAAGACCAGGGCGAAATACTGGGTCTTATTATATTTTGATCCAGCATTTTCTGTATTTGTTGACTAACCTCCTGTCTGTGCACAAAAGGGTAGCGGTAATTTCTTTGGTGAACTGGTATTTCATCTGTTGTTTTAATTCTATGTTTGACTTTACTAGTGAATGATAGGGGGCCGTCGTCTGCGTAGAAGATATCTGAATATTGTCTGAGGAGTGGAAATATGTGTGATTTTTCTTCGTCGTTCATGTGATCGGTTCTTAACGAATTTATGATAACATCCTTTATGTCTTCCGTTTCAACATCCCGTATATTCATATAGTAGAATTCGAAATTATTTTTTACTGAAGTGGTTTTTAACGGGTATAGCATGGTGAAGTTGACGTCATTGTCAGAATTATTGTGGACTTCAACGTTAGCCCAGCCATCTTCTGCCATTGTGAGAGTTTCCGGTATTATGCAGTTTTGAATGGTCTGAAGGGGCACAATTATTTCACCGGTTTTAGGTGTAACGGGTATTTTTACCTGTGATATTGTGTTTCCTGGGAGCTTTTTTTCCAGTAAAACCTTTGGGGGTGTGTTCAGAAAGCTAATTTTTATTTCTGCCTTAGGCGTTTTGAACTTTGATTCTGAGAAATCTAGGTTGGCTTTGAGTGTTTTTATGATGTCTAACCCGACAAGTCCATCAAAGACATTATGAAATTTGTATGCATAGAATTTAAGCATCTTATCTTCATTAAATTCCTCGAAAGTTGGTATTGTAGCAGAATTATTATGTTTTGAGGATGCGAACGAAGTGGACACTACGAAAGGGTCGAATTTTACGCAATTAGGGTAATATTTCTCAATAAGTTCCGGGTTGAGGAAGGACTTTGTTGAACCTGTATCAACCAATAATTTTAAAGGTGGTTTTTGTATACTAATAAAGGGTAGTTGTCTCTGGTCACAAGAAAGATTCAAATCGATTATGGTGGTGGTAAGTTCTGTGGGTCTGAACAAAAATTTTGGTAGTCTTCGTCATTTGTTAATTCTTCGTATTCGTGGCCGGAATATTCGTCTTCGAGACCTGAGGATTTGTCTTCCGGCGTGTCTAGATGTTCTGTATTAAATAGTTCCTCTACTTCCATTTTCGACGTGGAAGGTTGAGGTTTGTGAGATGAATTAGTTAATCTGGTAGTGACACTCATTGGAACCGGTTTGTCCCGATTATTCACGTGATTTGGACTCGGGTTCCAAACGTTTTTCGGTTTGCCGAAAACTTGGGAATGTGTCGGTAGTTGAGGGGGTTTAATGTTTTGTTTTGGTGCAAAGTTTACCGGTCTACTTGGAAAGGGTAGCTTAGTAGTAGCATTAAGATTTTCTGCATGGGGTTTATTCGTGCGAAGTTGATCTTGTTGGCTTAAATTATGAGTTTCTCTTGGAATATAACGGTAAGTTTCGTGGTTCACCCTACCCGTGTCACTTTTAACCTGATTTCGCTGGTTTGGAAAGAAGCGGCTATTAGCGTTTTGCAAGTACTTAATGTTTTCTTCTTTTTTTATAAAATTTATTGCCTCTAACATGGACTTTGGTTCCTTTACTCGGACCATAATTCCGTAGGGATTTCTCAAGCCGGCCAGGAAAACCTCAAGTGCTTGATTATTATACATATTTTGTTTGAATTTTCGGACTTCTGCGTTTGATTCGTGGAGGGCCAAGTAATTCGAGATTGTATTCAAAAGTTTTCTTACTCTATCATGAAATTGGAAGGGTGTTTCATTGTAAAATTGTCTCAAATTGTTCAGATCGAAGGACAGACAGTTTTCGTTTCGTGGATCGCTAAAATTTGCGATTAGTTCTTTCTTTATCTCATCGATTGAATTCGCGCAACTAATATTTACCACTTCGCGAGCTGAGCCTTTAAGCTTGCTAATCACTGTTCGAAATATGACTACGTTTTGATAGTTACTTGCATTTGCGGTATCATAAAAATTTTGTACTATACTATCAACACTCTCGATGAAAAATTGCAACTCGTTTGTATCCCCATCAAACTCGGGTGGACTTTTAGGAAAGTTGGAACTGCCATTTTATTTAATTCTGAAATATCACTATTTTCCGTTTGAACTATTTTATTTTCACTCTCACTCACAGAGATATTTTTTAATTCAGAGCATAAAATTTCGATATTTGGCTCCAGACTACTGCTTTCGCTAAAGGAGGCAGGGGTTCTAGAGGAGTCTGACATGGAGCAAAAATTCTACTTACATTAAAATCTTCTCATTTGCCATATTTCCTTCCTGATAGCGCTTGAACAGTAAGTATGACCACAACAAATTTTTCCGTTCACACTCGATTCACTCACGCTACTTTTATTTTTTTTTTTTCCGGTCCGATTGTGCCACTTAGCTATTAGAAATAGTTAGAGCTGTCCGCGATGGATATCTCCGTGACAAAGTTACTCGACTGCGCCAGTTACGGGTTTTAATGAAAACTCGATAATTACTTTTAAGTTTTGGTTTTATTGATACGATACGAATAAAATGTTTGAATAATTTTTCTAAGTTATAATTGTTGAAGATGATTATGGTCCAGAAGCTTCTGTCAGACTGACTGTTGTCCCACCACGAAAATCACCCGGGGGAGTCCAATCGTGTCTTCTTGCTGGGTTTGCAGGAATGCTAGTTGTATCTTCTTACTGGGTTTCTAGGAATGCTGATGTGCTGATGTGAATTGTGCTGACGTGCATGCTCGTGCACGTAACTAGCGCTGCGCGATCTTTGCTGAGCCAAACAAGCTGCAATTTACTCATAATTTGTATGCAGGCAGCGCGACAAAACTTGTCTTGCAGGTTCTACAAATTCTGTGCTCCTGCTATTATCATTCTAAGATTACTTTGAGGTGAAGTTAGTTAATAATATATATTTATATCATTATAAATAAATTCATAAACATATATCTGTTAGCTCATTTAATTAATATAGCAATACAAGCAAATAATATATTCTCAAAATATTAAAATATTAAAACAATTATCGATAATATTTATAGTAAAATCTTTCACTGGATTTGATTATTCTGCTAACCTTAAAATTTGACATACTTTAACTCGAACTCATATCTTTAGACGATAAATTGTATGCACTACTTTTGAAAGTAAGCAGGAATTATGAAATATTTTATATGGTTAAGTTTCCGTTTGTTGATTGCCACAATTTCTCTTTAATGTAATTCAAAGTTAAAATTCTAAAAACTATAAATAGCGAGCCTTATCCTAAGTCCCATCATTCAACAAGTGCATAGCGTGCAATACAGTTCATACGGTGAAGAGTGCAAAAGTGAAAAGTTGAAAAATGGAAGTGAAAAATTTAGTTGAAGACATGCAAACAGCATTTATCAACGCTAAAAGTAATCGAGAAATTATAAGTGTCACAATAAAAAATTTAAACAAAGCTTTAAGAAAGCTTAATAATTCTTTACGTCAAACCAGCAATGTAAGTAAAAAGACTCAACTGGTGACAGCTATTGGTTTGTTAAAAGGAATGCGCATTCAACTTAAAACGCAAAGCTTAATGTCAGGAGGTGGACACAATTCACGCCGTTCTAATTGGATTTCTTCTCGAGTCAAATGGGAAGATTCGCAGTCTGCTTTTAACAACAATATACGTACAGGGGTAATTGTCAACTTAGCCCACAAGGAACCAATAAAATTTTTAGAAGATTGCTCAGATCTCTTCCGCAGACGCATCAATAATGCCCTCAAAAAAGAAATAGCTTTGAAGGTTAATGCGGTGTTTTGTGGTAAATTTAAAATAATAAAAGGAGACGAAGAAGTCTTCGAATTTAAATATATGAATACCAAGAATGCTCCAATATATAGAGATATAGACATTAATGCTTGGTTTAAAGAAAACATCCAAGATAAAATCCTGAAAAAGTTGGAGGAATTTCAAGAAAAAGATAGTGGCTGGACGTTATCAGAAATTATAAACTTGAGTATAAATATTAACAAATATACACCACAACTGGGATCTTCGTACATTGAATTACCCAAGGAACTTCAAAATAAAAAAGCTTGCGTTAATGTAAAAAATAATGATGAAGCATGTTTTGCCTGGGCAGTTATTTCGGCGCTCTACCCTGTACAAACGAATTCCGATCGCGTTACATCATATCCATGCTATAAGGATAACCTTAATTTGAAGAATATTCACTTTCCGATGACAATTAAACAGATACCCCGATTTGAGAAACAAAATAACCTTTCAATTAATGTATATATTTTGAAAATGTCATCAGATGTTGTGAAAACATATATTACTTTGCCGATTTACTTGACAAAAGATAAAAAAGAAAAGCATGTAAATCTACTCATGATACAAAATGTGTATTACAATGATAAAGAAGAACACAAATGTGTGAACAACGAGGATGAAAAACCAATTAAATACCACTTCGTTTGGATTAAGAATCTCTCTAGACTGTTATCATCTCAATGTTCAAAAAATTGTCATCAAAAATACTTCTGCGACCGATGTCTTCACTACTTCCACACTACAGCAAAGCTGGAGGAGCATACGGAGAATTGTAAAAACGTTAACAATGAGAGAATTCGATTACCATCGGAAGGCGAATCAACATTAGAATTTAAAAACTTTAAGAATAAGATAGAATCACCTTTTGTTATATATGCCGATTTGGAGTGTTTATTAAAAGATTGTAGTGATAAGAACAAATATCAGGAGCATGTTCCATGTAGTATAGCATATTATGTTAAGTGCTCATATAATCCGACGCTATCGTGTTACAAGTGCTACCGCGGTGAGGATTGCATTAATTGGTTTGTGCGCGAGTTAAACCAATTTGCTAAAGATTTAGAAAATGTTTTTAATGACCCTCTATCAATGGCTCCGCTAACTGAAGAGCAGGCTAAAAACTTTTCAGTAGCTACACTCTGTCATATATGTGAAAAAGCATTTACTGAAGATAATAAAAAGGTGCGCGATCATTGCCACTTAACAGGTAAATACAGAGGCCCGGCACACAATGAATGTAATATAAATTTTAAAGATAGTCATACTGTTCCCATAATTTTTCATAACCTTAGCGGCTATGATTCGCATTTTATCATAAAAAATTTGGCTTCAGATTTAGAAGGGAAGGTTGATCTTCTTCCTATCAATAAAGAGCGATACATTTCGTTCACAAAACATTTAGATAACCTTCCAATTAAATTCCGATTTATTGACTCGTTTCGCTTTATGGCCAGTAGCCTTGATACCCTTTCATCATATTTATCTTATTTTCCAATTTTAAAATCGCAATTTCAAAATTTATCTGATAATCAATTTAATCTGTTAACACGTAAAGGTGTATACCCATACGATTATTTTAATACTGAAGACAGATTTTTAGAGACTTCTTTACCCCCTTTTTCCGAATTTTATAATAAATTAACCGATTGCGATATTAGTGAAGAAGATTATGCGCACGCCTGTAAAGTTTGGAATGAATTTAATATAAATAATTTGGGTGAATATTCAGACCTATATCTAAAAACAGATGTACTTTTATTAGCAGACGTGTTTGAACAATTCCGTTTAAGTTGTCGTAAGACATATGGATTAGATCCAGCACATTATTTTACATTACCTGGCTACACGTGGGATGCAATGCTTAAGCATACGAATATATCGTTAACATTATTGACTGATATTGATATGTTCATGTTTGTAGAGCGTGGTATTCGGGGCGGTCTTAGCCAGTGTTCTAAGCGTTACTCCAAAGCAAATAATAAATATTATATGGCCGACTATGATCCAAATAAACCATCAAAATTCTTGCAATATTATGATGTAAATAATCAATATGGTTGGGCAATTTCGCAACCTCTACCCTACGGCGACTTTCAATGGGTAGAAAACAAAAACAACTTTAAGGTTGAAGATGTGTCTAACGATTCACCTATTGGATACATTTTAGAAGTAGATCTAGAATATCCGCAAGAAATTCATGACACCCATAAAGATTTACCATTTTGTCCCGAACGAGATTATGCTTCTGGATCTAAGCAAAAGAAACTTTTAGCTACTGTTAAAAATAAAACAAAGTATATTTTACACTACAGAAATTTAAAGCAAGCTCTTCAACATGGTTTAATATTAAAGAAAATTCATAACATTCTTCAGTTCAATCAATCTACATGGCTCAAATCATATATTGATCTTAACACCCGCCTTAGAGCATTAGCTAAAAATGATTTTGAGAAAAATCTTTTTAAACTTATGAATAATGCAGTGTTTGGTAAAACTATGGAAAACGTTCGAAAATATAGTATTGTAAAATTGGTAATGAAATGGTTGGGCCGCTATGGAGCTGAAGCCCTTATTTCTAAGCCCGAATTTAAAACTGCCACTATTTTCAATGAAAATTTAGTGGCAATAGAACTCAACAAATCTGAGATTTTCGCTAACAAGCCACTTTATGTAGGCATGTGCATTCTTGACTTAGCTAAAACCACAATATACAATTTTCATCATGATTATATGCTTCCACAATTCGGATCCAAATGCACAATTTGTTATACAGATACGGATTCTCTAATTTATGAGGTAACCTGCCCCGACTTATATCAAACTATTAAACGCGATTGTCATGAGCATTTCGATACTAGCGACTTTCCACCAGAAAACATTTGGAATATTCCTCTAGTAAACAAAAAAGTGTTGGGGCTCATGAAAGATGAAAATAATGGTAGCATTATGACAGAATTTGTTGGCTTAAGATCAAAAATGTACGCGATCCGTGTAGAGGGAAAGGATAAAACGAAAAAATCTAAAGGTATAAAAAGAAATATTGTTAAAAATGCTATAACTTTTGACGATTACGTTGAGTGTTTAAACTGCAATACTGAAAAACTTATTACACAAAATTTAATTCAATCTCAAAAACATCAAGTTTCCTCCATTACTCAAGCTAAAATTGCTCTTAGTCCTCATGATGATAAAAGATATATAACGCCAACTAGTCATGAAACGTTGCCGTGGGGTCATTATAGCATTATAGATATAGATTAATTTAGATAAAGCACATAGTTCATTATAAAACTAATATAGCAAATAAGAAAACATTGTAAATAAATTATGAAATAAAAGAATATTATAACTTTTAAAATTGCGTTTTATTAAAAATCCTTTAATAAACATACATTTTTTCAACGCACATTATCTTTGTGTGCTATACAAGATGATAAATTCTTAGATTTCAAGGTTGTATTAGCAAAACATTGTAAAAGTATTTTATTCCAATCTTATATTTAAATATTCCTAAAGCCAGGTATTTCTTCTTCTATTTCTCTAATAAATTTTAAGTTGCAATCTTCATCCATCGAATACACAGCATTGTTGATTTCAATAATTTTAATATTTGATTGTGATTTCAACGGCAATAAATTTTCAAAAAAAATTTAACAAAACACATATTCAGCACAATGGCGTCTTTTCCTGACTCAATTTCACTTATTCTCCGTATTATAGGTTGCGTCAGGGCCGTAGCCAGGATTTTTTTTCGGGGGGGGTTTTCAAAATAAAAAGTGGAAGACGGGGAGGGGGGGGGGGGGGGGTGATAATTTACATTTTTGAACTAAATTGAAATTTTTTTTTAATAAAGTTAAAATATTAATTTAAAATAAAGTTTAATTTTTACATCTTCAATATATATTTAATTAAATATTTTTAAAAATATCTATACTATGTTACTCTTATTAAGGTGTTACACCACCCTGACGCTCGAAAAAATAGGCATAAAAATAAACTTTTTTTTTGGCTCGGCCATTAAAAATATGAATTATTCTTTATTTTACGTATACATATAATACATTTATAAACAATTTCCAATACTGAAATACTAAAAACATTAAAAATGGCGGAGATATGAGTCGCTCAGTGGGACCCTCTTTTTAAAATCCTTGCTGACGGTGTACATGATTTCTTCGTTCAGCATTTTCCGAAAAAAAAAATTCCTTCTTCAGAAGTATAATAGCTAAGGCGTGACGGAGGGAAAAAATTAAAATTTTTTTTTTTTGGAGAAATGACAGCTGTTCTACAAAAAAATTGGGATTTCCATCAAAATTTTGAGTTTAAAAAATATATAACTTTTGAATACGGAACTCAATCGAAAAATTCACGTCAAGCTTTAGGTAATATTATAAAAAATAAGTGGTGCAAATTTCAGTCAAATAGGTTCAGTCGATTTTGAAATATCGTGTACACCAGTTTGAAAAAAGTAATTTCGAAAAAAAACGTGAAAGAAAAAAAGGTCGAAGTTAACGCCTTAATAGTAAATTTTTTTTTAATTACTTTTAATCTGCGATTCCGGGCCCATACATAAGGTTTTGCGATGTCCTCCGTTACCTGAGTTACTGTTAGTTTAATCTTTCCAAAGGAATTATATTATTGTTAAAAATATATAGATACGTAACGGTCCGAACGCTACCTGAGTTTTGGGTCGGCTTCCTGACGCGCTCACTTCTAATTGCTATAACTTTGTAACTATTTGAATTTTGGAATGTTTCAACGCTTAAAATATTGTTAAAAGTATAAACAATTTATTTAGCCAAAAAAAAACTGTTTTTTGGAAATTTCATGGTGGTGTAACCCCTTAAAAAAATACAAAATAAAAGCTCTAAATTTTTAAAACACTTAAATTTTCGAAAAAAATATCTTACAAACGTAAAAAATTTCACAAAAGAAAATCTAGTTTTTGACTTTTCTCAGCGAAAAAAAGAGTAAGAACTATTTTAAAAAATATGTTTGCACTTCTTCAGTTATCAGTTACAACCTGAGTAATCAATAAGTGCTAAAGATGTGTTGATCGCATCTAAAATGTACTACTTATAATATTCCACTACTTTCAAATTGAATAGAGGCGCCAATATTTATTGCCTAGTGGAGAGGACCTATTATTTTGTTACCTTTATTAATGAATATTGCAATGAGGCATCTGAACTATTCTATTTTTTCATTCCGAGGGCATTTTTTTCATATATCAATTTTTTTGATGGAAATACCGTTTGTTTTCAAAAGATCCTTGAAAAGGTAAATGCTACCTACCTTTGTGCTATGATAAAAACATCACTGATTATTTTTAAAAAGTTACGAGTACATGTCTTTAAGATATTTTATCATTGTTAAAGAAAAAAGAAAAGCGGAAGTTTTACTCATCTGACTGTTCAACCCTTTAAAAATCATGTAAATTTGTAGTTAAGTTTCAAAATTTCGGGGGGGGTTCTAACCCCCTGACCCCCCCCGCTGGCTACGGCCCTGGGTTGCGTAATCATATTAAGATAATCATATTTAATGTCTTTATTATTCAGCTTTGTAGTAAATTCTATTGTTTCAAACTTGTGCTCATTACTTCGATTTATATAGTTAAAACGCGCAATTATTTTAACAGAGCTATTTTTCCCATTTTCCGGCAGGCTTAGCCAATTATTTTCAAACTCTTCAAAGTAATACTCTTCTAATAAATACTTTTGGGCGTTTAGCCCAAAAGGTTGTTGCTTTTGTACTGCTAATACCATTTCTTCAAATGTGGGATTGAATTGTATTTTAAAAGTAGGCTGGTTTAATGCTTCCTTTAGGTTTGTTGCCATGTTGTTGTTGATAGTTCAGCACCACAGCTTTAAATGGGTTATGCCCACAACATCTACTCCTTTTATACTCTAGGCCGCAATATAGCTTATAAAAGTAAGAATAGCTATGGTAACGTGACCTCTGTAGAGAGTTACAGAATTTTAATAAAAGACTTAAAGCTAAAAACATGCTTTTATTACCATTTTAGAGGCAATTACCCCACGCCCGCCACAGAGAGTGGAAACCGACATGGCTATACTACCCCATCAATTTACATTGCAAATTTTGCTTCATCAGAAACTTATAAATTTTATTTTAAATAAATGGCTAATACGGCAGCCACCAACAACCTAAAAAGTTACGTAGTTAAAAATAAAATTACATTTGACGACTATTTGAAATGTTTATTTGAGAATAAAGAAATGAAACAAGAGCAAAATGTAATTAGATCTTTTCACCATGCAGTCTTCAGCACTGTTCAAAATAGCACTTGGCCCCTTTGATATCAAGCGGTATGTCAAGTCTAATTCAGTAGAAACACTACGATGGAGACATTTCAGCATTATGGATGTCGAATAAATTTGCTATGCTTAGTACCTATAATAGCTGTCTTTTGTAAAAAACATATTAGTAAAATTAATAAAAATTATTAAACTTCAAGGGTGTTTTTCATTTAGAAATTGAATTTGACTTTGAATATTCCGATCTCCCAACAGTGATAAAAATGAAAATATTTGATTTCATTCTTTACAGGGTATATTAAGACCGATCCGAATCTAATCTGCCCCCTTTTTTGTATTTGCATGTGTAATTTCATATGCGTCGAGAGGTCTGATGACGTCATGTATGTGTGAGTCTTTTGAATTTGTGTGTGGGTATGTTCCTTCGGGTTAATAATTTCCCAATATGTTGCAATATTAGTCACTAAATGAATTTAACTAATAAAAATATACGCTGTACAAAAAATACTGCTTGATAATGTTTTCAAATACACCATGAAGACAGTCTTGATTACCAGGCGCTCATGTTATGAAAAACACTCTGCACAGTCGCAGATGCTATTAATACAGTGAGCGCAATTTCTATAAGCGCACGTCTTATTTTCAAGTGAAATGCACAATTCATTGAAATAAAGCGATATAGTAACAAAGGTTCTTTACAGGCACAATTATTAAAGTTATAACTATTCATAAAAGCAATTAAACAATTCCAAATATCAGTCAATGCGTGAATGCAATAGATCAGTCTTTCACAATTGATCTTAGAGTGCGCAGTTTCTATAAACGCAGTTTCTTTTTGTAGTATTACTAGTTAAACGCAAAGTAATTTTGCAACTTTTTAGGAAACAATTCATGTGAGTTTCATTTTTATTTTCCAACTCTAGCTTAATTCTGTATAATTGCCGTTATTTCTGAAGATTTATTGTAATGCCCCGAGGAAAGGTCCTTGACAACGACGATCGCGTCAGAATCCGTGCGTTTAGGGAAACTGGCCTTGGTATAAGAGAAATTGCAAGGAGAATTGGACGTTCAGAATGTGTGGTGCGAAATTTTATTAAAAAGGGCAATCGTAATGGATTATGGGATCATCCAAGAGGGAACACCAAAGTTTCCAAACAAAATATTGGGAACATAAGAGAAGAAGTTATGAAAAAAAGTTAAGTGCAGCTCAAATTATAGCGGAATTACAATTCCCAATTAAAGGAAGAAGAGTTCAAACAAAGAAGGACACTACTTATATTAAATATAAGAAACCGGCCAAATCTCTCCAACTGCAACAGCATCATAAATATGCGCGCCTAGATTTTGCTAGAAGCCACATGAACTGGTACGAAAAGTGGCAAAACGTTATTTTTTCTTACGGAAAACAATATAATTTAGATAGCCCAGATGGATTGAGTACTTATTAGCATGATTTAAGGAAGCCCGATTCGCCTCGTCTAAGTAGTAATTTTGGTGTTGGTAGTTTAATGTTATAGGGTGCCTTTTCTTATCAAGGAAAGTTATCTTTACGCTTTGTTCCCACCCGAATGAACTCTGCCATATATACAGACCTGCTGGAGGAATCTCTTATTCCATATTTAGAAAACAATATGGAAAAATATTGAATTTTTCAACAGAATAACGCCGCTGTGCATTCTTCTGCCGAAACAAGACGATGGTTTAGTGAAAGAAATATTCCTGTAATGGAATGACCATTACGTAGTCCGGATTTAAATCCAATGGAGAGCATTTGGGGAATCATGGCACGAAGATTTTGCGCAAATGGTTGACTATTTTCTTCGTTATCTCAACTGAAAGCCGATATTTTGAAATGCTGGAATGATATTGATGAACTTTTGTTTAAAAAGTTAATAAATTCGATGTCTAACAGGTTTTTCAAGTGATAACTAATAAAGGAGGTAAAACACAATACTTAGAAAATATACAAAAATTTACTTTTCATCAAGCTTTTAAAATAAAGACTAAAGATAAAAGAGACTTTTAATTATATTTATTTTTATTATAAAGTAATTACTTACTTTAATGAATGTTTTATATTATTTAATTAATATTTACCAATGGGGAATTTAAGCAATATAATCGGTTTTGAAAAATAAAAAGTAGTTTTCTTTAAACATGAATAAAACTGGCTGCGCTTATAGAAATTACGCACACTGTATATGCAACTCGAGTTGCAAGTATGTAAATTACTACGAGCCTCACGTGCCTAAAACCTGTTTTAGAAGCAAGAAATCTGCCAAGCGCTCCATTTAATTTATTTTCTGGGAAAGAAAGTAAGTAGATTAAGCCGGCTCCAAACAATGCTGAGGTAACTGGATGGATTAAAGGTTCCGTTTTGATATTGTGAATATGCTATTCCGGGCTTTCGGCCTAACAAAAAATAAAAATAAA
Organism: Dysmachus trigonus; assembly: GCA_949715965.1. Lineage (NCBI taxonomy): Eukaryota > Metazoa > Arthropoda > Insecta > Diptera > Asilidae > Dysmachus > Dysmachus trigonus. Next base: position 76,549,516 of record OX454319.1, read on the forward strand.
TTTTGTAAGCGGGAAGATGAAACTGAAAGCCTTTAAGCAGGGAAAGGTAGCATTCGAAGATCATTTCAAAGAAGCATTTTTCCAAATGATCCAAGTTGTGATGTATATTTGTATTAGCAAAACATTGTAAAAGTATTTTATTTTAATCTTACATTTAAATATTCCTAAAGCCAGGTATTTCAGCTTCTATTTCTCTAATAAATTTTAAGTTGCAATCTTCAGCCATCGTATATACAGCATTGTTGATTGCAATAATTTTAACATTTGATTGTGATTTCAACAGCGGTAAGTTTTAACAAAACACATATTCAGCACAATGACATCTTTTCATGCCCCAATTTAATTTATTTTCGGCATTATAGGTCGCGTAATCATATTAAGATAATTATGTTTAATGTCTTCATTATTCAACTTTGTAGTAAATTCTATTGTTTCAAACTTGCGCTCATTACTTCGATTTATATATTTAAAACGTGCAATAACTTTAACGGAGCTATTTTTTCCATTTTCCGTCAGGCTTAGCCAATTATTTTCAAACTCTTTAAAGTAATATTCTTCTAATAAATACTTTTGAGCGTTTAGCCCAAAAGGTTGCTGATTATGTACTGCTAAAACCAATTCTTCAAATGTGGGGTTGAAATGTATTTTAAAAGTGGGATAAAATACATTGTCTAATCTAAATATAAATTTTAGTTAAAAGATTAAGGAGTTTAACTCGGAAACTATTGTCATTGAAAAACAGAAATTATATAAAAATTGCAAACAATTTGTATTTATTAAAGTTGTTGCTAACGGGTTAACTATGTTGTAAGAATTTCCAAACTAATAACAAAACCATTTACAAATATTAACAAAGTTTTGCAGTTTTCTAAATAATTTGAGTAAAACTTAAAAAGTAAAACAAAACTTTAAAAAAATTCTTAGCAATATTTAACAAACTATTTAAAATTGCACCAACTCAGTTAACTAATTTGTAAACATTTATCAAAAATAACAAAAACATTTACAAATATTGATAAATTTTTGCAATTTTTGTATAATTTATAGAAATTTAAAAAGTAAAACAAAACTTTTACAAAATATTTAGGAACATTTGACAAACTATTATTAGTAAGCATTTCCAAACTAAAAACACAATTACAAAATATTAAGAAATTTTAGTAATTTTTAAGTAATTTAACGATTTAAAAATGTTTACAAATAGAATATGTTTTAGCAAAACGTTTAGAAAGAAATTACTCTGGCTTCCAAATAACTGATGTGAGTTATATTTAAAGTATTGAATTATTTATAAATTATTCGTGAAACTCTTAGGATGTGTATAAATTGTTTGAGCTTACCTAATATTTAAAGATAATTAAAAAGAAACCGCCTTAATAAATCTTATACAATTTTCAAGAGCTAGCTAACAAATTAAAAACTCTTAACAGCATGAAATATAATTCTACGCCTTCCACTTAATTTCAAACTATGCAAATAAGGCAAATGTTGCATATATGTGTAAATATCAGACCTAGGAACGTTTCTTGCAAGACTATAAAATAATTTGAATGCATAAGGGTTTTCAAATTCAGAAAATTAATTTAAAGCATATTGGTGTAATTGTTTAAACAGTAAGCTTCTATAACCGCTTTAACTTTACGCTCATAATAAATAAGTTACCCATCCGCATAATGTAATCACAATATTACACCTACAGCGGACAACGTGTAATCATGTTTATTTCTGTTTGTAAAGAACGGCTGGTGAAATAATTAGTCGAAGATCTACTAATATGATCCATCTGAATGCCTGGTAGTGAGATTTTGCATCTAAAATACCAAACGAACGCAATCATGCGAGCGACAGTCGCAAACATTTTCTAAAAGAAATATGAGCTTGCCTGCGCATATTGCTTTTGCGCGCCTTTCTTTCATTCAGCAAATTGCGAAGGGCAAATTCTGATTACCGAATAATCGGTTATAGAGTAAAAAACATAAACAGAGTTGACACATTGAGTATGTGAGCTTAACCATATATAAGAATTTCATAATTTCTGCTAACTCTCAAAGTAATGCATACAATTTATCGTCTAGAGATAAAGCATTTCTAACGTGGTGCTGTTTTCATATTTTAATATATTTAATCGGCAAATTTTTATAAATTTATTTATAATGGTATTAATATAAATTATTAACCAACTTCTCTCCAAAATCGGCTCAATACAATAATGATGGGAGCACATGATTTTACTTGCATCATACGGCTAAACAGTAATAAAGTTTCTATCCCATAAAACCTGCAAGACAAGTTTTGTTTCATTGCCTGCATACACATTTTACATGTGGTGTAAAGGCTATTTGTTTGGAGCGCAAAGATCGCGATTCCGCTGCTGAGTTCTGGTTGCTTATGATAACGTCTGGTCGCCTGGTAATCTGTTTTTATCTTTAGTTTGTTCGCCATTGAAAAGAAAATGGTATAATTTGATTTAATAATTTTATATTTCTAATAGATCATAAAAACTTTGATGAACTCGGTTAAGAATATGAAAATACAATTTTCTAACTTTATGCTTTACAAAGAAATACTTCTACATGCAACGGAAGTATGTGTGTGTATTCCGCAACATTGCATAATGCGGTGGTGAGTCATTCTTCTCACACCATGGGGAGGGGTGTCGGGAGGAGAGAGGTTCCCTATGACATCATACCTTATACCATGTGTGTGAGCGAGAGAGAGGATATTCCATATATTGCTATCTCTTTCTTTCAATTTTATACACACTTTTGAGAATTGAGAGGCCCCTTTAAAAATACATGGGATTTTGAGCCAGAACCGGCATAGCTATACTACTGCGGTTCACAGAATACATCTACTTACCAAGTTTCAACAGTATAGTTCTTATAATTTCGGAAAAAAGTGGCTGTGACAAACGGACGGACAGACAGACAGACATGACGAATCTATAAGGGTTCCGTTTTTTGCCATTTGGCTACGGAACCCTAAAAACACATTTTTATCCTTTTTAAATTTTATTGAAGTATGTAATTCGAAAGCAAATGGGGGATTTTGTTATCGTGCCTCATCGCCACCACTAAAATTAGATAAAAATGACGCCGCTGAGTCTTGCGGATTAGAACTCGTTGCATTTGGAGTTTGTGGGTGGTATATTTGTTGCTGGTACTGCATCGGCCTGGAGAAGGAGTTGTTGAACTGAGATTGGTTGGAGAGGGAATTAAGCTTGAATGATAAGGATACGAATGTTGTTCACACAATGGCTTGGGAATCATTGTACGAAATACATGTTCAGGCTGATCAGTTAATCTCTGCGATATAGTTAAACTGCCCATTTCGGCTTCAAATAAAGTATCATTGATAATTTTTACTGCTATGAGCCTTTGTTGTTTAGGCAGATCGCGTAATTTAACGGCAATATTAATACCAAAAATATCAAAGCGATCATCTGAATTTGCTGGACGCTTGAAATGATTTTTTACTGACAGCAACAATTCATTCGTTAAAGCTGTTTGATCTGATGTTGACTCTAAACTTCTTTTCGATGGTCTTGTGTGGTTGTTTTGAGCTGTCGATGCAGAAATGACTGGATCTGGGGAGTTTTCGTTCGTTCCGGAGACTTCGCCGGTGTCAAAATCAGGAAAGGATTCATCCTGAAGGAGTAATATTTTTTATCTTTTCAGAAGAAGAATGGAAGAATGTTGCGAAAATGTTTGAAGAAAGGTGGGATTATCCACATTGTATTCGAGCGATAGACGGCAAGCACATTGAAATTATCCCTCCAAGTCTAAGCGGGTCAGAATTTTATAATTACAAATGTCGACATAGCATGGTTCTACTGGCAATTGTGGATGCAAACTATCAATTCATCATGTGCGATTTTGGTACAAATGGAAGAATTTCAGACGGAGGTGTTCTCCGAAACACGACATTTTTTGGAAAATTCAAAATAACCAGTTAAACATCCCAATTGAAGAGAGTATCGGAAGGAGTTTTAGAAATCTTCCCTGCGTATTTATTGCCGATGACGCTTTCCCTTTGAGGGTGGATATGACGAAACCGTTTAGGCAAGCAGATCTAAATTGAAGAGAGAGAAAACGCTTTTGGTATCATGGCATCCCGGTTTCGAATATTTCACACAAAAATTAATTTAGAACCAAAAAATATTGATTCCATTGTAATGGCCAGTTGTGTATTGCACAATTTTCTAATGAAATCTGTGCCTAGTTATTACTCGCCTCCAGAATGTTTTAATCGCGAAAATAGAGATGGAACTATTTTATCAGGGTTTCATACTAGAAATTCGAATATGGAGAATTTAGATAGAAGAAACCCAGGAAATACCGCTAATGCTGCTAAAAGAGTTAGGGAAGATTTCATGAGTTATTTTGTTAATGATGGTAAAATACCATAGCAAAATAAGTTCATTAATTAAACTTACATATGTGTACCAAAGTTTTCAATGTACTTGCACTTGTAGGCACTCCATTGAAATATAGTATGCATAAACATTCAATTATTTTATTTAACTTACCTCAATCCTGGTCTCGGGACTTTCGAGTAATGTCTTGATCATTCAAAAAATTTAAAAGTTTAAAATACCATAATTTTGGTTCGTAGATGTCGTCTGTACCCACCAATCCTGACTTCGACGACGCTTTTACTTTTTTTAATTCTTTTCTATAATTGCTTCTAATGTTATTTATTTTTTTCAAAACGCTTTCTTTATTGGCAGAAGGCTCAATCTCCTTCAATTTGTCCAGCAGATTCGTGATCAGAGACCCCTAAAATCTCCACATACCAAATTTAGCGTTAACTGAGGTTAGGAAAAACATGACGTGCCAACTCTAACGGTGAATTTGGATTCACGGGGTTCTTTTACATAAAAGTATACATTTGGATATGAAAAAACCAAATTCCTGTATTTTTCCTTGTACATTTATCCGGATTTTTGCTGTTTTTATCTGTTTTTTGAGGTTAGGAATTAACTGTGATGGCTCAATTCTGACTCCAGATTCGTGCTCAGCGTGCGAAAATACTTCGAAAATCGTATATCGCATGTAAAGTACAGAGCACTTTTTTTTTTTATGTGGCTGTGCTAAGCATAATTTTGTTTTCCTGGAAAGATATTAGTTTGGCTCAAAGTTCCTACAAAAAAATATTTCCAGGGATGATAGGATTCTTAGGGACTTATTCCATCAAACATTTCTTATATATTCTCTAGTATTATTTTCCGATCTTTATTATTATTACTTTTTTTCTTTTTTTTTTTTGTTTAAGATATAATAAATAAATAAATAAATAATGGTACACTTTGAGTTAAAAAGCTTGAATAACGAAACAAAATCTGTCTCATTGCTCGTTCTTGAAAAGATGACCTTGAACACTTTTAAAGGTGGAAGTCTAATTCTAAGCGTCACTTTATTTCAATCGAATTGTCTGTTTATAGCTGAATTGCGTAGAATATTTTTTGTAAAAAATTGGCACACAATTCAATTATGTACAAGGGACACACTAAACTAGAACTATCTCAGCGTAAGAAAATTTACCACGCAATTTAGTTCGATATAGCGATTTTTCTTCTCCTTCCAGAGACATGACTTAGGATGTTACTCTTGCAGATTCAGTCATTATCGTCAATTTTGATTTTTCAATTCCCCTAATTTCATCTTCAGTAATCCTTTATTTAACCGATGCATGCACAAGAATTGTCCGTTGAGAAACAGCACAGGAATGTCGTAGCGGTAGAGTCTCAAAAATTTTACATTCTCCTTTCTTGTGATATCAACTTTTTCAAGTTTAAATTCTCCGCTGAAATGGTCTTCAAGTTCCATCACGAGCTCATCACAAAGGGGGCACGGATCCTTAGTAAAAAGCGTCAGAAGGGCCTTGCCTCCTGGCGGGTTGGGATTTGATCTGGAAACGAAAAACAATTTGATCTTATTAAGAAATTTGAGTCGCTTTACTCTTATTCAATTTCTTCTAGATGAATTGCGACGGGTAATAAAGCTATTTGTAAAAAGTTGAATTCAGCTATAAGAATTTGTATTCAGCTACAATAAGCTTAATTCAGCTATAAGACGTTGAATTCAGCTGTGAGAAATTGAAGTGAGTGAAAGGACTCGATTTTAAAGTAATAATGAATTCAAAGAAGTCCGCAAATACAAAGTCTAAAAGTTTATTCGTAACAAAATATATAATCTCTGCAATAAATGCAATATATACGACTTTTACAAATTGATTAAAATTGGGTTAGGGATAAGACACTTTGGGGCTTACAATTTCTGAATGAGCATTGATGAAGCACCACCTCCTCCGTTGCAGATGGCAGCGCAACCAAACTGTCCAGGTTTGAGGGCGTGGGCTAAATGAGTTATCAGTCTAGCTCCAGACATTCCAATCGGATGGCCAAGAGCAACAGCTCCTCCATGAACATTGACCTTTTCGGGATCGATGTCTAGTTTCTTCATGTTGGCCACTGCGACAACAGAGAACGCCTCATTGATTTCCCACATGGAGACGTCTTCCTTCTTGACTCCAGACGCCTGAAGTAGTTTCGGGATCGCTAAAGCTGGAGCAATGGGAAAGTCGATGGGGTCTGTTTCAGCATCTTGGAAGTTTACAATTCGAGCTAGAGGTTTGCAGTTCATGCGTTGAGCAGCCTCTGCGGTCATCAGAACCAGAGCGGCTCCTCCGTCGTTTAGAGTGGATGCATTTCCCGCTGTAACAGTACCATTCTCCTTCTGGAAGACAGTCGCCAACTGGCCAAATCTATCGAAATTTACTCGTTTATATTCCTCATCCTCAGCGACGACGATTTCGGGTTTCCTTTTCTGCTGGATCCGGACTTGGGCAATTTCCGGATCAAATACTTTTTCTGCCCAGGATTTAGCTGATCGCTTGTAGCTGTTTATCGCATAATCGTCCTGATCCTTTCGGGAGATGCCCATTTTTTTGGCTGTGTTCTCGGCACAGTTGCCCATGTGAAATTTGTTGTAGACGTCGGTCAGACCATCGAAAACGATTCCGTCGATTAGGTTGACTCCACCGTAAGGAGTGGAGCCCCTTTTCAGATAGAAAGGAACATTCGACATAGATTCCATGCCCCCAGCAACGATAACACTCGCTTGGCCTAGCATCAGTGTCTGGGAGGAGATCATAATTGCCTTCATCCCAGACGAGCACACCTTATTCACAGTGGTGCAGCACACGTTTTTGGGTAGTCCAGCAAAAATCGCCGCCTGACGTGCCGGGGCCTGTCCGAGACCAGCGGACACCACGTTCCCCATGTAGACCTCATTGACGTCCTCTTTTCCAATTCCTGCTCTTTGGATAGCTGCCTCGATCGCTACAGCTCCCAGTTGAGTCGCTGACAGCGGGGCCAGGGAGCTCTGGAAGCTGCCCATCGGAGTGCGGGCGGCTGATACAATAACGACTTCATTGAGTTTTGTGCTAAAACTCCTCGCGTTGCCAAGAACGATCTGAATAAATTAATATAAATTAAAAAGAATGCAAATTGGCAGAGTGCGGAATAAAATGCGGCGTAACCAAGTGGGCAAAGATCACAAGCAACGTAATAGCATATATCGGGGTGGAAAATAGTGTTTTTGAGGCTCATCTACTCACTTTGGAGGCGCTTAAAAATGTTGCCATCCCGGTAGGATCTGTGTACAAGCTTAGAAGTGTTGGAATTTGAAGCTAGTTACCACGGCAGGCTTATCTCCCCGTCCAACCTTGGGATCTTCGGTGAAACTGCTGAGTGCTGAGCCGACGTCTTAACTCTCTTGTGTGCTTATCTGGCCACTTAGTAAGGGTTGGGCATTCACATCTTATCAATAACTTAACGTGTCTAGTATCTCCATTCTGAGATTTAAAGACAATCAGAACGCATTCGGGAGATCTAACTTCAAAACATAAAATTGTTTCTGCTACAAATTACACATCTTTCAGGCTTTAATCTTGAAAAATAAATAATTCCCAATTCTACTTTATACAGCCCTGCGAGATTTCTTCGTGGAGAGCCCCCGGGGCTAGTTACCTCCGACAGCTGTGAAAGTCTCCTATTCAGGTTATCAGGCGAACGTTCTGATGGCTTGGAGGTTTAAGCTCTTGCTAAACACAAACAATTTTGGTGTTTACAGCTCCATTTTTTAGGAATTTGGGTACTAATTATGACCAAAATTCTACATTCCAGCTAAAGGCTCCTTTACACTATTATTTGTTTGTTAATATGTAGCGTTAAACCACGGATAAAATGCGTTTATGTTACTTTACACCATCAGTAAAGAGATAAAGAGTTTTGCTTATGTGCAACACATAGCAGATGAAGCAAATAGAACTGTTTCTATTTTCTTCTTTGTCATACATAAGGTTTTTCTCTGCGTGAGTGGTTTTTTGAGGACGTTTGACTACAAAAGTGAATATAAAATTTTTTTCCCATCCAGATATTATGAATTTCCTTTTAGATGAGGTGGGACGACAACAGTTATATGAAGAGAGATATTATTTATATAAAAAAAAAAAAAATGAATTTTACTGTAGGGGAGAGTGGGCAGCTTCATACAGTTTTTCTATATCGCTTTGTAGAATGTTGTGTATTATGTATGTATATCTCTTTCAATTTATGACAAATTGATAGTTTAACTATTTTATACTGTAGTAGAAGCATAATATTACTGAAAATTACGCGAATTTCCACAATGCTTTGAAAAATAAAAGGAAAATGTATGAATGTAACCCATTAGTGGGGCACATTCATACATGAAGAGGTACGTTAATACTAGAGATGCCACGAATAGTAATTTGGCCGAATACCGAATACCGAATATTCGGCGAGGTTCTTGGCCGAAGCGCCGAACATTCGGCAGCCGAATATTCGGCCACACTTAGTACTTTCCGCGGGCGACAAGTCACAACTGTCGCTGCAGAAAATGTTCGTTCAGATGAAGGTGTGGAACAGAAAAATTCTGTTGCAAATGAACTTGATTTTTACATGGTATCTGTTCGTTTAGATCGGACAGCAGACCCTTACAAGTGGTGGTCAGCAAACGCGAAACAATATCCAACCCTTTTACAATTTGCTAAGATGTATTTATCATCTCCCGGTAGCAGTGTGTATAGTGAGCGGCTGTTTTCGGAAGCAGGTATTTATGAGGAAAAACGCAATCGTCTGCTATCAACAAACGCTGAAAAAATTGTTTTCATTCATCATAACTTACCACTGGTAGATTTTAAATATTAATTTGTTAGTTCTTTTTTTTGGTTAAATAAATATATCTTTATGAGTAATATTTTGAGTTCTTTTTTCATGATTTATTTGGTAATCCTTACTATATTTTATCATAAATACGAAAGTAAATCTGTTTATCACGATTTCACGCCAAAACTGCTGAACCGATTTAAATGAAATTTGGTACACAGATACTCTAGAGCCTTAGAAAGGACATGGGCTATAATTTACGCGGACGAAGTCGCGGGAAAACAGCTAGTAATAAACAAATAATAAATAAATTGCTATTCGGTATTCGGCCGAATAGTTAACCATATTCGGCCGAATACCGAATAGCGAAAAAAAGTGGCCGAATAGCCGAATACCGAATAGTTGCCGAATATTCGTGGCATCTCTAGTTAATACACACTTGAAAAAAAAATAAAAGAAGGATTAAAAATCACTATTTATTCGTCATAAATATTCTTTCTAAATATACTAATCCAGTAAAAAACAAAAATAATTCTTTTACATAACAAACAAATAATAAAAATCAAAATGAAAAACATTACCTATCTAAATCTGTTCGTGACTTTTTTGACATCGAACTAGCTAGAAAAAAATAAAATTTTCATGAAATGTACATGATTAACGACTATCACAAAATACGTCCAAAGTAAAGGCCTAAACAGATAAGAAGTTCCACAGCACTCGTCTCCACTCGCAAAAAGTAACCGAACAGATAAGCCGTTCACAAATGTCAAAAATCTGTTCATTTGATGTCAAATGCACTGAAAGTATGGAGGAAGTTGCTTTTTCAGTATTTTTTTTATTGTGGAGTTATTACATATTAATACTTAATTTAAATATGATGGCTATAAAAAAAAAACCTAAGAGGCGATGGTGGATTCGCCCGATTAACATTGAGCAAAATACATTGGGATACTTCAACGTTACGTATTTAAAAATGAAAAACAAGGATCCAGAGGAATTTTTTAAACATACAAGGATGACGCCTCAACAGTATGATATGCTGTGTGAATTAGTAAAAAACCATTTATCAAAACGGTCACATAGGCCATCCATTTCCTTCGAATGCCGATTAGCAATAACATTATCGTAAGTGCAAAATATGAATATTACGTTGTAAATCGAAATATTCAAATTAATATATTTTACAGTTACCTGGGCGAGGGAGCATCGCATCAATTTATAGCTTGGAGCTACAAATTTGGGAAATCTACTGTTCGAGAAATTATTTTAGAAACGTGCGATATATTATGGAATATACTTCACGGCAAATATGTTGGTTTCCCTAATAAAAGAGAATTCGAGAATATTGCAGCGGACTTTAATTCACTCTGGAATATGCCAAATTGTGTAGGGGCGATAGACGGCAAGCACGTAAATATAAAATGCCCACCCAATGCAGGATCTAAGTTTTTCAACTATAAGAAGACTCACAGCATAGTCCTTTTAGCTGCTTGTGATGCAAGATATCGCTTCACCTCAGTTGATGTTGGTGCCTATGGCTCGCAAAGTGATGGAGGTAATTTGTTATAGTCTATTTATAAATGCATTTATTTATTTGTTTTTATATAGGTATATTTAAAGCTTCTAATATGGGTAGAGCTCTTCTACATGGAACTGTAGAATTTCCAGATGACTCCAAGCTTTATCAAAGCGATAAAGTTTTCCCATACTATATGGTTGGGGACGCAGCCTTTCCACTTAAGCCTTATTTAATGAGGCCATTTCCCGGTAAAAGCTTGGATGATCAGAGAAGGATATTCAACTACAGACTGTCCAGAGCTCGACGAGTGATTGAGAATGCTTTTGGCATACTCGTAGCAAGATGGGGTATTCTTCAAAATACCCTTAATTGCTTTCCAGAGAACGCTGAGAGGATTGTACTCGCTACGATTGCATTACATAATTTTATTATGTTCGAAAAAGATATAAATCCTCTGTACTGTCCACAAGGTTACAACGACTGGGAAGATGAACGTGGAGAAATTCATCCAGGACAATGGAGAGATGAAGTCCGACATGAACTACGAAGCGCTAGATTTGGGTCTAATAATAGTTCGAGGGAAGCTTTTACAATGCGACAAGCCTTATGCAATTATTTTGCAAATGAAGGTGCTATACCTTCCCAGTACAATATAATTTAAAAACTGTTTAAAATAAAATTCAAACTTTTAACAAATTCACAGCTTTTTATTAACTCAATCATATCACATTGAAAAGAAAAATATTACAAATTTGGAATTATACTTCCCTCAAAGCAACCACTTTGATGCATTTGCATTCGACTTAAATAATTCAAAATATTGCACTTTGCAATCCTTTTATTTTGTTCTGTTAGAGAACACAACATATTGGTAATACTTTGGCCGAAAAGTTCATCTTCCGTTAATATTCGGGATGAGACCTGAGGCAGAAATTTTTCCTCAAATTTAGTCATTGTTTGCAAAAATTGTCTATTTATTAAATTTATGTTCTCAAACAAATCGGTGCTCTTACGTTTCCGAGTTCTGGAATTTGTAGCTGGAGCATCTGTTGAGCTACTATTTGCAGGATCTGGTGTTGAGGAATGTTCCGATGAGCGACGGTCAGGTAGGATGACATCAATTGAAGTAGATGTGGATATTTGCGGTGCATTTATATTCGAATCCTGAGAACTAGGATCGCTAATTTGGCCAATGAGTAAATCATCTCTATCATTGCTAGGAATCGAAAAGGTATCCTCAGCTTCCAGCCCTTCCCGAGCCTTAAAATTTCCTCTGGTCCTTTTTAAAATATAAATTATATAATATTAAAACATTAAAATATACCACCTCCTTGGCCGACAATGGTCCCTTAAAAATTGCAATCTTTCAAATAATTCCCATTTTCTCTTTTTTGTAGCTCCGCTCCCAGACGGCATATTATGAGCTTCCATCTCCTTCCGGAACTTGTCCCTTAAAAATTTCCACTTCTTCATGCATTCACCATCTAAATTAAAAATTATTTATCTCTTAATATTCATAATAAATTTACTTACCAGTTAAATTTATTTTCTCCGCAATTTCTCTCCATATCTTTGCTTTAATTGCAACATTCCTGTATCCGTTAGAATGCATGTCAAAAAGCACTTTGTGCTTCTGCACTTCTTCTATTTATTTTTCTTCCATTGACATCCCTGAGAATACAAGAACACATATTATTTAAAACATATTTCATGTCTCTAAATAGTTCCTTACCAGAAATTTTTAATCGCACTTCACATCACCATCACAAAATCAAGAATGTCAAACTGCCCTTTTGACATTTGCGGGTGTTAAAAGTAGAAAGTTGGCGAACTTTTCAAGGGACGAGTGTTAACCACTCGCTTATCTGTGCAGTCCCCTTCATTTTAGTGTAAAATTGATGTTTTTGGCATTTGCGAGTGGAGGCGAGTGCTGTGGAACTTCTTATCTGTTTAGGCCTTAAGGTTATTAAATTCCTTACGCGAGGCAAAAACACGTTCCGTGTTGCACACATGCGCTTTCCGCGGTGACATGCTGTCAAACTTCACTAGTCAATACACACCCATAAAAACTACGCACACACACTAACTTCATTCTTTTGCTCCGCGCCTAACTTCAGATACACTCAGTGTATGTAGGTGCCCCTTGTATGAATCTGCCCCACTTAGCCCTAACAAACACAAAACAGCCGAAGGAATAAATGAAATAAAGGATTTGCTAAACCGAGAACGCCAAGGCAAACCACCTTTTAGTGCAGAAGATATCAAAACAAAACTTAATTCACTGAGAAGCCATTTTGCACATGAATTGGCAAAAGTAAGGAAAAGTCACTTAAAAAGCGGTTCTAGTGCTGATGAATTGTATAAACCGATCGTCTGGTGGTATCCATTAATGCAATTCTTGGAAACTCACACTAAAATAAGAAAAGAGTAGTCGAATTTTAAGCTAAATGAATCTCTGTCAACGGAAACCAATTCATTTGAAGAAGTAAGTCAACTTTTATTTTAGAATTTTTGTCATCAAAAATTAAATTTTTTAATTTCTGAAATCAAAAATTAAATTTTTTCACCGCCTCCCACTGCTAGGGTACAAATCCTGTTGTGATGAATTCATGTATTCCGTTCTAAACGCCATTGCTTCAGAAGTAGGTCTACTGGATACTGGTCGTTTTAATTTTGTTAGACACACTTGACTTCTCCACTCGCCTGGTATTAAAGGAATGTCGCTCAAGTTTTCGCGATCTACTAAGGAAGATGGTGAAGCATTTTCTTCTTGTAAAAAATTATGAAGAGTACACGTTGTAAGAACCACTTGCTCGATATTTCTTGAGATATTGGGTTTTCTTGAGATATTGGGTTGAGGTAGTGCAGCTCAATCACAGCTCCACAAAAAAAATCGAAAAAATTTGATCTGACGTCTGACCATACCTACTATATGTTTTTGAGGTCACTGAATCCGAATCCGAGGTCTATTTAACTCCATCACGTCAGGATTTTTCATAACCTCAAAATTTTAGCATAAAAACGAGAATAATCCACAAAAAAAATCGAAAAAATTTGATCTGACGTCTGACCATACCTACTATATGTTTTTGAGGTCACTGAATCCGAATCCGAGGTCTATTTAACTCCATCACGTCAGGATTCTTCATAACCTCAAAATTGTAGCATAAAAACGAGAATAATCCACAAAAAAATCGAAAAAAATTGATCTAACGTCTGACCATACTGACTATATATTTTCGAGGTCGCTGAATCTGAATTCCAGGTTTATCAACCCCTATTACTTTAAGGTTTTACATAACCTACAAATTTTAGTCCAAACACCAAAATAATCCCTTCAATTTTTAATCCCTTTATTGCTTAAAAGAAAAAAAACCGGTCACTATTTTAGCCTTTTCACTAAAACCTATAAATCCCATAAGCTGTTATCTTACATACTCATTAACCCCAAGACCTCGCTACCCAACGATCATGAGCCGATCATGACGGCATCGAAGCCATGATCCAGGGACTCAGCCGGATAACGGGCATACTCCGTTGCCCGCCGCCACCGCGAGGAAGTGCCCTGGATGCAGACGCACGAAAAAATAGCTGTAAAGAGTGTTATTTACTTTTCACCATACATCAGAACCTATTTGAAACAGTGTTCTTTCGTGATGATCTGTCGTACGCGGCTCACGGCCATGAGCTTATTTGGTTGAGAGGGACTGGAGTCTTACAAAGAGGGAAGTCATGATGTACTTTAAATCTGACAGTACTGCTAAAATTTTTCGAATAAATGGCGTCTGAGGCTTATGTACATTATGTTATGCACTTTTAGAGTTAATAAGAAAAGAAATTATCTGATTTCAAGATTATTGTACTTTATAATGTAATAATTTGTAATGTTCTGTCAGTCTTGTATTATACAATGATGGGCTTGTTGAAAACATTTGGTTACAACATTTAAATTTAAAAACCAAAGAAATATTTTTTCAAAAATCTGTCCATAAGATACTGATAGTTAAATATGACAGCTTAGATTCTATCAATTTGCCCATCCAAATCACATTTTCAGAATTACAGGCATATGCTCCTCACAATCATTGGGATATGAAATAACTTATTTACGGTTAACGGTGTATGGGGTTGTTAAATTTTAAAGTTATGATGTTTCACGAAGATGGATTTCTGATGTTATGTCTATTTAAAGTAAGAGCCAATTTTTGAAATTACCGATCAAGCCATTTCTGATCGATGGATTTGCAGTATTTGGGGATAATGTATCTTATTACAAATAGAATTTTGAGTAGCTGAGTTTCAAGGTTATTGGAGTTTTTGGTCACAGGATTACAACAACATTTATTTTCTCACGTTCTACCGATATGACGATACAGTGCAAATGTCCAGAAATACTGGCATACGCGGCTCATGATCGTTGGGTAGCGAGGTCTTGGGGTTAATGAGTATGTAAGATAACAGCTTATGGGATTTATAGGTTTTAGTGAAAAGGCTAAAATAGTGACCGGTTTTTTTTCTTTTAAGCAATAAAGGGATTAAAAATTGAAAGGATTATTTTGGTGTTTGGACTAAAATTTGTAGGTTATGTAAAACCTTAAAGTAATAGGGGTTGATAAACCTGGAATTCAGATTCAGCGACCTCGAAAATATATAGTCAGTATGGTCAGACGTTAGATCAAATTTTTTCGATTTTTTTGTGGATTATTCTCGTTTTTATGCTACAATTTTGAGGTTATGAAGAATCCTGACGTGATGGAGTTAAATAGACCTCGGATTCGGATTAAGTGACCTCAAAAACATATAGTAGGTATGGTCAGAAGTCAGATCAAATTTTTTCGATTTTTTTTGTGGAGCTGTGTAATCCATGAAAACTCCACACTACCTCAACTTCAAAGCCCAATATCTCAAAAAATATGGATGTTAGCGATTTGGTGTATTTTTTGTAGGAAAGTGAATTTCCTATAAGTTTGTCATATTCACTTTTTCTGTAGCTCTTGTTATTTAGGAGATAGGGGCAAAATAACGAGAATTTCATGGACAAATTGGGTTTAGCGACCCGTACTATCTCGCTGGTGGAAGTTAGGGTTACGCCGCAATGGATAGTTTTGTAGAGCATTCAGTGCTGAAGAAAACCTATCATTGACCAAGATTATACCATAAAATGCCTTTGAGCTGTAGAGTTTTGAAGAAAAAAAAAATCAAAGTTTACGTGTATTTTATACGGGAAATCTTTAAACGCCTTAATACACATATTAAGTTAGACTTAATATACATATTAAGTTAGACACCAAACATATAGATAGTGTTTCGTACTATGTCCAGTAATCCCCGAATCTAAAAAAAAGAGAAAAATAGAATAATAATTAAGACATAAAAGTCGATATAAAAATAATAATAATTAATATTAGTATTCGCATTCTAGTTTTACAAATAAAAATTTGTTTTATTTTGGTTTTTTTTTTACTTGTACGCAGAATGCACTCATTTATTTGATTAGAGTATTATTAAAATAATTAAGTTTAAAAAACATAGAACTATAAGTTAGGCTCGTCCCCGAGCGCGATCCTTGACCTGTACACTTGGGTTAAGCCTACTTGTATGGAGTTTAAATCAATAAATAAATAATAGTACTGAATAGATAAATGCTTTTTTTTGCATTTTATTTCATTATTTAATGTAATTAATTCCTGAGTGATTCACTATACTATTTGTATACAATACCATACGATTACTAATAATAAATAAAACATATTTATTGACTCATTACTTTATTTTAAATTTCACATTTTTTGGGAACACCTACATGTATTAAAAATAATTCTTATTGCAAACTGGGAGATTATTTTTATTCTCATTGTAAGCTGCAAGTAGCCGAAATACGTCACCATCAAATGCATTGATATTCGCTAAAATCATGGTACCGTCCTTCCAGCGGGAGCATTCGGATTGCCGATAACATAAAAATTTACAATATCTTTTAAAATTATATCTCAGTAGGTAAAGTCGATCCTCTTCCTTTATATCTTCTTGTACTTTGAGATGATTAACATTCTCGCACTTCGGTAGATTATTCAGTTGTGAAGTGTGAGATAAAAATACTTGAAAAACATCACTAGCCAGTTTATTAATGTTCGCCATGATCATATCACTGTCCGTCCATCTACTACATTGAGTAGGTTCGTAACATAAATCTGCACAATTCATTTTAAAACTTTTTCGCAATAAGTGTAAACGCCGTTCCTCAACATCTGAATAATTCGCACTACATCTGTTTTTCTTTATGTTCCATGCCGATAATGACTTAAAATATTTCAGTCGATTATTTCCCATAAATCGGCAAATTTATGAACAGGTTGGTTTAATTCGGCTTTATTTAACTTTTACTCCATGGAGGACTTTCCCTGATTAATATATGTCATTCGTAATACATAATTATGGAACTTTTCCAATATCTTTAATTATATCAATTACGAGTATATTGGAATCTTTTCATAGAAGTCTCTAAAGAAAAGAAAATTAAAAAATCAAAAACCCTACTGCTTAAAATCCAGTCGTTTGAACGTTACGAGGGAATTAAAAACAAAAATAAACATAGATACGCGCGAAAAATATAACCCTTCCTGCAGTCGGGTAAAAAAACTAAACGTCCCTCAAGAGGTCTAAACATTTTAGCGTCTTTGATTTAAATAACTATCTCTGGAAAATATAAATGCTATATTCCAGTAGCACCGACAAACGCTCTAGCATTATTTGAAAATTATAGAAAATGGAGAAAAGCATTTAGAAAATAATCGCACAACGTGTAAATCGAATACAAATCAGTTAAAAGAAAATAAGTAGAAAATTCGGCGTCAACCAGAAGAAACGAAGAAAACATTGCAGCTAGAGCAAATTCTCCACAGTAAAAATCAAAACAATAAAAAAAACAGTAGATGTAAAGACGATATCTGAGAATTTTACTAAAAGTTCGGCTATCGTAAATTTTTAAAAATATTTGATAAGTAATTAGTATTATTTAATAAAATATTAGTGTGGCATCTTCTCGGAATCGACACCAGATGAATAGAGCAGCTGAAAGATTTTAACTCCTAAGTTTGGGAGTGGCTTGGGGAAGCACTTACTCTGGAGATCAATTCAGAATAGAGCAGTTTGAAAAGCACAACTTCAGGTAGGGGTTATGATGGAGTAGCTCGGAAGCACGACTCTGAATGAATATTCAAAAGTGCTGTGAATTAAGCAGCGCGATCCGTCTTGCGTGCACTTAGGTAGGTCGTGCGCTTGCTGGCGGGAATTTACAAGCTTGAACTTACTGGTGTGGAGTTGTTATGTACAGCTGATAAAAGAGCTTGTTTGTAAATTTGAGTTCGCCTTGTTTATGACTTTTGTTTTTCTCAATGAACTTGAATTTGAATAAACGCGAGCTCTTTATACAGGGTGTCCCAAAAAAGAGTGTCAAGCGGTGGTCCAGAGATAGAGCACACTGAAGTGAATAATTGATATAAACTGAAGTGAATAATTGATATAAATTCTCAATTCTTTTTTCATTATTTAGCTAAATATTATGGCATTCCAGCATAAAGATAATCTGCCTCAAAACCCATACCATTACGGCATAAAATAAAATATAGTAGTGTTTACATAACAGGAAAAAGATAGCCAGTACCAATACTTTCAAGGGCATTTAAAAAAAAAAAGTCACATAGCTTTCTTAATCCGAAAGTATTTTAAAAACTTCTCCATTTCATCGGCTATTTACCCTGTATATTTTATTGAGCTAGCTCTGTGGCATCATACTTAAAAATCGAAATCAAGTGTATCAAGTATAAAAACCAAAGAATTTGAATACGTTCAAAATTTGCTTTTCTTTACAAAAAATTTCAGTGTTGAGTTTGTAATAATTAGAACATGACGATAATTAGCAACTCGAAAATAAGTGAAAAATTAAAAAAAAATTCATAACTCGTAAACTACGAAAAATCGCAGAACATACATGGGGGTTATTCGGGTGCCTCAGGGGGTGTTCTATCTCTGGACCACCGCTTAACAGTCTTTTTTGGGACACCCTGTATATGACTCATTGGAAATTAGGTACACAGCATCCAAATTGAATAATAATATTACTTAGTAAATATTATTAATAGTGGTTTTTCATAGTCAACAATTAGCGAAATTGACAATATTCGACTTTTACCCAACCGTTACACTTTAAAAAAAAAATCAGTAAGTCAGTTTATTTAATTAAAAAATATACATTATTAGACATTTATTGCAAGAAATAATAATCAGGTTTTTTCACTTTACAATAGATAAAAATGCAAAATAAACAAAGTCAGAGTAGGCTTAATTGGTTATGCAGGCAAGGTTGGAGTTATCTGATTACGTAATGGGAGATTTTTCAGGAAATGCGAATTGATTGGAACTTGGAGCTATTCAATTTTTTTTATCGTTAGAGAACTTTAAGTAGATGAGCTTATGCGGTTATGCCGTAAAGCCACAGATTTATTATATAAATGAAATTAAATATATCCTCTATTTAAAATTTTGCAATAAAATTCTAATGCCAATATATTCTTAATTTAATTAAAATAAAGTTTCCACAGTAATATTTCAAATATTGGGCCATTCCACACGTGTATTCTCGCAGCGTATTCAAACCGATTTTATAGGGGAGAAGTAAGCGGCGCGAGGAGATATCTCTACAAAAGCGCTGAACTTTGGAGAGTAAATGTGCTTCACAATTCGAATCTATTTATCGTGTTGTCACGATCTAACACAACGAAACGAGCAGGCGGGTTGTTTTGATTTGTTGATTTGATGGATTTTTTAATAATACGGCACACACACATTGTTAATTCTTATTCGTACAGCAATGTGCATCAGCAGCAGGAATACCCGTGTGGAAACGCTGACTCTCCACTGTGCATTGTCAAAACGATTTGAATACTGCTGCGAGAATACACGTGTGGAATGGCCCATTAAGATTAATTAATTTTTGAAAATCTTTCGGAACATCATGTTTGAGAAATGTATTCGCTTTGCGTCTTTAATATACTGTATGTAAATTCCTCAATACTAGAATATCTCATTTCAAAAACTGCAAAGACCTAGCGCTTTACAGAAAAACCAAAATAGTAAATAAAGGCTAGGATAAAGTACTTTCATGTTACAAAGGAAATAGAAGTATTGTGTTAGAGCAAACAAGTCGTGTCCGAAATAATGGCAGATTGATTGCACTACATTCAAAATTTGAAGAAAATCTGTAGAATTTTGTTTCGGTCACGATAATTTTTGTAAAAGCACATCGTTCATAATATAATTTTTTTCTACATTTTTATGCCAATCCGATGATATGGAGGTTATCGAAGTTCAAGAGAACGGTCCTTCAAATTTTAAACACCGACGGTGCGTTTTTTGTTCCCTCTCTTTCGCGCTGACGCAATGACAGCTCGTGAAATTAACGTTCGATAATGTCAGAGCTTTGTCAGCTTGCTGAATTGCCGTTAAAAGTTTTCTGAAGATATTGGCGCAGCATTTTCCGGAGGTGGTTATATCAATTTAATCGAAGTGGAATTTGTATACCTTGGGACAGCAAAGATTATCAACCTCTTCAATGCTCAGTCCCAAGATATTGCACCAATTTTGCCGCTTGGTCCTTTTACTGGGAAATCTGTTAATATATAAATAATATAAACAATAAATCTTAAACCCTTTGCCTTACGATTTAATTTCGAAGAATCATGCGCGTGCACACAATTAAACTTAGCGAAAATGAAAATAACACTAACATATATAAACATGGACCGCTCAATCTTCTGTCTCAGGTTTCCTTTGTCTGTAATATAGACATCTTAATTTGCTGCACTCTATTTACTATTAAATTATCGTCCGATTCTACAAAATTATATAATTAATATTATAAGAAAATACAACGTTTTCATAACTTACATTTTATTAATCACAAATTCTTATAAATATTGATAATTATTGTATGTATTGTATTTATGGGATTTAAACCAAATGTTTCTTACATTTTTGTTAACTAAATATTTAAATTTAAATAATCTTCTGCTATTCCGGATTAGGGGGGGGGGGGGGGGGGGGGGGGGGGGTTAATTTGCTTCATTTTAAGCATATTTTTGATAATTTTTTCTGAGCATATGGAAAATTTAATTATTTTAAAAATTGTATACATGGTAAAGCCTCATTTCAAGAATATTTAATTAAAATTTGTAGCCTAAAATATTAAGAAATAAGCCATTAAGTGCAAATCTTCGGATACTCTTGAGGGGGGGGGGGGGGGGGGGGGGGGGGGTAAGGGTTTCAGCATGAAAAAAAGAACTTTTTTGCGATTGTTTTTTAGAAATATGGTTTGAGCAAATTTATTGAAACCTTTTGTATATTATTAAGTATGATTTCAGCAATTCTCAGTAATTTTTGTATGCGAAAATATCGACAGACAAGCCGGTGACTGAGCTTTTTCAAAACCACTTTTTAAAAGTCCGTGTACACTGCTATTTAAAAACTACATTACTGATTCATTTCAAACTTGGTACACACTTTCTATATATAAAATACCTCCCCCAACGTTGAGTTTTAAATTTTTTTTTTACATTAAGGGGGTTTTCCACTTACAAAATGACGAAATTTTTCGTAAAAAATGGCAGTTTTTACTTTAAATGACCACCAAAAATTTAAAAATGAAAAAAATAATAATCAGAGAACGTTGGGGAGAGGATTGAATGATACTCTGACTAAATTTTAAAGGTTTTTAATTTCGGATAATTTCCAGCTGAGATACAGTGTACACCGCAAATCGTCTATTTCCAAAGACGTTCTTGGAAAAGCTCCGTCACCGGCTTGTTTGTCGATATTTTCGCTTAAAAAAATTACTGAGTATTATCGACATCATACTTAATAATGTACAAAAGGTTTCAATAACTTTGCTCAATCCATATTTCTAAAAAAAATCGGAAAAAAGTGTTTTTTTCACGCTGAAAATTTAAAGAAAACGCAAAAAAATACCCTACCCACACTTAACAAAGCCTTAAGCCTTGTAAGCATTTTGTCACTTTCTACCGATTTTCAAATTGAAAATGAGTGAATGTGATATTATAAACAGGAGTGTAGAAAATTGTTTATGTGTTTACAATTTATTTAAAAATGCGACGTAATATATACATCGCTATTCAAAAGAGAAGTGTTATAGTACGGCTATTGAAGTCAAAAAACCTCTCCAACTGAGAAATCGCGCGTCAAGAAAATATTTCGGCATTTACAGTGGATAGGATAGCACGAACTCTGAATCTTTCAACCTCTGAGACAGAAAGTACAGGTCATTTTTAGCAACGTATGTCGTTTACAGGCGGTGACGGAATTTCGTATTTTCGTACGGAGGCGTCCAGGGTAACGTTACCATGAGGACTGCATACAAGGAACAGTTAAACACCCCCCAGCTATTATGATATGGAGCTGCATCAGTGGAGAAGGCCCGGGCCCAATATATTTTGTGGATGGAACTTTGCGTTCTGACCAGTATAAGATCATATTGAAAGACGTGCTTTTACCACATATCAATTCATTTATGTATTTGAGGTCGAACTACATATTTATGCAAGACGGAGCACTTTGTCATACATTGAAAGTAATTAAAGTTTTCTTAAATTATGAGAAAATTGAAGTTCTTCCTTGGCCCGGCAATTCTCCGGATCTAAATCCAATAGAGAATTGTTGGGCATATTTGAAATCGAAAGTGTATAGTCCTCCAAACCCAACAATATAATTAAAAAAAAAAAAAAAATATCGAAGATACTGGGAATAACGACGAAGGTCTTAAAAATATGATTAAAGCATGTATAGCAAGTATGCCTATAAGAATTCAAAAATTTATGAAACAAAAAGCAGGAGTGACTAAATTTGAATTTAAATATGTATAAATTGTCACTATCAATATGCTTAAATGTAAAATAAACTGTTTTCGTGGAAAAAATACTTCTATCAATTTAAAATTCTTACATTTGTATCATTTTCCCTTTTTTCTCCTCTAATTTTTTGAATACCTACTGTGTGCAATGCGAACAAAAAGATCAGCGCTACATACATCTTCTCTCGTCACGCTGAGGCACCTCGGTTTTCAAATTGGCGGACACCTGAGACAGGAGACCGAGCGCTCTATATTTATATATGCTGTGGGTCAACTAAATCTGCGCTTACTTTCTTTTTAAATCGTCTTTTATTTGAGCTTCCGATACATTCCGAAAAAACCAGCGACCATTGACTCTACTTTTTCCTTTGACTGTACAACGGCTCTCCTCTAGTTGATCTAGTGGCCACTAGGCATCGGCCAATACGAATTCGCTCGCCAGCATTGCCCACTCGTACTGAAATCCGAATCCCGGACCTGCATCTATTGCTTCGCTTCGCCGCCCGACGTCGCCACCTGCCTGCTTCTGCCGGAGGAGCGGAGCGCGCAACGCACAGCTGTTTGTCAGGCGAATTCGCCGCATTTTCCTCTCGCTCCGTCGTGCCGAGTGCTGCGGCGCGTCACTCGTCGGAGAAGTCAACAACAACTCCAGCGACCGGAGCGGCCAGAGCAAGTTGATGGCCCCCAGCCCCACAGTCCGCGCTATGTCGACGGTGCGCATTTCGTGTTGAAAGGTGGACATTTCGCAGAGATAAACTGCTGCAACAATTTCTGTTTACTGCGCTCCCGTGAATGCAATCGCTGATTTTTCCGCGAAGTTTCGGGTTGGTCGGCTGAAGTTTATGCGACCGGTGCAGCGAAATAAAGGACCCGAGCGGCTCCGGATACGCCGTTGAAATTTTCCGTTTGTTTTTTATTCGGTTCGAAAGGGCGGCCTGTGCTAAGTGTGGGGCGTTTAGATTTTGTTTTTAGTTGTTAAATGTAGTGCTCAAAGCGTCAGGAATAATGATCAGTGCTATAATAAGTCGCGTTGCCATGTAAGTATTATTATTTCTTGGAGCCTTGGGGGGGATGTCCTGGGTGAAAAATCGAACTCTGGATGGGCCCCCGAACCCGAACTTCGTCGGGGCAAAATTGATTTTGTCCTGTCAAACGGTACGGTACATGCAACGGAATGGTGGTGGCTGCTGTCAGCTGATCCAAAAATTTGTCCGTTGACTCTGGCCGAGGTTTGGCGCTGGTAATTTAGCAGGAGCCCCAAAATGGAAAACCCGTTTAATTTTGGACACTCGCCCAGGCGAGTACCGGTCGCGAAGAAGGCGTCGAACTGATGTTTCTCGAAAACAATGCGGAGCTAGTTCTTTGTCTCCATTGAATGGAAATTTGCTAAAACAAGATTCTCTGACGGGTGGGTAATTTTTTTTTGCAATGGTGACATCGTTATATTGATTATTGCCACCCTACCGTCCCGCTCCATGGTCCAATTCCCAGTTCAGGCCAGGGTCACTAATTTCGTAACGAGTAAGTAATGGGAAAACAATCAAAGAAAGTTGAGCTCTAGACAATGAGGCGCTGAGGGGTTCCTACGATAAAACGGACACTGACGGGACAAATCAATTAATTGGTCTGTTGCGTGACCAGAGTCTTTTGTATCGTGTCAAGTTAGAGCCCATCAACTTGTGGGGATGAGGAGCGGTTTGACAGCGAGCGCTGGATGCAAGATAGAACACTTGTGCGCCCCATAGAAGGAGTTTTCGCGAATTCTCAGACTCATAAAGCACATGTTCTTGAGCGACAGCCGCCTAGCTTTATTGCCCCCCCCCCCCCAAATCGCCCCATTGCGTCTGCGACTTGGCGCTCGCTGACCGTGAAAATTTTTTTTTTTATATTAAAGTAGAAACCCTGTGAGGCAAGAAAGCTTGATTATGTGCAATTTTCCGGCTTCCGGACCTCTTCTCTCGTCTACGACTAATCCAACCACTCTTCCGAGACCTTGCCGCTGTAATAGGTGGTGAAGGTAATGAAGAATTGGACAAGGTATCTCTATGGTGACTCACTCGCCAATAGAGAGCACTTGTGGTTTTTGGGTTAATTCAAATATAATTACAGAATAACCCCAATTTCGGAATGCTTGCCAAGGTGCTAGGCCAAAATCTTCCCATTAAGGGCTCCGGATAATCTGATTTCATGACTGAGCTCGAGCAGGAGAATGGACAGAACTTTTAGAAAAAGACAAGTGGGCTGTAAAGTTCAATCTAGCATTCAATGCCATTTATAACCGTTGCTCTTCCAGCGAATAATTTCGCGTGGGATCAGCTAACAGACTATGCAGTCAGTAGTCTGGCACTTGATCTAACTTAACTTTATGGGGGCTAGAGCTTCAGTCCCAGCTAAATGTCAGCAGAAATCATATGGAAGAGATTTTGGATTTCCTTGTAAAAGACGTTCTAAAGCTGCTATTCTCTTCTATTTTACTTTTCACCTGAACCTGGAGATTACTAGCTCATTTTAGACCCACAGGGAAGTTATGGTATTGTTGTATTGCCCTCATTTTTGGGGCATAAAATTCACTTAGTTACGTTTTGCAAAGTAATAGCCAAGTAAACTGTTCGAAAACTTGAATTTGTTTCCTAATTAAGAGCACCCAGGCGAGTAAACAAAGTAATTGAGCAAGGAGGAGAATTGTCTGAGTCATAACAAATTTACCGTGCAGGTGCTTTAATTGCTAAATCTGTAAAAATAAAACATTTTGTTGTTGTAGGGATTGGGTCAGATCATCAATTGTTGTGAGCTTTTCTTTTCTTTTCTCTTGGATACATTAAAATTTTGGAAACTTAACTTACTATACTCTAAGATTTTGAAGGTTGCGGATACGAAGTAGAAAGATGAGAAAAATTGATGGTATAAAAGCATGTGTGCTTTAATGATAGAATGATGCGTTCAGGTGTGGAAAAGCAGATTAATAATATAACCCCGTAGACGTTCATTAAAGCCTGTACGTAGCATGTTACAATTGAGTTACAATTAATAGAGCATAAGATTGAACAGATAGTCTCTTATTAATGGAAATAATAATTTAAACAAATATTTTTACGAATTCAATACATTTATTTTGCAAGAAAAAAATGATTATAAATAAAATTACACAACACACACTTACCTTATGAATTCTTAAATGTTTTAAATGGGATTAATTAAGGAAAACTGCACTTAAAAAAAGTGCTACAATAGCAACCTGAAGAGCGCTCGTATGGCAATTAAAGATTAATTAAATTTTAAGACAACATTCACTTCTATGTAGTCACCAGTTTAAAAATTAATTTCATACGAATTTGTTGGAGTTATGTTGTACTATTTTTGTTAATATGTTTTCCAATTTATGCCTTATCTTCATGACAAGGCAACCCAGGGCAATAAGTGCCTCACGTTTTTATCTTTAGTCATATAAAGCCAAAAAGAGTGAATTCACTGAATAAGTACTAAGGGGTTACACACCTCCAGAATTTTCGAAAAATTGATTTTTTACGGAATCCAATTCAGAAATACATTTGAAAATAAAATAAAACAAAAATTACTGTGGAGGTATAACATGATTTTTTACACTTTAAGGAAGTTAGTTCTGTTAAATCCTTACAAGCGAAGAGCACAACTTGATAGGAATGGATTTGCATAACTTTTAAGAATATTGTAGGGGTTACTTCGCTATGTATTATGGTTAAGGGATTTTATGCAACACTTCTTCGTTTACGAGAAAATCAAGTCCAAGCTCACTATCCGAGCAGTCAGCATCTTCGTAATTTAATGTTTTTTGTTCTATACATTTTTTTCGTAATGTTTCTATTTTTATTTTAAGAAAATAAGAGTTTTTTTTTTATATATATATTATACATAATTATAGATTATATATATTTTAATCTTCGTAATCGTTGTATAATCTGTCGAGCCATTTTAAAATTATTCGGAATTAAAAAATCTGGCTTGACAGGTTATTTAAATATAAGTATACTTAATTAAATAAGTTTGAAAGTCGTCATCCGAACAAATTTGTTATTTATTTTCTTTTACTTAAAAGATTAATGAATCACATGTTATTTATATTTTGCTCAATTTTTGAACTAATGATCCAAAAAAAAAAAATATATATCAAAAATCAGCTATTTTCGGCCGAGCTAGAGTGGTATGCAAGCCCATAAAGACACTCTGTGAGACAGAAAAAAGTTGATCTTTTATTGCATTTTAACACTAGGTTTACGGAACGCTTCAATTTGACTTCATTTTAGATTTCGTGGCGAAATTTATTTATTAATTTTTAGTGGAAATGTTTCATTTAATTGATGTAATAATATGACGATATGTTAGTGAAAATTCCTTACCTCTCGAGCTGTTTATTTCGAACGGAAATATATTTTAAACTTATTTTTTTGGAATCTCTGCAAATCATACAATAAATGTCCGTAAACCTAGTGTTAAATAAAAGCTTGTTTTTTTTCAATATTTTTATTATTTTGACTTTTTTATATCTAAATCAATTTTTAGTCCAATATATTTACAGGGTGACAAATGGAAAGTTGCCTAAACTAGTCATTTTAAAATTAGTGCAGGGAAAAAAAAATAAAAATACGTATAAATTCAGTAAAGATGTCATTTTTATTTGAAATTATTATTATTATTAGTTGAATCAGACACTTTTTGGACAGATACTTATTGAGATTGAAAAAAATCGACAAACAATGGTCGAACCAGGGGATAACTATTTACATAAGTTCTTGAAAACATTATTAATAAATTCATACGATGAAATCAAATAATTTTTTTATAATTTTTACCTTCTCAGTGTTTTGACTGGCTACATTTTTACTTCCAAACTTGGTATGAAGGCCTCTCTATATGCTTCAGTACAGTTTTTACGTCTAGAATAAAAGCACTCGATTTTTCTCCTGTTTGTAAGGTTACTCATTTTAAAGTACACGTATTTCTCTTTATGAAGTCTCGACAGAAAAAGACAACACTCTAGTATATAATTACGGGGTCCCAAACTTCTACGACATATTAGAGAGGAAAAGACATAGGTATACTTTAGACAACTTTCCATTTGTCACCCTGTATATACCAAAATTGTGATCAGAAGTTTGTAATTTGTCTCATCTGCCATATTGGCGCCGCTATTTTGAATTTCTAATTTTACCGAAATGTCTGCAATGTGCGACCCCGAAAACTCTTAATAGCAAATTTTAATCGAGTCCTTAATGATTGCATTCACCCGCTATACCATCGTCTATTTTTTTATTATTCACCTAAAGAACGCAGTTGAGAATTTACTCAAGATATGCACATAGTATAGTTATTTAATACAAAATAACTTCCGATGCTCCAAACACATAATATTTGATGCCTATTGATTCAGCTCGGTGAGAGGAGTATTTATGGGTACTTTTTCTTTGTCTGGAACTGTTTAAATAGTAAGAACATTACAACTGAAATTTTGAAAATATAATTTTTTGAATTTTTACGTAGCGGATAGGTAATAGATACTGAAAAATGTAGAGTTTAGGAGTAGTGGGACCCGTGTGTGAGCATAAGAACAATGTTGTTTTTTTTTCGCCAAGCGGCTGAAAATACAAAAATTAGTTTTTTGAAGTATCGGGAAGTTACTGCAGTTTGTTTGGCTATAAATAGAAGCAGTGGACTATAAGTAGAAGGCTGAACTCGTAATCATTTTCATAATGACTGGTTTAAATGGCTTATATATTTTTTAGTATATGACCGTATCAGATTTCTGCTGGGGAGCAAATAATCGTCATTAATATTTCCCTTTGAGTCATAAAATTGATGTTTTTGGAGAAAATGTTGTATCAATGATAAGCAACATTGATTCACAGTGCTATGCTTTGAAAACAATGAAATAATTTATTTTGCCAATGTTTAACGATTCAGTCGAAGAAAGCTAGATAGCATTCCTATCAGCAGTAAGCTTATGCGTACTCGAAAATTGTTTATCTTTCTGCCAAAATATGTCTTTATTTCAATAGTCGAACGAGTACCAGTCAAAATAAACAACCCAGGCGGGCCTAAATACATTCACCTTAGCTGGACGCTCCTCGCTGCCCAGAAATCACTTTTAAGGTAAACATTTCCGCAAGCATATAAAATGGCCCATTCAGCGAATTCCTGGACGGCACTGGATGTAGCCAGATGATAAATCGCCCGAAAATAAACAAGCCAAGCTATGAGCGAATGGGGGAAATATGCTGGGATTTTTGGGTGAGAGCTGTGCAGCAGGGAGGTAAAAGAAGGGCAAATCCAGTGGCCATTGATTCGGTGGTATCACCCTACAGCAATCTACACATCCTGGAGGTTAAAAATACTTCGGCCAGATCGGTTGCAAAAAGAGCGCACAGTAAAATACCAATTGGGATCGGGCAAAGGAACTGTGGTCTTTGGATTAAAGATAGTGCTACTAACCTCGCCCTGACGAAGTGGTTAACCCTTCCCTTCCATTCCAGTTCGCAACATGTTCTAGAAATAACAGCTGCCAGAAATTGCGTGCATTTCTTTGTACGTGATTATTTGCTTAGCTGTTACTTCGCCCCTTTTTTGCGCTCAAGACAAAGGGACGATGGAGCTGCTATTTCTGGACACTGTTGGCGCTTGTTTTCTCTCCTCGTGATCAAATGATTCAGCGCAATTTGCCTTTGTGTTTCGGTTTGAATTACGCGCTCAATTACAATAGTGCATTTGCAACAAAGGGGAATTGCAAGGGAGTTTTAAGCGCGTTAGGTAGTCGCGTATTTTTCTCTTAAATGATATGAATTAATTAAGACAAGGCCAGTCTGCAGCACTAGAAGTTACAAGATTCGCCATCGTCATAAAAATCAATTTCGCGAATCTGCCTGGGCGAAGTAAATGAAGCTGATGTTCTTGGAAATGTTCTTGGGCTTTTCTATTAAGGAGAACATGAGCAGTTTCCTTGGCTGCGTCTTTTTTCGGATTACCCATGTTTCTGTTCCAGTTTTGCATGAATGTCAGTAAATGATTTCCTCGAATGTTATCGATTTTGTCTCCCAGCCTTCGATTGGGACTGTTTGCAGCCTCGTTGAATTTGCGTCTATGCCGAGACAGAGTGCAGGTATTGATCCAAACAATGAGTTTGTTATTTAAGGCAACGTAATTTATGCAACACTTTTCTTATACATATCTCTAGTGGAAAAACTACTTGGAATAGAGCAATGCTTCATATTTGATTTGAAGAAACTATTAAACTATTGTGGCAAAGCCACCATATCAAGAATTTCACATTGATGCCTTTAGCATTTGCGGGTATTGAGAGTTGGCGATCATTGTTAACAACTCTCTAGACATTGGTGAGTGGTAACGAATTCTGTTGGATAACGATCAAAACGGACTGTCCCTGGTGCATCTACTCATAGTAGGCCATCTCTAGTGTCTAATAGGCCATCCTTAGCCATTCTATTAATAGTAGGCTATCTGCCGACCTCTCTAAAAATATTGATTTTTAGTATCGACATTATTTGACAGCTGTTTTTTATTTTTGTTGATAAAAAAAAAGTATAGATCGGTGAGCATAGTCCTTTACAGAGGAGTTACTAAGCAATTTTCAGTATTTCAACTAAAATGCATTCGGTTTAGAAGTCTTCGCATAATGTCAGTCAGACAGCTGATAAATTCGATCAACGACAATATAGGCTAATATTCTAACGAATTTTCTTTCTGTTTTTATTTATGTTTGATGAACCTACACTACATACTTGCATACATAATTTGCCTGGGAAGCACTTGTAGAAAATCTGAGGGTCTCCACTTTTTATCTACTTTTTAAATAAATAAAACATTGAAATACAAAATTAATTTATTTATTAAGAGGCTACGTGGGTTTCAAATTATGAAAAAAATCGATATTTTTACATTTTTTAATGTTAAAAAAAGTTCTATTACATTCAAACTTTTAAGTATCAAAAAGAGTAGGATTTAAACTATATTCTGTGAAATTTTTGTTGAAAAATACTGAAAAATGGTCCGCTGAGAACTGGTTTTCGAAAACCTCTTAAAAATGTTTTTTATGTTTTTCATGTTAGTATACGAGTTCAGCTCGGGTAGGAATGAAGGAAAAAATTTAAATTTGAATTCTTGGCGGTGTTGGATGCGAAAATTTTATTTTTCGGCACGAACAATTGAAACCTACCTGATTAAAATTTTGGAATTTTGCAAAGCTTACCTGCTTGACTGAGCCTCCACACTTTAAATATATTATTTCAATTATAATTGCGAGTTTACAATTGAAGTTGATAAACTCTATAATTATAATTTGAAAAGAATTATATCATTAAAGAATTGCCGCATCCCAGTTTAATTTAAGGGGGTAAATACAATTACACGGACAAAAATTACGCATTAAAAAACATTTTTTTTTCACAAAGAAGGTTTAATGCAATCATCATAAAACTTTGTACACTTGTTAAGGTATAAATGAGGAATGTAAAAATTTTTTTTAATTTTTAAAAACAAAATGGCGGCTGTACACTGGCGTGAAGTTGACCTTCAAAACTAACTGCAACCACTCTGGACGTCGTGTTATTGATCTGTAACAGCCCATAAAAAAAATGTGGCTTAAATATACATGTAATTTGTCGGTAAGCCTCAAAAATTAAAAAAAAAAATAATAATTCTGCGTTTGGTAGAAGTTTTTGTAAAAAATCGATAATTTTCACTATTTGTTCAGCCATTTTTGCAAAATCCAATTTTGCACCAAAAAAAATCCAAAACAATTAGGCTTACAGACAAGCCTAAGGTATAACGAAGAAACCCTAAAAATTTCAGCTAAATTGGACAAGTAGTTTTCGAGTAATCGTGGTTGCAAATTTTAAAAATGTTGTTTTGAGAAAAACTAGTTTAAAGTTTTGAAAACCTTCTATGCGCTGAACAAAGCGTTCTCGAAAAATGAAGAAAAAATATATAAGGAGTTCGATTTTCGACCTGAAACTTTTTGGAGTGTATTCTACGGGAAATTTCCTAACTTTTTAGAGGAACAAAAAAAAATCGATTTTTTCGACCTTCTAATTGTATTTACCCCCTTAATTTACGGAATGGTTTATCTAAAGAACTTACGGCTACAATTTTCACTTTCATGTAATTTTTTATTTTAAAGATTATAAAAATGAAAGAATTATATGAAATAATTTGCCTGATTACTTGCTTTAACCAAATTAGTATTGATCACCATTGCTATTGACATCCTACTTTGTTCTTGATCCATTGGCAATGGCATTGAGTATACACTTCCCTAACACGTGCAGCCAGATTAATTCAAAAGCTCTTACAGTCAATATGAAAATTATGAGCGTGATGAATTATTACCACCGCCTGTGATTTATTTCGCAAATTGACAAAAATTTGTTCACAGACAATTAAAAAAGAAATACAAAAGTCATCAGCGGCAATTCGCACTGAAATGAATCCAATTTGCGAATCATCTCCACTTCCCAGATTCCATTCGTGACAATCAGCCGTTCAGATCAAGACGTTAACGTAAGCGTTTATGATAATTCGGGTGTTGTGTGTTGTGGGTGCCAATTATAGGGGAAGACTGCCTTTGCCAGAAACCAGCCTACATCGAGCGGTCTCCGGCATAGAAAAGCGACTCCGAATCGTCAGAGTGCAGAATGGTAATATGCCTGCGGAAATGTGTGCCAGCCGCAGGTCTCATGTTATCCTCATGGAGCAGGCATGATCCATGTGGATGAGCAAACTTAGAATTATAAAGAGCAGGGTGGATTATTAGGACGTGCTTGGGACACCCATCCCCGAGTTACAGGAAAACTTTTGTACAATATTCGTGGGGAGGTTAACATAGGTATACTTGTCCCACAGGATACGTGCATCAAAGCGATATGGAGTAGTTAGAAGTAGGCAGCAAAATTATAGAGACTACCATAGATGAGGCAAAGAATGCCTTGAATACGAATATTACGAGAAAATGAAGTAGATTCAAATTGCAGAGCAAGCAATTTGCGCATATCGCAAGCATGTGCACTCAGTTGGATCGAAACTTTACGCGTGGCGAATCACGTCAGCTTGTCGGATGTCGATTTTGTGGATTATGTAATTCATCTTCTTGTCCCGCGAGCACAATGAAGAAGTAGCCGCCAATGTGACACCATCCAATGAAGCGATGTTTTTGTTATTGAGAATTGGATTACCTCTCACATTTGAATTATGTTGGGTTTTGCGTCTTCAGCGAATTTAATTCGGTCTCTGATGTGACTTCGCTTTGGTCTAATGATTATCGTAAACAAAACAGAATAATTTCCGTTTCCCAACTTTTTCATTATATCAAGCTATTAAGTTACTATAAATTTATTTATTTATTTATTTATTTAGCCAAGAGATTTCTGCCCTGATTATACATAATTACAAAAAAAAAAAAACTTTTAATTTTGCTATCTACACGTCTATTAACCTGTTCTTTATTTGATTTATACCTAAATTAAAGTCTAGCTTATCAAAGTGTTTATTGTGAGACCTTTTTATAAAGAGTCAATCGGTGCAAACATCTCATCCCATACCAAATCCGATCAGTCTCTGGTTAATAACAAAAATTACTAACAATAAGTGCAAACGATTACGCCAAAGAAAATCTTTCAAGGCAAAGCGAAGAAACCTCTCTTGACCTGGCTGATTTCTTGACTTGTGCAGAATAAAAAGAAAACCACACAACACATTAAAATTCAAGAATTGGTCTAACAAGTTCAATATATAAAACCGTCAGAACATAAGGATCTCGAAGCTCCTTAGACCATTATCGAATGAAACTTAGGATAGCATTCTTCTATCAATAATTGGCTGATTTCATTAAAATCTGTTGAAAGATTCGAAATTAGTGAATCCAAAATCCCTTTTGTTCGAATTTTCATAAGAATCACTTGAATTTCAAAAATGTTAGCAGCCATATTTGGTAATCTTGGGTTCCAAATTTTACTTCGACAGATTTTATAGTTTTGAAAGAAAGACAGAAAAAAAAAATTCGGATGACTGGCAGCACCACATGGTGGTCTTCTTGAACTATTAAAAATATGTTCGAACGTTTAATTTGAAATGAAATTAACGATTTGGTTTATTTTCACAGCAGTGAAAGAGAAATCACAGGGAGTGTGTGATCTTTATTCCTGTTCTCCTAGCAAAGCGCGGGTATCCTAGGCCAATAACTCGATCGCCCTAAAGTTTATTGATGGCTTCAAATACTTCTTGTGTACGATGAGGTGTTGCTCCGTCTTGCATAAAAAGAGGATTTAACGAGATCTCAATTCTTCGTATGAGCAAAGACTTCGGTCTCTAATGCCTAATCTCCAATGGCAAACCAACCACGAACCAATCACTTACCAGTTGGCTGACAAATGCGTTCGTACACATTTATATCAATGTAGATGTGAGATGTAAAATGTTCTGCTTGTTTTGATCGAGAGTGAAATGGAACAGGAAGAAAATATTTCATAATTTATGAAGAAGGATGTTTATCAATTTCATTCTTTTTTACTTAACACTCCAAATAAATACCATTTCCACTTAAAAATGCTTCTTCAATTTTGGCGCCAATTTTTTAAACACTTTAAGGTACGGACACACCAAAAGCGAAGCGAGTGAAGCGAACAATTTTAAAATTTGGGAACATTCTATCGCAGTACACGCTTCGCTCATGTCGCGTTCTATTCGGAGACTTCAATTAATTTTTATGGCACCCAAATTTTAAAATTGCTCGTTTCGCTTTTGGTGTGTCCGTACCTTTAACCTCACTTTTTTTTAAAGAATTGACGCATTTCACGTATCTAGGCTCAGAACCAGTAAGGTAGAGTCGCCAAATATCGTCCCCTTTTTGTAAAACAAATCTAAAAAAATAGAAAAAAATACTACAGTAATAAATGAAACGTCAAACATTAAGTTCAATATTCCTTTATTCTTAAAAATAATCAAAAACCCATTAACATTGTTAGAAAAAGTTATAAAATAGCTTTAACAAAAATACTCAAATTATGAAAATATATTTTTGGGCTCCTAATTTCGTCCAGGGGACGATATTGAGATCACAATAATCAGTACGTGAACTGGAGTTGTACTTACTCCTTTTCTATTATATAAAATTGAACCTAACTATCATATTAATATCTAATCAGTCCTTTCTTAATTATTTTAATCATTGGTAAGGTATTAAGGTATTAAGTGACATGACCGTTGTGTTCACCATACGAGATGCTAATACCGTCCCGGGGACGATATAAGGTTCACGTAAGGGGACGATATTAGGAAATTTCTATTTATTTTTTTCGCATCCATTTAAGCAAAAAACGTGTCATAACCTGAAAATTTTACTTAATCAATTAACATCTGAGATATTAATAGTTAGTTTGACAAAAAAATTGTATCAATAACTCAGGTATCTCAATATTTTATGGAATCTGAGAATATTTCAATGAAAAACTCACCTTCTACACAATGGCCGACTGATGCAACTAGCTGTCAGTCCGGGTCACTGATAACACAAGTCGACACGATTTTTGATTCTGATTAATATGCGGTCATTCCTCATAGCTTTCGTCTCACAATTGAAGAAAATTAACATGATTTTTAAAAAAATTTGCTTTTGTGCCCAGGACAGCAAATTTAAAATGATCAATCATCAAAATTGTTATGTTTTCATTTCCTTATAAATCTTTTGGGGGCGGACATTTTTTAAATTTTCGGTTGCTATATTAGATCCGCCATCTTTAATATATATTTTGGTAACAGATTAAGTTTCAGCGACCCTAAGACCTCTTTGATTAATTTTGATAAAAAACCCCATAAAATTACAAATGTTCGGACGCCATATTTAATTCACCACTTTGGAACCCAATACAAAAATGTCCTATACTGTTTTCTCTAGTATAACGTACTTTTTGGCAAAAAATCAAAAATATCGCACAACGCATTTAGTTGTAATTGAGGTTCAAACTATCCAAACGAATGTCAAATTTTCCTTCACAAAAGCAAAGTTTTAACAAAATTATGACACTTTTGCCTTCCTTTTGGACACAAGCAATAAGAAAATAGCATTCATAACTCAGACTCAAAAAAAAAAATTTAATTTTGTTGACCTGTGTAATAGATGGCGGTTTTTAAAAGAGTAGATATTGAAGGGGACGAAATTAGGTTTGGGACGAAATTAGGTTTGGGACGAAATTAGGTTTGGGACGAAATTTGGCGACTGTACCTTACTAAAAATTGGCTGAATTTCATCAGACAGTTCTAGTGGTTTAACCAATACAAACGAAAAGTTAGACCATGCCAACCAAAACACGAGCGAGACGGGAAGTTTATTTTGTAATGGGAAGAAAAAGGTAGCAGCATTTTGGTTGGTTGGTTCGTGGTTGGTTTGCCCATTGGAGAGTGGGCATAACATCCCTTTGTATGTCTCTCCGGTGACGGGAGATTCAAAGGAATGCAGGTTTTATTGACATGTCTGCCCCTTAAATCAATTTTGCATAGAATTCTACACTTTTTTCTAAAACGTTAGCTCACTCATTTTCACGAACGTTGGCCTCTTTCTACCAACCACTAGCTAGAATAAAACTGACAGACTTCAAGTACTATATATGTTTTTAAAACGTAGGGCCCCTAGGAAGGTCAGGAAGGTGGAGGTCATTCTTTTAGTTTTCACACATTCCCATGTACACCCTACGAAGTAAATATATTTTCGATGAAAATTTCAGCCAAGTTGACCAAATAAAACGTACAGGACCCTCTGGCGTAAAAATACTCTAGGTCTTTGTTTCGGCTGTTTTATATGGGATAAATTAGTTCATTACTTTCAAAATAATGAAGCACATTTATTGTAGGGATTAATGTAGGTAATCTTCCTTATAGAAAATTTTGACAAACAAATTTTACTGATTTCACTTGACTTTCAACATACAGAAAGCGAGTCATTCGTGAACACCATTTATTCCGGATCTTTGATGTTGAATATCTGGTAACGCAGTTACGATATTGATTGGTACTTTCTACGTCTAAACAAAGTTAAATGTATACAGGGTGTCCCAGGTTTATTTGACAGGCTTGACATGTACTTGATCGATTTTTTAAATTAAAACTTTATGGGAATATGCTTCCAGATAACGGGTGTGTTCTATCAGAAAGAATTGTTATGCTTAAGTTAATCCCACTGATATGACTCGAATAAAAGGAACAGCGTTGTGCACTTTTTGCATAAAATACAAAAAGCCCAGATGGTTTCGCTCGAATGAAGACAAATTTAATTAAAATCTCCTTTAATTCTCAATGCGCCTTTGTCTACGCCTACTTTGAAGTGAACTTTTTTAATCCGTAATCACGGTGTGTGAAATCCTCAATTTATCGCCTAGCGCGCCCCATTCGAATCATCCTCATTAAAAGTGAGCTCCGTCTAGATCCAGCCCGACCTTTGTTGTCACCTGGCACTATTAAAAGTTGCTTCACTTCTTGTGCCATTTAAGGGGCGATTGCGTTGGTAGTTTCGTGTATTTCAAAAATGATTTACCGCGGAGTTCGTTCAACCTGAGACATAAAGACATTGAACCTGACTCATGCAGACTAGACTGTTATCACCTTGCCACCTCGGTGACACATTTGGGAATTTAATGTAATCGCATTTAGGGCCCCAAAATGAGACTTCGAGGCTGAGAAAATATTACGTTTATTTTCCTTTACTCTTAAACATAAATAATTCATTGGTTATCATTTTCATACAACTTCTGGCTGCCGTAGTAAAAATTATAAAATCAAATGATGTAATTCTAATCGAGGACTAGTTTCCTTTTGCAATCCATTGTCGTAGGAATCTTTTTGTATATTCTCATTTAATTAAGTTGTAAATGCTTCAAAAGCGAAAGCAAACATGCGCTTGACAGCATTCGCTCCATTTTTTCTGGTTCATCATTATCATAATCGATACAGCATGTAGTAAGATTATTCATAGAGTAATTTGAACTTTAAAATTGTTTCCCACGATAGATTCATATATTTAAGAAGATTTCACTGGTTTGTAAAGAGAGAGCGCATTGAATATTACATGGATTAGAATTCGCCATATCAATTAGCTGTAGAATAGTTTGTGTATATGAATCAAATAGTAAATAGCTTCAGAATATTGCTTCATATTTTATTTAGGGGGAGAACATTACTGTGACGGATCAAAAAGTCCATTATTTTTGTTTGCTTTTCTGAAAGTACATACTTTCAACAGAATGTTCACATATTTTTAAGCCTAAATTTGTAAAAATAACAAAATTTTTGCCTTTTAAGTGCTACGGAGAAGTGCTGTCGTGCATGTAAAGTTTAATTTTCAATTGCTTTTTTCTCGAAACAATTTTTTTTAAAATTCATATATGCGAAAAATCGAACACAGAGTCCAATTCTGAAATTTGTTTAAAGAAACTTTTCGTAATTGCAGTGAAGTTTGCACGTACGCAACGCTGTGGGTTAAATTCCTACAAGAAATCCTGGCCACAAAAAGTGATATCACAATGGGCCTATAATGGGCAAAGTGTGTCTTCGGACAGCTACATCAATCTACATCTACAATATAAATTTATAATAATTTGTGTAAACATAGTTAAAGTATCTTTGATATCATTTCCTCAATCCTAAAATAATTAATTAAATAATAAAAAAAAAAAAATTAAACATTAGCAATTTCCCGATCCTTCACAATGCTGTTCCCCTTTCATTTTTATTATTTAATTAAGCTTACGAGTATTACACGGGTAATTATTGAGTTGATGACAATCAAAACGAGTTTGTCCACTTTAAAAACCAATGCGTTGGGAATGAATGCATTTAGAATTGTGATGAGATTAGACAAGTACGAAATAAGTGAAATCCGAAGCAAGCAGAGATCAGCTGTGATTGAGAAAGAAATTTATATTTTTGCATTATAAACAGAGTTTTGAATAAATGATTTTTGACGACTCTCTTAAAATAGTGGTTCAAACCCGTTTTGATTGATTAATTCAATTATTAAGTGTTGTTGCTCACTTCTGTGGGTAAAAATTGGAATGTTAAGACTTATGGCATATTTAACAAATTAAATTATTACTGTGGTTTATTTTAAAAATGCATAAAAATATTCTTATTGTTTATGGAATATCGATATAGTGACATAAAACCTGAGATATTTCTGGATATTGAAATGATACATTGATAAGCTTTGTGTCTAAACATTTAGCATTTCAAGAAGCACGTTCCTAAATATTTGCTTTGTTCGGGAAATCTCATCCGTCAACAATTTGCATTATTATGTTCCACTTTCATACATTTCACGTAAGCCAAGCTTTCATTACCTATAAAATTAATTTGTTCGTTTGAGCAAATCTTAAAGCATAAGCATACATATTTGATAGAGTAATCAGTTAGGATATGTTAGTCATAGACAGACAGTTTACACGTTTTTGCAAAGACAAGGTTCAGACAAGTTCTCGCTCACCGCACGCACGATTGCACTAAATTTGCGAAACTCTTAGTCTTTCGAAGTTAAAACAATCCATTGGTAAAATATACAGTCCCTGTTCATCGAATGAAGACCACTCAGAATTTTCTTGAAATTTGTTGTTTTCTTGTTGGTAAACCGTGAAAGAAACATAAATATAAGAAAAAGAATGTAGTTTTTGGATGATTATTTTATTGTCTATTAATTAATGAAAAACATATTTTAAAAATATCTTAATACTTACTAGGACCACCCTTAGCAATAATAACTTCACTTATTCGTTCTAGCATGCTTTCATAACATCGCTCTATCATTCGAGGCTATTTTTCCACACATCTGTAATATTTTGCTTTAAGATCGTTAGAGTAAGATTAGGAAAGGAATAAATTTTTGATTTGAGTATACTCCAAACATTTTCAATTGCATTTAAGGGGGGATATACATTTTGAACGAGAAAAAAAACTCATTTTTGAAAATTTTTTTTCAAGGGGAAGTTTTTATTCAAATCAATCTAAACTTTTTTACAATTATAAGTGTATCCAGTAGTATACAAAAAAAAATTTTTTTAATTTTTTTCAACAAAATGGCGGCCGTTAGATGGTGTTGAAAAAGTCGTTGTAGTTTGCTTGTGACGGTTCTCCTGGTCGCAATTTTGATCAGAAATCAAAAAATCAAAAAAATTTACATTAATTACATTCACAGTTAGTAGATGAATTACAAAAAAAGTGAAAAAAAAAAAAATTGCACTTTTGGCGTAACTTTTTCGAAAAAATCAACAATTTCTCCGCCATTTTATCACATTTTTCCATATTTAGTAATAAAATATTACAATAATTTTTAATTCATATAGAAGGTAATACTATAATAAAGAAATCCTATAAGTTTCAGCTCAATCGGATAATTAGTTTTCGAGTTATTACCGTCATAAACTCCGAAAATGCTGTTTTGAGAAAAACGCGTTGAAAGTTTTAATTATCGAAAAATCGTACTTACATTTTAATCAGCAATCCCGGGAACGATGAGAAAAAAAACACTTGGAGCTCGAATTTCGAAAAAAGGGTTTCAGGAGCGTATTCTACGGGAAATTTACTAACTTTTTATGCAAAAAAAAAATTGAATTTTTTGGTCATTCAAAATGTATATCCCCCCTTAAATCGGGAGAATTACCGGGCCAAGGAAGAACTGGAATATTGTGGGTGCTAAAAATGTTTCTTATTGATCGGGCAGTATAGCAGGGTGCACCATCATGCATAAAAGTTTCAGAAAGGCAGCAAGACTTTAAGTAATTAAAAAGCGGTATTAGAATGTCCTCGATGACCTCTCTGTACACATCCTGGTTCATTGTCCCGTCGACAAAAAACAGCGGCTCTCCGTAACAGCTTCAAGCCTGAACTCGTCGCTAAATATTATCTGAAAAAATTTGAGAAAAACTCGTTTTCTAATACATATTTAGTTTATTTCTGAGTGATAATTAAAAATGTAAATGTGGTTTAAACATGTCAAATAAATTTTTAAATTCTGCTGCAGTATAATGGCGATAACCTCTTGCCCATTGCAACCGAGCTCGGAGCATTCACTGCGAGTTTCGATTTTTTCACTGGTCGTCTTGCCTTAAGGTTGGCTTCGTACAAGTGTTTCCTTAGTTTCATTGGAGATATTTCGATATTTGCCTAGTAACTCTCTATGCAAACTATTAAGGGATGCGAAACGATTTTCGATAGCCTTAAGGACTATTCTTCGGTTCGAGACGTTGTCTTTCTTTGACCGCGACAATTTTGACGCTTATTGCTTGATTGTCCTTGATTTTCGTTCCACGATATTCTCATAACACTTTGATGAGATACTTTCTCTCTTCTCACGATTTCGCGAAAAGAAAGTGTTCCAGTCCTTAACAGGGCATTTATACCTGACCTTTTTTTCATTATTAATGTCCTTGCACTTTCCCATTTTGGTCTTTTCCAACAATTTTTATCAAAATTCGCTGCACTTTTTAAATGTCTACTATTTTCAGCTATTATCACACTTATTTACTACTCCCGCTGTTTCAAAATAGGTAAACAAAACACTCTTTTTATTTAAAGATAATCACTTGCCAAACCAATGCCAAATAATGATTACTTTTGGGTTTTTTCGGCGGATTTATATAGTAACACAAATCTCACTCGCCAAATACGCACTTGCACAAATATCACGCCCATAAAGAAGGACAGATCAAAAACCACTCCAAAAAAGGGGTAAAGGGTTTATGGTGTTGTAACTGCGCTCACATTATGTTGGCGTTACCACTAAGAATAAGGTAATTTTTTTTTTTTTTTTTTGAAAAACCTGCTTTTTTATTACGCTACTGGGACTGTATGTATAAAAAATACGATGCCAAGAATGTTCCTAAGTCTAGGTTCAAAAAACTTATGAAAGTCTAAAGTTCCACCTGACTTGAAATACTATACTTCAATATATATATATACCTACACTCCAAACTTATTTCAAATTATTCTCACCAGAACTATGAATGAATTCAAGAATCCTAAATTTTTTTACTATTAATATTATTTTGAAGATCTTGTCCTACCATTCCACAATACATAGACCCAGGAAGTCCATTCATGTAAGCTGCGCTCTAAAAATATGTCCATATTAATTTTCCGGAATTAACAATGCTGTGCTAGTTTCGGTAATAGAATTTTACCGGGACGAACAAATTTAGAGTCCCAGACATTCAAATCCCCCAGGAGGGCTATTGGTTCAGTATATTGCAGATGTTGCAGATGCTTTCCCTATTCATCATAGAGTTAAGACGGCGACAAAGTGCGGCAGTTCGAAGTTCGGAGCATCCATCGTCAATAATTTTCATGTTCGGTCCGGTCCTAGGTATATCTTAAAGAATCGTGCCCAAGTATTCTTCGGCGTTTCGGTTATTTTTAGTTCGACACGCGCACACATCGAGCATAGCTAGACAGCGCCTTAGACTTGTCGCTGTTTGTTGTGATTTTTCCTGATCAGTTCTCCTCAGAATTTTCTCCAATTCACAACCTCTGTAGGATTGGTGTATTCTTCATATTTTTATTTTTATTATTCACTAAATAAATTCCGTGCATTTCGAGACATTTTTTTTGTTATCCGGCAAGAAAATGCCTAGTGCCCTAATTGGAGCAGACGTAGAGATGGTTGTGCAATAGTCAGTCTGAAAAATATTTCGGGACGTTAATGTGTGGCTGCAGTTCTCACAGTGCGTACATCCAAAATGCGCCGAAGTTCGCACAATTACGAAACTCAAGATCCTCCACCATTCAACAAAAATAATATCGGGGATTTAATATATCGCTACGAGTCAAGAAAGGGTGCACATCTTCAGGAGATTCTTGCTTCGCCCCATTTGCAGCGAGAATTGGATATGTACTATGGACAGCCTCAGACTCGATCCGATTTTCATGCTGCACTTATGCGAATGAGGTTACAGCAACATAACGAGTCCCTGACATCGCTGAATGATTCGGAATGTTTTAGTGATGATCGAGATGACCAAACAGCTTCCCTTACGAAAGAAAAAGTTGCTGACAACTTAACACGTCTCGGCAGATTTTTGGATTTTCTCAGCAGATTACCACTTCCGTTGTCGTTTACTGGAATGGGGATATGCTTCCTTTTTGCCGTGTTTATTTGCCCACGAACATGCTGTGAAAATTTACTATTTCCTGCTTTCAGATTGGCATTTGGAACGCTTTATCCTGCGTACGCATCTTACAAGGCTGTGAGGACAAAAAATGTCAAAGAATATGTAAGTATTTTTTAAAGCTTTTTTATTAATTGTTTATTTTTTTGTCTCGATTTTGTTTCAAAGAGAAACAACTTATAATTTATGGGTTAGATCTACTGGTGCAATAGCATGCCAAGATTGCTTTGGAGACTCTTGTTTTTTGAAACATTTCTATTTTTAAGTAGCTGCACAGTTTTGTTTTTTTCTGTAACAAAAGAAGAAAAAAAATAGCAAAAAATAAAAAGTGACGCAGAAGTGCGAATAAGCCGAAGAAAGAGATCCGTATTTATATTTTGTTTATTGAAATATGCTTTACAATATTTATTACATATATTGTTTTGAACTTCTACCAAAAATGGTTTATTAGTTGTATGTCTTGCTCTGGGCTCTACAACTTAACTTTCTCGCTACGTTCATTTCAATTTACTAAGTTTGTAAATCAAAAAAAAAACATGTCTACATAACTTACATATTACGTACACGTACATTTCATAAAGACATAAATAAACGAAGTTGATCAGTGATTAACCCCTTGCTTTATGAATCGAGCGACGATTGTGTGTGCCACTTTCAATGAAAGCTTTTCTCATGCCAGAAGCAGTCATCACGTGTTTGATACGGGGTTCTCATTTTAGGCACAGAAGTAGGATTATGTCTCCCACACGTTGTTTTAAGGCAATGGGTTAATCTGTTCTCGTAATATTGCGTTTTTCCACGCTTTTGAACGTGGAGCGGGCCAATTCAGTTTTGACAGTACTAGTCAACACACTATTTTACGAATGTTATTGATGTGAAGGAACTTTATAAATAAAAGATTGATTAACATTTTCGTCATATATACACTCAGAACAATATCCTCGTTTTGACCTATGTGTGTTAAGAGCGGCCACACTACAAAATCAACGTACATACATGCCCATCATCTCCAATAAAAATGGCGTTACATATGACATGGTTCAGTTTGAAATATTTCAAGGAACTCAATCACTTCTTCAT
The DNA here is from genome assembly GCA_949715965.1 of Dysmachus trigonus. Taxonomy (NCBI): domain Eukaryota; kingdom Metazoa; phylum Arthropoda; class Insecta; order Diptera; family Asilidae; genus Dysmachus; species Dysmachus trigonus. The sequence continues at coordinate 76,593,411 of OX454319.1, forward strand.
TTGACCAGTTCATAGCCATAGAATACTCAACCATAGTGATCGTCGATCAACTGTCACGATTATCACTCACTCCAGTCAGAAAACAAATACGGTGTGCAATGAACAAACGTCACTGTGGCCACACAAGCAGTAATTATCGCGTTAAATTTCTTAGATGTGTCGAAAAAGACCGCCACCCGCGTTATCGCCTAACGTCAAACGGCATTAAAGGCCGAGATACAATGTACGCCACACGTTTTTGTGGCGCTACAAAATGAGTTTGAATACAAGAAAATGCAATCAGCTTGATACAATGAACGCGCTGATACTTTGTAGCGCCACAAAGTTTGATGGAACTTTAACTTTTGAAGCGCGATGATTCGTTTCCATGTTTCTTTTTCAGTTTGGTCCTAGGGACGGTAGAGTAGTTTTACGATACCCAACAGATGGCTACGGCATTTTGTGATACAACTTTTAGCTTTGGTTGGTATATATGAGAAATATGAAGGTAAAACGAAGGCAGGAACAATGACTTTTATATAGTTCCCAGCTGAGTGCCCCGCGAGGATCATTTTTGTGAAAAAACTTAAAATTGAGTGTGGTATAAAAGAAATCGGTTCGCGAAAGTTTAATTATTTTTAATTTGCGTCAGCTTAAACATAACTGTGCATGATTTGCTCCATGAAATTTGAGCCTGTGCTGGCTGCATGGTCTCATTTTTCAGACGACGGTTAGCAGCTTAAAGGCCGAGATACAATGTACGCCACACGTTTTTGTGGCGCGTGGAATATCGTGAAATATCGCGCTGCAATATACAATGAGAGCGACGCTACAGCTGGAATGAAAGAATTGGACTGCTAACCGTCGTCTGAAAAATGAGACCATGTTTAGCACAGACTCAAATTTCATGGAGCAAATCATGCACAGTTATGTTTAAGCTGAAGCAAATTAAAAATAATTAAACTTTCGCGAACCGATATCTTTTATACCACGCTCAAATTTAAGTTTTTTCACAAAAATGATCCTTGCGGGGCACTCAGCTAGGAACTATATAAAAGTCATTATTCCTGCCTTCGTTTTACCTTCATATTTCTCATATATACCAACTAAAGCTAAAAGTTGTATCACTAAATACCGTAGCCATCTGTTGGGCATCGTAAAACTACTCTAACAGCTGATTCCGTCCCTAGAACCAAACTGAAAAAGGAACATGGAAACGAATCATCGCGCTTCAAAAGTTAAAGTTCCACCAAACTTTGTGGCGCTACAAAGTATCAGCGCGTTCATTGTATCAAGCTGATTGCATTTTCCCGTATTCAAACTCATTTTGTAGCGCCACAAAAACGTGTGGCGTACATTGTATCTCGGCCTCAATTCTTTCATTCCAGCTGTAGTGTCGCTCTCATTGTATATTGCAGCGCGATATTTCAGAATATTCCACGCGCCACAAAAACGTGTGGCGTACATTGTATCTCGGCCTTAAGAATGGCGTTGAAAAATTGTCGGGTTGAGTCGTGTAACGTCCATTAACTCGATAATCAACGGCATTTGCCGTTAGTGTGGCCCCAGCATAATAAAGTGTTGAACTTCTCTAGTTAATTTGAAGAATTCTTTAACATTACGAGTTTATTAGGATAAGAAACAGAATTTTCAGATCATTTTAATATTTAAATTTATGTTATAAAGCATATAATAAAATTCTTTTTAATTAAAATTAAACATTCAATTCTTGCATCCATCTCATATTACGTTAATGCTATTTCTAAGTCTCTTTTATACATTTTTGGTGTTTATTGGTTGTCGGAATTGTGGAATTTACGCAAAAGTGTTTTAAAAGATTCTAAAATAATACATTATTAAATATTTACGAAAAACAGTGTAACGAGTGTAGAATATCAAAAAATGCCGAAAATAGGAGTTCGGAGTGTGGAATACGACACAGAAGATTTCGGAGAGGAAAAGTCATTACGTCGGAGTGTGGAATAGAGAGGGTGATTGTTATGAAGGGGTGTTTAGAGTCGCTGACTCCAAATATTATGGAATTAAAGCTAGCTAATCCAAATGGTAGACGAATATGTTTAAATTTCACAAAATTTGCATGATATAAGCTTTTCATAAAGCAGTGCATCAAGTATGGTGTTGGAATTTTACAATTGTATACGGCGGATCCAATATAGCAAGAGAATAGAGAATGTGTAAATTTTAGGGTATTACATAAAATTGCGCACCAACAAGAGTTCTGAGGCGCTAATTTCAAATACAATGTTAACATTTCACAGTTCGGAATGAGCGGTTGATAATTGAAAATTGTGGAATTTCCATAAACAGTACCACCACAGTACCAGCCTTGTACCACAAATGATATTGTCTATTCAAGGCTGTACTGGCTAAAGCTAACTAGATATGCGAGTAAAACTAGCAGGAATTATTTTTTAAAACAAAATTTGCGCTCAGTTTTACTATGAATCATTCGATTCCTTATCAAATATAATACTAAAAGGTTTTTTTTCATTTAGATAAAATAAATGTTTATAACCGCCATAATCCATAAACCTACAGTAATTTGAGTTTATAAACTTGCCTTGGCCGGCACCGACTTCAGATATAACTGATTAAAGAAATAAAAATTATTAGTTTTAACTTTTTAGTTTAAGTTTGAACATACTTATGGGCAAAGTTATGAAGCCGGTTTTTGTAAAAATGTATTTTAAATTTCAATTCAATAAATGGGATTCATCCCCTACTTTTCATCCTTAGAGGTGGGATATTTCCTTCAAATTTAAGTGGGACGACCCCGAGATATAGCCTATTCAATAAAAAAAGAATCATTAAAATCGGTTAACAATCGGCGAAGATATTGCGTAACATATAAAAAAATAAATAAAAAAACAGTCGAATTGACAACCTCCCTCTTTTTTTGAAGTCGCTTAAAAAAATATTATCTAACAAACAAAACTTGTCTTTAGATGTTTTCTTCACTAAACTCAGTCGTAGCCGAGAGTTCTACGTTAAGTTCTATAAACAGAATCCAAATGGTATTTCTCTTTGTTTTCTCTACAAAAACTTTTTTGTATTTCTAATCGTGTTTTTCATTCGCTCTATGTACGGCTCCCTACCTTTTTTCTATTGCGCAGGCCCAGTGCCAGGCCCATTGGGTGGTAACTAAAAAATTATTAAATTTTGATAATAAAATTTATGTATTTTATCCCGGAAAATCAGAGTCCGATCATCGTTTCATTTCCGCGATTACAGCGCCACCTAGCTAAATCTGGTATCTTCATCTAGTGACGTATTCAATGATTAACAAATGTTAACTTATGTATTTTTTTGGGGAAAACTTATTTCTTTAGATGTTTTGCAGTCATAAATTATGAAAACATTCTTATTTGTTAGTCCACAAATGCGCACTAGATCAGGGTAGTGAAGATCTGAACTCAGTTTATATGTCTAACAAGGAGGGGCACAACCTTGGGGAAACAGATTTGAATGAAATTTTGCCTAGTCGGTATACTAGCCATAAAATATTTCCGTCCAATGCCTAGTAGTAGCGGAGAAAAACGCACCCAAAATTCACCGTATACTATGTGTTTATATATGTATGTAAGTTACGTTGAATTCCGATTTTTTTTTTCAATTGTAAATTAACTGTAATTTCATTATTATTTGCTAATTGTTAAATTAAATCTCATAAGGAAGTAAAAAAGTAGAACATGATATTCTGCGTTATATTCAACAGTTTAGAGTACATTTTGGAGATATATTTAAAATTATAGCGTATAGAAATAATAACGAGAAAAGTATATGAGTATGAATAAATAAATAGTCTGTTCACTTTTATAATTTACTAAATAATTAAAAACGATTGAAAAATGAACCAATCAAGTAGGCTCGAACTCGTGCATGCATCCATATACAGGGTGTCCCATAGGAATGTGTAAAAACTTATGAGCCACTATTTTTTAACAAATGGAGAGATCGGTAAAAGGTAAATATTTTTTAATAAATGAAAGTCGTCATTTTTATTTCATGTCCATTTTATTATAAAAAAATTAAACCTATTTAATACAAACCATTAATTTAAAAATATAGTGAAAAACGTGAATTATTAATAATATATATTTTTGAAATGTGAACCATCTACATAAAAGGTATTTATCTGCATTTCTTTGAATCTTCTGTCGCCGGAGAGAATCCTTTCTCATGCGAAAAAGAGGAGCCGCGTTAAATCTTTTTTTTTTATTCAAGACGGAGCAGCACCTCATGGCACACAAGAAGTATCATCAATAAATTTTATGGCAATCGAGTTATTGGCCTAGGGTACCCACGCTTTGCTAGGAGAAAAGGAACAGAATAGCCACATTACTCGTCAGATCTCATTCGATTTGATTTCTTTTTAGGGGGGTACATTAAAGATCTCTGCTATGAAAATAACCAAAAAACAGTTGAGGATTTTATTAAAGACATTGGGAAGGTCGTCAATGGCATTTCAAATGAAACGTTAGAACATGTTTTTAATAGTTTTAGAAAGCATATGGATATTTGTGGCAAATTAGATGGTAAAAATATCGAAAATATATATCATTAGTAACTAACGTTCTTCACTACTTTTTTAAATTGTTTTGTATTAAATCGATTTAATTTTTTTATAATAAAATGGACATGAAATAAAAATGACGACTTTCCTTTATTAAAAAATATTTACATTTTACCGATCTCTCCATTTGCTAAAAAATTGTGACCCATTAGTTTTCACACATTCCTATGGGACACCCTGTATGATATGATGCGCTCAATTGAAATTCAATGCAACTTATACATATATATAGTATACGGTGAACTTTGGGTGCATTTTTCTCCGCTACTCCTGGGCATTGGACGGAAATATTTTATGGCCAGTATACCAACATGAAATACTACTACTAGGCAAAATTTAATTCAAATCCGTTTCCCCAAGGTCGAGCCCCCTCCTTGTAAGATTAACTTTAAACGCTTATATTTCGGCTCCGACGGATTTTAAAGAGAACTTATAATGACAAGTTTTTTTTTTGTTGTATAATCCTCAATTTATTTTTTAAGGTTTTGTCAGAGCTCGCAAAAAAACAAAAAAATTGTTACTTTACGACTTTTCCTATAGTACACTTTTTTTTTCAAAATCGAATGTTACAATGGCAACAAAAATTATTCAAACTGCAGAATTACGGGGGAATGGCGGGATTATTTTTCTTCTTAGTCAACATTGAATTGCACTGGCTATCGCAAATATATGCGGCTAACACATTCTAGTGATTTACGCAAAAATCTATTTCCTAACGTCTTGTTAGAATAATGGTGCATACTAAATATGTAATTGTTTTCATGTAAAATAAGTTTAAACTAATGGAACTTTAAAGATTGCATACCAAATACGTAAAAATACATTTGTGTATCATTATCGTAAATCTGTATAATTCATCACATTATTCTACGTGACGGCTACTTGCCGTGATTTAAAATTTGATATTCACTATGTCTGCTTGCTATCGCATAATTTTATATTTACTGTTTATGCAGGTCACATTATTCTATACATCGACTACTATAAATATTCCATTCTTCTAGTTCAATGCAGTTTGCATTCAAATAAAACATTAATTACGTTAGTAAGAAAACTACCGAAAACTGTCTTCTTCGAGCTAAACTAAAGCTAAATTACTACATTGAAATCATGTGGACTTAATATAAATTATGTAAGTACATCGCATGTGCAGGAGCATTGTTACCTATTTCTTACTTAGAAAAAAAAAAAACCATAGAATTGATTGCACTTCGCCACTCGGCTGTGTACTTCCTCTAACAAAGCGATTTCGCGAAAAAGCAAAACGCGAAAATCTGTAAGAAGATCTCGCACGCGTATCAAAATCGTGTGCTCAAGTATTCCAACACTGAACGCATGCGTGCCTTGCTTGTTGTGTAACGTGAGCCATTCAAAGTTGCAGCCAGCCGGGCCCCGGAGTAATTAACTTCTGATTTTCCACAATATAAATCAGATTGCAGCAGGTTGGCCTCAATTTTCTAAATAACTTGGCTTATTGAGCTCCTCCGATCTGACTGCATCTGGATTTTCGACCCAAAAGCAACAAAATTAGTATTAGCGGCGATTTACCCACTTGCGTATTCGGTGCACGATATAACGCTTGCATGGCTACTTATAGAGTTCACTTGAGGCTATGTATATGAAGAACGGAAACGACTTATTAAGATCGTTTTCTTGCCCTGCCCGCAGCCAAAACTTGCGGTGTGAGTCGCCGCACCATTCGATAGGCGATTTAACTTGGGTCATAAGTAGTCAAGTCATCAGGGATTTTATTGCGCGATTTCTATAAGCTAATAGTACCTCAATTAATATTGATATGTTCTAGGTATGCTCAGAGCCTATTATGGAGTTATATGTAGAGAGAGACGCTTCCAATTAATCCGGAACGAGTGGCGACAAGTCAAGAGTTCAATTAGCTTATTAATCCAGGAAAAAATGAAAAACAAGACTTCAATTGAGGAGACGCGTAGAAATGGATTTAATTGTTAAGAGAGGGTGTGTTCGCAGGCGATTTATTGCTTTCATTGAATTGCGTAACTAAGCTCGATACGCTTGCTAAGAATTTCCGATTTGTTTCTAAGAAAACGTATTTGCTACTTCTGGAACCTGGTTTGGCCGGTATTTGCAAGATATAAAAATCTGACAAATGTAGGTGTCGCGGTTTGGAAAATAATGAAATTCTGAGACGGATTAAATATCACTGCATGAGTCTAAATAAATTAAGTTTGACTAATTTTTGCTACGTTAAAAGTAGAGGTAAGAGAAATACCGAATGTGTATAATTGTATAAATTGATGTCTTTACGGCTATAATCACCCATTTAGCTTTGAGTTATAAATTAACTTCCAAAAAAATTGTCCACAGTTAAATATCATGTATTCGTCGATTTATTATCATGTACTCATAAAAAAAGAAGTAAGTAAGCTTACCAGAGTCTGGATCATCACGGAACAAATTAAAGCCAACGATATTCTGTAGACACCTTCGGAAAAATTACCAATCCATTACCATTACCATTACCATTTATTCCGAAATCATACTTATTTTTGTAAAAGAAAATTAGGAATATACATAGATTTTTTTAACATTGCAGAAAAACTAAAGCGTTCCTAAAATTCTGCGAATAAGTCCTAAAAAGTAGAAAGTACTCCTTGTATTTATTTATCTATAATTATGTACAATCAGGGCAGACGTCTGTTGGCTAAATAAATAAATAAATAAATAAAATGGTATATACTTAATTGGGGCGATATACGGAACTTAGATGTGCAAGTTATCATTGGTTTTTGAGAAAACTAAAAAAATATTTTTCATGAAAAAAATTCTTTTCTCATTAATAAGTACATATATATCAATGACCATAATATATGTTATACATAACTTAGAGAGATAACATATCGTGATATTTTTATCAAAAAATTTCAAGATAATTTTTAAAAAAAACAACTTTTTAAATTTAAAAAAAAATTAATTTCATGCTTTCTAAACATGATACACCTACGAAATTAAAATTGAAAAACACCTTTATCATAATCTACAACATATATTTGGATCCAAATTTTTACGGCTTAAACAAATTAAGATCTTTGCTAAAAGAGGGTTGGTAGATATTGTAGTTTTAATAAATTATATAAATATAAATAAATAATAAAACTCTAACTGCCGGTTTCGCAATAACTTCAGGATCTCAACCGATTTCAATTAAATTTTGTACATATACAAAGGAACTAAGTGTCAAAAGAGAAAGGAGGCTTTATATAACTCGGCTTATGCTAGGCTCGAGCCACGGTTAGGTTGGCGTTTTGTCCACCTGGAGTTAGGTTTTTATGCCAAGTTTAAGCCAGGCTTGAGCAAAGGTTATGAGAGAAATGTTTGCTAAGTTGTAGCAACTGAAGTTTGATCGAAATTTTGTAAACATACATAGAGGACTACTGTTGAAAGAATAGGCTTTATATTATTCTACATTGCTGGCGAGAAAGCAATGCTCCCATACAAAAGAAAGACATATTTAATCAATTTTGAAAAAGAGCGTAGGCAGGCATGTGCGAAGCTTTCTAATTTAAAAATCCCAATTTACATACCAGTGCCAGTGCAAAATCGGGTTCAACAGTACAATATCAACTTTGTTGCGTACTCTTCTGACACAAATCCCATCACAATAAGCAACAAACAAATCAACTGAATTGGAAGAATTCTTAAAGAGTAAACTATAAACAAATAAAGTTTTTGATGACATTCAAAAAGTGGCGACCCACAATTAATGTTAAAATTGTTTAAATAGACGAATTACGTCGTGATTATATTCTGATTTTTGTTCAGAATATTCTCAATATTGAATATTTTCTTAACGATAGTTGAAAGTTAATAAAAGATTTAACAGGAAGGAATAATAATTATTATACCTTAGGTGTCAAAATAGGATTTTTTAAGAAAACAGATTGTTTTAGGAATTGCATGCATTTTTACAAGTGAGTTTATAGTTATCAACCGGGCTTTATGTACATAATCATTCAACAAGCTAGTTTTAAGTCATGGTAAAGCCAATTTGAGAACATTTGCTTTATTTCACATCTTGCCTTATTAGTGAGGATCTAATGATAAACTATTTGTCTTTATTTTCTTTTAAAAACATGATATATTTATCATATTTTAAACTTATTTTTGTATATTTTAGGTAAAATGGATGATGTACTGGATAGTTTACGCATTTTTCACATGTATAGAAACATTCACGGATATTTTCCTTTCGTGGTTTCCATTTTATTACGAATTCAAAGTGATCATAGTGCTCTGGCTGCTATCACCAGCGACCAAGGGAAGCTCAACTCTTTATAGAAAATTCGTTCATCCCATGCTCACAAGGAGAGAACAGGTAATATGTTAAAAATTCTAGTAAAATTCATAAAATATTGAATTTTTTTATATCCTTAGGAAATAGATGAGTATCTAAATCAGGCCAAAGAACGTGGCTACACGGCCGTCTTGCAGCTGGGATCAAAAGGTGTTAATTATGCAACAAATGTGATCATGCAGACCGCTCTTAAGGTATATACAGACTGCCTCTGCTTTGTGGAGCAGGGCAGCTTCGTTAGATTGCCAAATAACCGCTCTCGTTCACGCAAACGCACCTAATCTCACTCATCACATCTCTTCTTCTCGCTCTGTTTTTATGTTTTTACTTATTACTGATTGTTTATATTTTAAAACGACTTTTATACTTTTTGCTTGTTAATCGCCTGAATAAGAGATTCATTTCATCTGTTGACTTTTCATTTATGCCACTACCCGACGACGCATTTGCCAATGAGGCTGCTGAAGGCTCTGTAACGCATTTTGTAGTTTCGAGGTGTTTTTAAATTGCCTCTATTGCTTTTTTTTTTGTTCATGAATGAAATTACGCCCGCGAATCGCTTTCTGACTGGCTTTGATCGGACTAATAAAATTCTTTGGCTGCACCGATGGCCACGTAGTTTTGTTTTTCGCATTTCCAGTGATGGGAATTTGCTTAAAAAGTCGGACAACTTACAATCTGGATATGGACACGATAAGCAGATTCACAGGTACGCGTATTTAGATGAACTCAACCATGTCCTCAAACAATAACTAGCCAGACATGTTGACAATGTTGCCGTAATGCCTCCCTTCCTGTCCTACCGGATTTGAATGGTTCACTGAATACGGTCATGAAGTGCTGCTGGTTTCATGCTTTTTCCAGGTGCCACGGTCATTATTGCAAAAGGTTTTGTGCAATTTTACCGGGGGTATATAAATATATTGATGTTTGAATGCCAGCTAGCCAGATGTTTTTAGGGCAAATAGTGCTTAAGGTCAAAGCTTGCAAGGTTGCACTCGAAAGTGGTTCGAAACAAATCGAATTCGTTGCTTAACACTTTTGATTTTAATGCAATACTGAAACAGAAAAAAAACGTTGTTGTTAGGTAGCTTTTTATCCGCACTCATGTTAAGTTCCGTCTAGTTTATGTACAAACTTATTTTATTACATCAAACACATCGCTATTGTTAGAAAATTAATAGAATCATATATCTTTTGAACGCCAGCATCTTTATGTAGGCGATACATCGATTTCTTATTTCACGTTGTTTTATAAGCATCCTTTCTTTTAATGTTATACTTTTGTATCATGCACAGATTATAAAAGTATAGAGTGGCTTAAAAACTATTTTTTGCTCTTACTCACTAAAAGGCTAATATATGTTGGGAAATTTTGGGTAAATTAAAAAACGTTAAATTTCTTGACTGCGGTGATGCGCAGCATTGCACATCCGATGCTGATACCTTGGTTTGTTGATTTTGAATATTGTTAACAACTATACCTAGTTGACCTCTAAATCAATTTATATGTCAACGATTCATCCGACATTATAATGGAGAAAATTGCTCTTAATATTTTATATTATTTATTTTTTGAAACTCCAAAGGAAGGGAGGATATTTTGTTATTAAAGTCATTAAAATGCTGAAGAATAATACCCAAAATCGAAAATTAATTTGGCATAATAGATAAGTATCGAGATGATATTTTTCATATCCATTTCCGGATAACTAGGAGCACATTTAATGTTTTTTCCTCTTTCGATTCTGAAATGCTCTCCATTTGACTCAATAATAATTTGATTTTTTGGTCAGACCACTTTATTCTAGGCTAGGAGAAAATACTTATTTTTGCTTGATAATAGCTGAAATTGTCCATTATGATGTTGTCTCTTCTTGTTACTTTCTTTCATATGACGTTCGTGATGTATTCGCGAGGCAAAATTGAATTTTAGACTCAATGTGTGATACATTAAACGCATTTTTGGACTATTGACGATGCTGATGTGCATCGATGCGTTTTCGAATTTACCCTTAATTCTCCCAATAACTTAACTAAATAGCTCCACTTTTAAAGTTGGCTCAGAAGCAGAATTCAGTCCAATTCACGAGCTTAGCTCGTTTCTCTATTATTATTTTAAGGTGTCTTTCTACCATAAAGAAAAAGTCGATTATTTTGGTTTTTAATTATTTTAAAAGTAAATGCTATCAAAAATATATTTTCCATAATTTTAGAATGAATTTAGAATTTCTAGATAAAAAAAAAATATTTTTCTAAAAACTTTAAATTCGATTTTCTCGAAACCATGGTTTTTGACCTGGTTGACATGATTTAAGAAAAACTACTTTACCGATTGCTTGCACACATATATAGCTATAGTCCAGACCTAAACAAAAAAGATAGGTAACGAATTTTCCGATTTACAGTCGATGTTCCGACCTCAAAAATATATTTTTGCACTCTTAAAGTACGAATAAATTTGCCTGCAAAATTTAAAAGCGATATCTGATTCTTTCTGTAAAAAAAACGTTAAACTTTTTTTTTTTTTTTCAAGGTAGAAAGACTACCTAAAAGATGAATTGTGATGGTGAAACATTTTTTTTCATTACTAAATTATTGAGATAAAAAATTCCATATCCAGTTCATATTGAAAATCGCTGTGGAAAAATCTGGAATCCAGGTTTGCGAAGTACTCATGTGAGTAAAAATATACAAAGTTGTATAATGTCGCATAAATGTGAAGATCTCATTATCTCTTAATTGTTTTAAGAAAATCCTTTTATTGAGGACTAGAAAGTCTATCAACAGAAATATCCATATTTTTTTATTTTTCAGTATAGTAATTTTAGTGAGCGCATTAACGCTTGCATTTAAAATATATCATCAATTAATAACGCCAACTTCTTCAAAAAATTCGACCTTCAATTTGTTTCTTGGCAGCAGGGGTTGTTTCCAGCCGTTGCACTTGCGACTGCAACTTAACACGCTTAGATACGAACCACTGGTTGATCTAGTTATCAAATTTCAATCTTTTAACTATTAAAAAAAAACGTTTTCTGATTTTTTGCGAACAGTTTAGTTTAGCGAACAAATTTTTCAGACAAAAGTAATTACACTATCTAAAAAATTGTTATAGCCATTTTTATCACTGGATATATTTTGGTGAGGTGATATTTAAAAAAATCTCGATTTTTGGTGCCTTTTGTACGGAGATTGCTGCGGTTATAGAAGTACCCATTACATAAGCGTAATATATTTTTAGGATCCCTAAATATAAAAAATATCCAAAAATCAGGACTATTCGACTTTTTGAAAGGGTTAGATATTATGTTGAAAGTTCGGGTATCCCCGGAAATTTCAAATGAACATAAACAAATATATTGAAAATAGATTTATGTTTTGTTGTTCTTTAGTAAAATATATTTAAAAAATGTTGTATTCATTTTAATTTAACAATATTTCCCAAGAGAAAATTCAAAATATAATATAGCCTCAAATGTTCGATAGCATAGAATAGTGGGTTGAACAGATATTTATTAGGACTCCATAACGCTATAACATTTTACATATTGTATTTTTCAAACATTAGTTTGTTGTATTGAAAAGTTTGTTATAAATATGAAAGTATTCAGAGATATGCGAGGATCTTTCCATTATAATAATTAAAATGAAATATTCATATAAATAAAGTATACAAAGGAATACTTTTGTTTTATGAATAACACTATTTCTTTTCAGTATTTTGACGAAATTATCATACTGAAATTTAAAACGAAAAACGTAACAATTTTGTGGAGTCCTGGTTTTTATAGGTTAAGCTTTGTATTGTTTTATTCCCGAAAACACGTTCCTCCACTGAATGTGAGATTTTTTGAGTATCAAAAATATTAAATATTTTTGTCTTTGTTGAAATTGTTTGATTTCAGACTTTTTCTCTAAAGACTAAATTCCTTTTTAGACTTAAGTTCTGGTTCTCGCAGATTTTTAAGGCATTCTGACGAGAAATTAAACTGCCCAGGATTACCCACTATCCGAAGCTATTAAATTATTACAGTTTTCGTAGTTACCTTATTTATTTCAGGTCGTCACTATACATTCGATAACCCCATTATACGAAAAACAATCCTTGTGTTGGGGAATTCAATTTTGGGCAAAGTGCATCAAAAATTGCTGTTCTAAAGTTGAATTGATCAGTCAATTGAAGAAATAGAATTCTTCAACACGGGGAATAATTTGACGAAAATAATACAATCAGTATTTCAATGCAGTTCCTGTTAGCGAAATTCTTGACTATCCTTTTTGGTTTTACTTATAATTTTCTGAGCTAAAGAGTAAATTTACTTGGAGGCACAAAAGGCCTTATTACTTATTAGTTATTACAATATTGTGCAAATTTTCGTCGAAACCATAAAAAATTTATTACGTATTATAAAAAAGACTTTTAACATAATCTTAAATATCTCAAAATGAAAAGAAAAGCCATAACCATAAGAAGGGTTAAAGTGCCCCCGCGCCGATTATGACCGTTATATTTTTTTTATCGTCAGGACTAATACAAGTAACAATTTAGCGAAGTTTCATCCCTTAATAATTAAGCCTCAATGGATCAGAATTAATTTTAAATTTTTGAAAAAAATTAATATCTTTTGAAGGCGTTCCCGACCGATTTTATTATAAATATCATAAATATAAAGATAAAGTATCTTCTTTTTTCTTTATTATTATTAATTCTCTAATGGCGGAAACAAATCCCCAAAAAATATGCGCGGCAAGCGCTCGAGCATTAAGACATTAAGGTGAACTATACTCCATGCCCGCTATGCCCTAACTGACTAATTTACGGGGGGAGTTTAAGATTGAGGAGTCCCAGGAAGTAAGGATAAAATAGGATTTTAAGGTTTGGAGAAGAAATGTAACTAATAAATTTGGAACAGGAGGTTAGAATGTGGGTAACTGTGAGGGGTTGTATACAGTCTGGGCAAAGGGGTTGGTCTTGGCGCCGTAGGAGGTATTGGTGGGTAAGCCGTGTGTTCCCAATTCTCAGTCTGACTAAAGACCAAGGAAAAAATATATATTGTAAAAAACTACGCCAGAAAGTTACAAACAATTTTTGCGATTTTGCCGTACAGTTATAACCTACAAAAACAAATACAAATCAACATTTTATAGGTGTCACGCCGGTAGAGAAAAAATCTGGAAAAAATATATGTTATGTTATGTTAGGAAGCTACAACAAAATTTTGGTGATTTTACCAAACGTCATAATGGCTGAAAATTTTTTTTGAAAAAGGGAACAAAATTTGTTTTAGGTTATATCCAGTTTTCAGTTCCACTCATTTTTTCTGTGATGCGCCTATATATAATGCCATCTATAACATGTCAAAATCCCATCCAAATCCGTCAACGCCTTCAAAAGATATTAATTTTTTTCGAAATTTTTAAAATTAATTCTTACCCCTTGGGGGTTAATTATTAAGGGATGAAACTTGGCCAAATTGTTAATTGTGTTTGTACTGACGATAAAAAAATACAACCGCCATAATCGGCGCGGGGGCATTATACCCCTTCGTATCTTTAAGATTTGTATCTCGGTTTCTAGAAAAATCCATTTTATTATAGTAATAGGCAAGCTCTAGGTCTCATTGGTTTACTAAACAGCCTAACTTCCGAATAATAACACTGTCCATATGTATCCGCTGTCCGACCTTTTACTTATGTTTAATTGACATCTTAACCTCTTGTCCTGCGTTACAGATCCTTCAAACCCCATTGGTAATTGGGTAACATTTGCATGCAGATAGCAATTTCATTGTACTTCCCTGATTAGTTTTTATTTTCCACTTCATTTTCTGTTGTTAAACACTCACCACATCAAACCACCCTCTCTACCAATCGTACAGACCTTTCAAAATGTGGCCGTCAACAATCCGGGCTTGCTTCAAGCAAGCAAGTCAGACTACGTGCTGTCTTCGCTTGTGCACCGTTCTGATGTTACAGATGCTCCAGTGTCAAGGTCTCGGTCCTTTGAAACAATGAACCCAATGGATATTCACATTGAGGGCTCCTCCGAAGATGATGAGTTTTCCGTAGATCAGAGGCCTCGTATACAAGAAGAAGATGTCGAAGAATCCGATATTGGAGCAGCAAGAGCTCGGGAGCATCCAAAGCGCAAGACCGCTGCCGCAACTCAGAAGAAGCAAGCTAGTAAGATAGCGATTAGAGGTCGGCGCAAAATTAAGAAGGATCCTGATGTTGATGTCGACGTCGAATAATCGTGCAGTCGCAGTGTGACCACTTTGTGCCTTTCAAAGCGTGTTCCTCACTGGTTGACCTGACTTTTATATTGATGAAATCCGTGCAGCTAAGATGCATGTCCCACAGACGCACATCTGAAATTCATAAAATTTTTTAACATTAAGTTTTGCCTTAGTTAATTTCATAGATTATTTGAGTTGTGTCCACTCCACTAGGATCTCATAATGCAGTTTAGCAAGCGCCGAAAATTACCACTTCCAAAATATTACTGGTTGCTTCTGGCGTTGCGGCTGCTCTAGGCTAAGCTTCTCTTTATACAATGACTTTTATTTTTTATGTAAATCTTTCTGTTACCAAATCTCAGTGTTTTTTTTGTGAAAAATAAATGGACGTTTTTTGAGCTTGACTTGTTTTTGGTTCATCCCATTCCCACACCTTTAAATCACATCCGCCTTGGTTTGATTGAATGAATAAATATGCCTACGCTGACACCGCGCACAACATTAATTTTCTTGGTTGGTATGTTCAATTTATTTTATTTTATTTACTTGCTCTTAACTCAGTTACTAAATCATTAAATGACTTTAAACTATTCTTGGAATTTTTTTCGCAAATGTCGAAGGAATATAAATTAATATATTTATATTGACAGGGTGGAGGCAACCTTGTGCAAACTTTGAGAAGGAGCTACAGTTTGAGCGATTTATCAGAGCCAGATATTCATAGGACGCAAGATGAAGTAAGTATCCTTTTTAGTTGTTAGATTTTTCTCAAAACTTGCTGTCCCTTCCACATTTGATAAAATAAAATTGATTTTGCCGCTTAATTATTCGAGCACTTTTGTAAAATTTTGCTTGGGCACGACCTATTAAGAATCTTCTAAAAGAGATTATTTCATAGAGCAAAAAATGGAAGATAAAAAAGCTTAAAGAAATTTAATTTAACATAAGTTTGGTTTTCATGACACATTTAAGAGTCAAATCTGGGAAAACGAAAATAGTGCCTCTAAACGTACTGCTGACTAAGTAGCCATTTGTATCGGGTGCATTTATTGTACGATTTTATTTGGGTGACTGAGAAGGAAATTCTAGAAATTAAATAGCTTCCTAGTCTAAAACAATTCGCTATACCCCTAACTTTACACAAGTATTAGTATTTGGCATCTTCTATTATTTTGACATAGAGATATAATATAAAATAGTTTTTAGCGGTACGGGGTTGGTAGCTCCGTGGGTGATCTCACAAGGGAACATTCCCAACCCGAAATCTCCGATTTTGATGAAACTTGGTAGAAATGTTACCTTTAGTGAGACATTTAAAAATCCGTTTTCAAACCCTGCTGTAATTCGGTCCTTGGGGGGGAAACCCCCCTCCAAAGGTCAAAAATGGGCCGTTTTCGGGTCACTTTATGACACATTATCTCCCGTTAAGTTAACTATTTTTTAGATTTGAGAACGCAAGCTTTTTAAGGAAGGTCTGAGCTTTTAGAAAAGCTATAAATTATATATACTTCCTTTGGAGCTTCTCACTATAAATCGCTTGCAAAAATGTTGAATTTCCCAAAAAAACTTCATACGCATAAACTCATTTTTCGTTAGGTGTTCGCTTTGCTTCCAATTTAAATCTTTATTTTTCGCAATGGTGAGGAGCTGCAAATATATGATTGTAAGAAAAAAAAAGCAAACCAGAAATGGTAATTGCATGCAAGAATGATGTATTCTGTATACTGTTTCTGGCTTTAAAATGAAAAAAAAAACATGAGATGTAGGTACTATACATTCAATTTATATTAAATAACCATATATAATTGTTGAACCTTTTTTAAATATAAATATTAGATATTTACTTTCTCTGAAATTATACATAGTTTTTAATTTAAATGTAAGTGTAAATCTTCAAAAAAATGTTGGAAACAGTATATATTTGAACACCATGAACAACGAAAATCAGCATGATTTTCGCATGATGAGCACTGCTGATTTTGTAGAACATCTTGTTGCAAGAATATAAGGTTAACTGGATGGTCTGCTTTATCTGGCCGCTGTTCCAAATACCCACGATTATACCAAGCATATTTGAATATATTAAAATATCTTGGACAAGAAAATTGATTGTGGGCAAGTGCTTGCAACTTTATTATATTCTGTCGGAGGTGAAGGTTAACTTCCTGGTTTGATAGTAATACCAAATCTGAAAATGCTTTGACGAAACCTTTCCATATCCGGAAACCGTAAACGTCTAAGGGCTGAATTAATCTGGTGGTTTTTTTAGGAATAGTAAATAATATAAGAATATTTTTGTTTGGAGGAATAGATTCCTTTAAAAAATGAGTTTATGCGTATGAAGGTTTTTTGGGAAATTCAACATTTTTGCAAGCGATTTATAGTGAGAAGCTCTAAAGGAAGTATATATAATTTATAGCTTTTCTAAAAGCTCAGACCTTGCTTAAAAAGCTTGCGTTCTCAAATCTAAAAAATAGTTAACTTAACGGGAGATAATGCGTCATAAAGCGACCCGAAAACGGCCCATTTTTGATCTTTGGAGGGGGGTTTCCCCCCCAAGGACCGAATTACAGCAGGGTTTGAAAACGGATTTTTAAATGACTCACTAAAGGTAACATTTCTGCCAAGTTTCATCAAAATCGGAGATTTCGGGTTGGGAATGTTCCCTTGTCAGTCTTTACGTGTGATGAACCTACCATCTGTGTGACCGTGAAAATCGATATATCAAGAAGTCATCAAATTTTCATTTTTAGAGTTCCTTTGGTTGCAGATCAAAATCCTATTAAATTCGGCTAATGGCACGTCTGGTTCATGGTGTCATACCTCAGTATTAACACGTTCCGTGCCATGTGGGGCGTATACGACTCCCGCTGAATTTTCCGTTCAGGCAATTTGGAATTCTCATTGAAAAACAAAGAATTCTTAAATATTTATTGTAGAGTCAAATATAGACAACTTCTTTGCTTTGTTTTCTAATGCATATTAAAATTTCTATCTTTTTCCTGCTAATTATAGCTTTGTAGTATTGAAAAAATGTAAGGCATAATTCTTAAACGACTTTTTTAAATCTTTAAAGTGTGGGTCGTATACGCCCCACGCGGCCTGAATGGAAAATCTTCAAAAATTGCCGTGGCACGGAACGTGTTAAGTAAACTATATAAAATACAGATTGATAGTTTAAAACTCGTTTAGATAGTTAGACAAATTTTTGGACTACATTTTTATAAGAGGCCTTTACGTGCAGAGATAGAGAATCACTCCCATGTATGTTCTGCGATTTGTTGTGGTTTACTAGTTATGATTTTTAACCAAACTACGAATTCGAAGACATTTATGATCATAGTGTCTTGAATAATTAAGATAAATGCCAGATTTCTATTTCCAATTTAGCTGAATGTGAGTTCTATGGAATTGGGAAAACAAATCAGACATTAATCTCAATTATTCAATTCGAGTCACTAGGACTAAAAATGTCTTCGAACTCGTAGTCTTGTGAACAAATCATGAAAAAAATAAAAAATAAAAAATATTGCAATCAAACAACAGATGACATTGTACGGTCAAAAGTCCCTCTTCGTTTTTATCATGGTAGTAAGTCTGCATTGTGGCACGATGGAATAAAAAACTATGATTATTACAAAATGCCACTAAAGCTGTGTCGCTGGATATATTTTTTTAATTGTTTCTCTTTTTTAGTACTTTAACCCATTAATGCCTGAATAATAAAACATTTTACGGTAACTTCGAGGTCCTAACTTTTAACGAAGGGGTGGTCAATACTCATAACGGAGACCAACTTTTCTAGATGTATTTTTAGTCGCCCGACACGATCTAACTAACAAAAAAAGTGAAAAAAATTATTATTATTGTTTTATTGTAATATTATATAAATAAATAACTTTTTCACGTCATTTTTTTTTCGAAAAACGACTGATTTAGTGGGAAAAAGTAAATTTTTACTGCAATAAAGTGCATAAAACGTGTTATTAGGACTAAAACTTAAAAAAATATGCAGGCATTTTTTTCGTTAAAAATATTAGGCTGCATAAAAATTGCAACATTGTAAATGATCTTCTACACATATTTGCATTACTTTCGATCACTTTTTTTATCTCACTATGTTCGACTATTCCCAAAAATGTATATACACTAGTTTTCATGGTCACTGATTACGAATTTGCTATCAGATTTTCGTAATTCAAAATGGCGGATCCAAGATGGCGGACAATTTTTTGCAAAATTTTATATTTCTTCGAAAAAAAAGTGGGTATCCAGAGTTTTTGGGGTCACTGATTACTGATTAAATGCCTGCATATTTCTGAAGTTTAAATCCTAATAACACGTTTTATGCACTTTATTGCAGTAAAAAGTTGCTTTTTCCCCACTAAATCAGTCGTGTTTCGAAAAAAAATGACGTGAAAAAGTTATTTTTTGTACATAAAATTGCAAAGAAACAATAATAAGTAAAAATTTTTCACTTTTTTTTTTTTTTTTTTTTTGTTGGATCGTGTCGGGCGACTAAAAATATGTCTAGAAAAGTTGGTCTCGATTAGAATTCACCACCCGTTCGATAAAAGTTAGGGCCTCGAAGTTACCGTACAATTTTTTATTATTCAGGCATTAAAGGGTTAATATCGATACTTAAATTCAATTACCCTTAAATATTCTCATAGGTAATGTAAAAAATTCTTTAGATGTATGAGTATGAGTAGTTTGTACATATTATAAGACTTTTATATGTTATCAAATGGTCTTATCAAAATTTTTTAAATTAGTAGAGTGTAGCAAGAAACTTTTAACTGAAACCCTATATTATATTTTTGATTTAATTCATTATAGAAGACAAAATCACAGGCTACCTTCGATTGCATTATTCATATCTAACGATAGACTTCTAAACTTAATATTTCAGATGGTTCCTTTAGCTTCTAGCGCGTACGGCTATTTGCCTCATGCAATCGATGAAACTCAGGTAAACCTTGTTAAAGATATGTAACTTTTCTCTAATAAGTAGCGTTTTACAATATTCTTTTTGTCATTCTATTTATTGGAATTTCGATCATCTTTCTCTCTTTGCTGTATCACATGCCTTTTCTCATATAAATAGTATCATATATTAGACCGTGACGTTTGTCACAAATTAAATAAATAATTCAATTTTTCCGAGACGGTTTTCAGTGGATTGTCTTATTGTTAAATAAATAAAAAAAAGTTTTAGCCAAGAAACTCACACTGTACATTGCTCTTTCAAATTAGAATTTTTTTTATTCGTTCTCTATAAAATAATAAGTTTAAAAAACAATTAAAAGATCGGTAAAAATTGGAATATTAAATTCTTTTTTCAGATTGATGAGGTTGTACGGCCTCAAAGGCTTCGACCAAGAAGTCAGACAGTGAGGTCTTCATCCGGCGGACGACAGACGATGTATTTCTCAGAGGTTGACGTTGAACCTAAGATACCTCCGGTTAATTACAAGTAAATTCGCAATCATGTTTTATTACAACTTTATTTTCCTTCATCCGTTTATTCATTTCTTTGCGTTTTCTTCTTTTCTTTCATATCATCAGTTACATTCGATCTTCGGAAGATATTAGCTCAGGATATTCGAGTGCAGAACCAATTTCAGGAGGCCTAAGTCGGACGTCCTCAATGACGAATACTACACGCCCCAGATTTAAAGCAAAAAGGGCAGAGGTTAGTGTCTCTTGTTTTTTCGTATACCTTTTCATTTGTAGAACTATTTCAATTCCGGTGTTTACAACTTTGTTTTGTTTTTGTTTTCTATTACGTTTCGTTTAAAGGACGAAAGTTCTGCAGAGACAGACGAGTATGATAGTCCAGGGAAAATTCGTGCTCCTATTCATCCTTCTCCCTATATGACTCCTTACAAAATCAATCCTATTAAAGAAGTGGGTAGAGCGAATAATGAGCACCGCGATAATATCGAAGACTGGAAAGATGAAGTATTTTTCAGTAATGAGCAGTACTATAAGGAGCATGAAGCCGCAAGACAGGCAGAAGAGTTAGATACAAAAACTATAAGCCCTGATATGCGCGATAAGTATGAAATGTTTTGCAAATGGCTGGAGAGTAATGAAGTAAATAGAAGATCTGAGGAAGAACTCATCACCGAAACAAAGGAAGAAATTTGTTCAAAATTGCCTCAACATTTGGTAGAAAAACCCATAAAACCCCCACCAAAAAACAGCACAGAAGATGAGTTTAAGGACACGATGTCTACAGCAAGTGGGGATGAAGAATATGTTGATGTTATTCCTGAAAGTAAGGAAGACGTGGCAGAAACAAGTGAACAAAATATCGAGAACGACGGTGACGAGCTATTGATTTATATGGATGCTGAGAAAAATGACGACCATTTGGACAAGTCTCAACCAACTGAACAAATTGAGGAAGATGCACAAAACTCTTTAACACGGCTTGACGCTTTTGCAAAAGTTATTGTCCTTGATTCTGAGCATTCAAATTCTCAGTTAATAACTACAGTGTCTAATCAAATGGAAGGTCAGATAAAACCTGATTTAATTCCTGACTCTTTAAACAAAGTGACCAGTCCTGTAGAAAATAAAGATATTCATTTTACGGACGAATCTTGTCAAAGTAACATATTAGAAGTACCACAAAACGAGAGAAAAAAGAGCTTACCAATTGAAAATTTAATCGAAAATCTTGCAAAAGAGACAGAAACAGCATTGTCTATGCTTAGGACAAATTTAGAAAACTCAGGTACTGTAACTAGCGTCAAACTAAGTACCGATGTTTTGAAGCCCTCAACTATGGAACCTCACCTTACAGACTCTGCCCTAGACCTATCAAAACGTCCTGCAAGCCACACAAAAGGAAAAGCGCCAGAACCGCCTGAGTTACTAACGAAATCGTCCAAGTCGGAGAATGTACGACCGGCTCCACCACCAAAACCAAGCCGTTCAGAAATCCCTTCCAGCTCCTTTCGGGAATCTGCTTTATCCTTAAAGTCTCCAGAATCAGAAACATCACCTGCAAGCCATTCTCGCTCCCCTTCTCCTAAGCCCGAAGGGAAATCGAAGTCGAAGAAGAGCCTATTTAAAAACTACCTTCCGTCGTTGTTTCGATCTGAGCCTGCCAAACAGACTCCGAGTCTCTTGGATGAATACCACAAAGAGACTCAGATTTGATCGAGATTTTTTTTTTTTGGAACGGCCAACAGCCAGACATCGATGATGATATGTTTTTGAATTCAGGCAAGCAAACGTTTGATTTTGGAAGTGTTTTAGCTTATGCTGTTTTTAGCATTTTGGAAAAATATCTTGCTTGCATTTGTTGGTATCTAGGAGATTTAACATCCTTGTAGATAATTGCTGAAGAGAAATAAGATCAATTTTATAATATTATTTATATCGGGCGATCTACTAACAGAACCCTTCTCTTAAGTATGCTTTCATTCTTGAACCAGTGTTCTTGTGTCTATTGAAGTTTCTCTTGGATCTTCCAATTTTCGATTCTACATTTTTCTATTCTACTTATTATTCCTTTCTTTACTGTGTGAGTGCTATTGGCATATTCTTCATGGAAATAAGATTTTTTCATATCGGTATTCTAGAAATTAAATAACTCTCAATTTTAAACAAAAGCTGCGGTTTTTCATTTGGGCTTCGGTTTGCATCAGTATCAAATAAAAACAACGATTCAGGGTAATTCAGGGTAGCGTTTTATCGAATCGAAGAATTCCTTTTAGGCGAAAATTTTCTTCAGAGAAAATTTAAAAAAGGGCATTTAAAGTTTTATTTTTTACATCTCACATTCGGAAAATAGATTTTGATAATTTCTTGAATTTGTTCCGGACCAAATAAATCACAAGCCTGCGATGATTTTCCTCTTACAAAAAAAAAAAAAAGTGGTAATTTCGACAGGATTTTTCTCGTAGATCACAAATTCACAAACGAAAAAGTTCTACTATGTCAAGTTTTTGAAAACATATGTTTGCAAGGTATAAAAGATTGTATTTTGGCAAATTAATTAAAAAATAACGAATTGTCGCAGGAGCGTAAAGTAAAGTAGCAAAAATAAAAGTAAAAACCTTTAGTTATTATATTAAAATACGAGAGGCTTTAATACTTTCTGAAATATTCCGTTGAATTAATTGTTTAAATAAGACGATTATTTCGTACAATAACTAATGAATGAAGACTACTGCTTGCGCATGTTTATGTAAATCATATTCCCGAAGATGTTTCATAAGTGATATAAATTAATGGTAACTATATATATGGAAAAGGATTCAAGCTCTTTTTGCAGTCATGTTACGAGCTATTTTCACGTTCCGATATTTTTTAATGAATTGTCAAAAATGGCTAAAATACGGTATTTTATACTTTTCAACCCTATTTTGCTAAAAACATGACGTGTAAGGACATTTTGGTTTTTATATTCGTAATCTACAGAAAAAATCCTATAGAAATAATATATGACTTGTTCTGTGGAAAATTAAATATTAAATTTTGTCGACCAGTGGTATCTGGGTGTTAAAATGTTATTGCACTTTCATGTTTTTGCGGTGATCCAAACCAAGACCTGGATGAAAAAAACACACAGCTAAAGTTGCAAATAGACTTTCTTGCTTCGAGTGGCGCTTAGAAAAATACTGAAAGATTGCAACATTCAGGTGTATATTCCCATAATCGCAAGAGAATTGATGCACCTTTTGTAGCTGAATTATGGGCTGTGGTTTTTATAACACTTTTAGTCTTCAATTCAGCTGTAACAAGGCCAATTGATTCTTGTTGGCGTTAGATTGCTGAGCTTTAACACTTTGACTTACCAATTTTATTCAGCTACTGTGTATCACGCACATATGAGTGACAACGCGTCATTAATAAGGTTATGTGATTTAATTTGAATTAAAATAATTTGAGGTGATTAAGGGATATGCTTCAATTTCATCCATTGAATTTTTAGATTTGTGGTTTTGGTACATTTTTGCTGGTTTATTTTAAGATATTTTAAATTATTTTGTATATGAGATAAACGCTGTGGTAATTTAGGAATTGCATGTACCTGGTCAGAAGTGAATTTTATAACGAACAAAGTTTCCTTTAAGTTTGAATCTAAGGAACGTATGCACGAGGGAGACATAAGTTATATGAATATCGTAAATTAAGGATACTAACAAGGAAACGTTCTCAGGTGTGTCTCACCGATTTTGATGAAATTGAAAGATGTTATAGAGTATCGAAAAATAAGAGACACGTATTTTTTTTATCTGCGGATACGCACATTTACTGGGTACTTTTATTTATTGTTTTTTTTTATAAAAATTGGTGTATTTTTCAAAAGTTGTTGGATCCGCTATTTTGAATTTTTTAAATTTAACATCAGATTCGTAATCAGCGACTCCGAAAATCCCTTAATACTGGTTTTCACGAAAAAACTGATGTCTTAAAGAATATAAATCATTTACGTATTAGTGCTAGGGGTTTTTTACCCTCTTGAGGAGCATTTTTTAAGAAAACCCAAGAACAGGTCAACTTTATTTTTCAAAATCGTATGTAAAAAATATTTTTGAATTATTTTTAACTAAAACTCTTATTTTTGTGACGCAAAAATATAAACAAAAATTGTTTTTCTGCAATAAAAAATAAGGGTTGCCACCCTCGGGAACCAGATTACTTACAAAAGGTTAGTATATTTATGAGACATCATTTCCATTTTGTTTCATTCGAAAAACTTCATTAGAACTTGAAATATTTAGGAAAAACTGTTTTTGGGGGTAAACTTTAGGGGTGTTTTTCACTCTCTAAATGTGCCTATCCGCAGATAAAAAAAAATACGTGTCTCTAATTTTTCGATGCTCTATAACATATTTCAATTTCATCAAAATCGGTGAGGCACATCTGAGAACGTTTCCTTGTAAGTTGGATTTGTTTGAAGATAGTCATACTTTGAACTAAGTCGGCTTGATATATGTATACGGAATGGGGCTATTTTACTAAAATGCATAGTTGAATCTTAATTTTAGTTTTAACCTTGAATGAGTTGAGACTAAAACTTAAAACATAAAATTATCGAAAATGTTTAAATCGAAGGGCATACATATTACTGCACTTATTTATACTGGCATTTGGCATGAATATCAGTAGTAACAAATTCATTATCTTTAGCTTTGGGCCTACAAACCTGGGCCCGTATTCCGCTCCTCGAAACGATGAAACGTTTCGACAATAACTCCTGGCCGATGCGAAAAAAAATTGTATTCCGCTTCTCGAACGAATCGATTAAATTTCGCGTTGTCTTTGTGCAGGCACTTTAACCCTTGAATATAATTCATTTATGTTGCCTACTTTATAAATAAAAAAATGTTATATTTTACTTAAATTTTTATGCACTTCAAACGTCTTCGATGTAGTTCTCGA
Source organism: Dysmachus trigonus (assembly GCA_949715965.1). Lineage (NCBI taxonomy): Eukaryota > Metazoa > Arthropoda > Insecta > Diptera > Asilidae > Dysmachus > Dysmachus trigonus. The sequence continues at coordinate 76,618,960 of OX454319.1, forward strand.
TAACTAAAATGCCATCGTGAAATACAACGATAAAACGACAAACTTCTCGTTATCGAGAAGAAGAATGTCATCATATCGAAATCGAGAGTCGGAATATGCCGATTTGTCGTATTCGACAAAAATTTCTTTAGAATCGAGGAGCGGAATACGGGCCCTGTTTTGCTTACGTTTTAGATATTTTATCTTTCAATGACTGTTTTGATTCTGATAGAGTTTAAATTCTTTCGTAATGTGTTAAATTGAAAAGCAGATTTCGAATTTTCAACAAGTGTCAAGTTCTCTGACAGCTTGCTTTAAAATTGCTTACGTTTCAAAAGGATTTCAGTTTCTTCGTAATCAAGAATAGCATTATTTCTTTCTAGATATTATTGGAGAATAGTAAAAAGTCTATCAATATTTTAGAGAAGCACATATTTATAATGTTTTGTATTTTAGTAATTAACCCTTCCTCTACGGATTTGGGTTTCTCAAATCCAAGTGAAATCTAAAATGCGTAATATTTGTAGACAACTGATTGTAGCGATGTCAAACCGGCTGTAAAACCAATTTTAGGATTCTATACAAAGACGCACGCAGATTGAACTTAAATTTAAGGGTTATTCTACCTATATCCCGGAAAAAGTGACGATTTTTTTCAAACTTTTATTAAAAAAAACTACAACAGATATCGCTTTGAAATTTTGTATCCTTATTTAATTAGGTTTGAACATTTTATTTTCATTGATGAAAAAAATTATAAAAACAAAATGGCGGCTGCCGAACCCAACGTTGTAGTGCAGCTAAATGAAAAAAACGTTTGCGCCGGGTAAAATTCTGGCCAAAATATTCATCTGCAATCATACAAACAAACAAAATGTATTAGTTTTGAGTATAAACTACAACACTGACCTCACTTTAGGTAAAAATTTATGTTTTCTTTTGCATTTTGGCACAAGTTTGAAAAAAAGTGTCGATTTTCAAAATTTTTTCAATTAAAAAATGTTTTGCCATTTTATCAAAAAATTATTTTTTGCTCTAAACTGTGGTCAGTGTAGTAGATAAATAGTAAATAAGTATGTGCACAAAATTTGAAGTAAATCGGTCGGTTCCGCATTTTTATCACGCGTATAAAAAAGTACGTTTCGAGAAAAACACGTTTAAATTTCTTAATTTTTGTTATATACAGGGTGTTCAGAGGTGGGAGGTCAATACTGCAGGGGGTGAAAGGTCAGACCGAGACAAGCAAAAAATCGTATGGGCGGGGGGGGGGGGGGGGGGGGGGGGGGGCATCTCGCACCGTTTGGCAGTTACAGGGTGATTCGTAAATCAGGATTTTGCCTTATATGGGAACCGCTCTTGTATTTTTATCTTTTTTTCTACGCATCGCAGCGGCCCCAAACTGATTTCAAAAAATCACTATATGGAAGCCCTTTCCAAAAAAGTTTACACCACCCCACACTCCCACACTCCCCAACCCCTTGGCCCCAATCCCCCCTGGAAGTTGAAAAAATTAACTTTTATTTCACGATTTTTCACCTCTCGCCCCACTTTTCTCCGAAATTCATGTTATTAACATACCTACTTTTTATTTTTTTTAAGTTGCCCATCTAATTACCTTTCCAAAAAGGTGCAACATGCCCAGGTAGAAAAGGGTTGCAAAAGTCCTGAAATTAAAACATCCTCACAGGTACCTAATTACTTTATTGCACCATAATGGAAAAAGTCGTTAAGTAAACAATTTTTATGACAGCAAGTTCGGAAATGTTTGTTTAGGAAACAGAGGTAGTACATTTTTATTATTTCAGCAAAACAGTAATAAAATAATAAATGTAATCTCGTTAAATAGCGTTATTAGTTTATTATATCCAGTATTGACTCCTAAGTATCCTGACGCTCCGTTTCTAATACTTCGTATGAATTATGGTATAAAAATGGGTAAGTTTGAAAGGACATTGACCACAGTTGAAGAAGCAAGCGATAAGAACGGGTGTTTAATAGAAAAAATTAAGATAAAATGGCAGAATTCAGTGTTGACGAGTATGCCGATATAATTTACGTGTACGGTTTAGTAGAAGGAAATGATAATGAGGCCGTACGAGAATACCAAAGGAGATTCCCGAATCGGCGGGTACCCAACAGAAGGGTATTTTCAAGCACTTTCAGAAGGTTAAAAGAAACCGGAAGTGTAACCGCCCCCTGAGCAGAAACGCGAGCAGGAAAATCGGCCGATTCAGCGGACCCCGACCAACAAATCCTCAACATCGTCAGGAACAGCCCTGTAATAAGCATCAGGCAGGTCGCACGAAGGTCAGGATTGTCTTCAGGGAGAGTTTGGACCGTTGTGAACCGAGAGGGACTACATCCATACCCATAGGCGTGCGCACAGTGGGTGCCGTGGGTGCCGTGGCACCCACAAACGACTTTGGCTAGGCGCCAGAATTGGGATGGAATAAAAATGTGAAGACAAACAAATCTTAAACGGAATTACTCTACTTCTGTAGCTTATTCCTAAATTCCAATGATGATTGCATTCAACTCCTTGCCGCCCTTCCCGTTCGCTTTACTACATAAATAATAATAATCCGAATGCGCATTGGCTTTTCCTTTTCGTTGCTTCAGTGTGTACTGAAACAGAATAGGTGTATATATGGGAGGATTGTAACATTGAAATTCCTTCACGCCTTTCATTCAGTTCGGCGCCCGCAAACTAATAGTGGCTAGAATGGTAGAGAACTATGAGAAATTAGGATGTTTAATGAATCTTAAGCTGCATTTCTTGGATTCATTAATATTATTTCCCAGTGAATGTAGGTGATTTCAGTGAAGAGCAAGGGGAAAGGTTCCAGCAACATATTAAAACTATGGGAAAAATAGTATATCAGGGCCGATGGGATGAAAACATGATGGCTGAACTAAGTGATGAACTATATAAAGGGGTCTGAAGAAAATGATATTTTCAGAATAAAATATTACTCTATGATCAAAACATAAATATGTGCGGTTGACAGTATACTTCCGGCGCGGAAACCCACTTCCAGTAGGAGGCGGAAGTGAGAAAGTCCCTTTTAAACCCAGCATGCACAAGTTATGACGTAGAATGTGAATTCGCCGTACAAAAAAAACGCAATTCAGCCGTTAAAAGTTCTACTTCCGGTCTGAATATTCCACTTCCGGTGGAAGGCGGAGGCGATAAAGTCCTCATTTAAACCCAGCATGTGTAGAATGTAGAATGTGAATTCGCTGTACAATATTGCAATTCAGGAGTTAAAGGTCAACTTCCGGTTTGAATAACCTCAAAGGTCATTTAGAGGACGAAAACGTCATTTTTTTTTTTTAATGTCTCGAATAAACGGTGTGTATTTTTCATAGTGGAATCCGAATTCGAGGTTAAAATGTTACCATTTAATTAAAAAACAAGATATTTCCGGTCTAAATAACGCACTTTCGGTCGAAACCGGAAGCGTACAATTCCGCCAATCGATACAGCGTACCCACTTTACTTAAATGGAGTAATCGCCTCGGCGAAAAAAAAGTTTTTGGTCGATTTAGAAGGGGTGGACGGGTGGTTTTGGACACCCTGTATACATTAGGGTGCTTTTTTTTCGCGACTACTTTTTTTTCACTCCCACCTCGGAATTTTGTGGGAAATACCTAAAAGAAAATTCCCTGAAAATGTTAGCCCTTAATATTAATATTATGTGTTCGACCAAGGCGAGCAAAGATTTCCCCTTTAAAATACACGTAAACTTTGATTTTTTTTCAAAATTCTACAGCTTAGGGGCATTTTATGGTATAATCTTGGTCAATGGTAGGGTTGATTCAGGATTGAATGCTCTACAAAAGTGTCCATTGCGGCGTAACCCTAACTCCCACCAGCGAGGTATTACGGGTCACTAAACCCAATTTGTTCATGAAATTCTTGTTTTTTTGCCCCTATCTAATAAATAACAAGAGCTACACAAAAAATGTAAATGACAAACTTGTAGGAAATTCAATTTCCTACAAAAGAGTTAAGGAACACCAAATCGCTAATATCGATATTTCTTCAGATATTGGGCTTTGAAGTTGAGGTAGTGTTTCTACAATTTAGCTCCATAATCCATGAAAACTTCACACTACCTCAACTTCAAAGCCCAATATCTCAAGAAATATCGATATTAGCGATTTGGTGTTGTCAACTTTTTGGTAGGAAATTGAATTTCTGTAGAAAAATTACATTTCTCTGTCATAGTTTAAGGTGAAAAAGAGTATTTTGGGTTTACTGCCTACTGCCTCCGGTGTACCACGAGTAAAGCTTACTTTCCCCCGATCATTTAGGGTTTACGGCTTTTCTACAGGAGGGAGTCTTCACTCTTGGGACCTCTTCCTTGTATTCGCCACATATTTGTATATATATGGACAAGTGCAAAAGGCGGCATTTTTATTGTTGGCACCCATAATAAGAAAATCCTGCGCACGCCACTGCCCATACCACCATATCCTGGTCCAAGCACTACAGGAAGGAGATTCCGAAAGACGATTGCAATTTGCACTTGGCTGTTCGAGTCTGACATCGAAAACAGAAGGTTTCTAGACCGAATTCTGTGGACGGATGAATCGCAATTCACCCGGGATGGCATCACAAACTTGCACAACCTCCACACCTGGTTAGATGTGAACCCACATAGGACCAGGTGTCGGTCCTTCCAGCAAAGATTTAGTGTCAATGTCTGGGCTGGCATCATCGGCAACCAGTTGATAGGGCCCTTCATCTTGCCCCAAGTGCTGAATAGTCAGCTATACTCGGACTTTTTGGAGAATACCCTTCCGGATCTGTTGGAGGACATCCCCCTGGCCACCAGAAGCGCAATTTATTTACAGCTCGATGGAGCACCTGCGCATACTGGGAACATTGTTAGGGCAAGGTTAAATGAAAATTACCCAGAGCGCTGGATTGGACGAGGTGGACCGATTCCTTGGCCTGCTAGGTCACCGAACCTTACTCCACTGGACTTTTTCTTATGGGGAATGATGAAAGATGAAGTTTACTCAAGACTAATCAACACTAGAGAAGAATTAGTTACCAGGATTGGGACTGCAGCCACGAAAATACGGGAGAGACTGGTTACCATAGACCTGAAACGTGAAATAAGACCAAGGCTACTTGCATGCATCGAAACTGGCGGAGAACATTTTGAACAGCTTTTAAAGGACAAACGTTTTAATTGTAATTAGTTTTTAAGCAAACAAAATGTATTTTTTAGTTAACTTCAGCATAATTTCTTAAAAATTCAAATTATCATGATTTTCTGTAAAAGGATTTTTGTAAATAAATTTTCGTATCCTTTTCCTATCTGGGCATGTTGCACCTTTTTGGAAAGGTAATTAGATAGGCAACTTAAAAAAAATAAAAAGTAGGTATGTTAATAACATGAATTTCGGAGAAAAGTGGGGCGAAAGGTGAAAAATCGTGAAATAAAAGTTAATTTTTTCAACTTCCAGGGGGGATTGTGGCCAAGGGGTTGGGGATAGGGGGGTGGTGTAAACTTTTTTGGGAAGGGCTTCCAAATACCGATTTTTTGAAATCAGTTTGGGGCCGCTGCGATGCGTAGAAAAAAAGATAAAAATACAAGAGCGGTTCCCATATAAGGCAAAATCCTGATTTACGAATCACCCTGTAACTGCCAAACGGTGCGAGATGCCCCCCCCCCCCCCCCCCCCCCCCCCACCCATACGATTTTTTGCTTATCTCGGTCTGACCTTTCACCCCCTGCAGTATTGACCACCCACCTCTGAACACCCTGTATATCAATACAAAGAAAGATATCGATGTGAAATTTTAAACATTTATTCTTGAGATACTTTTCATTCAAAATATGCAAGAAAAAAAAATCGAAAAAGAGTTTTTATAGGTAGAATAACTCCTTAATAATAAAAGGGATCTGAAAGACCCAATTCTGGAACAGCATTTGTTAGTGATTTTTTTTTTTTTTGGATTTGTGTTGTTTTTCATAATTCATTGTACCATATTTCATATAGTTTCATGTTTTTGTCATAATTTGAAGATATTTTGAATATATTTAAAGGACAACTTATCTTATCAGTTTATATTTATTTTGTATTTTTTAGATATGATTTCCCACGCTATGCCGAATGTTTGTTTTTGAAAGGAAATATTTAATCAGAAATTCTTCACAATGGCTGTACAAGAAGTAAAATGTTTCCACCCAATACCTAAACTCTAATGCGCAGACCAACCACGAACCAACCATTTACCATTTGGCTGATAAAATGTGTTCCTACACATTTCTAGCGATGTAGATGTGAAATGGCCCAAAAGAAGTTAAAAGTCGTAGTTAATGCTTCCTTTTTTTATAATTTGGGTATCTTTTAACATTAGAAAATTTTCCTGTATTTAATGTTTATCTACCTTAAGAACCATTGCTAAAATCCGCTTAAACTCATGTGGTAGCTCTAATAAGTAAGATACACAAACGAAAAGTTACTAACCATCTTATCAACCCAAACATGAACGGCCCATTTTACAATGAGAAGAAAATGTTTGGTTGGTTGGTTTACGTATTAGGGATTAGGCATTGATCGCGAATTCGTTTGTCGATGTTTGTTCTTTCTAATTTTTTACGACCATTTGCTAATGCAAGGAATACATTTTGTAAAATCATTTAATTGTAAATATTTTAAGTAAAATGTTAATTCATACTTGTGTTTTATGTATAAAAGCATAATTCTGTAGAATAAAAAATGCCGTTCAAATTGAGACGTGCTAATACTGTTTTTTTTTAAATTTAATTTTAGGAATTTCAAACTCGTATAAAAATTCGAATTTCCCACCAACAAATATATCATTTTGTAGTTGACAAAAAACCCTGCAATTTGAGAAAAAAAAGAACTTTCTACGTCCACAAGAAGCCGAGATATCGCCAAAACACTAGAAATCACGTTTTAATTTTTTTTTGAGGTTATGTAAGGTTTTCACCAAACTACTTTTTCATGTGCTATATAAGGATATTTTTTGTTTTTCAAAAGCGCTAGGGGGACCTTTTTACATTTTTAATCGGCTAGACCCTTTTTGATGGAGTCACCTTCATATTTTTTTAATATATTTTTTTCTCTAACTATTATAGCAACATCAGTTCAACGCCTAAACATTACAAACAAAAGAGAAAATTTATCGAGGTGCTAACACTGGAGTCTTAAGAAAATGTCGGTTTTTCCCAATTGTTTTCGAAAATTTACGTAATTAACATATTTTTTCTTTATTTTTATTAAAGGACCCCGCACAAATTGTATGGAAATCGGGTCCCGGTCAAATTCGCTGAAACTTTGCAGAAAGGTAGTTCTCAACCTGCTGATCAAAAGTGTCAATGGGCCCAAAGTCATCCTATGATTAGTTGCGGAGATATAGAGGGGTGAAGTGTGAGACATTTGCTGTAGACCCAAGTACGCTTCACGAAGTCTCTAGTCGCTTAACTCGGAAACCAAGGTCCCTAACAGAAATCTTTGAACAAAAAAGTTGTTTGTAGTTATCAAGGCATGTCATTACAACCATAAACATTTTTGGTTGACCTTGGCCTTGACCATGGACCTTAACCCATTAATGCGCAAAACGAGAATTTTGTGTACCCAAGTTCAATTGTACGGTTCGAATAGAAAATTGGGGCGATTTTCTTCCAAAATCGTATATAGGGGGTTTTCGGGGATGTTCTTTCAGAATCTGGCATTTGTTTTGCATAAAATCTTCAAAAACCCTATTATTTTTTGGGTTTTTTAAAAAAACTGCGAATTTTTGTTGGTCTTTTTTCTTTTCAAAGTTGATTATCTTGTTGTTGCTACTATTGAATGATCATATAACTACCAGAAATCGCGGTCCGAATGTCTAGATATTCTCAAAACATGGTTTTGAAAGTTCTTTTTTGCTTAAGTTTTTGCAAAATCGCCATTATGTATAGCAATGTAATAAAAAATTTCGCGATTTTCGACTATTTTTAGTTTTTTGGATTTGGCCAATTTTTGAAAAATCCAAAAATGTCCCGACAAATTCTGAAAAAATTCACACGTATTCTTTAATAATTTAAAGTATTTTCTGTTATATACAATTTTCTTGTAAAGTTGATCCTTTTCGTGTAAAAAAATCGCGAAATTTTTTATTACATTGCTATACATAATGGCGATTTTGCAAAAACTTAAGCAAAAAAGAACTTTCAAAACCATGTTTTGAGAATATCTAGACATTCGGACCGCGATTTCTGGTGGTTATATGATCATTCGATAGTAGCAACAACAAGATAATCAACTTTGAAAAGAAAAAAGACCAACAAAAATTCGCAGTTTTTTTAAAAAACACAAAAAATAATAGGGTTTTTGAAGATTTTATGCAAAACAAATGCCAGATTCTGAAAGAACATCCCCGAAAACCCCCTATATACGATTTTGGAAGAAAATCGCCACAATTTTCTATTCGAATCGTACAATTGAACTTGGGTACACAAAATTCTCGTTTTGCGCATTAATGGGTTAAGGTCCATGGTCAAGGCCAAGGTCAACCAAAAATGTTTATGGTTGTAATGACATGCTTTGATAACTACAAACAACTTTTGTGTTCAAAAATTTGTGTTAGGGACCTTGGTTTCCGAGTTAAGCGACTAGAGACTTCGTGAAGCGTACTTGGGTCTACAGCAAATGTCTCACACTTCACCCCTCTATATCTCCGCAATTAATCATAGGATGACTTTAGGCCCATTGACACTTTTGATCAGCAGGTTGAGAACTACCTTTCTGCAAAGTTTCAGCGAATTTGACCGGGACCCGATTTCCATACAAGGGGCCATCCATAAATTACGTCACACGTTAAGGGGGAGGGAGGGGGTCAACGAAGTGTGACATCGTGTGACAGGGGGGGGGGGGGGGGGCGGGGTCATAAGCTTTGTGATGTCACATGTATAAATCTAAAGTATTAAAACTCTAAATTTCCTAACGAAAAACTTTAAAATATTATCAGCTCCATCAATATTATTAGAATATATGTATGATAAAAATAAACAAAATATACAGGACGAAGTTAACACCTTATGGTCGAAAATCAAATAATTGCAAATAAAATTGACGAAAAAGAAAGCGACACTTATAGATTTTGTTTCAAAAATTCCTTCGTCCACAAAACCACCAAAACAACTAGAGCCCTTGGGCGTTCGAGTTTTATATTATTTTAATATTTCGTTCTCCCCCGCTAAAAATATATTTATTCTTCCGTGGCAAGTTGAAAAACGGAACAATACAGTCGGTTAAGTTCAGTTGTTACTCACTCTTACTGAGATCAAAAAAATTGGTACTCAATGAAACTTTGAGGTGTTGTTGGGTATGATGTCAATACAAAAATAAGCCTACCTTATAAGCAAAAAACCCCATGTGTCAATCGCGCATACAAAATTAAAAATAAATAGTTAATTGTGAAAAAAAATATATCAAAAATATGACATTGAAATTTCATATTTTCTGAGAATTCGTGAGAAAAATTCAGTTCTTTCGCAATAATTTTTTTGCAAATTGAGCTATCAACACCTCATTAGAAACATCTTTCTACAAAATTATATGTAAGATTTCATATCAAAATATTAATAATTGTTGTAGTTATGGCCAATTATCTATAAATTTGCAGTTTTAACTTTGAACATTTATAACTTTGGAAGTTTTGAATATTAAGGAATTCATTTTGGTACACAGTTTCTATAGTTCTTTCCTTTCAAAACTTGTTCAAGTTTTGTTGCGACTTGATTCGATGAATAGTTTTGAATTTTACAGCCGTTTATTTACGCGAGCGTAATCGTATTTTGTTTATAAAAAATAGACGCACAGGGTTTTCTGCGCACAGGCTGTATTATTTCTTTATTGGCATCATACCCAACAACCCCTCAAAGTTTCATTGAGTATCAAATTGTTTAACCTCACCCATGTATGTCTATCCGTTCGGGGTAATCTCGAAAGATACAAATAATTTTGGGAGAGCTGTTTTAGTTTAATAATTTTAAAATTTAAAATTTGCAAAATATGTGACGTCACACTAGGGTAGGGGGGGGTAACACAAATGTGACCACCTGTGACAAGGACGGGGGGGACTCCAAAAATCATGAAATTCGTGTGACGTAATTTATGGATGGCCCCCAATTTGTGCGGGGTCCTTTATTATTTTATTACCTTTCGAACAAGCCATAACTCGTGCATATAAGACAACAATAAAATAATCTGTTCCTAGAAAACAATTGTATTACAAAGGTTGTTTACACACAAAATAATTTGTGTTTTGTGTAAGAGGGTAATAAAATTATTGCTTGCAAGTAATCGTTAATAATGCAGCGGCACTAATTGGAATAAAGTTATAAAGAAATGTGTAATAGTGTCGTTATTAGGTTTAAATTGATGTTTTTTGTTTGTTTTTTCTTAAAAATACAAGTCATTGAATCAGTAAATCAAGTTGACCGGATCTTTACAGATTTCAGCAAGGTGTTTGACAGGATTTAGCATAGAATGCTGCTTTATAAATTTTGCGTATTTCGTTCTCCACGTCTTTTTGTCGATTGGCTATCTTCTTATTTATCTGATTGTAAGCATCAAGTATTGCTTCGAGACGCTCTCTTACTGAAATTGTTAACTCTTTAGATGTCTTCCAGTGTAGTATTCTCTTATGTAAGTTAACGACGTATCCTTGCTTCTTTCATGTAACAGAATAATTGAGTTACCCTGATGATGCGATGTTATTTCGTGTAGTTTAGAATATTGAATAAATAAATACATAAAACGGTCATAACTATGTCCCTTTAACACTAGATTTACCACGACCAGTCAAATTGACTGGTACTCAATTTATTCTCTGAATTGATTAAATTTTGTAAAGTTACCTCCTAAGAGTTATGCCAAAGCTTATTATGGTTCAAAATTACGACATATCAAAGACTTTTTTCCCATTTATAGTTACTAATTTAAATGTAAAAACATAACACTTTAAAGGTACCGAAAATTATACAAATTACAGGTTTTCGCGCTGGTAAATCTAGTGTTAAATCATTTATGGCGGACGCCTTCAGTAATTTATTTCCAAACCCCATTAGAATAGATATCAAAATATATAAATATGAGATATTAAATGACAAGTTTAGAAAATTATATTTTTATTAAACAATAATATAATAAACAACTAAAATGTTGGAAATAAAAATAATAATTAACAAAACTGTGTAACACAAATACCTATAAAAAAAGTTATCATTTGTTACTCATCTCAGAAGAATGTATTACATGTATAAATTAATTTTTATATTCAAAAATTTCTTCAAACGACTAGATGAATCTAAAGACTTTCGCCGAAGTTGGAGATTCTAGAAAAACATCAATGCTTATACTTCTCGGAACTTTTTATGGTGGGCCATCACCTGATTTCTTTTCAAAATTGCTACAAAATAAAAATTTCAATATGTTTCAGTTTGTTGAGTTATTGAAAAGAGTACAAAAGAGTACAAAATTTGAAGTTTTTAGCGAAAAATAAGAAGTGATCTTTTGTTTTAAATTCAATATAATTAATAATTTAATAAAATATACGCACGTAAATACTCATCATATAAGCATTGTACTTTATAAAACTTAATGTGAACATAAATATCACAAATTTGCATCAACATTCAAAGATGCACATTTAAATGTTATTTGCAGGTAATCGCTTTGCTATTATTATTATTATTCTACAATAAATACTAGCTGAATTACCCGGTTTCACCCGGCGGCGTTGTGTTTAATTACTTTACGTTTTTAATTAAACACTTCTCAAATGATCTAGTTTGGTATATCTTAACTCAATCGGTCAAGAGAGGCACCAACGTTTATATATATTGAAATAGTTGTTTCTTATATCAGTCGCAAATTCCACTTTCGCTTGCTCGATTTAAGTACATTTTATGATTTCATTTAACCCATTTACGGCGAAGCGGACATTTCCCAGTCAATTGGTTTTTCGTCTATAAAAATCCTAAGACCAATATTAGTAGAGAAAAACATTTTCTTAAATAAAAAGACCTGCCCTTTCCGAAAGAATTTATAAAACAAAAATCTACTGAATAAAACAACATTATTTGATTGTAGTTTGTAAAAAACATATGCGCTGATAAACACGAAATATTAAATATTATAAAGCCTTGAAAATAAGGTATTCAATTTATGGAAATAAAACTTTATAAAAGAACTGAAAACTAAAAATGAAGGAAAGGAAACTATAGTACATACTGTTCAATGTTCATCTCCTCGTGATGGTAATCGGGCAAAATTATAGATAGCAAACGAACAGCAAAATTTTAAAAACTCATGAAATTTGAAAGCAATTGAGTATTTTATTATGGCAGTGGCCATATTGGATCCACCATTTTGTAAAATGAAAATCTGATACGATTTTTGAAATCAGCGACCTCAGAAACATGTATAATGACTATCCGCATACACTATATTTGCAAAGAAAAAACTTTTCGTTGTAATGGCGGCCATATTGAATCCGCCATTTTGTAAGATGAAAATCTGATATGAAATTTGAAATCAAGCGACTTGAGAAACATAAGTAGTGACTACTTGCATGTTCTGAATTTGCAAAGAAAAATAGTTTGTTGTAATGGCGGCCATATTGGATCCGCCATGTTGAAAATATTTGGTACTAACATTTTCATGTACTCTGTTATTGTTATACATTCCAAAGATACAGTATGAGTAACTTTACAAAGTCATTTCTAAGAATAAATTAAGTTTGTGAAAAATTGGACAGTCGATGCTTCAAGTTTAGGCATCTTTGGGCGGCCATATTTAATTTTTTGGTGAAATTTTTTTTCAAATCTGCCCTCAGATTCGGAAAGATCAGGTCTTTTTACTTTAAGGCATTGTTTTTCTCTAATAATATTTTGTTGGTCTTAGGCTTTTTATAGACGAAAAATCAATCGACTGTGAAATGTCCGCTTCACCGTTAGTGGGTTAAAGAACATTTAAAGTGTGTTACATTCTGTTTTACTGTGCATAGACAAGTGTTTTCGGGTTGTTAATGCGACTAAAGCTATAGAATATGAAGTCTTCTTCCATGCGAGAAATGTACCATTTAAACACAATTTTTTACGGAGCTCATCCTGATTACAAACATTTATTTCTTAGTGGATATAATGCTCAAAAGCAATGAAAATGGGAATTAATTTGTCTTTGTGGTTGTAATTAAAAATCGATAAGAACAAATATTTATGTAAAGATGAGGTCAAGTCGCGCTCCTTCTGCAAAGTTCTTGGACACAGAGTTTAGTAAGTGGATAAAATTCGTGTACTCTGACTTGTTGTTTATGTGTCGCAACTCAACAAGAAATGGGATAATTCTACGATTAATTTTGGAGGGGCCCTCCATGGGCCATCCTATCTCCTGAAAAAACTACTTTGTATAAAAGATTTTTTTGATTCTGCAATAACATTCATAATACTGCAGCTGATTCGCCTCATAAATCGTACTGCACAGATGCCTCCTACTGCACTGTTGCTGTTTGATAGCTAACTTCATTTGATAGCATTAACACGTTCGGCGCTGCGTCACCCGTACTTGGGTGACGGGTATGCTTCCGTGGGGACCACGTCACCCATATATGGGTGACGCTTTTCTTGTTCAAGTTAAATAAGATTTTCAGTTGCATTTTGAAAACAAATTTAATGGGACAAGCACTGAAGTATAAATATAGAATATACAGCATAAAAATATCAAAAATATTCAAATTACACTCTACTTTTTATTAATTTATATTTAGGACATTTAGCTATAAGCGTTTAAAAATCCAAAAGAAGCTTCTTACCGATAAGCTTATTTCGGAACTAAACAATGTAAATGTAGATAATCGACAACGCACGGACCTACTTGAGTTACATTGTTGGTATTCCCGCTTACCTCTCCGTTTCCGTTCTGGTGCGCCGACAGTAAAATGTGGGCCCGCGAGAAATCAACCGAATCACGCTTGGCGCCGAACGTGTTAAAGGGCAGGTCATAAGGTTCTTCTGGCTGGTTATAAAATAAAACTAGCTTGTTAATTATAACATTTTACTTGAAAAATTTTCAGTTTTTGTAAATTTGTACATACTCTAATAACTTGCATACTTTCGAAAATGATTAGAACTACACATTTTATTTTTTACTTTCATTTGTGTTTTATTAATGTTACCTATTGACAATAATAACATGAAAAAAAAACTATGAATTTTAAGGTATAATACCTACCTTTGTTTTTTCAAAGGGCGTCAGCGATTTCTCCCACATTAATCATCTGCAAAATTCAAATTTTTGAAAAAATTCTCACATATCGGCACATATTATGCTCCAAAAAAGTCAAAACTTGAGAATATCTTTCGAGGTGTTAAAAAAAAAAAAAACAATTAAAATAAAGGAGTTTACGATGCCTCGTTATTTGATGTAAAAGTTCAATATATCATCACAAGATCATCTTTGTTCTTAAATGGAAAAAAAAGAAAAAAGAAAAAAGAAAAACGAAAAAAAAGTTCTGTCTCCTAAAAAGAAAAATGTTTAATTAGTTTTACTTAAAAATTCTTTGTAACTACTTCCAATATTGAATCCTACGATTTTACCAGTTGTTTAAAGTCGGTGCGATGCGGTGACTGATATTAATCCATTATTCAGCAAAGAGAATCTGTTTGTCTTATTTTTATTTAAATCCAACTAATTAAGGATTTAGTGATAAGAGATCTCCATTCTGGATTCGCCATTTTTAATTCGAATCGGGAGGCCGAATTTGAAATCATCGACTCTGTTAACCTCGATGTAGTCATTTTGTATACGATTCGCAGAACATTTATTATTTTTATTTCATTGCACCCTTAAATAAACACAAATCAGTTAAAAAAATAATCAAAATCGAATTTATGAACGAACATATACAAAAAAGAGAACTACCAGTCGAATTTTTAACTTTTTTGTTTTTTTGAAGTCTGTGAAAATAATTGAACTATTTTATGTAAAGGCCAAGGAAAATTTAAACTAAACATTGAAATAACCCTCAAATAATCATAATATGCTTTTTTCGAACTCTTCAATTATTGTCTAAAAAACTATTTCCTAAAATGCAAGACATATCTAGGAGTTCCAATTTGTTTATGCTCGCGAGATCTTTTTTTTAAAAAAAATCAAATCAAATTTTCTCTTTAATACATTTCACGCTGCATCGAAAATGTCCATAAATTTAAATACTCTTTTTTATCAAATATATTTTCAGTGTTACTCTCCCGCGAAACCTTTCTTAAAAATCCTAAAATTTTATTATATATTATATAATTCTGTAAATTTTGAGGATTTAAATTTAATGATTTAAATTTGTTTGAAATGTTCAAAAATAGGGTAAAATTAAAAATATATAATAACTTATCATTTAAATACCCGTCTTAATATTTATGCAACAGTTGTTGATTATCGCTAATCGCCCGGCATTGCATTTTTGCAATCTGTAATATGATATTCTTACTGTTGGTCTCTTTATCAAATTAATGTGTTATAAATTTTCCCTTATTGGTTTTTGTAAATAAACATCTAAGCATAATATTTCCAGATCACCCTAACTTTTTTTTTGTTTTAGTTACAGTTTATGTCTTTAGAAATAATGTGCAGGTAGCCCTCGCTTAACACGGTACTTTGTGAACAAGATTTCCCTGCAACACGGACTGAAAATTGCGGATGCCTTCGTATAACACGGTATTTTGAGAACAAGATTTGCGTACAAAACGGTCATCCTTATGTACCTTTCTTAAAATTAGTTTATGTTTCTGGCTTACACTGGTTTGTTTAACTCGGCTTCATTTAACACGGCTTTAATAAAACATGGTAAACAATTTTGTGTTAAATGAGGGTTATCTGTAAATATTTACTTAATTTTTTACTAATAGCCTCATAATCTATGTTTTAAGAAGATTCTGAAGCGAGACAGAAAAAAAACTCGTCTTGGCTCGAAACGATGACTCATGTGAAAATTCGCAAATTAAAAGCCGGGCGTTTAAGTCTTAATTATACATGGAAATTCCTTCCTTATTTAATTATATACATATGATGAGGGCTCATCTCGAAAAGAGCGTCGCTGTGACAGACAGCGAAGTCAGACCAATAAGGTTCCTTTTTTCCTTTTTTGGTATCGAATGGAACCTTAAAAGTGCAGTGAATATCTTACCTCACTTTTTATACATTCAAGAATCCAATCCAACCACTCTACAAATTGAAGGGGTTGGTTTTTCTACGGATGTTTAATTTTGGTACTAACAACAGAATAAACAATAAAAAATACTTTTGGAAAAATATACGTTAGAATTATAAAGTTATTCAGGATAACTTTCATAGAATCTTTAAATTGTTTGCTATAACTCCAAATCGATTGTATTATACACGTAAGCAACGTATGGATATCGTTATGCCATGTATGTATTTAAAAACCTGCAATTCCTCAACAGTAAAAACTGCACTTTAGTTTAAGGCCTGTAACACCCTTCGTTTGAAGTAACTTATACATTCGCTATTGCCATTGTAGTTGAACCTTAAAGTTGGTCAGTGACGAAAAAATGAAGGAGTATGCATATATTGGGGCGTATACTATACACAAACGCCTTCTTGAAGCGTCTACTAAAATCTTTCCTATAAAAACCTTGCTGCATTTTGAGTGCATCCCAAGTAACAAAAGTGCTCGTCTGTTTTTGCATTTACCAATAAAATAATATATATATTCGTAATAGAGTGCTTAATTTTTGTTTGTATATTTTCAGGAAAAAATAATGTCTGCCAGTTATTCGACACTCCCGCGAAGTAAAAAGTCAGAAAAGTCCCTAAAGGGAAGGACCAAGTCCGACAAGTGAAGAAGACTCCTGGAGCAACAGACTGGACAAGAAATAAAAAAAAAAATTAATATATTATATATTGTGTTACCTTAACGTTTTGCGTTTCCTGTTCGTATCGAGGATAGAGTCCAAACCTCTCGAGTCTAAAGGGATCTCATTGTTACTAGTTTTAAGAGGGCAATACCACTCCTATGAAACCTTTTACCGCTGTAAGACGAAAAATAAACCGAAGTTATCTTGCATCATCTCATCATTTATCGCACGGATATGTGCTCCCATTGGATGCGAGTGAAGTGGAGCGGATGTGATTAAAGGGAATGTTTTTGGTGTTTTATTGTTTTTAACTTAAAGTTTGCGCTGTGAAAGTTCCCAACAGTGCGATATTGGTGTTGCACTGGGTGAAGATGGGCTTTAAGGGTGCCCATAAATGTCGAGGACCATAAAAACATTGATAGCAGCTTATCACTCCATCGATGCTGGAAATACGTTAAAACATGCTCGCTCTCCTCCGCCGGGCGACTTTAAAATATATATAAAGCAAAAATAAAAAGATTTTCCGTAACAGCCGCCCATCTGTGGATCGATAGACTTGCGCCCGTCTCATCACGCTAAGTGATCGACATGGCCACGAGCAGTAAAACTTTTATGGTCGGGAGCACCCAGTGCACGTTATCGCGCGCTTTATGGCACCTCTATTCGTTCCATTTCACCTTGTCTTTTAATTTTTTATCAGCTTTTGTGTCATCCCGATGGCTGGCTCTCTGCGCCGTACCTCACCCGCTATTATATAGTATACATACAAAAACAAATTTTTATTTCTCGTTTTATTTATTTTCGGTTATGATGATGATGACCGGTGGACGGACGGTTACGGCTCGATGCAGATAAAGTCCGCCGGATCTGCCCCTGATGCCTATCGCGGATATTGTAATTGTGGAATGATGAGATTGTCATAATTTCGGTGTCCTTTATTGGTTTTTATGACATTTTAATTAAAATGCTCGACTATTCCGCCGCTAGGGCTCAGCTCGAGGAGATGCAGCTCTAAAGTGTGTCTGGCAGGATCATCGTTTTCAATGATGAAATCGTTTCCCGAAGGCTTTTTGCGGGATAAATTGATCTGTAAATGATTTACGTTGGAGGTGTAATGGGCTCGCTGTCGACATCTCTGCAAAAAAAAAGTGACAAAAAATCATCTTCACATAAGCGATACTCTTCCACTACATCATCACTTTCATCAGTTATAATTGCATTCATTTAATGTCATTCTCATGCGCATATCGTGAAGAGCCAGTTATGGGTGTGATATTTTAAGGTTTATTCCTTCTATAGCATTTTTTTCAATCACAAATTAAATGTAAATGTACTTCCGCAGTTGCTTATGGAGAAATGGATTTTATTGCTGAAAGTGTGATGTTTTTGTTGGTTTTTCAAAGGAATTTGTTTTCATTTTATGGTTGTGATTCTGTTGCTGTACAGGAAGCTTTTCTATGAGAATATGCTTACCTTATAAAAATATTTTTAACTTTTAGCAAAATATAATAGGAGCTTTTAAGAGATTTAAAAAAAGGTCAAAACGGTGTGTACTGTGTAGGAACAGAGTTTGTGAATCGTTACTTTTTGAGATTATTTTTAAGATTTATTCGATATTATGCCTTTGGTCGTTATAAATATTATTTCAGCTTAAATGTGTGTTTTATAATAGAGAATTGCCCCTAGTGCTGAATCCGTCTGGATGGATGTGAATGCAAATTTAATGCATATATGGTGATTTTTGAAAACATTCGCAGTGAAAGTGAACGAATCGTCTGACTATTGAAAAGGCGAAATCGAAGCTTCTTTAACCGACAGAAAATTATTGTGATTTGGAGACAGTGTGGTGGAAAAAAATTGTTTAATAATTTAAATAAGCATCCGGTCGACTTCTGTTCCAAATTTATCCATTTAGAAAAGAAAACTTCCAGTATAATTTTAAAATACTGCTTAAATGCTGAGAAAAGGTTGGTTATAGTTATTTTATGGTCTTGTGCCACCCTCGGTTAGAAATTTTAAACAAGTCAGTTATTTGCATTCTGGTATAATTGATGAATAACTCACAGCAGGATGAATATTTTTTTCAACTTTTCCAGAACACCCAAAAATGCTGGCTTTCATAAATTGTATTTGATGATCGTAAAATATTTACACTTCAAAGAAATGAATGACTAATTTTCACTCTTTCTGCTGTTGTAATTTGAATTCGTTTGAATAAGAACTGGACTTCCAACGCACGTCTAAAAACCAGACTATTTTAGCACAGGTTCAAACTTCATGGGGAAAATGATGCTACATATTAAAAATGACCGGAAATACTGCACAATTATGTTTAAACAGAAGCGAATACAAAATAATCACAAAGTCGACATTTAAAAAAGGCACTATCGTGCCTTTTCTCAAAGCGATTCGCTGTGTTTTTGAAATCTTATAACTTTGGTTTGGGTACTACTTCAGATCTCAATTTTAGAATAGGATGTAGTCACCGAGCTTATAGTATTTAGCAGATTTCATTTTAACACTAGATTTATGGATGTTGTTTATTTACCTGTTTTTATTGAAGTGACCCAAATTGAATTGGTCGTGGTAAAATTAAGTGTTTTGCAAGAAAAACTAATTTCAAATCTATTTAAGGGGTTATATACAGTCAGGAGGCCCAAAAAAGGCGAATTTTCAAGAATTTTTCTTGAGATGATCTTTTAAGTTATTAATGTAAAATTCTGTACACATATAATGGTAGCTCTTGAGTGTATTGTAATGTTTTTTATTTGTAAAAATAATTATTTTAATAGCTGCTACAGCTGATCTCCGGGAGCAACTCTAAAAAAAAGCGTTTTGCGGTGTGCACGATATCTCTAGACTGGATCATCCAAAATGGAAAAAACAAAAATATTTCGTTAGTACAGTGCAACCTTAATATAACGTACCTCAATATAACGAATTCCTCGATTTAACGAATTCTTCGTAATCCCCTTGAATTGTCCATAAGAGTCAATGTAAAATATACCTTTACATTGCGAACATTTTTTGCGAACAACCTCTTTATAACGAATTTTCGACTATAAAGAAAAAGTATAAATACCTCTAATTAACGAATTTTGTCAACCCAAAACCTTTATATAAAGTTCCCACCAATGTATGACTCTTAGGCAAGAAACACAATGATACGACCGACGACCGGCGAGCGACGGGAGCGTACGACGACACAACGACAAAGCTTATCGAGCATAGGGTACTATGCACATCTAAACACATTGACGCGAGACGAGCTACGCGCCGTGCAAAATAGATCCGATTCTATTTTGCACGTCGTACGCGTCGTCAGTGCCAACTGTAAAAAATTGTGCGAATTTTTGAAATTAACATTAAATTACCTACATAATGTATGTACCCACCAAGATATGTACCTACTTTTACGGATTTTACTGCATTTAATTTTGATTATTAATGTAAGAAAAAAATGTTGTTACCTACCTAATTGTTTTTAAATAGAAAATACATACAGTAAATTGATAAAAATGTGTTATCATTTATTAGTAGAAGTTGTTCGCTATAACAAGATGAGTACGTAATGTTGAGGTGAATAAAACTATTTTTTTAACTCTTTATAACGAATTTTAGACCAACCTAACCTCAACATAACAAACCTCGGTTCAACGAATTACTTGATATAACGAATATTTACTTGTTCCCTTCCGATTTGTTATATCGAGGTTGCACTGTATATTGTTTTATCTCGTAATTAATCGAAGGAATAAGCAAAATAACAAGTTTTGCTTCTTAAAAAAAAACCGATTTTTAACAACAATTTTCGCTCTAAATTGTTTATAAAATGGAAAATATTTATCGGTGAGCAAAAAGCTTCGATTAATTACTAACAAATATACTTAAGAGGCTTATGTTAAAATTTGAAACTGATCGGTTCAGCCGTTTCTTAGAAATCTTGCTCACCGACTATAAGAACACAGTTTTGAGAAAAACGCGTTTAAAGTTTCAAAAGCATTTTACATTTAGTACAAAAACTCGAACACGTCATTACAAATATGCGTGTAACGTCGAGAATATTCACCGGATTGACATAAAATTTTCTGTGGCTGTACTTTAATATATGTACATTACAAAAATAAAATAATAAAAAAATCGATTTTCTAAAAATCCTGACTGTATATAACCCCTTAAATAGAGGAGAGGAATTTATATTTACGTATATTTCATTACGGAACTAAAAACCAACATATGACTTTTATAAAAAGCGCAATAACATTTTAAATTAATCAAATTGACTCAGTCCATAAATCTAGTGTTAATAGATCTGCTACTCTAGATTTTATTAATATGCAAAGTTAATTGATTTGGTCACTCGCGTGACACACACACTGGTGATTAATAAAAACCATTAGAGGTACTGCCCATAGTCGTAGAAAGTTGAAATTTGGTATGCAAACTCGGTTTAGCGTACAAATAATGAGAAAATAAAATAAATTTTTTTTAATTTTCCTCTTCCAACATCTCACAGGGGGGTACAGGTTCTATATGTAAAAAAAAGGTCTCAGTTCTAGAATTGGAAAAATATATAGATAGATTATGACTTAATTATTTATTATCTCATAGCGGGTACATATTTTTTCATTCCCTAAAAGCAGAGATGCATTTTTTTACAAATAACTCTAAAGTATCCTACTAAAAGAATTTAAATCTCACTAATGCTGGGGCCACACTAATGGCAAACGTCAGAAACTGCAACAAGATTAACGCGATAACGAGATGGTCGCACTACAAATTCAACGTGATAACGAAATGGGCACACTACAAATTCAACGTCAAGGCCCATCATTGCCAATAAAAATGGCGTTATGGTTCAAATATTTCAAGGAACTCAATCACTTCTTCATTTGACAAATTCATAGCCATAGAATACTCAACCGTAGTTATCGTGGATCAACTGTCACGACTGTCACTCACTCCAGTCGGAAAAAAATACGACGCACAATGAACAAACGTCAGTAATTATCGAGTTAATCTCTTTGATGTGCCAAAAAACACCGCCACCCGATTTATCGCCTAACGTCAAACGGCATTAAGAATGGCGTTGAAAAATCATCGCGTTGAGTTGTGGCTACACTTACGATTAACGTTCATTAACACGATAATCAACGGCGTTTGCCGTTAGTGTGGCCCCAGCATAAAAATTTCTCACTCATAAAAAGTTATGTTATCTCATTTAGAGCTAAGTTTATTTCTACTACGAACTCTATCACTTTCATTCACAGATCACTGCAAAAAACTTTTCATGACTTTTTTCATTACACAGCACGACGCTGTCGTCACATTACATTTGAATATTTACATTTATTATTGAAGTATCTATGTCCTATTGTATACCCGTATTATTTATAAGAGTAGATTGAAAATATCTATATAAGGAGTGAAAATAAGTATGGGAGATTTGGTATACATATAGTGGACTTAAGTTTACATAAGACCGAGAGGTTTAATAATTTCTGTGCTGAGTAATGGCCTACTCAAGAGAGTTAAATATAAAAATTACTATTTATTACTTTTTCTAACCTTCATATTTCACGTATACCGGTTGTCACAAAAGTATGGAAACAGTAAAATAACTTTAGGAAAATGCATTTTGGGAAAAAATGTTTCAGACAAAAGTTTTAGGATTTTTCCCTGGTTATTCGATGGTGACTTTGGATTTGACCTTGATCCTCACCTTCAGGGTCATTCCAAGGTCAAGTTAATTTTTTCATGCGGGAACCACTATTTTTTATTGCGGATTTAGAAAGAGCGGGAATTTATACGTTCAATATACCCTTGATCATTGCCTTCAGGGTCATATCAAGGTCAAGGCCATTATTCCCATCAGAACCCATTTTTTTCGCAGACAAGACCAGACCAGACCATTACCTTCAAGGGCGTATCAAGGCCAAGGTCGTTTTTTACATAGGAATTATTATTTTTCTCGCTCAGGTAGAAAGAACGAAACATAAAAAGTACGAATATGACCATAAACATGCTATTGGCTATGAACTGGTCTTTGAAGGTCATTTTAAAGTGATTTATTTTAAAAATTTCAACAAATTCCAGTCACTGTAGGCAAGCAACGATTCCGGCCACTGAAGGCAAAGAGATATTTTTTCATCAAAACCCATATTGTTTCACAAAAAGGAAATCAAATAATACTTTCTATTGCACCAGTAGATTCTCAGTTACTACTTTTCTCAAACCAGTAGATTTCCTTGATCGGAGTTTATGCGTAAAAATAGAAATTCTTTTAACTGTCTTAAGACGACACATTTATGTAGCAAAACTGACAGTTTTTTTTTTACTATTCTTAAACTATTTATTAAGAACCAGCTTCTGCTCCGATCAAGGAAATCCACTGGTTTGAGAAAAGTAGTAACTGAGAAACTACTAGTGCAATAAAAAGTACTATCTGATTTGTTTTTTGTGAAAACAATATGGATTCTGATGTAAAAAAATTTAATTGCCTTCAGTGGCCGAGATCGCTGCTTGCTATAGTGACTGGAATTTTTTGAAATTCTTAAGAAAATCAATTTAAAGACTGGTTCATAGCCAATAGCATTTTCCGTTCTTTCTACCTCAGTGAAAAAAATAATAGTCCTGATGTAAAAAAAGAGCTTTACATTGATACGACCTTGAAGGTAATGGTCAAGAATATGGTCAAGGTCATGCTTCAACGAAAGTTATTTTACTGTGTCCATACTTTTGTGACACCCGGTATATCAACCAAAGTCAATGCAGCGCTATAAGGCGCCACAGGTTTTTGAGTCAACGAATAAACCTAGATGCTTATTCTGAGTCGTCTCACCTAGTGAAATGTCTCACATTGATTGTCGCAAGACACTCATTCTCCTATTCCAGTCGAGTGATACGACACAGCAGGCATAACATTTTAGTTTTAAAAATGCTATTGCTTAAACTTTGTCACATCCGGCTTTTTTTCAATTGAAGCCTC
This sequence comes from Dysmachus trigonus, assembly GCA_949715965.1. Classification (NCBI taxonomy): domain Eukaryota; kingdom Metazoa; phylum Arthropoda; class Insecta; order Diptera; family Asilidae; genus Dysmachus; species Dysmachus trigonus. The sequence continues at coordinate 76,642,834 of OX454319.1, forward strand.
TGGTGGAAGAAGGTGTTAACTCACTTTTTACCAACTGCATAGTTTAATGAGTTAACACCTCCTTGCAATAAACTAATTCAAGAACCCATCATTTTGCTTGGAGTAAAACGTTGTTTTACCCATATAAGAATCACATGATGATATTTTTATATTACAAAATGAAATTTAGCGCCACGGAAAATAGTTTGAAAGGGAAAGAAATTTTTTTCTGAAAAAGTGAGTTAACACCTTCTTCCACCAGAGGCTTCAATTGCGATTTGAACTCACAATATCCGTGCCGATCTCACAACCTCCAAAATGTGGTTTGGCAAAATTATGGTTTTGACAACGAAGTTTCTTCGCTCTGTGTAATCTGCAAGTATAATAACTTACCTACCTTATTTCAGAACTTGACTCGATCGAATTATGCATCGACAATAAATTGGTATTAGATGTTCAATATCGAGATAAGCAAGTTGCTTATGCAATACATAGCGTGACACTATCCCTAGTGATACAATTCGGAAGATGACACAACTATATGAATTTGTGTGCATAGTAAATATAATTAAATTTTAATAAGATTATAGATCAATTATTTAACATCACCAAGAAGCTAGGATAATAGCAGAATAGGACAATATCATCTGCCACAGTCTTTCCATGACAAACCGAGGCACAACAAAATGTATTCACTCCTTATTAAGCAATTTAAACCGCGATAATAAAAACTTATAGGGAATAAAATAGTGGACAATAGAGTTTAATATTATTAAAGAATTGACCTAGTAATATGTCTTACCATTGTATTACAGGAGTAAGTTCAGCGGCGAGCATGCGAACATATCCGATAATCAATGTATAATTTCCGTGGGCTCTAGATTTGAATATGGATTTTAACGAATATTTTTGAGTTATTTTAGTTTTCAGGATCAGATTAATGAACATTTTGTAGCAGATATCTAAAATGTTATACTTATATCACATTGCTTGACTTATGCCCACAATATGGCAACAAATTAATCCAACAATTTATCGTAATTGTAATACAGATATTAGGAAGATTTTTACTATTTAGATCTGAAAAGTGTTAAATCCTTTATCTATCTGCTTACAATTGGTATACTGCATGATTTTTTCTCCCAAGGTTTTAACCATTGCTTTTAATGATCTCGAAAAAAAAACTTTATTTCTCAATTTCAATCTAATTTATATTTTCTGACGGGAACGTTGATAGCGGTTATGAATAAAATTGATAAATATTGTAAATAGATCGATTAAGGGATTTGCACACCTAGAAAAGGTGAGACAGAGAAAATCGTCACTCTACTCAGAATCGCACTTGTGCTGAAAGCGTTCGTATTATCCAAGGTAAGTGCGTTGTTATTTACCAACATAAAAATTATTTATATGATATTTCATACATTTATTTATTTAGCTTACTTCTAAAATATTACAAAAATTAATTTTCATCTATGAGTGTAAGTGGAAGTTCATTAAAGTAGTAAAAAAATGTGATATTTTTTTCCCCCAAAAAATCATCTTTGTTTCAGATATAATGGCAAAATACTCGTTAAAAATAAATCAACTTCTGTTGGAACACGCACGAATGATTTATATTCTGCGTCATTGTGATGAATGTTTTCATGCAATCTTTAAATACCATAAAATATTTAAAATTAAATTCAAGTAATTTTCTCAAAAAATTGATAAATCTGCGATGAGTGACAGTTGTGAGGCATCACATTCTTATATTTTGACGTTTTGTTAAGTAAATGTTTCGAAAAAAATCTTGCATAAAACTTCTATTGGAATTTTTCACAGCATAAAGATTTTCCCATCACAAATTTAATTAATCAGAAGTAAGTTGGTAAAGTTCCAGTATATCTAATTAAATCTATTTAATTTATTGGGTAGCTTTATTCACTTGTTCAAGCAAGACTTCTAAAGGAGGAAACATTTTAAAGGAAAAATCTTAGTTCTTGTAGCAATTGCTTCTTTTAATGGAGTGGAAATTTATTTTAATCTCTTCCAGGGTATATTGAAGAATTGGAAAAGAATTCGTACTCGTGATGCGGGTGTAGCTAGGATAAATTCAAACTTTCAATAAAAGAAATTCTATGGTTTTTAAAGTTTTATTATAAGTACATACCGCATTTATATCAAGTAAAATACGGCGCTTTGTACGTTAAGTCGTATGATTGTATAAATATAGAACTTAAGGAGATTATATGGAATTCGAAATAAAAAGTATTTTCTTTTTATGAAACATAAAGTCTTTTAATTGGATTATTTCCCTATTTTAGTGAAAAACGATCTACTTTTTAAGCCCTGGTCCCAATGCCTCCGATTCGCTCCGTCCCGGCAACACAAAGCTTAAATCCAATGCTCCTTCACGCTTCTCTATACGGCTGTACATTGTAGATCCTCTAGGAGTTTTTCTTTTGCTTGTATAAGATGCTTTTCATCGATGTGTACGATATTTTTGCAGGGGTCCTGAAGAAGTCGAAGTTGAGCTAAAACTCTTAACGCTCCGTACTCCATCAACTGCTTCCTAAAGTTTAATTATATCAACCGCTCTCGCTTCCATTGGAGGGAAATGTTATTTTTATATTATTCTCCACCTCACAGTTTTTGTTAACTCAATTCTACGAGCTCAACAGCTTATTATTATTATTATGTTATTGGGTCGTCTAGGGCACTCCCAGTGCCTACCGAATAGCAAACGCGACCTATAAGATCTATTGTGCTAGTCCCTTTTATTTAAACCTCTTCCATATCCAGGTCCTTGAAATAGCCTATGGTCTGCTGGGGAGTCGCATTCGACACATCTTCCGGCGCTATGAGGGATGCTCCGAAGTGTTCCAGCCTTTGTCGATCTAAGGCTGGGCATTGGCAGAGTATGTGTTCCGCTGTTTCTTCTTCCTCAAGGCAGAAGCGACATATATCATCGTCCTCCACACCTATCTTTTTAAGGTGGTATCTTAGGGCACAGTACCCCGTTAAGAGGTCGGTAATGATTTTTAAGTCCGGCTTGCTGAGCATTAGAAGTTTCATCGACCTCTGCATGGAGGGGTAAATGAAGCGTTTCGCCTGCCTTAGTCCGGTTTGGTTGATCCAGTGTGAGGCTTTACTATCTTCTTCCCATAGCCTAAGGTAGGATCTATAATAGCTCCTGGCCAGGCCACAGTAAGGCTCCGGTCCAATGAACGCGGATTTTGCGCCATTTCTGGCGAGTTCATCCGCCTTTTCATTTCTAATTATTCCTTCGTGGCCTGGTACCCAAGCTATAGTAAGCTTATTCGTGCTAGCGAGTGTTTTTAACGTTCACAGGCAGCGCCAGACCAGGTTCGACTCTATAGTGTAGCTAGAGAGCGCTCTAATCGCCGCTTGACTGTCCGTTAAGATCCATATTTTTACACCTCTCATTCCCTTTTCTATTTCTTTTCGGGCGCATGTATCTATAGCAATAATCTCAGCCTGAAATATCGTGGGAGTCTTCCCTAAGGCTATTGAGATCTGGCAGTTGGGCCCATAGATTCCCACACCGGAGAATCCGTCGCACCTAGATCCGTCCGTATACCATGCAACAACCCCCAATCGGGCGAAGTTTTCATTTTCTTTCCACCACTGTCGGTCTCTTATTACGGTTTTGAATGGTATCTCCAAGTTTGGTTTTTTTATTATCAGGTCCGACGGCCCCATAATCAGCGGGTCTTTTGAGAACACCCTCAGTATCTGTGAGTGCCCTCCGTCTTCATTTGCTTTGCAATGACCTGATATATGGAGTTTTAGAGTGCTGCTAGCCGCTTCCTTTTGTATGTATAGGTGGAGCGGTAGTAGATCTAGCAGCACTTCTAAGGCAACTGCGGCAAGTTTTCATGGCCCCTGTGATGCCGGTACAAGGTAGTCTTTGCACTTTGTTAAGTGTGGCTATCGCCTTGGACTGCTCTGTTTTATTCCACCATATGGCTGCCGCATAGGTGACAATGGGTCTTATTATCGCCTCATATGACCATAGTATCATTTTAGGCTTTAGCCCCCATTTTTTTCCAAACAACCTACGGCATGACCATGTGGCTCTTATAGCCTTATCTGCCGTTTTATTTAAATGGATATTCCAGGTGAGTCGCTGATCCAGGGTGACCCCTAAATATTTCGTCTCTGTGGAAAAGCCAATTGTAGTTTCATTCAAGGTAGGGGACGTCACAGTTAGTTTCCTCCTTCTAGTGAATGGTATTATTACTGTTTTGTCGGGATTTATTTTAAGGTTAACCTCCTGGCACCAGTCAGACACAAGGTTTAGAGCTATCTGGGCTCTGCGTGATAGCACGCGATCCTCTTTGCTCCGGATGATAATGACTATATCATCCGCATAACCCTGACATTCTATCCCAGCATTCGTCAACTTTTCTAGGAGACCGTCAACAACTATTGACCACAGGAGCGGAGACAGGACCCCTCCCTGGGGACAGCCCCTAGTGGCCCATGCCGTCACGGAGCTCCCACACAAGTTTGCCGTGATTTTTCGACAGCCTAGCATGGCTTTAATCCATTTCACCTTCTGGATGTCCACACCTTTCCTGACGGCCGCTTTCTCCATGGATTCGAAGGAGGTATTATCGAACGCTCCTTCTATATCAAGAAAAATACATAGGGCTGTTTCTTTCCCATTAAGTGATTTTTCTATAATTGTAACCAGGCTATGAAGGGCAGTGATGGTTGATTTGCCCCCCTGATAAGCGTGCTGGTTTGGGTGTATTGGAGCCTCACGCAATGCTGTGTTGCGTATATGGTAGTCTAACACTTTCTCCATGGTTTTAAGGAGAAAGGAAGTTAGACTAATGGGTCTATATGCCTTAGGCTGGGAGGGATTACGCCCCCCACCCTTCGGTATGAATGCTACCCTTGTATCCCTCCACCCTTCAGGGATAATACCTAGTGTAAAACTGGCTCTTGCAACTTTAATTATGGCTGGTATTACTTCTTCTCTCGGGCCCTTTTGCAGTAGGGCTGGGAAGATGCCATCTCCTCCAGGAGATTTGAAGACCTCGAATGAGTCGATTGCCCATTCAACTATCCTCGGGGTAAATATGTGGCCCGAAAGGCTACTGGCTCTCATGGGGGTCTCAGGGCTAAGTCCTGGTGAGCCCCCAGGGGGCCCATCATCTTCTGTTATCGAGTCAGGGAAGTGTGTTTTAATAAGAAGTTTCAAGGTCTCCTTCCCATCCTCCGTGTAGGTACCGTCCGGCTTTTGTAGTAGTCCGATTCCGTTTGTGTGATCTTTAGAGAGGACTTTTTGGAGTCTGGCTGTGGTTGGCAGGTCGTTTATGCCCTCACAGAAGCCTCTCCATGTTTTCCTCTTGGATTTCCGTATTTCTTTGTTGTATAGGGTTAGGGCCTCTTTGTAGGCTTCTATTGAGCCTCCTTTCTTGGCCTTCTTGTAAAGCTTACTAGTTTTGGCTCTTAAGGGGGGAAACCAGTTTAGACCGATCGAAAAATCGTCTTTTTTTTTATTGCATGAATCGTTAGTATAACTATTCAAGAATATGTGGTCAAAATTTCAAAGCAAAATTCCCATTAGTTCGAATGCAATGAACACTTAAGTGACAGCCCGTCGGTTCTGTGAAGAAGCGCACGGTAATTATAACGGAGCGGTCGCCCAGGCCCTTCTTTTCCAGCTACCTGCCTCAATACCGCTGTGCTATTGAATAATAGAAAGAGGAGAGTTTCGGCAGATGTTATTGTTTGGCATTGGGTAGAACGTTCTCGAACGTTTACGATATTTCGACAGAGCGTCGAGTCTGGTTAGTTGAGCTCCGGCTTTCTACATTTTATTTCAAACGCGTTTTTCTCGAAACGACTTTTTTTCGACTAGCGTACATTCTAGCTCAAAAAGTTATTGATCAATCGTTCTGAAATTTGCTGTAAATATTCTTTATTCAATTCCACGTAACATGAACTAAATTCGGGGATTATATTGTTATTAAAAATATATTTTTTTATGCAAGAAAGATGAAAAATATAGTATAAAAACATGACATTTTGTTCAAACACCTCAAAAACATGCAATTTTCAATTTGTTTGATCAAAATTAGGTTCATATTCTTAGAAAATATGTTTTTAATGAAAAAAAAAAATCCTGATGATTACAGATAAAAATTGCGACGTCAGGGATGTACGCCAGCCAAATGCGGTAATTCCACTATTTCCGCGGTAATTCCACTATTTCCGGCGGAAATCGTTTGAAAAAATTTTAAAGTGTACTTGAAAACATAAATAAAATATCCTACAAGTTTAAACAATTTGTGATTATTCCTTCCTGGTTAAAAAAAATCCTGAAAAACACCAAAATTTCGACCTCATAAACTGGTTTCCCCCCTTAAGCTTTCTAGTTCCCTATTCCACCAGGGAACATCCCTGGATTGCTTCCTTGTCTTTAGCGGACAGTTGTCCTCATACGAGGAGAGGATCACGCGTGTAAGTTTGGACGAGAAGAGGTTTAGGGCACGTGATCGCCGAGCACGGAAGCTCTTTTAGATCCTGCCTGACCTACTCCTGATAACAGATCCAATCTGTTTGTCGAGGAATTCTTCTCTTTTCCTGGCATGTATATTCAGCCTTCACATCAAATCTGATGTGACGATGGTCTGAGAGGGAGGCTTCGTTAGATACATGCCATTTGGTTATACAGCTAAGTAGAGAGGGGGTGGCTAAAGTTAAGTCCAGTACCTCACTACGTATCGCATTAGAGAAGGTTGGTTCTATACCTGTGTTGGCTATTTCTAGGTTGTTCACCATTAGGAAGTCCAGTAGGTACTCACCCCTTCGATTTACGTTGCTGCTGCCCCAGATGGTGTTGTGTGCGTTCGCATCGCAGCCTATGATTACAGGTCTACCCCTGCGTCTGCAAAACGACACTAGTCGCTGGATCTCCGGTGGTGGAGCCGTCTCCTTATCGCCTGGGAAGTATGCTGAGGCAATTATTACCTCTCTACTTCCCGCATTTGTAGGGACGTCGATAATGCCAGCCACCAGGTCACGCGAGATGAGCTCTGTAATAGGAATAAAGTCCAGTTTAGAGCTGACCAATATGGCCGCCCTAGGAGCTGGGTGCTCCTTACTGTAGATCAACTTACTGTGGTTTATTGACGGTAGTCCTTTGATTATTCGCCTGCAGGACCAGGGCTCTTGAATTAGCCCTACGTCAATTTTTTCTCTAGTGAATCTCCAACTTAACACATCCGAAGCTGCCCTTGCGTGATGGAGATTCACTTGTAGGACTTTTAGGGCAGAGTCCTTGCTGTCAGGCATTTTTGGGCAGGCTGTCTGTTCCTGAGTCCCTCTCCGGGATCTTAGGTTTTTGAGCAGCCTGTCCTGATGCCTTGTTGTTGGTGATGATGCTTTTCCCAGCCTCTTTCCCTTTTACCTTCTTCCCCTTCACGTTGCCATGGTGTGGTATTGGCTTGGCTTTGGGGACTGGTGGTGGTTTCCTGCTGGCCGTCCGTCCCTTGGTTAAGTCAGTCTTAACCTGGCTTGGTACAGGGGTCGTAGGGACATTTCCAGCACTGCTACCTTCCGTAGAGGGAACCGCTGTGGCTGTCGGGGCTAACTGCCCCACCGGTGTAGGAGCTTGCGCTTCCAGTGCTGCTGCTTTTGTCCCGGCAGCGGCTGACTGCGGGGTGGTCTTTCCAGGGCCTCGTACCCTGCCTGCAGACCGAGCCGCTGGGCCACTGGAGCGGCCCGTCTCTCTTAAAAGGCTACCTTTTGGCTTTAAGCTGATATGCCCATATTTGTAGCCTATCTTAAAGGATGCCTTTTTTAGTGTCTCCGCTGAGCCGCAGTCCACCGAGAGCGTGAGTTGCTCTGCTGTCTCCTCCGACACTCTTCTTAGGACCTTCCACTCAGCTACTCTTAGGTCATGATTCTGCGCCTTCACGAACCGCAGAATCTTTTCTGTAGGGTAGTCCTGGCTCTCTGGGAAGTAGCCAACCAGGATCCTGGACCGGGGAATGTCTCCTTCGTCCACCACCCGTAGCTTTGCACCCTCCCAAGGTTTGATGTCCCCTATCGTCATCTTGAGCCATTTCACTGCCTCGTCGTTGGCGCAGTGGATCATCAGCCAGCCTGCTTTGTGTGAAATCCCATTGAAGGTGGGCTTTAGCTCCCCGTCCTCCTTCAATAGGATTGTTTCAAGTATTGCCTCTTGAAGGACCTCTAGTTGGCTGGTGGTCAAAGATTCTTCCGGGAAGTTTTGTGGGAGAATGCCCATCCTCGTCCCAGTCAGGACGTTTTTGTAGGATGGAGGTGCCTTAGGAGCTGTTGGCCCCTGCACCTTCCCAGTTGTTACTCCCTCTTCTTCTCCAGCTTAGCCTCACCCCCAACTCTCCTTCTTTTGGTGCTATCGGGCTCTGGGGGAGTCCCTTCCGACCGGGAGCGTTTTGAGCTTTCCATCAGCTCCTTCATGGGTTTTTCCGCGAGTTTCTGAGCCTCCTCGCGGCTGTGGCCTTGGTTCAAGAGCCACTTAAATCTTTTTCTGGCCGCCCCGCTGTACTTTGCCCTTACTCTGTTAGGCCCTCTAGGGCCCTTGTCGAGTGAGGGTTCAGTTTCGGGTTGAGTTAGCCGAAACTCGTCTGACAGGGGAGATACACTGCCTTGCCTGATCTGGCTCGTCTGGGCGTCGCGCGCCTCTGCGTCCGCTGGGTCAGTCATCTCTCCAGGAACGAGGGTGATATCCGTTTCACTGACAGGATCATCAACCTCAATTTCACAAGGGCTGAATAGGATATCCAGATTCATCCCTGTTTGGCTCAAGGAATCCAAGCTTCCTTCTTCTTGGGGCTTCGGAGCCTCCTGTTCTGGCATTTCAGAGGTAGTACCCACCTTGTTGGTTGACTTCGTTTCCATAATAGTTCCCACGAGTACGGGAGTGATTTAGGTCACCCGAGGGCAGAGATCCCGTTATACCCCCGGGAAGGCTAATTGAAACCAGAGGGCGCCAGGTATCTGGAGTCCGCATACTAACGGCTAAGCACCCCCTTAGCCACGCGGCCCTCGGCGTATGCTGTTTCACCTTGGCTTGGGGTATTTTATTTAAGAGAGTATCCTTCTCTCCGCCCGACTACGATTAGCCAGCACTCCCGGCAGAGACTTGACCGTACCGGGAGCCTGTTTCCAGCTGCCCCCACGAGGAGGATATAGTCGCACTACCATCAGTGCACACAGTTACGGCACCCGCAGACAGATACGGCACGTACACTAGTGTGTTACATGTTGTTCCCCCTGTGTGCAAGTGTAGGTCCCCCTGTGTACCTGACGGCTGACGGCCAGCTCAACAGCTTAAAAATTCAACTTTACGGAATTTAAAAGAGTAGGTTATTAGTGAAGCTGTATTCTCGTCCTGCCCAATGTGATTTTTAAATTATTGTTTTAAGTTCACGGTTCCTAGTTTAAAAACTCTGTCCATTCATTCGAAAAGGACATAGGGGAGACCGGGGATGGTTGACCAAATTTCAGTTTAGATGCTTATATGTTTTTTGTTTTAGTGTATATTATTGTAGAAACCAATAAATTTGATAGGTACACTATTAAGCTATAAAAACAAATGACAAAAGTCTCGCAATCAGTTATAATATAGAGTACAAGCATGCTCTGGTGGAATATGAAATTTAAGTCAACCTACCCCAGACATGGGGTAGGTTGACTTGTCACTGGGAGTAAGTTGATCTACAAATTAAATAGTGCAAGATCTACGGATATATAAAATTAAAATAACAAGAAGTAATTTTCTTCATTCAAACAAATAATTATCAATTCTATGACAATTTTGTTAATTTTAATTATTTGGTAACAGTCTTAACTGATATAATTATTATAATTATATGATTTAAAGGAATAGATGCATCATTTATGAGATCAGATTATGAAATCAGTCTTCTAAATCAGAGGTGCAATATTTACATTAAACAAACAATAGATTGCCATTTACACATTTTGTATGGGACTAGGTAGTCAACCAGCCCCGGATCACTTTGCAATTTTTACACACGTGTCATAACCTCAAAACTGCAGCGAAATTAAAAAGAATGATATGTAACATAAAGATTAACAATCAAACTTTTATTTTAAATTATTTGCAAATGAACAATAACAAGTATATAGGCGTCATTACAAATAATATAACAAGGAAAAAAATTACTTAAGTGTATTCTTTTTCAATATTATGCTCCTTCTCCCGAACTACGTGCGTACGCGATGCCACATTCGAGACGACTGAGGGGGAGGAGGTAACGGTTTCTCACGCCTAGTTGGATGATGCAACACTTTTGAACTAGTAGAGTTTTTCACAATTAGTCAACCTACCCCTATGGTCAACTATCCCCGGTCTCCCCTATTCTAATTTTTCCAAAGGGTTGTTTATGGCAATTATGCCCATTGTTTTTTATAAAGAACAAACTCCTGAATCCTATTCATTATGAACCCCTTATACCCCAAAAATAATAAAAAAAAATATTTGCAAACAAACTCTTAAAAAAAAATACATTTTTGATCCGGGCAGGAAGCACTTCAAAAATTTCCGCCTAAAAATCCTAATTCCTAATTTTAACTTCAAATTCGTGGGAAAAATTGAAAAAAATCCTTTTGCTTTGGATAAGGCGAGAGCTATATTTATATATTATTTATGTATTTATTTATTTATTTACAAAAATGTTGCGGCGATAGCCTACAGAATAAATCCAATTAAAGACTACCGATACTTTAGAAAAAACAAATTAAATTGAAAGAAGATAAAGAAGAAAAGGATTAATGTAAAAATGCGGAAAAAAGAGACGAAAGAAAAAAAAAATGAATAATTAAAAATAGATAAATCCAAAACAAAATTAAAAAAACTGAAAAAGAAAAGAAAAGAAGGGAAAAACTGAGCGAAGCAAATATTATTGTCGGGCGAAGATTACATGAGGGGGTGAAAATCTCATCTCTTAAAGATATTTTAAAGGAGTTAAGTTAGGACTGAAGATATCAACGTTATTGAATAAGTCATTATGCTGTTTTTGTACTCTAAATGAGGGTGATTTTTGACGGATATTAGTTCTAGCAATTGGAAGTTTAAAAATTAAGGAAGAGCGTGAAATTCTCAGCGGAGTAAAAAAGTTAACATTGTCTAATAAAGCGGGCATACTAAAATGGCTATGGACAACTTTGTAAATAAAAATTTCATCAAGATAATATCGGCGCTTTTCAAGGCAAAATAATCTAGGTAATGGCCGTCTGTTTTCAGTAACAGAATTCTAGTAAAACGCCTTTAGACGGACTCTATCTGCTGCACATAGACATTATAGAAAGGGCTCCAAGTGATACACGCATATTCCAAATGACTCCTTATCAATAAGCAATAGAGCGAAATAAATGACGACGAGATTCTATACACAAGGGTTATAGTCAGCTTTGTGAAAAGCCAGTTTGGGTAATTCTTTATCCGGTTACGAGTTGTAATGGTGTCCGTACACAATCAACTAGAAACTAGATCCTAGTTCATTTAACTACTTTAACGTAAATTTTACTAGAGAATAGTTGAAATAAAGAGACTGCATCTCAATTTTACTAGAATACATTTGTATAATTTTTAAACAGAAATCATTTCACTTTTAGTCATCTTATTGATAAGGTATTCTTCATAGGTCAATATTTGTTTCAACAAACATGTATAGGTTGCTATTAGATACTTTTTTTTATATTTTATTTAATAATATCATATGTTTCAAATAACTCCACGTAGTCATCATTTAGTATAGAAACTATAGCATTGCATGTCTCAGGCATGGTCAAACTCAATGCTTGTTTCGAAATTCTTGTACTAAATTTTAAATCGTCGAGTAATCTACCTATCGCTAGGTATCGCAAGTTCGCTGTTAATTACTTATGTGGTGTGATAATTCGCATAACAATCTTCTTTTTTTATAATTTTTGGAGTCGCCGTACTCAATAATTCCTGGTTACTGCTTATATCCGTACGCTGGTAATTTCGAAAATCGTTCTTTTCTTCTAAAGCCAGTTCATTTATTAAATTAACATAGTACTATACTATGTTCCTCTTTTTAATAGCCACTCTTTACACCAATTTGACGGTGAATTTCTTGTGTGTGCAGTCGACCAGCTATTACGCATCAATTTTGATTTACAATCAGGACACATGATGACAAATCATTTTTTGAAAGGAAACAAAAATACGTAGGCAATCATGCATTATGAATCCAATTTTTTTCTGAAGGACGCCTGTGTAAGTATCCGACTGAGGATAAAGCGAAGAAAAACCTCAGCCCTTGATTGCTAAAACACATTTTCTTTGGTAGACTAAGAAAAACTATATATATAAATATAATAAATATATAAAATAGGAGGTTCTGTTCCCATTTGTGTATATGTAATTATGTTTGATTTAACTTAATTACAACATTTAATTTAATTTTATTAATGTAACTGTTTTTCTTCGTATTTATTAAATTAATTCGATATCTATTTATTTATGTATATATAATTTTCTTAATTGATTATATTGTATACGTAGCTTATGTTTTCCTTTCTTTTAATTTTGTATTCATGTATTCGTTATGTTATTTTTTTAAATTTATTATTTGATGTTAAAATTTAGTTACCTTTTTAGTGTATGGCTTACCATTTATCTGTATTTTATATGGTACGTTTCGTCTTAAGAAAACTACGCTTTTAGTAAAACAGGCTAATGGATTATAATAAATTTGATTTTACTCATTAAAAGGTTTGATAAACTTTATTATTGTGTCAGTATCCAATACTTTTAAATCAATCTCCTAAATTAAAAATATACTCTATTCTTTAGCAAAAATTTGTTATCTCCTTAATCGATTTAATCGAACAATTTTTCGAAAAAAATTAAAACGGATAGAACATAATGGAAATTCTCAAGTTCCTACATTCACCTTTTACGTATAAAAACCAAAAGCTTACCTCTAACGGAACTTAAATATGCGGAGGTCATTAGTAAGCAGTCCTTTTTCTGTCTACTAAGACAATCACAAACATAATGGGGTCGTCTTCAAAGCATTTTCCGTCAATTAAGAAAGAGCATCATAAAATATTTACAACCTTCTTTTCAGCTGACATCATAAAGAGTCCCCAAACATATCAGTGCCATGCCATCAAGGACGAATACGCACTTACTCGTATTTTTCGTTTAAGATTAATTTAAGAAAAAGGAAAGAAAATAATTGTTCACTCACCCCGTTTGAGGGGTAACAAACGCCACGGATGAGGTCGAAAAAGGATACTTAAGTTTAATTATTCACAAGTTTAAGCATGTATTGCTAGTATAAAAATCAATTTGATTAAATAATCGAATTCAGCTCGGTTTTATGCAAGTTGTCGTTCCTTTTAAAATTCTTACATTCCGAACAGAATTGAATTCCGCCTGGTTTTATGTCTGAGTCTACAAAATTAAGTTGTTAATTAAGTTAAGACAGAGTAAAAGTCTTAAAATTTATTTCACACTTAAAGCAGTGCTAGTTGGTGAACAGAATCTGTTATGACGCCATTTTTTAATATATATTTAACGAGAGCACAACGTTTTGGTATTACAAAAAATCATTAAATTACAAGACTTTTACTTACTCAAGACCAATCAACACCAGAGAAGAATTAGTTACCAGGATTGGGACTGCAGCCACGAAAATACGGGAGAGACTGGCTACCATAGACCTCAAATGCGAAATAAGACGACGGCTACTTGCATGCATCGAAACTGGCGGAGAACATTTTGAACAGCTTTTGTAGGACATACGTTTTAATTGTAATTAGTTTTTAAGCCAACAAAATGTATTTTTTAGTTAACTTAAGTATAATTTCTTAAAAATTCAAATTGTCATGATATTCTTTAAAAGGATTTTTGTAAATAAATTTTCGTATCCTTTTCCTACCTGGGCATGTTGCACCTTTTTGGAAAGGCAACCTAACAAAAATAGATAGATAGGCAACTTAACAAAAATAAAAATTAGGTATGTTAATAACATGAATTTCGGAGAAAAGTGGGGCGAAATGTGAAAAATCGTGAAATAAAAGTTAATTTGTTCAACTTGCAGAGGGGATTGAGGCCAAGGGGTTGGGGATAGGGGGGTGGTGTTGACCGTTTTGGAAAGGGCTTCGAAATAGGAATTTTTTGAGATCGGTTTGGGGCCGCTGCGATGCGTAGAAAAAACGATAAAAATACCAGAGCGGTTCCCATATAAGGTATAATCCTGATTTACGAATCACCCTGTAACTGTCAAACGGTGCGAGTTACCCCCCCCCCCCCCCCCCCCCCTCCCCCCATACGATTTTTTGCTTGTCTCGGTCTGACCTTTCACCTCTTAGAATATTTCCCTCCAACCTCTGAACACCCTGTATATCATTTTATACACATTTTTCTAAAAAAGTTAAAAAACGACTATAAGTTAGGGGTAAACTACCCCTCCGCATAAAAAAGTGGGCTGGTAAAATAATATTTTTAAAGGTTTAGTTACTAGTATATTTGATAACGAATCGAATTTGGTTTGTTAAAATCGGTTGAATAGTTCTTGAGATACAGATGCGGCCATTTTCAAAAATGTGATTTCGAGAAAAACGCGTTCAAAGTTTTTGTTATACATAATTTTTACATATAAAACGCGTAGAGTTGCCGTTACAAATATAGGTGTAACTTTTTTTCTTTTACGAATTTCTTAGAATTTCTTAAAACGGTTTTAGAAGAGTGTTTGTATGTTATGATGTTAAGAAGCATTTTTATGAAAAAAAAAAATTGATTTTTTTCGATTTTGAAAGTAAAGGTCCCCTTAATACTCAAATTTCTGTGAAAAACGTAAGAAGTTAGGGGTAGTCAGTAAATATATTTTTTTTTTTTACAGTAGTTTATTTTATAAAACAAATAATACAGGCTGGCAAATGGAAAGTTGCCTAAAGTATACCTATGTCTTTTCCTCTCTAATATGTCGTAGAAGGTTGGGACCACGTAGTTATATATGTACTAGAGTATTGTCTCTGTTGAGATGTTATAAAGAGAAATACATATACTTTAAAATGAGTAACCTTACAAACAGAGAAAAATCGAGTGTTTTTATTCTAGAGGTAAAAACTATACTGAAGCATATAGAGAGGTCTTCATACAAAGTTTGGAAGTAAAAATGTAGCCAGCCAAAACACTTTTATTATTTATTTATTTCATCGTATGAACTCATTTATTAATAATGTTTTCAAGCATTTATGTAAATAGCTATCCCCTGGCCGAATGGAACTAATTTAAAATAAAAATGACATCTTTACTGAATTTATACGTATTTTTATTTTTTTTTCCCCTGCACTGTCACCCTGTACAAAGTTATTATGTTATGGATTGCATGCAAATGAAGAATAAAAAGTCATTAAAATATTTTTTTATGTTTTTCCATATACATGTTATAATACCCGAAAGAAAGTTTTTCAATAAATATTGTAGATTTTTTAAAATTTTTTTTTTTGAATGTGTTTTTTTTTCGATTTAGAAAGTAAATGTCCCCTTAAGCAATTTACTCTCGTTTGAGTGGAGCAGGATTGGTCTGAAGTTTGATATGTCGTGAGATTTATTACATTTAAGGATCGGAATTAGCGTTGTTTTCTTCTTTCAGTTGTATAAGTAATGATTGATAATGATGGTAATATTAGGTGGTTGCATTAATTCCCGCTGTTCACATAGAGATGTCGATAGCAATTTTTACACTGAACTATAATCACTGTGACATGTACATTTTTGAAGCTTGAAGGTGTGTTAATAAAATCCAGTTGACAGTCGGCATTTTTATATTCGCTTAGAGAATTAGCTCAACAACTCGGAGTTGGTAAATCAACTGTATCGTGACGTTTGCATGCCATTGGGAACATTGAAAAAGAAGGAAAATGGCTGCCACATCGATTGGCCGACAGTGCTATTGCGCATCGCCTAAACATCTGCATTTGTACACAAATTTGGCGAAAAACAGATCATCAATTGCATCGAATCGACGAAAAATGATTCTTCTTCATGATAACGCTCGGCCTCATGTTGCTTTGAAAGTCAAACAAAAACTGATGGAGTTTGAATGGGAAACCCTCCCCCGCCCAGCGTACCTGGATCCATCAGACTATCATCTGTTTCGGTCGATGCACCACGATTTAGGCCCGGAACACAATGATACGACCGACGAGCGACGGGTGCGTACGCTATTTACGTTGGCCATGACACAATGATACGAGCGGCGATCGTTGCCAGTTTAAGGAGTAGGAGGTCTAAGGGGTTACGATGAGAATGTGTGAAGGGCTGAAAGTCCGTGAAAAACAGCTGATATTTGTCAAAACCATAGAACTAAACCGCATACATTAAAAGTTGTGTCTGTTTCAATTTTTTACAGTTGGCACTGACGACGCGTACGACGTGCAAAATAGAATCGGAGCTTTCTTTCGTCGGGGAATTCAATTGTTGCCAGAAAAATGGGAGAAGGTTGTAGTTGCCGAAGGCGCATATTTTGATTAAAACAATTACAATTTTTATCATAGTGACAGCGACTTTTAATGCAACCACCTAATATAAAGGATACGCTTTTCCGTACGTGTTTTGAGAATAAAATTGGAAATATTGTTTAAGCCAGCCGAACTTTTTCCCATTTAATTTATATTTAATTAAAGATTTAATTCTGCACCGAGAGGATATTAATGAAGGTTCTACCAAACCAACAAAAAAAATATTACGATGGGACAACATATGGCACTGTACGGTGAAAAGTCTCCTTTCTTTTTGATCTTGGTAGTATGTCTATGGCATGGTATAATGAAAAATTACAATTAATTGTACTTACATTTGGTAATTGATTTGTTAATTAATTTAATAAATACTTATTAAACCAATCAATTTCATGCAGTCTACCTCATGAAGTCAGCCTTGCCTCGCCCCCATCATTGGCTTTACTATTATACTACACCTCTAATCTCCAAGAAATCTCACATATCTAAGCTCGTAGCCATAGACACAAATTCGGGCAGAGTTTAGCTCAGTGTGTCGTCATGAACTGAACTGAACGTAACAAGACGAAGACGAAGACTTGGATTCGAACAGGCCCTCAGTCTCCCCTAAGTGAAAAAGAAAACAAATTTAAATTTTGAAAGCTCATGGTAGCGTTACCTCTTAAAACAATTGCTCACGGCCACTGAAAGCATCATCACTAAAGCCGTTACTACCTCCACCATAAACTCAACTAATTCTGCGAGCGGATATTGTTCCCAAAATGTAAAATTGATAAAACGAGTAATTCTCCGTAAGCCGGAATCGAATCGAATATCTTCAGAGGATAATCGCTTTCTCGTCTTTCATTCATCCACGCGGGGGAAATTATTAGGCGATTACTCCTGCCCCGCACTACACCACGGCAGGTGGTCTTGGCCCCCCAGGGGGGATCAGTTGAATCGCAAATCAGAAATTGAAGTGGATCTTCTTGCGTCAACATTCCAGCAAATTCCCTTTCATGTAAACATTCCCGGGGAATCCAGTTCGATTGCTAGTAATCACAGCTAGGGAAATATTTGACCTAGAGCAAGTGGGTTGCTGGAATGGATTCATATTTACATGATCCCGAGGGCGGGCTGAGGGCAGGATTCCACCGATGACGGGTGGCTTCTGACGAAGCTTAAACCAGAACGAATCTCGAGGGTGGCCCCATTACTCGTTGGTATTACCTGGCAAGTAAACCACCTGGCTGTTTGTCTTCGTATTTCGTAAGGCCGCAGCCGAGAGGGAAGCGCTTGGGAGTGTCTCGCTTATACCCCCAAACAGCCCCATTTTTGTGATTGGGGTGTGTAGGGAAGTGCGTACTTTTTTTTTTAAGTGGTGCTAGTGTGTATGTATTGTGTATAGCTTGGGACCAAGGAGACACCATAAAGCAGAGCCGAGCTCTATCTGAGGAAGTTATTTATTTATTTCTCACCTCCACCGCCCCTTCTAGCAGCCTGCCCGGCACTGAAGCTGTAATGTCGCTGAAAATTCAATCGCGCACCTTCGAGTGTTCGAAATTCTTTTTCGTCATGTGTCTCGCTGGGCAAAAACCCGGAAAAGAACTGTGATGAAGATGCGAACGACTTCTTTTTTGGTACTCTGCCGCCAAATGTATTGAACACCTTCCATCCTTTTTTCGGGAAAGTTTTTTTACGTCATTTGTTGAAGTTTTATGAAGCGTACGGCACCGATGATTTGTTTTTCGATTAAAAGCCGTTTCTGTTTGCGTAGCTCACATTTAAGCGCCTTCACGACTAGAGCGGAGGGATGCCGGAAACTTAATAGCTTAACAAAGAAGTTGATTGACGCCGAGCGACAGAATGATTTTTTTTTTATTTTCTTTTCTTTTTTTTTTGCCGAAGACACCCCCGACTCCACTGTATATTTTCTCACTGATTCTGTTGCTATTGGGACGTGGGAAATCGCGGGAGTGTCGCTGACGTGACACTGACGCTATCAAAGGAATTAATAAGGCAATCAAGCGTTAAATTAGCAAAACATCGAAATATGCGGGTTTATGTGTTCGTCGGGAGGTTTTAGCGCTGTTTTACGTTGTTTTATGGGTACATTAATTTAAAGCTTTTATCGGATTAGAGGAGGCGTGTTTTTGGCACCTTTTTCGATCAAATTTGCATTCGAGTCACCCTGTGTGGCAAAACAGTCCCGCAAATTGAGGATGGGGTTGTAACTTTGAATGATGAATTTTACGAGGGTGATATACAGTTTTTAGTGGCTAATTTCATATAATCCTTATTTTATCTTTATGGTAAGTGACTTTTGGTAGGATTCGAAAATAATTAATGCATTAAACAGTACGAAAGTGGCTTAGTATATCTTATAAACCCTGTAAGCTCTATTATATTAAGAACTTAAATTTAAATTCATTTTAATGGAAAAATCTATACACAAGGTAAAGAACTTGCAATGGGAAATACAGCTTCCTCTTTCTCTCTGAGTTTTTTACGTCTTATCTTGAAAGAAAATGTATTTCTTTATCCAATCAATTATTAGCCCTTTAAGTAAAACTGATGAGCCTGGCCCGCATAAATTTACTGTGCTAAACTCTACTTTGACGGACGACGCCCGGCGTTTAAAAACCATATCAATTCCTCCTAATTTGTAAAAAACAAAATTTATATAAATATATCAGGTTAGCGGCAAAGTTCTGTCGTATTTTAAAGAAAATATTTGAATCAGTTTTAATAACGTTTATTTACATTTTAATTAATAATATAATGTCCATTATTTGCAACCACTCGTTGCCATCTTTCGGGCAACTTGTCCATCCCCCTAGCGTAGAAGTTCTCATCCTTGGAGACAGCTTCGAAAGAAGTACATTTTTCAGCGATCAGAATAATAGTAATCTGATGGAGCAATGTCAGGTGAATATTAGAATATGATGGGTGACTAAGAACTTCCCATTCAAGCTCATTCAATTTTTGTTGCGTCCCACCACAAACAGAGCATTACCTTCCGTAGATGAAGATTTGGATTTCCAATAATTATGGCGGATGTTCCAGGTTTGCAGTAAACTTTTGTTATTTTAATATTCTCGAAAAGAAGCCACTTTTTATCTCCCGTAATGAGCTTGTCTAAAAACGGCTACACACACGGTGTTTAATAAGGAGAGATGAATAGATTCTCACACGATCCGATAAATTTCTTTCAGTCAAATTGTGCGGAACCCAAATACTTTGCTTCAAGACAATTGCAAGATGTTTGATGTGTTCCTCAGCAGTCGAATGGTAGATGCCTAATTCCTTTGCAATTGCTTTGGAAGTTAGATGTGGGTTGCTCTCCAACATGGACTGTATCACACATGGACATGGAATGTCATTATAGACCTTCGATGGCCGCCCAGATCGGCGATCTTCTTTGAGACTAAAATCTCCTAAATGAAATTTGGCAAACCATTTTTGGCATGTCCGAACATTGACAACCTCACTTCCCAACGTGTCATATAAGTTTTTAAAAGCAACCGATGTGTTGCTTCCTTTCTGGAACTCATACAAAATGCAGTGTCTTAAATGCACTTTATCCACTGCCATGTTATTCACTTTGTACTGCGCAAAGGGATATTGAAAGTAGTCTTTTAGTAGTCATAGTACCAATTATAATTTAGGATGATGTTTTGCAGGTTTATTAAACTTTTCTGACTTTCGAAGGATGCCGTTCAAGTACAATAAATACATTATTAAAGATAGCAGCTATCTTGCGATTTTTAAGTGAAGGTAGTTATCAACAAAGTGTTGGCCAGGAGTACTTGGTTGGTATGTCTCAATCAACCGTTTCAAATATTCTGCGCGAAGTAACTGGAGCCATAGAGGGAACATTATGTCAAAAATAGATATCATTTCGGCAAAACCAGACTCAAAGATAAAGTTATAGTCGGTATTTTTATAAAAGTATGGTTTTCCTTCTGTTATTGGATGTATAGATGGGACCCATATAAAAATAATTCGGCCTACTGAAAATCAGCACCTGTTGTACAACCGTTTATGTACTACAAAGTTTATAAATAGCAAAAATGTTGTAATATTATTGATTTGAATTCGGTAGGCTTGTGATCACCATATGCGCATAATGTGTGTAGATCCCCGATTTGGAGGAGCATCTCACGATTCAATTGTTTGGGGGCTCAGTCATTACAGGTCCTACTTAGAACAACGAAATAATTCCCAAACCGAATCGAACTTTGGGCTTCTTGGTATGTTGTCCTATTTTGTTCATTTAAATGTGTATGTTATTATAATTCAAATAGGTGATTCCGGATATCCACTTGAAATGTGGTTAATTACGCCCTTTAGATCAGCAGAGGGAAGTCGTGAAGCTACTTTTAATTTGCATACATAGCAGAGCCAGAAATATTATTGAGAGGTGCATAGGGCTTTTAAAGCAACGATTCCGTTGCCTTCTCCAAGCTAGAGAGCTGCACTACAGTCCTCCAACGGCCACCAAAATTATAAATGCATGTTCTGTTTTGCACAATATTTGCTTGCACTTCAAAGTCCCATTCGAAGATTTCGATGAAGGATTCACTGATAACTTTATACATATTTCCCAAGATGCGGATACCGACACTCCAGTAAACGAGCGTGCAAGACAATTGAGAAACAGTATATTGAATTCAATATGTTAATTTTAATAAAATTTTGAAAAACATAAATATTTTCTCTTCTTAATTCTAAACGAAAATAATGAAATATATATTTGTCAGCTTAATTAATAACAGACACTTTGCTCTATTTTTAACTTCATCTTTTCTATTTCGAGAAGTTCTTTTTTTAGCCTCTCCTTCGTATTGTCACGAATTTTATTTTGCTCCAATTCCTTCTGTTTCAGCTTATTTTTTTCCTGCATTAGATTTAGTTGCTTTTCTTTTAATAAATTACTTTTCACTAGCTCTAGCTATTCTTCTTAACAGTTTTTGGTTCTCTTTATTGCACTCGTTAATACTTTTAATTTCTTTTACCACAGATGTAAAGAATTCTTCTTGGTTTCCTATTTGTTTTTTTAAAAGATCTGCCCGTTCGCTCCGTGCACTAGTAGCTCTTCTACGAGGTCGAGGAGTTCCTGAAGAAAACGCATTTTGTTCTGGGGATGGCGAATCAGCGAAAATCGGAGTGTTTACTCTCTCCGGTTGAGTTAAATCTCCTTCACCTTGTGCTGTTGTATTAGGAATACCTTCAACAGCTTCCCGAATGTTTAGAAATTCGATGACGTTTTCCTCCAAAGGCGAGAAACTTATTCTTTTATGTGGACCTCCACCAGTTCCATTGATGTTATTCTTTAGAGTACGTAACTTCTTTTTTATATTAAATTTAAAATTTGCCCACACTTTCTTCCATTCTGCAGGGCTTCTAGTAGGTGGGCCATTAGTATTTAGTTCTGACGATACCTCTTGCCATAAACTTCTTGATGAGTCCCTAGCCTCTGCTGAAGTTTTGTAGCCTTTTGTTACATCGGGATGTGGCCCCTAAATGAAAATAAAATTTCATACTGCCTATGTGTCGTAGTTTTCGCCCTATAGCAAATATTAATTCAATTATATTGAAAACCACAATAAAATTATTCTTCTTTCCCAAACATACATTTTAATTTCAATTCGCCAAGCAATCTGTCAACAAAATGTCGTCGAAAGGAAATACGAGAGAAACAACACGAATTTCGTTCGAATTCGTGTTGCCAACTTCCAAAAATCGAATTCGAATTAAGGGGAATTCAGTTTCGTATTCTGAAATTCCAAATGTCGAAATTCGGACAGATAAAATGCGAATTTGTATTCAAAAATAAGCATCCTGGAGTAGTAAAATACGAAAGAACTTTCTCACCAACCCAATATTTTATGTAAATATGATTATTTGGCAATGACAATGTAAACGATGTAAGGTGACTTTACATTTGCTTGAGTGCTTCGAGAACTATCGCACACTTCAAGAATATTAGTTGGAGACAATTATTATTGTAGGGACGCCTCGGCAAGTGTACGTAGGTTTGAAGCGTCATAACATGAAAAATGACATGTTTAATGAAACAAAACAAGGTTAATTACTTCGATTATTTATTAATCAACAACTTAAACATAGAAACAATATTCATTAATTTCACATTTTTTCGAAAAACTAGTAAAATAAACATAGTCAATATGCGCACAGTTACCCTACTATATGGGTAACTGTGCGCAGTAGTGCGGATAAGTTTCTTGCTGCTCATCCGTGACGACACTTCTGTCTGTGACCTTTCTTTGACAATGCATGCGCACACTTACTTGACAAGCGTATGCACATACTTGCCCCAAACCATCAAAATGAGATTCAATTAAAATTGCTCACGATTGCATCATCACAACAATTCAAAGACCACCACTAGTCACACTAGACATAACGCAGTTTTTAAGCTAAAAACAAATCTTATCTGTGAAAATAAAGTGGCGTGCCGGCGACCAGTGACATACGTGCGCTTTGCACGACGTTGCGTGTGGGGACTGAACGGATGGTTCTTAATTATAAACCATTTTTGAGATACTTAGCATGCGTAATATAATCACCATCAAATGGATAAATTTTTGTCAAAGTACACTGCTAGAAATTCCTTCCCTTCTTTATGTTTTTATTAGCCAGCATGATCAGCTGGTCGGCGGCCATGTTCTTGGTAGTGTCAACCGATATCTGCGTAGTTGGGAATCCTGGACGCCTTTAAGTAGAGACATTAACTGCATAAACTGTGGCCGGGCTTTTTATTAAATGTCTTTATTTATGGTACATATGACTAAATTAAAAAAAATTATTTGCATAATTGATGTAGAAATGGAGTAAAAATCCGTTAAATTGGACACGGTTAGTCGGTGTGAAAATATGTTTATGTATCTAGGGTTAAGAGGATGATAAGTAGAGCTTTAATTTGCTCAAAAAGTTCCAGTTTGTCAGAGGCACAGCCTGGGGATACCATTCTACCCGTGGCCGTAGCTAATAACATTTAGAAAAGAGCTCATGTGCTTTCCTATTCTGGGTGCGAAAGGACCCGTAATTCGTTTTACGATGTCATATAGGTGGCCCGGCCACGGAAGGCGAGTTCAATAAATATAAAACCTGGTCAGCTGGACACGATTCGTGGCAGGGCGCTTAGCCAGTAGTTGCCGTCTAATTCGTAGCCATTATTGCGTTAGCACCTCATTGAACTTTGGTAACGATTCATAAAATCGTAAAACTGATTTAATGCAACCATTAAATTTTCGCAATCAACGCCACAGGCGACGACGATATAACTTTTTCCGTGGCTACGTCGCCGCTGCTACATTAATTAAATTTCTAGCCGGAGGATTTTTATGGCGTGAACTAACAACGGCATGCAATTTCGCTGGACTTCATAAAAAAGGAATTTCACTCGCGGTCAGAAGATGTCAAGTGCAACAATGCCGCCCACTCCTAAAAGTCCTGCGAAAATTGATGCAACCCAATTTGGGTACTTTGACTGCATCCCAGCAAATGAGTGATGGGTGGCTGCTGCTTCACACTTTATTTATGTGTATTCGCTGTACCCCAGAAGGGTTCGAAAACGAGAACATTCAAGTGGAAAAGGGGTTTGATGACATTTTAATTGCGGCAACTGTGAAACCACTCGTTAGCGGCTAGTTAATTAGTGGGTGCGGATGTCTGCATTAAGCAAGGTGGCACGACATAACATTTTCATTTTTTAATCCATTTCGCACTTTGCACACTTTAATTTGCTCAGCCACCACAGGATCATATTTATTCAAACTGCGGTATTTGTTAATAAAATATCTCCCAATTAAGGGTACCAGATCGGGCATCCCCTGTGCTCGAATTGGGATTGTGTTAATCTGAAAAACATATACATTACGTGCTCTGCACAGAGTTCTAACAAAGGAACCGATACGAAAAAAGCGCCTGCCTATGCCAGCATTTATCAAAAGCATTCATATTCGGGGGAATTGCTAAATAAAATCTGAATTTGCTTTGGAAGCACCTCTCTCCGAGGGCGAGCTGCAAAAAATCTGCATCTGCCCGGAAAATCAATGGAATCCTTTTCAAGCGCACAAAACGATTTTTACAGGCAAATGGAATTATTCAGTGGCGCCACAATCAATTTCCATTTGTACGAAACACATGCGGGCGCTGCACCCTTTAGTGGAGGCCTCTCCTAATTTAGAACATTTCAGAGGTCCCATGAATTTCTCATACGGCATTAAATATTGTTGTATGTATAAAGTCCTTTAGTTTTGTCTTCGATATCATACGTGTAGTACAGGAGATTTAGTCATCGGCAATAGGTAAACCTCAGAATAAATCATGTAATGATTTTTGTCATAAGTGCTCTTTAGGGCTTTAGAACTATTACAGCCCTCCTCCATTCCCCAAACCGGTCGTTAATTTGATTAGGTCTCACACAATTAGGGCTTCATTCTGGTTGTTGCCTTACTTTCTGTAACGTGATTGCTCATGACTGAACTGCCTTCTTGATTCTTATAAGACAATTTCTTCGTAATTCAGCTATACTGAAAAAAAAATATGTTTAGTTGATTCAACAATGAGGGGTTGTTAGTTCATCCGATACGAATTTTCTGTTTCAATCAACTAGATTCTAATTCATCAAACTATTATATTTTAATGTCAATTTAACTAGAGAATAGTTGAAATAAAGAGAATGCATGTCACTTTTACTGGAATACATATTTTTAAACAGATATTATTTAAGTTTAACTTTTAGTCCCCATTAAACTAATAAGGTATTCTTCAGTATTTAGTATGGTCAATGCTTTTTTTAATAAGTATAGAAGAATCTTGGTAAATGCATTATTATATATATCTTCTATTTTATTTATTGTTTTATTTTATAATTGATATTTATTTATTATTTTATTTTATAACTGATATTTATTTATTATTTTATTTTATATCTTGGATTTATTTATTATTTTATTTTATATCAAAATATTAATTTGTAAAACCTTTTCTTTAAAATCAGTTTTATTATATCAAACTTTTTCATCGACTGAAACATTTTTCATAGCTACATATATTGATTTAACAAAAATTTAAAAATTTTAATTTTTGATCGCCTACTTTTTAAAATAAAAATTTTTTTTAAATAATTTATTCCTGCACCACAATAAGCATGTGTAGTCGTTGCTATTACACCGAAAATATATTCCGTATGAAACCAAGATTTTTTTCTTATTAATTTTACATTTTAACAGTTCTCGTCCAAAATATGGAAAATATAAAAATAATACGTATCGAAATCAATCCCATATTTTCTTATGATTTTCAGATAAAACATATAAAACTATCAATTTCATAAGCAAAAGGAATTTATTGTCTTATCAGTAGAAATTAACAATTATTTTCGTATTATTTTGATACGTTTTCAGTATAAAAAATATATGCCAACAAGCGTATCAATTTCAGAAGTCAATACGGAAAATGTAGTATTTTTACGAAATATTATTAATTTTATACGATATAATATCATTTCTTGTCAAACTTATTACATAATTTCATACGAAACATATCAATTTCATATATTTAAGCGTAAGCCTAATAGTTTTCGTATCATCTTAAGTAGTATTCGTCTATGAACTGTGAAACCTGATTATTCAAGTGAACGCCAATTGTGAAGTAAGTAACATGTAAATATGTACCTTTGTATTTTTATTTTTACTTTAAATATTAAAAAAAATTAACAAAATAAGAACTGCATTTTTAATATGTTTATGTATTTATGTATTATTTTAAAGAAGCTCTTACGTAAATCGTATGATTTCGGTATGGCGTCTTATAAATATAATATAAATTTAATAAGATTTATATGATTTTGCTATACCCCCAAGAATCGTTTTCATATTGTGGTGGTGCTTTTGCTATAACAAGTATACATTTTTTAACTAGCAAGCTTTTCGATAATAATTTAAAAGATTTGAAAAGTTGGCGTTGCTAAAAAAAATAAAAAGTTTTAGTCTGCTATCAATAATAAAAGAAAAGATGAAATTGATTGTATAATATAGAGCAATAAAATAATAGCAGTTTAAAATTTTGGAAAATAAGTCGATGTAAATCCGCGGGCAATAAAAGCAGTTTTCAAATAAATATTAAAAAAGGTTACATTCGTGTTGATATAACTACATTACTCAAAAAAACATAAGGGAGCAAACATTTTTTTCAAATTTTTTTTTCCAATTTTTGAAGAGCTTTATCTTAGTGAAAAATTGTCGTATCGAGATGAAACAAAAAGTATTTTGAGGCTTCATGTCTCTAGTTTTAAGATCTTTTGGCCAAACATTTATTTGAGCTGTGGTGGAAGCATATAAGTAGGCGTGATATATTTTTAAAAAAAAAGTAGGCCTTGCCAAAAATAAAAAATCACTATTCATTGTTATTTCAAAATAGAATAAACTGGACTTTACAATTGATTGACGATAAAAAAGTTTTAATTTATAAATCAGATTTGTGATCTACCATGGTAATATATTTCCCAAAAGGTAACATACAAGAAAATCAAAATCATCCTAAAGAAGTTATACAAGTAGGTCAGTAATAAATTCTCCTACAGAACTATGGTTTTCGCGCAATAATAAGAAATAGAGCAAGGAAAACATGTTTCAAAAGAATCCTTTTTCATAAAAAGTCAGATACCTCAGCGAACAATTGACGTAGAGAGAATTTAAAA
This sequence comes from Dysmachus trigonus, assembly GCA_949715965.1. Taxonomy (NCBI): domain Eukaryota; kingdom Metazoa; phylum Arthropoda; class Insecta; order Diptera; family Asilidae; genus Dysmachus; species Dysmachus trigonus. The sequence continues at coordinate 76,670,060 of OX454319.1, forward strand.
AAAAAACCAAATTAAAGCTCAATAAACAAGCTAAATGACCTTCCAGCTTAAGTTTACCTGAAAAAATTTTTCCAAGAAGTGGGCAAAAAAAAATATTAAAACATTTTTTCTTACGCTATTTCTTATGATTGTGCGAAAACCGTAGCTCAAAAAAAACGATTGGCCAAAAGATCTTAAAACTATAGAGACTAAAAATTAGTTTTTGTTTGTTGTTAGATTTAAAACTAGTTTTTGTTCCATTTCGGTTTTCACTAGAACTCTTCAAAAATTGGAAAAAAATTTGAAAATATTGTTTGCTCCCTTAATATTTTGGAGTAGTGTATAAAGCAAGGCTGCAAAATTAAATTAAACGTGCAATAGTTTCAGTGCACATAAACTAAACAAGTATCAAACGGAGGGTTTCTGTGCACATAAACTTATCAAACGTAAACCAGTGTATGTTTCAGTGCACATGAACTAAACAAAAATGTACCTACGTTTCTGTGCACATAAACTAAACAAGTATCAAACGGAGGGTTTCTGTGCACATAAACTTATCAATTTCGTTTATTTGCTTTTTGGGTATGTGTGCACACGCCAAGGAATAGTTTCGTTTCGTTTCGAATTTCTTTGCAGGGAGTTTATTAAACGAAACAAAGCGAATTTCCTAACAACGAGGTTTATGTACAGAAACTGAATAGTTTCGTTTCGAATTTCTTTGCAAGGAGTTTATTAAACGAAACAAAGCGAATTTCGTAATAACGAGGGTGGCATGCGTGATTGCAAATGTGACCGCAAAAGCAACCGCGCCTCGATCAGCACACGTCCCAAAATCAAAGACAGGGAGTAGAGCCGGGAGTCCCGAGGAGGGTTACCAACTCGTGGAATATTTTCCCCCCAAAATCAACTTTAAAAACCCCTAAAATCTCCTAAAACTGTTTGTAAAGCTGTAATAATGGAAAAAATGTATTTTAAAACTATTAAGTACTCAGAATAGGTTTTATTGATTATTAAATATCAAAATAGTTTTATTACAGATTATTTAACATAATATTTAATCACAAGCCATTTAATAATTCAAGTATTGCTTCCGCATCTTCTACAGTCTGTGAATTTTTGAAGTCGTACATTCGTACATTAAATAAATCCAACATTTTTTTTGATGGATTAAATTTTATGCATGATGAATAATTTCGCTGTAAAGAAAAGCGAACCATCAGGATACTTTGCAACATTTCAAATGATAATTTGTTTCGTAATTTATTTTTGACAATATTGTAAATTGAAAAGGCATGTTCTACACTTGCATTGGAAATTGGGATTGTTAATAATGCAATTCCAAATTTTGCTATATTTTCAAAATACCTACATCCCGCTGCATCACAGTCATCATAAATTTCTGCATAAAATTCTGTTGAATTGGAAACATTGGACCACTTTTTATTACTCAGAAGATGCCACTCTGACTCAACATCATTTTTGTCACCATAAATATGAGTTCGCTGGGTGTGATTTAATATTTCTTTAAGGTCAGGTTTGTTTTGAGATGTCGCGATCTTTGGATGCAAATTAGAAATTATCTTCAATGTTATCAAATTGTCCGGGAGTCGTTGTTGAATTTGCTCTGCTAGATGACATAAAAAGTTTTTGCATCTTTCTCTGACGTCTAATAAATCCCTTTCTTCAAGTTCTTGTGATATATTCTGAAAGTCATATACAAAATAAATTGCTGATGTATGCATTAGATGATCCTGGAAATTGAATTGCACCAATTCACAATCTAGTACTTTGTCTAACTGTGCAGGTACAACAAGTCTCCTTAGCAAATTTTTATATAATAAAAATAAATATTCAAACAATTTTGTGGGTTCGGCGTTGTCACTTTAAAAATGTAAAAACTGAATCACATTTTTCAGCTCATTTTTTAGAAAAATCAAAAAAGTTTTGAATGGCAGCCTTTTCATAATATCATACAGCTGTTCTGCCATATAACATTTATCATCTGTTTTGGCAATTGAAAAGAGTAATTTGAGTTCATCCCATTGATCTAATATTGTGATGATTGCTTCGTAGCGGGCGAGCCAACGGGTTCCACTGAGACCTTGAATTTTTTTTGGATTCTGATGATTATTCATAGCTCCAAATAAATTTCTATATTCTTCTAAACGTTTAGGACTGTATGTGAACCAATTATGGGTTTCTCGAACCAGGAATTCCAATTGTCTTGGTAATAATTCAGCTGCTTTTTCAGCACACAAATGCAATGAGTGGCTGACACATTTGACTATTATTAAATCAGGTAAATCTTTTTTTAACAATGAAGTTACTGAGTGATATTTACCGATCATGACGTTTGCTCCATCAACACCAACACCAATCATATTTTCCAGCTTGATCCCATCCTTCTTGAGTTGATCTGTTATAACTTGATAGACACTTTTTGCATCACAATCTATTAATTTGATTACTCTATAAAAAGTTGTGACGATTTTTTTAGTTTTACATGAAAAAAATCGCACCATGATGCACAAAGCTTTCTGTGTCGAAAGATCAGTACTTTCATCAATAATTAATGAATAGGGGAAATTCCCGATTTCTTCGATTAAATCTTGAAGCATAGACGGACCAAGAACATTTTTTATTAACATAGAGCATTTAGTTCGGTGAAGTTTTAGATTTTTAAGGGCATCTGATGAAGAATCCAACTGTGGTAATATTTCGAACAAATGATCTACTGTCTGAATAGCACTATGCTCAGCAATGTATGCAGCAATTTTTAATTCTGCTACTTTTGAACTGTCTGACAAGACTGGTTTAAATGTCACACTTAAAGATTTGCATGATTTCGTCAATTTTTCTAAATCCACCGCTTTTTTATGTTTTTCAGTTCTTGAGTGGCCAATTAAATCTTTCTTGTGAGCTTTCAAGGTTGTCCTACAATATTTACAGATAACCAAGGTGTCATCCGTATTATCAGGTGCAAGCCAATCTGAAATTAAAACATTTATTGTAAAAAAAAAACTAGTAATTAGTTTATAAATATCGTGACAGGACAAATTTTTAAAACTCGTCGGTACAGATTGATGTGAGATAGGTTATGAGGTTTTATTGTAAATCACGTATTTACCTCTAATAGAAAAATTATGCTTTTTTATTATAGAAGTAAATAGAAACTTTTCACAAATGGCTAACAGTTGAACACAGTTTATAAAAAAAATTAAAATAATTAAAAATAAACCTACTCCAAAAAGCTGGCAGTTACCTTTGCGCAAATGCAAACCGCGCCAACATTTAAAATAAACCGTCAACAGTACGCAACAAATATTATTCAATTCTATTCATAAATTTATAATCAAAAGACAAAATACCGAAGAAAAATAGCTATGTTACCTTTTAAATCTGGATCTGTTTCCCAAACTTTATTGTATTTTTGATGATATTTTTTTTGTTGACTATTATCTTTTGGCATTATTAATCAGTTTCGTAATGTTTTATATTTGAAGAGTGTTAAATTTTTTTTAAAAATCATTCCTCACGAAAATCAAGCCAAGCCATTTGCTCGTCATTCCATATCACATCTTCATCAGTAATTATTTATTCATTATCCTCATCCTGATCTTAAATATTCTAATAAAAATGAACAAATAAATACATACCTAGTTTTTGTAAGAATCCGTAATATTTAATACCATTAATCAAGAAATATTTTCATAGGTCCAAATACTTTGTTTTAATTGGCTTTGGAATTAGTCCACTGTCACTCCACTTTCTCTGGCATTGTAAATGTAACTGCAGAAGCCGGATCACTAGGAAGTTGGCTGCATTTCGGAATTGACAAATGTGAAAAAACTTAGATAAAGAAACAAACTAGAAGATCATACATTTTTAAAATGGATTTTTTACTCCAAAATAAAATTAAAATGAATTCTACCTATTTAAGTTATAATTTGAAATATTTTGGAGCATTCTTAAAATACCCCTAAAATTACCCCTAAACATTTCAAGCCCCTAAAAAAACCCCATTCAACATTTCGTCCCCCTAAATTTAGGGGGAAAACCCCCAAGTTGGTATCCCTGGCCGGGACGAAGAATGAGGCCAGCTCTGAGCTGTATATAGTACCGGCCTTTGGAGGATTGGGAGGAGTGGGGGGAGGGGAAGGGGAAGGTGGTGAGGGGAATGGGAAGGGTGTGAGGGGTAGGGGAAGGGGGAAGGGGAAGGGGAAGGAGGGAAGGGGAAGGGGAAGGGAGAGGGGGGGGGAGGGGGTGCAGGGGGAGGGGGAAGGGGACAAGCTCGTGCGGCGCCCGAGGGCGCCGGTCGATTTAGGGCGCCAAATGAATTAGGAACATATTAAAATTTCTCAGAAGAATAAGTTTGTAGAACTGCAAAATTGAGTAAAAACCGCAACGAAACTATTGCACGTTTAATTTAATTTTCCAGCCCTGGTTTCTGTGCATATAAACCTCGTTATTAGGAAATTCGCTTTGTTTCGTTTAATAAACTCCCTGCAAAGAAATTCGAAACGAAACGAAACTATTCCTTAGCGTGTGCACACATACCCAAAAAGCAAATAAACGAAATTGATAAGTTTATGTGCACATAAACCCTCCGTTTGATACTTGTTTAGTTTATGTGCACAGAAACGTAGGTACATTTTTGTTTAGTTCATGTGCACTGAAACATACACTGGTTTACGTTTGATAAGTTTATGTGCACAGAAACCCTCCGTTTGATACTTGTTTAGTTTATGTGCACAGAAACGTAGGTACATTTTTGTTTAGTTCATGTGCACTGAAACATACACTGGTTTTCGTTTGATAAGTTTATGTGCACAGAAACCCTCCGTTTGATACTTGTTTAGTTTATGTGCACAGAAACGTAGGTACATTTTTGTTCTTTCAGTTTCGTTTATTTACTTTTTGCAGCCCTGGTATAAAGCGCACAGAATAAAGTAAAGAGGAAAAGGCGGTTCGCCGAATAGAGGTTTAAAGCAAAATATTCTTCTCAGAAGATTATATTAATTTTCGTCGTAATTGAATGGCCGCTTAAACCTTTTCGAAAGAGTAAGGTACCCTCCAAATCTCAGTGAACATCGAGGACACCACAAAAAGCTGAAGCAGCAAATTTTGGCAGGGGGAGGAATTCTGTAGTAGTTCCCCAAAATGTAAGTGCATTCCTGTGCGACTTTTAAAAGCATTCTGCGATGGGGTATTGCCCACTGGCCTCTAGCTTTATCCCACCGCCAATTCGTCCTTGTAACCTCAATCACTTAACCCTAAACTTGGCAGTTTGAGTGCAAGGTATTTTCGCTGACGCTGCACATGCAGGAACAGATGGAATTACATGAGGGTGCAGATCTACATCCCCTGGGTGAGTCTGATCTTTGGTGATTAAATTCATTGAAGGCTTGCATATATGACCGTAGATGGATATGAATCTAAGTAGGTGTTGCTACCCCCACTCCATCCATTCCCCATGCCCAGAGGGCGGAGATTGTAAAACTCGAGCCGTGTTACACTTTCGCCAGCGGCGGGGCGGGCGGTGGTAATTCACCAGGGCGGGCAGAACATGAAAGATGTATGTATCTTTGGAGTGGCGGCGTGCATTAATGGCGAACTGATAACAAGCAAATCAAATTAGTGTCGCGTTTCCAATTAAATTTAGTGCTTCCGCACTCCCCGACCTCTTTCCGCTAGAGACCCATCCAACGCCCATTGGAGCACCTCTCCAATACCTGTAAACTGACTCGCGGTTATGTGGGGTGACGTGCCTCTTATTGCCTGAAAATGTGGTCCTAGTTTTGCTCTTCTACTAAATCTTTGATGAAGGTAAAGCCAGAGCTGGGCTGGGTTTTCTTGTTTCATGCTCCCCAACAAAAGAACCTGAGCCTCCAAGACGCGAGGAAGCCGTAATGCATTAGTTTCTTTAGGAGCACTATAGCGTGACGTGGCCCAATTGCACCCCTTCTTCGGCTTTTCCAATTGAAAATTCAATTTGCATGCCGAAGTGGAGTGCGCATCGTCTCATGGGGCTGAGGGTGGATATTATGCGGGACTGTACTGTGACTTCTTTTGCATTGAAATTAGTCTGTTCTATGCATGCCAGTCATTGTGATGCTTCGGCGGTATTTAATTTTTAATATTCGATTCAGGACATGTGTTGCGTCCCGGTGCGGTAGGTATTGCACGGCCTACTTCCCCATAACACATTGCCCAAACGATGAGATATTGTTTCTGAAATTAGTTCTGTGATGCATGTAATTGATTATATGGCCGGGTCGCATCCCTGAGGGAGGATTGCAAAGCAACACACTGCAAGGGAGTTTGGAAGAAGATTAATTCGGCATGTATGGTCAGTAGGTTTTGAAGCACATATAAGTCAAAATGAGTACAAATGAATGTACGGAACTATTAAAGGAAGATTTATGGAGTAGTCAATTTCAAAAATTATTAGCAATAAGAATTGAGGAGACCTGGCATATATTGCGAGACTTTACAGAACCCATCTTAATTTAAAGTGCAATAAGCATAGGGCTGCCATCACCTAAACCGCCGAAGCCGGACAAAAAATTTAAAAACCCCGGACTTTTGGGTGACATTTGAGTTTTTTCCCGGACACACCTAGACAAATTTTTCATCGTTTAAAATAGAAACATCGTATATATTTTCATTTTTTTATTCATTTATACAACTTGTTTGCAGCGTAACAAATAAAATAACACTCTTCTCTTTCTGAGGTTATCTGGTAACAAAAATAATTAGGACATCAAATTAAAAACAAATTATAATTTTTGGTTCTATCAATAATCATTTAAACTACATTCTACATTGTATCAACAAATTATAATATCTTCTTTGGTTAGGTACCCAAAAACGTAAACTATTTATTAAATGTAAATTAAAAGTAACAAGTTTCAGTTTTAACGAGATCAAGTTCTTTTTACTTATTTTGGTATTTTTCAGACTTTCCAATTTTCGCTAAAATGTCTTTCTTTTCCAACAGGAACTTGTAAAAGTCAGAGCAACTCAGGTCCTTAAAATTATACTTTATTTTGATCAGAGAAGAAACCGTGTGTATGTTTAGTGAATTTCTCTCCTTCGTCCACTGCTGCGAGACTAGCGAAAAAACTCTCTCCACGTTCGCATTGTGAGCTGGTATACAAAAATAATATTGTGCAATTTTGAGCAGTTCAGAATATAAATGCGCATTAGGTGTTTTAAAAAAATTCACCCACAGTTGGTTTGCGCTTAACAGCTTATCTCCGTCACTAAGGCTCAAGCTAAAAGCTTTTAAATTTGCCCATTCGTCAATCAATTTCGTGTCATCGATTTCTATATTAATATCCTTGAGGAAAACAACTGTTTTTTCGACATCAGACCATGGCGTGCTTTCAGTCATGTTTGGCAAAATCATCCAGTCGAATTTGTCAAAGTCCTTCATTGGTATTCCCCACTTTTCTAAATAGGATTTCATTTCTCTGTAAAAATTTATACAATTTTTTTTGAACTCGATTTTCGTGTTTTCATCTTGTTTGTTCAGAATACTTTGAACCTTAATGGGTACAAAGTTTTCTTTTATTCTGTCTTCTAACGTTTTATTCAAAGACGTCAATATGTTTTTAGTTTCGATAACTGAGTTATCACTTTTTTCCAACTGTTCGATCTTTCCGTGGAAAACGTGCATCACTGAATGAATTAGAAACAAGTATGCTTCTGATAGTGGATCTTCGAAAAACTTTTTAATCAAAACGGGTGGTCTATCTAAGCTTTCAAAATAACTTTTTAATGCCTCATACATTCTCAAAAACCGCTCGATTGCAGGAAAAAGGCTTAGCCATCGTGTTTTTGAGTGGAATAAAAGTTGTTTGTATTCCGATTCAGTGGCTGCACAGAATTCCTTTAGAGTTTCTGTGCGAACTGTATACACTGAGAAAAAGTTGTATATTTTCAATATCATCATCTCTACATCAACAGGAAGTAGATCGCATCCATGGTGCACAGCGTTGTGAAGTATATGTGCAGAACATCCTATTCCAACAATGTTTGGATTAAGTTTTCTTTGCAGCTTGTAGAAGACGTTCTTTGTCCCTAATCTACTGCATCCGCCGAAGTTTGTGTTGCAGTTATCGCCAGAAAATGCTATACACTTCGATAGAAGATCATGCTCCCGAAGTTGATTCATAATGATCTCAACAATTGTATCAGATGTCTCATTTTCAGTAGATTCGATTTCAAGGAGCTTCGATGTGATACCATTTTTTTGTTTATCAAAATACTGAATGATGATGGGGAATAATTTTGTGCTGCCCTGATTACTAGCGTCGGTAGATACACTTATGAATGCAACATTTATTAGATCACTTTTGAGTTCGGCAATTGATAGAGGGTTTAACACGTTGTTTACAATAGCTGTAGCTTTCGTGCGATTACATGTCATGTTTTTTGCCGTATTTGACTCCGAAAACATTACTTGGTTAAGGGAATTACTACAATCCAAAGAATTGAATGACATGTGGTGATTAACTGTGTGATAAGCCATCGCACCTTTGGCTGCTCGAATTAGATGGTCTTCTGAACTTGGTCGAGTTTTTTCGAAGAATGTGGTGATGTTTGAACCACTAGTTTGGCCTTTCGAATTAGCTCTGTGTTTTTGTGTGTTTAAGTGCTCTTTAATGTCGGAAACACCTTTATTTGCAATAGAAATATATGTAGAACAAATTGTGCACAGTACTTCCCAGTCATATTTTCCTCTTTTTAGCATAGGATATTTGCTTTGCAATTCGCTGTTAAACGTGCATTTACGCTTAGGCATTTTGATCCGGAAAAAAATATATACGGAGGGAATACATATCATGTGTAAAATTACCAGGAAATTATATGAAACGGAGGACGAACGGAATTTCTGAGTAAAATTTAAATTTATACTTCTAAAAAAATTTCAGCAAAAAAATTTTATACGTATCTATGAATAAGTAAACAATACTAGGTGTGGCTATTAAATAACGATACTTACACTGCTACAGAAGAAGTAGCCACGCTCCAAACGACAGAGACCGACAACAACTGTTTAGCGTGAAACCTACTCTTTTGAATGCAGTGCTTCTCGATCCTGTAAACAAATCCGTATAGCCGAAGCTTTCGTCTGCAGTGCAGAGCTAATTTTTTGTTTACTCAAAATACTCAAAAAAGTCACAAATATGATTTAAACTTACGCAAATTGCTGCTGCAATATCGAAGTGGCGTCAACATGAGATACACCCACTGACATATAAGAACTGGACTGCTGATCCCGTACAAAAACTCACATCGAAAGTAAGACCAAATTTTGACCGAATTCTAACTATATCGCTCTTGCTTTTTAAGCAAATTTTTGTGAATTTTTTTTGGAAGTATGGCTACATTATTTTATTTTTAAATTAAATAGGCTTTTTAAGTATAATTCAAAGAATAATTATATGAATTTTCAAGTAAAGATATTAAGAATTGTGGCAACGGTAGCCATTTTCCGCAGACACGTCCAAAAAAAAAAATGAATTTGCGGTGGACATCAGAACTCGTCACTGGATCATCTGAAACAAAAAATTCAAAAAGATTATGTTAGTTGATGAGTTTCTCGAGGGAGTGACGTGGCATCACTTAGAAGTCAAAAAAACCAAATTTTTTGTAAAAAAAGTGCGAAAATCAACATATTTATTATTGTTTATAAAAAAATATGCATAAAAAAAAAAATTATCTCCCCCCCCCCCCAAGTCCCGCAGGCAGACAATTTTACAAAAAAAATGTCCAATAGCCAAATGAAGGTTACACATCACTTTTACCCACGACAGCCTTTACAAGTTGTCCGCCAACTCATCATTTTCCGTTGCAATCAGCTGTTAGAATAGTTTTACGATGTCGAACAGATGGCTACTTCATTTTGTGATACAACTTTTAGTTTTGGTTGTTATATAAGAGAAATATGAAGGTTAGACAAAGGCATTATATAACTATCTCTGTTATTCATAAGTCCCCAGCTGATTGCCGCGAGGAACATTTTTATGAAAAAACTTAAAATTGAGCGTGATATGAAAGAAATCGGTTTGTGAAAGTTCAATAGCGCCGGAGTTAACTTGTATGCATGAATTTTTAACTGAGATTTGGTTAAATTTATTGCTTATCTTTCAATCAGTCGCGATTCCCCTGACATAAAAAGTGTCCGGGTTTCACCCGGACACTTTTTGAGTTCCCCTTCCGGACGACCTCCGGACACCATCTAAACTAGGACAAATCCGGGGAAACCCGGACGGATGGCAGGCCTAAATAAGCAAAAAAGTTTTACAAATGTTTTTTTAAAGAAGAATAAAATAAAAGTGTTTGAGATTTTGATATTATTATTATTAATTTTTTTTTTATTATTATTATTATTATTATTATTATTTATTGTAAGTTTGATATATAAATGTATACAATACAATTTATTGACTTAGTGCTAGAATTAACAATTCATTCATCTATAATATTTTTAATTTGGCCTAACCATAAAAGTAAATAGAAGATATTGATACTTAATTTTGGGAGAAAAACTAATTACAATAAACCCAGTGAGAGTGAATTAAAAAAATAAGAAAATAAAACATAGAGTAAAAAACATAGCTTGGGTTTTGCTCGGATTGAGTTTAATTTTCCTTTGTTGAAAATACTCATGCACTCTGTTAAGCCCTAGTTGCAATTTTCGAGCAAATATTAGGACCATTCTCATGTGAAGTGCAGTGTCATCTGCAAAAATTAATGATGTACAATTTTCTATTTGCGGAAAATCTGCCGTGTAGATGTTGTACAGTACCAGACCAAGAACCGAACCTTGGGAACTCCCGCAGTAATTTGGAGTTGATTGGAAGACCCTGTTGCAAGTTGTACCTTGAAGGATCGCTCAAATAGAAAATCTTTAACTAGCTTGGTTAGTTCAATGGGGAAACCAAAGCACATCATTTTATGAATTAAGGCATCATGTCAAACGAAATCGAAAGCAGACTGCACATCAAGGAGAATTAGACCGGTCGATTTTTTAATGGCAAGTTGCGATTTGATATGCCTAGACAAACTTAATAGGGGATGGTATTTGTTGTGTTCTGATCTAAATCCAAACTGTTGATTTGATAATATACTATGATTATCAATAAAATCCATGATTTTCATCTTTATAATTTTCTCCAATATTTTGGCAATATTGCTTAGGAGACTAATAGGTCGGTAACTAGACGGATCTTCTGGCTGTTTACCAGGTAGCAATATTGAAATAACCTTAGCAATCTTCCACCACCGCGGAAAATATTGCAACTTAAGGCATGAATTTATAATAAAAGTAAGGTACACAAGACCTGGTTTGGGAAGTAACTTAAGGCAATCTTACTTACACCATCAAAGCCAAGCGTTTTATTAGATCGTGAGCATTTTATTATGTTTTCGATTGTTTTAGGTCTAACGTACCATGAATTTTCAATACGGGGACATGTCGAATCAAGGACTGACATGGAAGCTGCAACTTGCTGAATTGCCGCAGTGTTGCTGAGGTTGGCAGAAACAGTAAAGTTTTTGGAAAAATGTTGGGATAGTAGCTCCGCTTTTTCGTTACTAGTAAAGTACAACGCACCCTGATGCTTCAGTACAGGACAGGTTTTGCGCTTATTTTTCACTATTTTTGTAACCTTCCAGAGGGCTTTGAGCACTTTTCTAGACCCGCAGAAGAATGCTCCATTTTTTATTCCGGTAATTCATAACCGCGTTTTTTATGAGGTGATTGAGTTTTTTAAAGAGCTCGGTTTTGTACCACGGTAGTCTGTAACGAATCGATAGTCTTTGTATTCTATTTCTTTGCGTTATCATATTCTTTATGTTTTTAGGTAATTTATTTTGCGTTTAATAAATAGGGAACATGGGGGACTGAGGCTTTAATACTTTCGTTTAGGGCATTATAAAAGGAATTTAGCACATTATCAATGTCATCGCTATGGTGAATAGCATTCAGCGAGAGATTGGTCAGTTTTGGTAAATTCTGTTTAAGTACACAAAGATATTTGAGCCAATTAGCATGTTTAAAAAGTGGTCGGAGTGTGCTATGTTCAGTACGCTGAATATGGAGTTCAGTGACGACAGGCAAGTGATCAGACGATAGATCACTTATTGTAATTGGTTGAGAAAACAATTGCGGACAATTTGTTATAAACATATCAAGAAGAGACGGGGTTGCTCTTACCTGACTAGGAATGTATGTGGGATCAGATGGATAAAGCAAAGTGAAGGGATAATTGCAGTTTAATTCATGTAGAATGTTCCCCCAACAGTTTGCCCGACTACAACCCCAAGCTTGATGCCTACAATTAAAGTCTCCACCTATAAGAAAGTGATATTTATTTAATACATAATGACAGATAAAAAATATGGTGCACATGACAGGTCTTAATGAGAAGAATATTTATATATACTGAAAAGTATAAGAAATTTTGACCAACAAATCGTAAGACACCAAACTAAATATGCAAGTTCACAAGCTGTGCAACACATAAATTCTTTTAGGTTCTGAACGTGAACTGGGAAAAGAAAGTGAACTTGATGGTCCGGTAATGTGGAAAGAGGTAGGGTTGAAACCGACTCTGGCTGTACTGTTGATGTTTATAGGGACGCTAAACTCACCGTCGGTATCGCCGCCCATATCAGCAGTAGTAAAAGCGATACTAGTATTTCATGTAATGATGGAGAGGGTTATAGTAAGAAAATTCGGTGGGTGACACCATTTAATAAAATCCAAGTAAACATTTAATTTTCTAGTTAAGAGTAATAAATGTTTACTGACAAAGCACCTAAAATTGCACTGCACTTAAGTAAGCGGAAGTAGTAGGGCAAAGGTATTAAAAATTGATGACTTATATAATCGGACCAATTGCTGCACATGGTAATAGACAAAGCGGAGGAGTCCGGATTTCTGGTATTTTTTGGAAATAGTGTTCAATGGGGAAGCTGTGAAAATGTATTTAAATAAAATTAATATAAATCAAATTTGCAGAACATATAGTCCAGTCAAAGTAGAAAACAAAATTGCCAAAGTCGGAAAACTTATATAGATTTTTAAATTTTTATTCTAAATGAAATATCAAAGCATGATAAACATTTTATTTAAGATTGAAAGTGCGAAAAACTGTTTTCAAAATAAAATATGATTTTTTTTTTGTAAAAGTAATTTATATACAATTTATAGAGCATGCGATTCTCTACAAAAAAGAAAACCTGCATTTTTTTCGTACAAATGATTGTTCGTTGTTAACCCGATTTAACTCATGTTTTTCATAATATGCACTGTTTTCTGTGAGTGTGAAGTTACACAATTTTAAAGCTTTGGGTGTAATATTCACTCAATTTTGTAAATGTGTGATTTTATACCAAATTAGTGTAAATGTGCACATGAATATGTAAAATTACGTCAAACTAACGTAAATCTACGACAAAACTAAGGTCAGAGACGGTACTAAATATTTGTACACCACTGTTTCTCTAAAATGTTCCATGTAGATGTAAGTGTACTAATAGTACAGAGTAAAAATGTGCAGTTATTAGCTAATGGTATTCTTGTTATGTTAACAAACAAAGTTTGTTCTTGTTTCACATTTATAAGGTCATTTGTGATAATAGTGCCAAAGTAATAACAACGCGATAATTAAGAGCTAGATTTTTAATTAATTTTTTGAAATCCTATCAATTAACTCATAGTGCCACGTGGGGAAGTATTGAGTGACGAAGAAAAGGGATTTATTAATGCTCTTCATGCGGTGAAGTATGGTTTGAGAGAGATTTCCCGTAAAATTAAGAGAAGTTTGTGTGTTGTGCAAAATTATTTAAGGTCTCCAGATTCGTAAGGCACTCAAAAACGATCTGGAAGAAAAAGAAAGCTGGACCAAATCGCACAAAGGAGAATTTTATGCGCATCTTCGAATGCGTCTATATCTTTTAACCAGCTTAGAGCTATGGTAGACAATAAAATATCGTGTTCTACCGTTTGGAGAATCATAAAACATACGGATTTCATTCAACATAAAAAAAGAAAGCTAGTGACAAAATTGACTGCCAAACACAAAGCGGCTAGGTTACAATTCGCAAGGAATAACGTTGACACGAATTGGTATCGGGTTCGTAAAAAAAATCAATGTAAAAACTTGAATCAAATATGGACATCCATCATCTTAAGATCGTGTTCTCAGACGAGAAGAAATCGAATCTCGATGGTCCCGACAGCTCTCAGGGATATTATCATGATATTCGGCAAGAGCTTTTAACTTTTACAAAAAGGAATTTTGGTGGCGGTAATGTAAGGACATGGACCGCGTTTTCTGCTGAATGATGTTTAGAAATCCAGATCGTTTCCTCTCGAATGGAGTGCAGACTACATCGAAGTTTTAGAGAAGACTTTAATACCATTTTTAAATGAACAGGATTCACAAAAATGGATATTTCAGCAGGATAACGCGATAGTCCATGTAAACCGTGAAACAAAACGTTGGTTTACCGCTAAAGGGGTTCAAGTTATGGAATGGCCCGTCTGCTCACCTAACTTGAATCCAATAGAAAATCTGTGGGGCATCTTATCGCAAAGGGTTTACTCCAATAACCATCTATTTAATTCAATTCCAGAGCTTATTCGCGCAATAGAAGTGGAATTGTGCAGAATTGAGCCTGGAATTAACACAATTCTCATTGGAAGTATGGAAAAGAGATTAACCCGTTACAGCATAACGTCCGATAAATCGGACGGAAGAAATTTGCATATTATTCATAGAAAAAAATATATATGATAGCTTTGTTTGATTTTGAACGAATATATCGGACGGGTCATAAAGCAGTAACTATATATATTAACTAACTGGATCATTAATATGGCCCTAACAGGCCATTATTTACCATCACAGTCTTAAGTACATTAAAAACTTTATGCTGTAATGGGTTAAATAATGTATTGTTGAAGGGAGCGATTTTAGTTGATGATTTTATGTAATTTAGCGTTTATTATTTATGTTTATGTTAAAAAAAAATTAAATAAAGGAGAAATTATTTTTTTGACCTTATAAATGTGAAACAGGAACAAACTTTGTTTGTTGACATAGCGGGAATACCGTTAGCTAATAACTGTAGATTTTCACTCTGTACTATTAGTAAGTGTTAAATGGAAGATTTAAGGCAAGCATTGTTGTACAAATTTTTAGTACCGTCTCTTATTTAAAAAAAAGTTAAGTGACCTTATAAATATGAAACTGGCCTTATAAGTATGTATAGCCTTCAAACTTTCCCCTAAGATGGTTATCTTTACGGGTCCATTTTACCTCCAAAAAACATGATTACCTGCAGATAAAAAATGAACCCATAAAATTTGAAGTAGAAAACATATTTCAGTTGCAATAAAAGTCTAACTTTTTTACATTTTTACAACTTTTTTGATTTCAACTCTTGGTGCAAAAATTTTATACTTATCGGCTTATTGTGCCGGTTAATATAAATTGCCTACCATCGTATTTGACTATCACGTGTCTGTAGTATTATTATGGGCCGAAAACAGGCCGAGAAACGGAGCCAGAAGAGGACGATAGAGGGGCGAAAAATAGGCGGAGAGGATGTTGGCAAGAAGCTTATATCAATATCGTCGCTTCTTACAATTAATAACTCCGCATTCTATCGATCGATCTGATTATTCTCGGAATCATGTTTACTACTTTGGCCTTCAAATTTAAGATCTTGAAAATATATTCACTCGTGTCGCTCTACATACGTATATTTACTGACCGACTGAACAATAAAGACACAAGCGAGAAGGTTCACCAAACCTTTTCATATTTACTCACAATCGAATCAAATTATTGCATGAAAACGATGCCAACAATGTAAAAATTTTAGCAAATAAGCCAAATAATTTCAAACTTACAGAGGAGTTTTTTTTACGAATTTTAAATTTTTTTTTTGGAAGATAGCATAATATATATATCTATATATATGTATATATAAGCAGGTACTTTGCAGAGTAGTACCTAAAATGCGACTGACCAAATGTGTTCTTAATTGAATTTTTATCAGTGACCCAATAATATTAAAAACAAGTAATTTACTTTAAAATCAATTATTGGACAGAAAAGAATCCGAAAACAATCACGAAATGTAATCAGGGGTAATTAATCGGCCTAATTAGCCGAAATAAACCCAAAAGCAATATCGGCAGCCGGCGCAGACGAATCCGTGATTTCCAGGTAAAGTTAATACCTTTTAAAATAACTGTAGCCACCGCTGAAAACTCATAATCCTGAAGCCTATTCCCTTTCTGATTAACGAGCCTCTCATGCAATTAATGATTGATGACCAGAGCTCCATTTCGTTGGGGGAATGCTGGATTTCCTGCTTGATGTGTATGTGCCTCTCTCTTCCCTAACAAACAGGAAACTGGCGAGTGCGGATAGGACCTGGATTCTACTCAATCAACTCTCCACGGAAAATAAAACAAAAGTGGCTGGCGTCAAACACATCGTCGCGAAAAATTCCAACCATCACTGAATTGCAATTTAAAAAATAACGAAAAAAACCCAAAAGAGTGGGAGCTGAGCTGGAGTAGTTTACCCAATTGAAATCGGCCAAGCCATAATTTTTGAGCTTTTAATTTTCCAAAAAGCGGCTACCCCAAACCCTTAACCCGTCTGCCCAACCATCGCCCCCAGCACCGTGCCGGTAAGTGCAGCTCTCAGTTGTGAACTGTTCGCTCGCCATTAATTCGAAAAATGTGTTTATTCATTGCACGGGACTGTAAACATGAAACTTTTGGTATCTCTCTGTACCGGGCGTGCCCCGGACTCGGGTGAGGGCCCCGGCTGGCGGCCAAGTCAACACTACAAATTTCGTCGGCTGTCAGAAAAATTTTCGCCATTGTGCGTTCGAATAAATTACGACCCTCGAACGCCTCACCGGGCAGAGACTTCGGCTCCGGCATTCCGGCGGCTCCGGATAAACTTGCCCGACATAAATGTAGTGGCACCGACTGTGGTTAATAGTGGGTGGATGAGATTCAGATGCCGGTTGGTACATGAAAACTTCATAAGGGACTGCCACCAGAAGAATCCGCTGGGTCGTCCTTTGCGCCGCATCACACCCATAACGTGAAAAGTAATGAATTGCATTTTTGAACCCTTCCAGCGCTGTTTTACACTCCCTTAATTATAAATTGTAATTAATGCCCGTGTCCTTGGCTCTTCGTCATCATCTATGTAGATGGATGAGTCGGAGGTGCGCCGCCGGGTTACGTATAAAATCTGAACTACCACCACCAGTCCAAACAAACTGGGAATGTCAAGGGTCTGACGGGGTTATTTCAAATTTGGAACTGTGCCCATCGCAACAACCGGCGGGCAACCGGGTAGCCGGGACAGATGTCAAGCAGCAGACAAATCGGGAATTACGGCCGGCGGAATAGAAGTGGTTTCTGCAACTCGCCGGACCACAGCAGTGGGGAAGGTTACAGGTATCCGGTTCTGTTCAGGTCACCACACCTCCGGGGAGTTTGTGCATTAAAAAGGCGGCATGGGGTAGCAGCCTGAAGGCTGAGCTCCCATCGGACGTTTACAGTCGGGCTTTTCGTTTTTTCCCGCGGGGGTCAATTGCGATATGACACAAGTCAAATATTTACTCAGATTAGCAGCGAAATGTTTCGATTTTCGGAGGATTTCCATTTCGTGGACAAACACAGTCAACGAATGCCCCCAAAATCTGATAAGTTTATAGAAAATTCCCGAAAATCATTGGACACGCCGCACTAAACTCCACCGAGTCGAAATTAAATGGAATTTCGCCAGGCCACAGTGGATTGGACAATTTCATTCGATCCAGTGATTCCTAGTGGTCGCAACCATAAAATTATTGAAATTCCTGTGAAAATTATTTTATTTTGCTTGCCTTATACGGGCGGAAAGCGCTACCGAGCAGATGTAGTAGTATTTGACTAGTAATTAATAGTGTTATTTACCACACGTTCCACTCAGATGCACAGGTTTATCGGTGCCGATGGGGTGTGTAGGTTACCTGGGAAAGGTCGATGCCTTTAAATGACTACTTCAAATGGATGCTTTCATGTTTTTGATGTTATTTGGTTGCAACAAATCCATATTAGTTTTGATGAATTTATGAGATACGCTGTCAAATTGATGGCAATGCGATACTAACGCATTGGAGTATGCTAGGAAATCAAATTAAAAAGAAATTAAATTTTACAATAATGCATGCACATATTTGTTATGTTCAATGTACGCTTCTTTTAGGGAAGTGAAAGCGAGTTAGGAGCTTAACCCATTTGTTGCCAAACACGAGATAACTCGTTGTTGGCAATGGCTGAATTTCATACTGAATATTAAAGCGGCAGCGAATGGGTTAAGGCGAGATTCAATATACAGGGTGTCCCAAAAATACCAGGTCAGAGTGACATGGAAGATAGGTTAGCCTTCGATCTGTCAGATAAAATAAACATGACCTTAGTAAAAGTTTCTTAGTTTTCAAGATATTGTCACTTTTTTAATTTTGTTTAAAATCTCTACTTTTGGTTCGAATTTCAACCACCATTGCTAAATATAACTTCAAGTTGCTTACTTTTTTATTTTTCAGGTATCTTGAATATTTGTTTCAGGCGTTAAAAGTAAAATTTTGCCGAAATTTAGTGTACCTTCCAAGAAAAATAAGAGTTAACCTTTTAACTCTGTCAAAATAAGGCCACATTGCATTTTTATTAGCTGCCGACCTTTATCTTTTGTAGCTGTTGACCTGTTATCAGGTAAACATGAATAGGATAGCTGCGACCCTTTGCTATGCCGCTTTTTCATTCGTTCTTTTGGGGTATTGTGATATTGATAAAAAAAAAACCAAAAACTGTTGTATTCCAACACGAATGCACAATCGACATCTCTTAACAAAACAGTTTTTTAATCTTCTCAAACGCATCTCAGATATTTGTCGAGCCGCTGCGATGACTCTGTTACGTAGTTCCCTTTCCGTGTGTATTGGTTTGGCATGCACTTTGTCTTTGAGATATCCTCAATAAAAGGGGATTAAGATCGGGGGATCGTGGTGGCCATAAGATCGGTCCCAATCCCCCAATCCACCTGCTTGGGAATCTCCTGTCAAGGTCTGCTCGAACGTCTCGTGCGTAGTGTGCTGGTCATTTTGAAACTACATCCTATATAATGTTTATAATGGAACGTCTTCCAGGAGGGTTGGCAATTGGTTTTCCAAGAATGCCAAATAGGTTTGGCCATTTAATATCGGAGGCAGCTCCACTGGGCCTAATATTGCACCGTTGAAGACACCGGTTTCACAAGTTTATTTTAAACATGTGTTGAGGCCGGTCTTCTCTTTTATATATGGATTTTCTAGCTGCCAGCTGTGAATGTTATGGAGGTTAAGATACCCATCCCCTCTACATTGCGATTCGTCACTCCCCAAAACTTTGTTAAAAAAGTCAGGATCTTCCCTATTTTTTTTTGCAACATTCGTTGGCAAAATTGCACGCGTTTGGTGTAATCGCTTGAAAGGAGAGTTTACACTCCTTGAATGTGGTATGGGTGATACTTGTATCTTTTCAAAACACGATGAGCTGATGTTTTTGGTATGCCAGTCCGTGTTTCTATTAAACGAACCGAGGTCGACGGGTCTTCTGCGACTTGCTGTAGCACCACCTCTTCATCCGTTGTTCGCGGAAAGAGTGAGATTGTAACGAGAGTTACAATGCTTACTGGAGCTAGCCGATAAATGCCAACACCTCCGGATTGCTCAGTAAGCGGAAGCTAAACGTATGTGGCTAAGGACAGCACATTTCGCCGGCTCAAGCTCAGGGTTGGGGAGGTTCTTTTTCCTTGCCAACATTTAGCTTCGGGTGCTGCAGATTGAAAACGAGTTAAGAGAAAAAAAAAAACCGAGGCCCTTTCA
This sequence comes from Dysmachus trigonus, assembly GCA_949715965.1. NCBI lineage: Eukaryota > Metazoa > Arthropoda > Insecta > Diptera > Asilidae > Dysmachus > Dysmachus trigonus. The sequence goes on from OX454319.1 coordinate 76,690,004, forward strand.
TGAGACGCTCACATTTACCGCCCTCTCCGCCCTAGCGCCACTGATCACAGCCAAACACTGGTGCTTTCTAGCACATCGTCAACCGGAGTGACTTCCCACCAGACAAACACATAATTATTGCCAAAAAAAAAATTTGTTCACAATATAAATTTTATTTCTAATTTTTCTACTTCATCATTCCATTTCTATTTATTATTTTACTACAACTACGTTAGGTAAACTACATTTTACGGTGCTAGCAAGAAAGCTAAAGCTTTTATTAATCTACGTTATAAGTGAAGTGTGTTAAGAAAAATAAAAAAAATAAAAATAAAAAATTTAAAACATAAAAGAAAAAAATGTAATAGAGAATAGGCTAAAGTGAGGATAACAGATCTACTAAGGTAAGTATTATTTTAATTCAATAAAAAAAAATCAAAGGGAAAATCTATTCTTATGTACATTTACATTATTCTACATAATTTATGTAATTATTATTTTTATTTGTTTTTTTTTTTTTTTCTATTTCAGGACTATTTATTAACAACGGATATTCCACAAATTTTTCTCGCTAGAGACTATGGCGAGTGGTTAATTATAACTCAACGGGGATTAACAAATTCAGCTAAGTTTTTTGTTTTATTTTAGTTTGCAAATAGGAAAATATATCCGAACCTTTTTTTTTTTTGTTTTTCAGGTAAGACCAGGATGATCACAATATAATGAATAGGTTAACTTTTAAGGACCAAGAAAAAAAAATAAAATTCACTTACTTGGTTTTTTTTTTTCCACACGTGGTTGAAGCTTCGACCTCGGTGTTAACTGATGAGTTGCTGAAACTGATCGAAAAAAAACAAAACAAAACCTCTATGTACCGGCAGAAGAATAAATCACCGTGGTCTGCGCCGATGTATTATAATAAAATACGTTGTTGCGCCTCGCTGGCCGTAGCGAAAAAAAATCGTGTACCAGTTACACAAAATACAGGAGAAAAAAGAAAAAAAAAAGGAACTAAGAAGCAACAGAAAAAAAATATAGTTCTTTCACTTTCCCCCCTTTTTCCCACTCCTCTCCTCTTCTTCCCTTCCTTGCCCTGTTGAACTCTTCTACTGTGGTATAGATGACGTCACGGGACTCAGGTACGTCCACGGCGAGCCCAGGATAACATACGTGGCCTCCAGGGAGACAGCCAAGATATATATCGAAATATATATGTTTCTTCTCCCGTCCTTTCACAATTTTATTTTTGATTTTATTTCCCTTTTTCTTTCGAAAACGGGGAAAATCCTCTCGACGCTCCTTCCTGAGGCACCTTGTGGGATTAACGCCGACGGTCCACCACGTGGTTCCGGACCGGGCACCAGGGAAACTAGTGGCGGCCGACCTAGGCCGTTCCTTTAAATTTTCCCTGCTTCCTACTTCTTCCACCCTCGATCGAACACGAGTTAACTAAAATGAGGGGATACCGTTGCCACTTGCACTAAATTTTTACCTGAATCCTACCTTCATTAAAATGGGGATCACTTCCAAGGGCACTCGCGGCAATTTTATTTTATTAATATAGATTATACTATATTGTACAGCCACCGGCCACTCAAAAAGAAACTTTCTTTACTAGGAACTTTTTTGGTTCCTTTTTGTTTCTACTGTACTATCACACTGAGCCTGGTCTCCGTGAGCTCTTATCAACGTCCGTCCAGCAAGTGATCGGTAGCTGATGCGAACCTTGACCGCCGCTCGTGATTGCTGCTGTACAGAATTTTGGTGCTCTCTCGCACAAGAATGAATTACAGGGATCATCGCTACGCCGATCTGCATGCTGGGCTGGCGTTGACCAGGACGGACCGAGGCCAGGCTCAGTGCGGAGAAATGCCGTTATCAGCCGATGAAGTTGCAATTGTCGTCCTCTGCCTAGCAGAGAGACAAATTTTTCTTGCAGCAAAAATTATTTTAGATTTTTGGAAGCTGCATTTTTGTCGGGCCGAGTTGGAATTACGTTAGTTTTAATTTCTTTTTTTTTCCTATTTAACGGGCCGCTCTGCTGGGCAGAGGACAAGCCATGCGTTGATATAGTATGAAAAATATTCGTACTGGCCGTTACACCACAGCTTGAGTTATGCTCGCACTGAGCTTAACTCATGCTGAAGACTAAAATTTATGGTATGAGCTTACACTTGTGGATGGGGGGTTGAAGAAAAAGGAAAAAATTTTGCCCAACGTGGGGACGTCTCACACCCTGAGATTAAGAGTCTCTACTCTACCGACTGAGTAGCAGGACAATTTAAAAAAAAAAATGCTTATATAGTTAGCTGAACTTCTAATGAGAAAAAAAAATAGCAGGTGTAGGACTAGAGTAATCCGTCAGGAGTCTTTAGCCTAACTCTTGAGATCGTTTGCGTGGAAAACCCCCAAGAACTTTCCGTTGAGGTCTTCGATTCCATAATTAACTGATCCGATTTGGCTCTTCACTCTGGCTTTAATATATTTATCCGCGAGCTTAGCGGAAAATCTATTGATAGCATTACTTAAGACGTGATTACGCGCAAAGACTAACTGGCCTACTTTGTAGCTCTTTGCCCTTGCTCGTAAATTGTATGTGTGGGCGTTCTTTTCATAGGCCTCCTGTAGATATTGCTTGACTCGGGCATGGATTAAAGGCAATTTAAAATTAGTTGGTAAAGTCTCCACATCCCCGTCGGCTAAAGATTCGAGTTTTCTGAGCAAATTATATGTACTACCATGCAAAATCATATGATAACCGAAGAGCAGATAATAGGGGGTGTTTTTAATAGATTCGTGGAGAGAGTTCCTTAATGCACAGGCTACATCGCTGAGCTGTTCGTCCCATTTGCGATGATCGGAGCGCGCATAAGTCCGAATTGCTGCTATAATCGAGCGATTTACTCTCTCGGATGCATTTGACTGAGGCGAATAGATCGCTGTACGCGTATGCTGTATGCCGTATCGCTGCAGGAGCTTCCTAAAATCCCCAGATATGAATTGAGGACGGTTGTCAGTATGGATGGCTTCAGGAACACCAAAGAAATGGAAAACCGTTTCCTCTAGAAACGCAATGAGACTGGGAGTTTTGGCGCTAGGAAAAGCTTTTATAAGAGGAAACTTTGAGAATTGATCGACAAGAACTAATATGACAGTATTTCCTCTTTTGGACCGAGGAAGTGGGCCGACGTAATCAATATATATCCTCTGCCAAGGACGAAGTACCTCGAACGATTTTCCCATTAGTGCTCTCTGGGTAGAATTTGGAGCTTTAGTTTGCTTACATATGTCGCATTTAAGTATATAATCTCGCACTTCTTGACGCATCTTTGGCCAAAAGAAATATCTGCGCAGCCTCTCTAGGGTTTTCCTTATGCCACTGTGTGCGGCGGTTGATGATTCATGTTCCTTGCGAATCATTTCTAGGGTTAACTGAGGCGGGATCCATAATTTCCATATAGGAACATCAGACAATTCGGGTACGTCACGAGGTTCTATCCGGATAAAAACATGAGGCTCGATCACCTTCATGTTTGGGTAATTAGTCGGGTTGTTTTTGATGGTGTCCTTCCATTCGACGTACTTCGGGTTAAGAAACTCTTGGGGATTAAATTCATTCTCAAAGCCCAGTTTACTGATTTCACAGATGGTTTCTTCCGGGTCTTCATCGAAAGCTCGAGAGAGAGCATCCGGGACAACATTTGAAGTTCCTTTAACGTGTTCAATATTGAAACGAAAGGGCTGCAGTTTTAAGCTCCACCGTGCTAATCTACCAGATAAATCTTTCTGGGACATCAACCATTTTAAGCTCTGGTGGTCGGTTAATATAGTAAATTCGAATCCCTCAATGTAAGCCCGAAATTTTTTAACACTCAAAACCGCTGCTAAGCACTCAAGTTCAGTAATAGAGTAATTTCTTTGCGCAGCATTGAGCTTTTGGGACATAAAAGCTATAGGCTTTTCGTCTCCTTCGGGTGTATTCTGGAAGAGAACACTCCCAACGCCTTGTTTGCTGGCATCGCAACGAATGAAAAAGGGTTTGGAATAATCTGGATTCGCTAGCACGGGTGCTGAAGATAGTAAGCGTTTCAGCTCCACAAACGCATTCTCTGCTTCCGGCGTCCAAGCAAACTTTGGACCCTTTTTTAAAAGATCAGTAATGGGGGAAGTAATTCCGGCGTAGTTTGGGATAAATCGACGATACCAGCCAGCCATGCCCAACAATCTCCTTGTCTGTCGCACGGTGGTGGGTGTAGGGAAATTCACTATGGCTGACACCTTATCAGCGTCTGTCCGCAGCCCTCCCTCTCCAACAACATAACCGAGGTATTTGATGCACTTCAGGACAAACTTACTTTTTTCGACATTGATTGTCAGATTTGCCTTTTTAAGTAACGTCGCCACTTCTCGCAAGAGATCAAGGTGTTCTTCGAAGGTTACGGAAGTGATCAGGAGGTCGTCTAAGTACACAAATACCCGGTCATGTAGTTGGTGAGGGATGACCTTGTCCATGAGTCGACACATAGTTTGGGGTGCATTACATAGCCCAAATGGCATAACTTTAAACTGATATAACGGTCTTCCAGGGACTGTGAAAGCCGTCTTTTCTTTAGCATCCTCCGATAACGGAATTTGCCAAAAAGCATCTTTTAAGTCAAGGCTACTGATATATCTCGTCTCGCTCAAGCGCCCCAAAAGCCCGTCTATCAGAGGTAAGGGATAGGCGTCTTTCTTTGTCACGGAGTTCAATTTTCGTGAGTCCAAGCACAACCGGGCTTTGCCATTAGATTTTCTCACCAGGACTACAGGAGAACTACAGGCGCTCTGACTTTCCTCTATAACGTCCATCTCTAACATTCGGTCTAATTCAGCATAGAGAAGCTTTTGAACAGCCGGTGAGACAGGAAAATGTCGCTGTTTAATTGGTGGGCTTTGGCCTATATCAATTTTGTGACTAAGGACCTTTGTGCGGCCTAGGCCGTTTTTGTTGAACGAGGGAAACAAAGATTTAACTTTCTCTAGGCGGTTTTGTTCAAGTTCGGAAAGGATATGCTGATCATTTGAGCTACTAATGTCAGAGGGAATATCTATCGAGCTTATAATTTGTGGAGCAAAGCCAAATGCTTTCCAGAAGTTGATGCCCAAATAAAGCTCTTGTTGCAGGCTGGGAACAATATGAAATTTAATATTTATGATTTTATCGTCGTATTTTACCGGTATGTCGACGTGCCCTAGTATGGAGTTTTTTGACCCATCCGCCGTACGGATATACGAATGAACTGGTTTGAAACTGAGGCCGGATTCCTTTAAAAATTCTAATGAGTTAGCTCCGAGGACACTTATTGAGGCTCCGCTGTCTAGCAAGCCCTTTACTTGTTTACCAGCCATGCTAACAAGGATGTGAGGCCGCGGATCATCGTTCTCATGCAACATACTAGAAAGACACGACTTTCGAATTTGTTTTCTCCAGTGAAAATATTTTAGCACGCGTTGAAGTCTATTACTAGAAGGTTTCGCAAAATTTGGGGAAGGAGTTTGAGTGGTCTGTGTGCCAGTAAAATTCATAGTCTGTGAGACTGCTGACATATCTGAGAAATTTGACACCTCGAGTACTGGTGTTTCCTGAATGAAAGGATTATTTATCGGTGCAGACTGGGTTCGGTATTCGTCGCAGCTTCCTCCGAAGTAACCTTGGGGCGCGACGGATTTAAAGCCGAACGCGCCGCCCCAGGATTTGTCGCGCTCGGCTTTTGGTTTCCCGGTAAGCCAAGACATGAAGGGCAGTTCGGTTTGAGGAAGCCGGGGCGACCGCAACCGTAGCAGAATACCCCTAGGTACCCTTTTGTACAATCATGGTAGCGGTGCCCTATATCGCGACAGTTCCAACATATCAGAAATTGATTATCGGTCTTGCTCTGAGATATTTTCTTGTCTAGAGCGCAAATTTCGGGTGTAGAATCCCCAGGGGAAAAATTAGATTGAGCATCTGGCTCTATGGCGTGAACTAAGGGTTGACTTTTAGACCTAGTCGAAGCTGTAATCTGTCTGGGGTCGTGTCCAGATAGGTTCCAAAGTTTTTCTAGCCTTTGGCTAGCGAGACGTAATTCTTCGGTCGTTCGAAATTGCGTCATTATCATAGCACTTTGCAAGGCCGGATCCATATTGTCACGCAGAATTTCTAAAAGTTCATTCTCCAAAAAAGGACGGCTGAGGCGACCGTTAAGACGTTCAACTTCCAATAGAAAGTTGTTAAAAGACTCTTTTGGGCCCTGTTTACGAGATTCTATCGCTCGCCGAATTTCTCTCTCGGAAACATAACTTCCAAACCTACCTATTAAAGCGGACTTAAATTCCAGCCAAGATGAATTTGGAAATTTTCGGCGGTGAACCCAGTACCAGGCTTCTGCCGTACCAGTCAAAAAATTAGGAACCACATTTATTAATTTCTCCCTGGGAAAGAGATCATTGGAAGCTAACGTTTCCAATCGAAAAACGAAATCTGTGACGTCAGTGTGATCGCCAGAACCATTAAAGGAAATGTGCCATTTAGGAATTTTAGGGTGCCACTTAAAGGTTTCAAATGAGGCTGACGACGCAGGTGAATGAAAATCGGTATTAGTGGTGGTAGATTGCATAATCTGTGGCGACCTCTGGGAAGCTTGCAACGGAGTAGGGTCTAATTCTTTTACTGCATGATCATTTCCGGGCAGATGGAGTTTAGCAAATTTTAATGAAGCTTCTTCAAGCTTTTTAAGCTCTTCGCCTGCCTGATCAGCGTAGGTTGGTGAGGAAATTGTCAATCTGTGCAGACGCCCCGTATAGTGAAAAAGGCGCGCTTTGATAACCTGATATTGTTTCAGAGATAGCTCTTTTTCAGACTCGATTAAATCAGTTAACACAGTCACTATAGCCTTACATTGTTCAAGGTCTCTCGCTGGTTGCTTACTATCATGCATTTTGCTAGGCCTTTTATTAGGAAAGAGATCTTCCAGGCTTATTTTTTCCTTTAAAATCTCTATCGTAGACGATGTTGGATCGAGGTCTCGAATTTTGAACTCAATGGCTCTCTCCTCATCTGTTAAGCATGAAGGATCCATTGTCGATAGATCAGGTTCAAGGTCAGTGAAAGTGAGGACAGGGAAGTAGAGAAAAAATCTTTTTCTTTAAATGTCACTATGATTTAGGTAGATTCATAAAACGAGCAGAAGAGAGAAAAAAAAAAAAAAAAAAAAAAAAACCCAGTAGTTCAATTTACGTAAATCCAAATCAAGAAAATAAAAAAAAAAATAATAGTAGGCGGGGCAAAAAAAAAGAAAAAAAAAAATTTTACCAACAGAAGCAATATTGGTAATAATAAGAATAGGAATCGTTAAGAGAGGAGAAAAAAATATATATAAAACTTAAAAATTAAAAAAATTAAAAAAAACAGGCGAGATAAAAAAAAAATAAAAAAAAATTAATAAGTAACTGGATAAGCATATAACGGTTAGAAAAAAAAATAAAAATATAAATCGAAAGGGCAGAAGGAAACGAATTATCTAGAGTAAGTCAATCATGATAATAATAATGAAATAATATGAAAAAAAAGGACGAAAAAAGGAAAAAAAAAGAAAATATATATAAATTTAAGAGGTGCTCAAAATATTACGGTGGTTGTCAGGTGATGTCCGGCTGTGAACAGTTTAACCAGGGCGAACTCGGCATCGAAGAATGGTAGAAAGGTAGCGTCGTTGAAAAAAAGGTGGCGTAAGATATTTAGGAAAGGAGGAAATCAGAAAATTTATTGTCAAGATGAGTACGAGTGGGTGTAGTAATCGATCGTCGAGGAAAGCGAAGGAAACAGTGCTCAGAGCTACTTACTCAACCTCACTTTTCCGCGGCGAGAAACTACCCTCTAAACCCAACTTCTTACCGACAAGGAAGTATTTAATTCTGCCTTTACAGCTCTATCAAACGCTTGCGGAACGAGAGGGTGAACTATCGTCATCTAACAAGCGTGAAGGGAACTGGTTATCGAATTGACTGAGAATCGGTTATAACATGACAGGAAAAAAACTATAGGAAAAAAAATTGGTAAAATTAAAGTAAGAAAAATAATTAGTAAAATAAAATATTTATATTAATACGGAGGAAGAAATAAAAGAAATTATCTACGATGAAATGGGAAAGAAAACCAAAAAAAACTAAGTCGGAAAATAACGTAAAAAAATAAAAAAAACTCTAATACCGGAAATTGATTTATCAATAAGCCTAAACCTTTGGGCGCCATATTTTGAAACGAGAGTTACAATGCTTACTGGAGCTAGCCGATAAATGCCAACACCTCCGGATTGCTCAGTAAGCGGAAGCTAAACGTATGTGGCTAAGGACAGCACATTTCGCTGGCTCAAGCTCAGGGTTGGGGAGGTTCTTTTTCCTTGCCAACATTTAGCTTCGGGTGCTGCAGATTGAAAACGAGTTAAGAGAAAAAAAAAACCGAGGCCCTTTCATGAGACGCTCACATTTACCGCCCTCTCCGCCCTAGCGCCACCAATCAAAAATTTATTTGGAAATGCTCTACAACAACTTCATACGTCTGAGTTCTTTCAGATAGTTTTACCTTGGAATTATCACGTATGACAAAATGAATTGACTATGAAATTTTCTCTTATTCTAAATTCATGCATTTGATTACTCGAAATTATTCGAAAAAGTGTACGGGAGCAAAGATGCAAGTCAAGGACACAATCATAAACACTTTCTAAACCGAGATAGGATCGTCGTTATAGGTCAAGTTACACGTTTGACTGCAATATTTCACTTTAAAACTAAACAAGAAGCTTGTTCGCAAACTTTCCGTTGGCAGTGTAGTATATACAGGTAAAAACTCATTCTCGCCACGTCGCACAGTGATTTCTGTAGTATGGGAGAGGCGGTCAAAAATAAAAGGTTGTACTTTTGGATTATATTATAACATGTATAATGTATATAAATAAAACACACTTTCTTCAAATATATATTATAAAAAAGTAATATTTTCCAAAAATTTCTCGATTTTCACCACAAAACAAAACTTTAAACTTCTTTATTTAAACTTGAATTTGATTTTTGCGGTAATGGGCGCTTATTTGCTATTTAACAAATCTTGGTTTGTGACTATCCTAGACATTTTGCGGGTGTTCCGTTCCCTAAATGACTTCACATCTTTATTTTTCGCCCCGCAGCTTCTTCGGTCAGCTGTCCTATAGGTAATATTGCATGACGTACAGTACCTTGTGGACAGAGGCTGGCATAGGAAACCATAAATATTCATTAACAATATCTCTGGCTGTTTGCAATGCGTATTGCTCAAAGACTTGAGTATTTTCAGAATCACCCCACATCTCTCAGTTTACGCCTGTTATTTCAGCAGACAGCGAAGGATTGGCAAAAAATCTTCTGGCCGTGTTGCCATCATTGGAATTTCCGCCACCCTGTTTTGGCTTGTCCACTATTAAACCAGTCTTTTCTTTAAACTCGGCTTGTATACGCTTTTTTTGCTGTGAACAGCAAATGTCCTGTGCACCATTTTTTTTGAAATTCAGCCTATAAGACACGTGGAGGAGGAATTAAAAAAAGCGAATCCGGCGAAATTCCGAAGGCCAAGCTATCTTCATTTACATGTCTGCTTAGTGCTTCATCAATGTCATTCAGTCACAGTAGGCTTTGACAGATAGCGGACGCTTTTGTTTTTTTCTGCTCCGGGGAAAAATTTTTTGCCAACGCTTTTAAATAAATAAAAAATAAAGTTTTCTTTGCAAATAATAATTGAAATTTAATTTGGAAAAAAAGGAAAATAAATAAAAATATTCCAGACACCTGAAGACCGAAGGAGGACCTTTTCTCATCGTTTTTGGCCGGATCCTTTTGCATCAGCCCCGGCTTGGGGGGCACGGAGCCTACGCCGCCGGACTGCTGGAGGACTGGAGCTGCTGTCCTAGAAGGAGGTGTCGCTTCTTCGCTGGAACCGCCCGTTCCTGTTCCCGTATCCCTGGCTCTTCCTGGGGGCCACAGGGTGCTGTTTGGTGGAAGCCCCGTACGCAGAGGGGGATGACCGCTGAAATATAGGAAAAATCAAGTTTTTTAATAAAGGTAGCGTTAAGCCTTTATAGCTTTGTTTCCGTTCCTGTTTTTCTTGCGTTCGCCCAAGAAGACCAGGGGGGCGCACTTTCGGCGCCTGCGCCGTATGCATCTCAACTATCTTCGCTGGAAGAAATATAAGAAGATTTGCCTCTTCAATCAACATTACTCTGTACTTGAACCGACAAGAAAATAAAACTTTTTTCTGGACCAGACGGACTGGAAAATTATACTAGTGCTTTGTTTTGAGTTCCTTTCAATTCGTTCTTGTTTTTGTTAAATTTTTTCTCGTTTTTGTTTGTGTTTCTCTTCCTAATTTAGCGCATAAGGCAGACTAAAACCTTTTTCCACAATGGTGTCTGGCCTAGCCAGCATCAATTCATTTGGGATCCTAGACCAGGGTACGCCGCCTGCAAAAAGGCAGCGGAAACCTAATAAAAGGTCGGCGGACTACGTTTCAATAACTTATGAATTATTGCCGGCTCTTCCAAAACCGACTACCAGGGAGGCGAACCTCGCATCGCACCCTAGATTTATAGTTATAAAATCCGTAGATGAAAACAAACCGCTAAAATGCTATAATCAGTTCAGAATCCGAAAGGCTGTGGATGGCATCTCACAGCGTTTCACCCAAGCCAACTTCCTCAGTGACGGTTCTCTACTGCTGCTTGTCAATAACAAATCCGTTGGCGATATCTTTGTAAAAACCAATAAACTTGATAATATCGATGTGAAAGTCGAATACCACAAAACCCTGAACTCAGTTAAAGGCACGGCGTACTGCCCGGAATTGAGATCTATGAGTCAGGAGGAGATTCTGGAGGGCCTCAAGCCGCAAGGCATTACGGAGGTTGTACAGATCACCAGACCGGACCCCAATTCCCCTACTAATCGAATCCCCACGGGACTTATCATTTTAACTTTCGATGCCTTTAAACTACCTAAAGAGATCCAGGGACCATGGCAGCTCATCCCGATCAGGGAGTATTACCCCTCCCCGATGAGGTGTAGGAGATGTCAGAAACTGGGCCATACGATGAAGTGGTGCAAGGAGGCTGAGGAAACTTGCGGTACATGTGGACTCGCGGGTCCTCATGCGTCCAAGGATTGCTCTCGGCGTTTTTGCGTTAACTGCAATGTTGACACGCATGAATCATTCAGCAGAACTTGCCCGGAATTTGCAAAACAAAAAGAGATTTTAAAAATAAAAACCATCCGGAAATGCTCTTTGTACGAGGCAAGAAAGGAATATTGGCTCAATAGGAAACCTCAGGAAGGTCCCTCCTACGCCAATATTACTGCAATCCAGTCCGCAAGTATTCCTCAATCAACACCCGATCCACCTACCCTTTCGGCTAATTCAACCCTTTCCTCCAAAGTGGTGCAAAAACCCACCCCTCCTGGTTTCCAAAAAACCCTAAACAAACCTCCTCCTTTTAACTTTCAAGCTAACGAAAATCCCAAAAGCAGCGCAAAAACAAACTCATCAATTTCTCAACCCACGAACAAAAAAAATGTTAGCAATAAAAAATCTAACTCCTCCACTTTAGAGGATCCTGTCTCGGGACCTCAAACCCATCCATCCTCCGACTCCTCAAGTACCTCTCTGTATCTGTCTCCTGGTCCTTCGGGGCCTTCAAAATCTGCAGAAAATGAGAAAAAAGGCAAAACCAAGAAAAATAGTAAAAAATCCAAACCAGCTTCATCTATCTCATCTTTAGAAATTGACTTTACTTCTCTTTCCTCGGATGAGGAACAAATGGAATGAACTAAATTTTTACAATTAAAAATATGAGCAATTTACACTCTAATGAAAATTTATTTTTTAATATTTTACAGTGGAACATTAGAGGACTTTTCAATAATCGTTCCGATTTAGACAATTTAATCATTCAATATAATCCCAAAATTATAGTTCTACAAGAAACAAATATACTCTTGGAGGAGCAGCCAGAGCGGTTGGGGTGTTTCAATTACTTTGGCACTAACTCTTCCAGAGAGTCTAGGCGTGGAGGTGTGGCTGTTTTAGTTCACAACTCCATTCCGGCTGTTGAAATTATTCTAAATTCCAGTATTATGGTTTGTGCCGTTTCTGTAGGAGCTTCCCGGAAGTTCACAGTCGCCTCAATCTACTTGGAGAACTCGCAGGATGTCTCTGCAACCGAGTTAAATGATTTGTCACAGGCTCTTCCTCCAAATACAATATTTTGCGGCGATTTCAACGCCCATAGTCCGCTGTGGGGTTCTACGCGCTCGGACCGCAGGGGAAGGCAGGTGGTGAGCTGGATTGAGAGCGCACAACTGTGTGTTCTCAATACCGGCGAGCCCACTTTCCTCTCTGGTGCAGGGTCCTTGTCGCACATCGACTTGTCGATCGTCCCACCTGACATGGCACCTAGAATAGATTGGTTAGTTCACGATAAACCGGAGGGAAGCGATCACTTCCCGATCGTTCTTAAAACAAACCTCCGCTCGGCCAAAAATTTTCCTGTCCAGAGATTCATCGAGAGTAGAGCTGACTGGCCTAGCTTCGAAAAAATTGTGGGTGAGGAGTTGACTCGCCGAGCTCCATCGCAAAATATTAATAAAGAGGCGGCTCAATTGACGAGGGTCATTCGAGCGGCGGTCTCCTCAAGCATCCCTTCGGCACATCCTCCTTCCTATTCTCAACCTGGGTGGATGAATCCTTCTATCCTGGAAAAGATTAGGCAGAAAAATAAAGACTGGAAAAATTTTCAAAGGAGACCGTCTTCTACAAATTTAATTGCGTACCGCAGGAGTTCTGCTATCGCCAAAAAAGTTATCAAAGAGGCCAAAAGACTGTCTTGGGTAAATTTTGCTCAAAGCATTGATCCAACTCTTAATTTGGCGGAAGCATGGAAAAAGGTCAGGCAAATTGCAGGGAATAAAATGAGCAGTAATATTCCAAATTTAGAAGTCAACTCCACTATTTTTAATGAACCGGGACAGATTGCGGATCAGCTGGCCATGGCTTGGTCTGCATACTCCGGAGATTCGTCTTTTAGATCTGACCTCATTCAAAAAAGAAATGAGTGGTTCTTCGACCCTCCGGCTCATACTAAATTTTCTATTGTTCAACCCATTACATCTGAGGAACTATCTGAGGCTATGAGGGACTGCAAAGGCTCAGCTCCGGGCCATGACCGGATATCATATACTATGATTAAAAATGCCCCTTCCTCCTTCAGACTCAGATTATGTGCGCTTTACAACGCAATTCTAAATTCTGGTTGCTTTCCTCATGCCTGGAAGAATGCCGTCCTTGTCCCTATTAGGAAAAAGAATGTTCAGGCCAGAGACGCTCTCTCTCCTAAGGACCTCAGACCAATATCATTGATTTCTTGTTTGTCTCGGCTGCTAGAGAAGATCCTTGCCCGGAGATTGTCCAGGAGATTGGAGCTTCTGCTTCCGGAGGAAATTCACGGTTTCAGGAGGTACCGGGGAACCTCATCTCTGCTCCTGGAACTGGAAAATGATTTGATACGTTCCCTTGGCCGGAAAAAGTCAGTTTTCTTACTGGAAATTGATATTGAAAAAGCGTACGACCGGGTGCGCAGGGATGTGCTTGCAGACCAAATGTCTGCATGGGGATTTGATGAAATGTCCGCCAAATTAATCGTCCACTTCCTGACTCATAGATTCCTTCAGGTTAGGGCCAACGGGGTTTTATCTGGAAGGAGAAACATCGATAACGCCATACCGCAGGGATCCCCATTATCCCCGGCGCTTTTTAATGTATACCTAGCCGCCTTGCTTAAAAAATTGAAGGGAATTAGACAATTAAAGACATACGCATACGCCGACAATATTATACTTACTACTGACAACGACAACCCCACGAACGTACTGCGACAGGCCATCTCCCAAGTTAACATCTGGGCCTACCAAACGGGAGCCATCGTTCCAATCTCCAAGGCCAAGGCAATTATTTTTACAAGAAAAAGAAGCGCTATACCGGAAACTATAGATGTTGCTGACCACGAAATCCAGGTACAAAAATCTCACAAAATTTTGGGTGTTTATTTTTCCAAAGACCTAAAATGGACTCGACACTGCGGCGAGCTAGCCAATAAATTATTGAAAATTAATAACCTCATCAGAGCTGTGGCTTCCGGGAAACGGGGCGCTCCGATCCATGCCACCATTAAAATTGCTAGGGTCCTGCTGGAGGGCCTCACTAACTTTGGCATCTTACTTTTTTCGGCAACTTCCGTCAGCAATCTGAGCAAAATTCAAGTGCTAATCAATAAAATTCTGCGTACAGCCACGGGTGCCCTGAAATCTACCCCCCGTCGCTCTCTTTGGGTAGAGAGCGGATGCATCCCACTGCAAGACAGAGCCGATAAGGCCCGTATTAAATTGGTCTCGAAAAACTGGCTGGACAGCGACAGGCCACATCACAACTCCCTAGTGAAATTAGACCAACTCAGCTCGCAACCCAGGACGACATCATCTTTAAAACTAGCTTTAGGAACATTTTTAGCGTTAAGTAACCTTACCCCCTTTCCAAATTCCTTGTTCATCCCGTCTCTAGGTCACTGTGAGGGCAATCCCTGTGGGGTGAGGATCCTTCTGGGCAGAGGTGACAAACAGAATTCATCCCGAGAAGAATTACTAACGCAGCACAAAATTATCACTGAAGAATTCCGGGGTTGTCTACAAATTTATTCTGACGGATCTGTCGATGACAACCATGCGTCAGCGGCTTTAATAATCTTTCGGACACGACAGCAGCGCCAATTGGTCAAGAGAAGATTCAAACTCCATCTGGAAGTCAATAGCTTTGAAGCTGAGAGTTTCGCTATTTGGAAGGCTATTCAATACGCTATTAAAGCCAGGGCCAAAACCATTATCTTTTCGGACTCACTGTCTACACTACAGGCTATCAAAAATGGACGAAGTGAGGAACCATTCATAAAATTCCTACGTGGTTTGCTTAACGGTAAAGGAAGGAGCATCTCCCTGGCCTGGGTCCCTGGGCATATAGGTATTTTGGGGAATGAATGGGCGGATCATTTCGCCAAATTAAGGTTCCAGCCACAGCATCCTACCGAAGAAATTCCGATGTCTTCCTTCCTATTTCGGACCCGTTTCAAAACCGTACAAGAAAAAATCAAGATCTCCTGGGGAAATGAAAGGACTTTCCTTGCCACCCACTGGCGAATCACCGAGGCGCCTACTTATGACAAGAACCTAACCAGGGCCGAAGGCATACAAATTTTACGGGCAAGAACCGGACACACGCTGATCACTCACAGCCACCACTATGTTAGAAGTCCCAGAGCTGGGTGTCACCTTTGCCAGACTGCCATTACAATCCAACATATCCTCAGGGATTGTCCTCTAACCGTTAGGGTTCACGGGGGTCCTTTACCGCCCTTAACTGAATTACTCAATCCTGCAGATCCTACTTTGTTCCTCACTTTATTAGAAAAACTAAATTTGAAAAACAAACTGTAAATTTCCTGCTAAAAATAATAATAATTAATTCCGTAATTTTGCCGATTTCGATTTTAAAAAACAAACAATCAAAATTTTTTTGCTGATATAAGAAAGGGAACGTTCAAGTATTACGTAACGCAATTTGGGGGGGCGGGGGGGTCTTGTAAAACGTTACGGTGCGTTACAGGGGCGGGAGGGGGTATTGGAACAACGCGTTACGTAAATTTTTTTTATTTTTATAAAAAACTAGGAAATTAAAATGTCCCAAGTTGGCAACCCTTTTCGTTTATGTTTTACGGGGAATCCCTCGATTGTATTGTACGTGATTTTTATTTTGTTTTTTTCGTTGTCAGTATTCCTTAGTGTTTACACGGAAGGACATTGTTGTTGTTAGTGTTGTTAAAGTGAGTTCATACGGTAATATCCTCAAAAGAGGGAGATTTGCATCATAACCTGTTCTTGGCCTATAAAAGCTCTCATGCTAACTTGTCAGCACAACAGTGCCAAAAAAATGCCAACGAAATTTGGAAAACTGCTTAAAAGAAAAACTAACAAATGAAGAAAAGTTTGTAGAACATATAAGTGATGTTATACAAGAGTTTAAGGTGAAGGCCACGAAGCTTAGTTATTTTACACAGGTAAGTTTACTGCTAACTGAGCGGCTGGCAAACCCATGGACAGAGGAGGAGTAATCGCAATTAATTTTTTTTTTAAATACCTTATTATTTCATTTATATGGCTAAATAAATAACATATAACTTGAAAATTTTTTTTTTTTTATTTATTATTATTGCAAACGCGATCAAAACAATAACAAAGGCATTTTAGCGCCTTTCCGGTACTTTGCGCAACATAATAATTGTGACTTTTAGATAAAAATGGTCACTTAGATGTTACGTAACATTTAGGGAAGGGGAGGGGGGGTACAGAAAAACGTTACGATGCGTTACATGGGGGGGAGGGAGGGTCTAAAATCTACAAAAAATGCGTTACGTAATACTTGAACGCTCCCAAATGGAAAATAATAAGACCTTAATATGAAATAATAAGACTTAAAATAGTTTTAAAATATTAAATTTTATTTTCATAAAAACTCTGTGATAACAACAGGCAATCTTTTTGATATAATGTCCCCATCTTCTGTTGTAATAGACCCATCTGTAAATTGTAAATAAATTATTTAAGTAGGTAAAATTTGATTAAAAAAAAAAAAAATTATGTGTTTTCAGTAGATTTTTCCAACTAAAAAAAAAACCAAGTTAAAAATCAATGTAAAATATTATCTTGTAAAAATTGTCCAAAAATTGTAAAAATTGTAAAAATTGTCCAAAAATTGTGAAAATTGTAAAAATTGTCCAAAAATTGTAAAAATTGTAAAATTGTCCAAATCATTCCATGTTTGTTCGATGCGCCATATGGGCTGCGTTCCCGAGATTGCGCTTTAGTCTTAAGTAGGGTATAATTTATTGTATTTCTGCTTATCAATAAATAAATAAATAAATAAATCAATGTCATTCATAACACACTTGTGATAAGGAATTGCTTGTAAGTGCATTGCAGTTTTTTCCATCGACCATAGTGAGCTTGAGATTGTGTTTCACTGTCACCTTTTTTTCGACCTGCCGTTGAAATAGTTGGAGAAAGGAGGGCTATTTGTTTTTTAATGTGATCCTCCTCAGCCTGGCTCAGCTCCAGGGTTTCTTTCTTCTGAAACCGCACAGACCTGCTTATATTCGGATTGGTCACTGCTTCCATCAAATCCCCATTTTCCTAAGAGGGTTAAATTAGAAAATTCACCTTCTTGAATCGTCTCAAATAATTCTTCCTGTGATCTCACAAGCCGGGAAGCCGTGTAATCCAGAAGACTCAGAAGGGTTACTTTAGATGATGACTCGGTTACAGTTATTGTATACGGCTTTGGATAACTTTCTTTCTTTGCTTGCAAGATTTTTGCGTAGCTCGGAAAGATGTCCAAATGCGTTTTTTCGGCTACAAAATTCTTAATAAGCTGATATTGATTTTTCGTCAACTTTGCTTCCACCAGCAATGAAACCGCATCATTCACATGGAGACGAGTTGGTTCTATGGTCGCGTTTCATCAAGACTCGCCAAATCTTGCAATCGCCTTCTTTTTGTTCGCGATGAACATGCTGAAAACGTCTTCCTTGGCTTGCCTTTACCCTGTCCTCCCGCTGGAGGTGTTATAACAGGTGTGGCATAACAGTTGTCGAATATATTAAGCCAGTTGGTGTATTTTTCAAGGAAACTCGATTCCCTTTGTCCGCATTTCATCCATCTTGATGAAAACGTCTTGCACAAACAATTCACTCTATCATGATGATCAAGATCGTCTTCTAAATTAAAAGCTCTTTTGAAACCCTCATACGTCTCCTGGTGTTTAGAGGAATTGTTGGTCTTTTTTATCTGACGCCAAATATGAAATACGTTAAGGCGTTTAATCATCCGACTGGATCCTGAAACTAAAATAGAGCTCTTTCAAAAATGTTTTGTTATGAAGATAGAACAAAATATTACCGGGAGTATACTATTCAAATTCACAACTTCACAAATTTTATTGATATTAGTTCGTTCCTTTTCAATTGAAACTTCAGGTCAGACTGTTGATTGTCTATTTTTGTTTGTATCATCGCTTGCTTAATTTTTTTAACAAAAAACGTCGCCTCCTCGACATCATCCTCCTCCCAGCGCAATGGATGTAATTATTCCCAGATGAATGAGAGTGATGTGAAGAAGATGATAAAATTAAATGATCATTAAGTCGATCTGCGGGTGGTAAACTATTGGCCGATTTGCGGCTGCTGAAAGAAAAGTGTAATTGCTCCACTATGGCTGGAGACAATCGTTAAGTTATTCGCCTCTTCAAGGCTTCTCGGGGTCACCAATGTAGAAGTAAGAGCACCGTTCCTTATTTACAACTCTTTCTTCTAACTCAATAAATAAAATATCAAGTTATGTACAACAACTTATTAATTTATTTATAAGGATATCCGGCCTTTTCAAAAGATTTAAGTTTTTAAACAACAATTCTTTTTTTTTTCATTAAATCATGGCCTGCTCAAAATACAAAATTTTAAATTCAGCAAACTCTCGGCCTGCTTGTTCCTGCCCGCCACAGCGGTGTTAAGTGAAAATGATCTGAACTTTACAAAATTTCAACAAAAATATTTTCTGACTTGATATTAATTGAACTTATATTCCAAATTTGAACGGTTTTTGTTAGAAAGTTTCTCAGACATTGTAATTCAAAATTTGATTCTTATATGAGCGTGTTCATCGCATTATTATTATAACTGCAAGTTTGGTTAAATATAACTTAAAAACATTAGAACGAAAATCATTGAAATTTAGAGCATAAGTGTAATTAATACAATTTTTACTAGTAAAATTATAATAAAAATGCCTTCCAAATATGGTAACAATCTACTTGGTTATTCATACCAATTCAAAGGAAATGTAGTCTTACTTTATTTAATTATTGATAGTTAAAAATTTATCAAAAATTGTAAATCTTTGATGTAATTGATTATTTCTTCTAAAAAATCTGAATTTGAAAAGTACGAGGGATAGAGAGTCGAATTTTTTTGTTAAATACTATTACTACTTCTTTTATAATACTTTTTTATTAGGACCTAGAATAAGTTCTCGCTGTTTGCTAACAGATTGCATTACCAGGACTAAGTGCATGTAATTCCAGATGGCAATGCATCTACAAGAAAGTACTGTTGATACACTTGACCTTCAGTGTATGTTAGCTCGTCGCAGTGTAAACAAGGTTTTTTCCGCGAGTTCTGGAAATGTGGATTTTTGTACGGGGAATTTGATTACACTATTTTATTCAAAAGAAATCTGCAGCTGAAGCACACAAAATTCTTGTTGAGACTTACGATGAGTAAGCTCTGTCGGAAAAGATATGCAGAAATTGGTTTCGTCGCTTTAAAAATAATGATTTTGACCTTGAAGATAATAAACGCTCTGGCGCATCGAAAAAGTTTGAAGACAAAGAATTGGAGGAATCACTTAATGAAGACTCATCTCAGACGCTAACTGAACTTGCAAAATCATTACAAGTAGATGACACAACAGTTTTGAAACGTTTGAAAGCATTAGAAATGACCCAGAAGCAAGGGAACTGTTTGCCGCATGAGTTAAAGCCGAGAGACGCCCAACGAAATTTTCTTACGTGTGAACTGTTGCTTCAACGCCAAAGAAAGAAAGGCTTTTTGCATCTTATCGTGACTGGCGATGAAAAATGGATACAGTATGATAAACCTAAGCGTAAGAAATTGTGGGGTAAGCCCGGCCATGCTTCAACATCATCCGCGAAACCATTTGGTGGGATCAGTAGGGTGTAATTCATTATGAACTGCTCAAACCGAATGAAACTATGACGGGAGAAGGCTATCGACAAGAATTGATGTATCTGAGCCAAGCTCTAAAGGAAAAACGGCCGCTATATGAGCAGAGACCCAACAAAGTAATTTTGTTACATGACAATGCACCCCCCCATGTTTCAAAAGCCGTTAAGGAATCTTTGGAAGCGCTGAAATGAGAAGTTCTATCCCACCCGCCGTATTCACCGAACATAGCTCCCTCCGACTAACATCTATTCTGTTCGATGGAATATGGCCTGGCTGAGCAGCATTTCTATTCTTATGAATATGGGTTGATTCTTGGATAGCTTTGAAAGACGTGTCGTTTTTCCGACGTGAAATTCAGATGCTGCCAGAAAGATTGGAGAAAGTAGTGGCAAATGATGGGCAATGCTTTGAATGACATGTTCCTTACCACATACTTTAAATAAAACATTGAGTTTTACAAAAATACAGCGAGAACTTATTCAAGGTCCTAATATTTGCAATTTACTAATTTCGTTCGAAGGATTTCCTCTTACTTCTTTCTTCTTCGAAACTCTCAATAATTTTCGTTTATTTTCGCCCTTTTTGTTTCGCATTTCTTAATTTTAATTTCATTAATTTCTTTCTATATAACTATTCTCTAGACTATTTACTAACTTTCTGGAGATCGACTTTTTTTAAAAATGTTAATACTTTCCGAGTTATTAACCCCTACCCACCCACAAGTTCATTGGAGTAAATAAGTTATCCAAAATATTTGAGTGTGGAAATAAATATAAGACTGCAGGAGTCTTGTAAACGAGACCAAGACTTGACAGACGAAACCACGACTAAGCCTATTGATGCAAGACCAAGACCAATACCAAGGCTATTATAATCTTCGTCTTAGTCTTGTTTTGCTCTTCACTAATGATAAGTTTTGACCACAGTCCACAGACGTAATCGATTTTCACTTTTACTTTCATTTATATACTAATACTAAAAATATCAAATAATAGGTGGTAGGTTATAGTTTAATTTAGTGAGTTTAATGAGCAGACCCGTTTCCGCATTTTAAAATTAACAGAATTAATGCTGTCGTCTAAAAATGTCAAATATCCGTTAAAATGTTGCGGTAATTAAAATTAATTTTCTTCAAGCCATGCTATTGTAAAACCATCCACTGGGACAGCGATTTTTCGTAGAAACTTAGAAAAAAGGATACAATTGCTTACGGAACCCTTTTCAATTTCAGTCGGGTGTAAAGTATTAAAAATTCTTGAAATAATCGTCCCTGGTCACAAGTTGTCTCATCTCCCACGAGCCAACCCCGCCCCGTCAGAGGCGGCCGGTGTCATTGATTCGAGAAAAGTGTCCACCGCCGCCGAAAGGGCAGGACAGGCCAGACCAGGCCAGGCCAGTGCGGGTCTGAGGAAGAGGTCATCACCGAAATTACTTTCCATTAAATTAAATTTCTTGTTAAAAATCCCATTAATTCCCGCCGAAGACAAAGGCCATTAGCGAGAAAGGACACTTTTAACAAGATTAGCCGTCCGGGGGGCTGTTGTGAGGGCGGCGTACAAAAAGGTTCGAACCCGACGCGGCGCGGGGACTGGAGGGAAGTTCACCCCACCCGCCTCGCCCACTTACGATGCGGTGGGCTGCCGGCCGTTCATCCCTCACGGTCCCGAATTATCTTCTTGAGTGTCCAGCCGATGCTGGCTGCTGTCGCTTTTGCTGTCAAAAGGACGCTTTGTCGTATTTAATTAGCATAATCTTCTTAAGTTCTTCCGGTGAAAAACTGAAGAAAAGCTCGAAAATGAACACTAGAAATACTGAGGGATGCGAAAAGCACCTTTATTTGCCCAATACGCCCTACCGGCAAGGACATACTTTTCCATTTGATGAGAAGCTCAGATTTGCATTCAAAATTTTCTTCTGAATTTACTCAGATGAAGTTTCGAGTAAAATTTTCCCACGACGCCCACTGGGCGTAGAAGTAGCCCCGGGTCGTTGATTCGCACTGTTTTCCTGAGTTTAAGTGCAAAATTTGGTTGTGTAAAAACGAAAGGATGTTGCGGGATGGTGCTCGAGGGCCCGGCTAAAGCACCTCGTCCGGCGGTATGCGGCAGCGAGAGCTGGCATGGCTAGCATTTGCAGGAGCGTGGGGGGGTTTGCCGAAATTGCCGCTCGGTGCCGCCGGAAAGGACCACCAACAACACGAAATTCTCTCGCGACGGGACACGATTCAAGAGGAATCGCACAGGGTGGTAAAATGGCAGAGCAGGCTGAACCCCTGCAACTGCCCGTGATTGATCCTCGTGGGGGGGGGGTTTAAGATGTTAACGCACCCCCCTCAGGCCTATGCCCCAACCACCCTTTGACCTCTCTCCTTGGCCCATAAAAATTAATGGGGAGGTCCCTCGAATTAAATCACAACCCTGGCTGAAAGATTAAGTGGGAGAGGGAACCAAGAAAAAAAATAATTCTAGTGTAACATACCTGGGATCATGTTAAATTTCATTTTATACGAAAAAAATCGACATTAAGTACAAAAGAAAAATAATAAATAAAAAAAAACGTTGGGCGCCTTGCTGCTGCTGCTTATGTGTTGTGTTGCTGTCCTGGCTGCTGCTGCTCGCTGGCATAAGGTTGTTAATGGAGGGATGAACGCGTTGTCTCTGATGTCACACCCTGCCTGTTCAATGGCCCCGTTGTGGTGTGAGTTGGTCAGTACCATATGACGGTGGTTGGTATTTCAGTTCGAGATACCGCTTCAGAAATCTCCAAGAGAGTTGAGCATTTCGGGGTAAGTCCCAAAATTGGCTTTAAATGCGGCCCACGTAATTTAATGTTAATTCTCGAAAAAAATTTCAGATAGTCTAATTTTTATTATTTTATTTTAACACTTTCAGGGTTCCTTAGGAAGATTTAGAGTCTAATGGTAAGTTATTAAACAATTGGTTTTAACTGCATTTCAGATAGTCTAATTTTAATTATTTTATTTTTACACTTTCAGGAATCTTTAGGAAGATTTAGAGTCTAATGGTAAGTTATAAAACAATTGGTTTTAACTGCATTTCAGATAGTCTAATTTTAATTATTTTATTTTAACACTTTCAGGATAATTTAGGGCGATCCGGTATCTACAGAGTTCCTTAGGTAACTTGGGCATCCGTATTAAAGGAGATATAACCGTATTAAAGAAGATATAACTTTCATTTTCAGCGCGCAACAGTATTAAGGCAAATATAACTGTAAGTATCAAAAAAAAACTGTACTTCACATGGTGAACAAATAAAATTTTAAATAATTCTTTTAATTTTCACTTTCAGCGCTCAACAGTATTAAGGCAAATATAACTGTAAGTATCAAAAAAAACTGTACTTCACAGCGTGAACAAATAAAATTTTTAGTTTTCTCAACTTTCATTTTCAGCGCGCAACAGTATTAAAGCAAATATATCTGTAAGTATCAAAAACTGTACTTCACGTTTTGGACAAATAAAACTTTAAATAAATTTTTTTATTTTCACTTTCAGCGCTCACCCGTATTAAAGAAGATATAACTGTAAGTATAAAAAAACTGTACTTCACATGGTGAACAAATAAAATTTTAAATTTTCTCAACTTTCATTTTCAGCGCGCACCAGGATTAAAGCAAATATAACTGTAAGTATCAAAAAAACTGTACTTCACATGGTGAACAAATAAAATTTTAAATAATTCTTTTAATTTTCACTTTCAGCGCTCAACAGTATTAAAGCAAATATCACAAAGGTGGATATCAAGGTAAGTATCAAAAAAAATGTACTTTGCATTTTGAACAACTAAACTTTTAATGTCCTCAACTTTCATTTTCAGCGCGCACTTCGACCGATCGGTATGAATGCCCAAGAAGAACTCCCTATTCCAAGTGCTTCAGCTCACACCCATCGCGAATCGTGTCTCTCCGCCACTCACCCATACCGATGCACCGACCCGATCGTCTCCTCACCGCTGTCCTTCCACGGCCACGGTCCCGCCTCACGCTCATCGTGGCCACCCAGATGTTCGACTCCGTGAGCTTTCTTTCCATCGAGCCTTGCTCGGTCCCAAAAAAAATTTTACATGCGACCGAGAATTAGACACCCCAGACGAGTTCGGTCGCAGTTTTTGCCTTCTTCATTTACCGCTCCTTGAGTCTCGGGCGATGAAACTTTTGGTAATTTTTCTGCCTGGGCGGCGGCAAAATCTCGGCACTCGAGGCTCAAGGAGCGGAATCCCGAACGGGGATTGACAGTGCCGCCGTTTAAAATTTTTTGATGATGATAAGGGGCAACCTAAAGCCGGAGACCATGGGCGTCGGTGAGGAATAAAATTTTGTAGGGCAAGTTTTGGTTTTTTTTTTTTTTGTTTTAAGGGGGCCTGACCACAACAGCACAGCTCCGTTGGACTCGTCTCCGAGGCCAAAGGAGCTGAATAATGGTCGGGCTGTGGAGGGGTTCTACATGTGGCTCAACCCACGCCTGCGACTGGCCCGAGACTGAGCTAGCCGGCCAAAATCAACACTGGACTTCCCTGACCCTAATGAGAGGCCAGTTAATCCAGGGCCAACTTGGCCACCCCCCTTCCACTGTCAGGGAAACCAACCCTAATGAGAGGCAGGCCTCCCTGGCAGTGACAGAGAGATGCTAACCCATCCCGGGTCAGTCCAGATCTCGGATGATAGACTTAAGAGTGGGTGCTCGCGGAGAAGATGAGGGGCGCTCAACATGTGGCTCGACCCACGCTCGGGACTAACCCGAGCCGTAGTCAGCTGGCCAGATGTCAGCATTGAACTTCCCTGACCCTTATGGGAGGTCCGGTAGATTCAATGCTGACTTGACCACTCACTCCCACTGGCGGGGAAAACCAGCCCTGATGAGAGGCAGGCTTCACCGACAGTGGGGCTGAGTTGCTGATTCTGCCTCGGGCCAGCCCCGATCGTGGGGTTGGGTCTAAGGAAATTCGAATTACAAACGAAAAAAAATTAGAGGTGGCTGTAAACCAGCTCCCACGGTCATCCCAGTCCCAAGATGAACCTCCGCACTGCGGATCCGCATCCCTCCAGACTCCAGCGATGTGGCGCTGCTGTTCCAGGGAGTCTGGAGGTGAGAGCTGTTGTGAAATTTGGGGAACCAACTTAACCTAATTAAAGGAATCTCCTGTCAGATTCCTTGTCGTGCAGTCTTTGCCAGGTGGAATTGTTGGAGTACAGGATCTCCAAGTATAGGCGACAGAAGGTAATACGGGTATAAAAAGGGCGATGAAAAAAATGGGGAAGGGCAGAAATTGAGAAGAGGATAGGGTAAAAAAAAAAAACTGTACTGTCTTGTCAGGACGAAAACGTTGACGTTTCCCGAAGGGTAACTGACGTGTGCCGTTAACGTTGGGGTATGAAGAGATTACAGTCGATAGAGGCCAACGACGTTCAGATGAGTTGTGATGAGACCAACCCGTAAGATCACCCAGGGCAACCCAGATTGTGAATGGTAGACGGGGTGACAAGTTTAGGTGTGTGAGGGCGGCGCAAACCGATACGAACCACTTTAGACAAAAGAACTTCATAAATAGGTACTAGATGTACAATATGCGACGGTATACAGGTTTATATATTCAAAAGGCTGATTATAATTTGTACCATGTACGATGGATGTAATAAAACAAAAATCATTTGTACCAGAGACAAGCAGGAAGGGTAGATATGTAGCATATAGAGGTCGTGAAATAATGAAACAGAGACATGATGATATGTAAGATTTTGTAAGATTATATATATATATGTATATATAAAAGGGAAAGTATAAAAAAGGTGAGATATTTTGCCTACGGCAGCGGAATAGCTAGATCCGCAGATCAAGCGACACCGTTCGGGATTAGGAGTATGTCCTCGGGGAAAAGGCCACCGTACCGACCCACCCCGCGAGGCCTCGCAGCGGTCAACGACCGGGGAAGTCTCCCGGACAGGCAACTGGCTCTATCTTCGGCCAGATCCTGTAGTTCCAGGGAGTGCCCCGGTAGTCTCCGAAGCACAGGTCCCGCGGTGTGGGCAAGCAAAGCGCCTCCCTGCCGGTCCCTCTCAAGGAAGAGGAAGCCCGAGACCTCGAGACGGCTTGCTGGCTGATGAAGCCAGCATCCGTAATTCTCAAGAGGCCTCGGAACAGCCTCGACCAAGAGAACCACCGACAGGGTCCTTTGGAGTGAGAAGGTGGGAATGAAATGGCGGATATACGACAATTAATTCTGCACAAGGATAAAGGATAGGATGGGAGTAAGGACGAGGAACTCTAACTAGGAAGAGGGAGAAAGGGGTAAAAGGTATGTCCACCGCATAACCGAGCAGAGGCGGCTTAAGGACACACTGATGTTGCCAGTGAAGCTGGACGGATGCCTTATTAGGGCTACCGGAAGAGAACATGTGTCAACCGCAATGCCAAGCAGAGGCGGCTTATGAACACACTAACGTTACCAGTGAGGCTGGACGGATGCCTTATTAGGGCTACCGGAAGAGAACATGTGTCAACCGCAATGCCAAGCAGAGGCGGCTTATGAACACACTAACGTTACCAGTGAGGCTGGACGGATGCCTTATTAGGGCTACCGGAAGAGAACCAGTTGGGGAGGGGAAAAACTCCACTACGGATCGCCGCTAGTGAAGATTCCACTCGAAATCAAAACGAAATCATTTAAATGCCTTACAATATTGGGATAATTCACCTGTCAGAATGCCGAAAGAAAGAAAAACGGTCATGGTTTAATGTCCTTCGCATGGAAGGTGCCTATCAATTTACCCTGGAGGGTCTCTAGCTCGTACAATGCATTACCTTTTCTTGCTCTTACCCGGCATTTTAAAAACTTTTTCCCCAACTTGGCGTTGAAACCTTTCCCGAAATTACTCAACTGGAAATTTCGTCTGTATACTTCCTGCCCTACCTTAAATTCAACTGGCTTGGATCGCAAGTTATACTGTTTCTCTCCCGTTTCGAAAGCCTTGTTTAAATTTTCTTGTACCTGAGTACGAATCAGTCGAAGTTTGTCGGAACTGTCCACATCAATAGGTTCGTTCAACCCCGATAGTTGTCGTAATAAAGCGTACGCGGACCCATGCTCAATCATATTATTACCGAACAGAATTTTATAAGGGGAAAACTTAGTGGCTTGGTGCACCGAACTACGCAGTGAACTGGCAATGCAACTCAACTTCTCATCCCATCTGGTATGCTCATCCCGAATATACGCCCGGATTCCGGCCAAAATGGACTGATTGACGCGCTCAGAGGCGTTGGCCTGTGGCGAGTAGACTGCGGTACGAAGATGATGCACTCCATATTTTTTTAAAAGGTTTTGAAACTGAGCCGAACGGAATTGGGTCCCGTTGTCAGTTACCACGGTTTCGGGAACTCCGAAGAGATGAAAAATTTGTTCTTCGACATAGGTACAGATATTTGAGGTACTGGCTTTTCGTAGAGGTTTCAGCAAGGGATATTTGGAAAAGTGGTCTAGGGCGATTAAGATACAGACCTTGCCCTTTTTGGTTCTAGGGTAGGGACCCAGGAGGTCGAGAAAAATTCGTTGCCAAGGACGTTCAGTCTTGGCCTGTGAGCCCATGGGTGGTCTTAGGGTGGTGTTAGATGGTTTCACCTCTTTACAAACGTCACAAGAGAGGATGTATGCTCGCGTTTCCACTGTCATGCCCGGCCAATAAAAATGTCTACGGATTCGCTCTAACGTTTTGCCAATTCCGCCGTGAGCTGCCAAAGGTGGATCATGAGCTCGCGATATTACGTTTCCCGTTAATGCTCTAGGCACCCATAGTTTCCATGCTTCTTCTTCCTGAACGGGGTCACCTGACCGAGGTTGAGTTCGGATATAAATGTATTCGTCACGAACTGTTAGGTCAGGGAAACGGTCTTTGTTCTTCTCTATTCGTTCTCTAAGCTCTCGGTATTCGGAAGAGTGGAAATGAGGTGATTCAAGGTCAATTTCGGGACCAGGATCTTCTAACGAGCTAGCATCGATTTGTTCGCAGTGGACTCGTGACAAGGCGTCTGGCACAACATTCAGTGTTCCTTTCCGGTGTTCTATGCTGAAGTTGTAGCCTTGTAATTTTAAACTCCACCGAGCCAGGCGGCCACTAAGGTCTTTCTGATTCATTAGCCACTGTAGACTGGCATGGTCCGTGATGATCCTGAACGGCATCAACTCTACATACGCGCGGAATTTTTTTAGACTTACAATTGCTGCTAAACATTCCAGCTCGGTTACAGTGTAGTTACGTTGAGCAGAATTTAATTTCTGCGAGACATATGCGATTGGTCTTTCTCTACCTTCGTCGTCTAATTGAAGAAGCACACCTCCTACACCTTGATTACTCGCGTCGCACTGAATAATAAAAGGTTTCGAAAAATCAGGACTCGATAGTAATGGAGCGGTGGTAAGTAATTTCTTTAGTTCTTCAAAGGCCTTCTGAGCTTCGGCAGTCCACGTATATTTATTCGACTTCTTTAACGTGTCTGTAATTGCCGAAGTCAGGTCTGCATAGTTTGGAATGAACTTTCTATACCAACCGGCCATACCAAGGAAACGACGAGCCTGTTTAAGAGTTTTAGGCGACGGATAATCTACAATAGCAGCGATCTTGTCTGGGTCCGTCCTGATGCCCCCTTCTCCGACAATGTATCCTAGGTACTTCGTTTCTTTTATACAAAATTTACTTTTTTCTACATTTATTGTCAGGCCTGCCTTTTTGAGACAACTGGCCACCTGAGATAATAGCTCTAAATGTGTATCAAAATCTTCGGAGAGGACTAAGAGGTCATCAAGATAGACCAAGACATTTTCGCGCAGGTTGTACGGGATTACCTTATCCATCAGTCTGCACATTGTCTGAGGAGCGTTGCAAAGACCGAATGGCATCACTGTAAAGTGATAGAGGGGATGACCAGGCACCGTAAAAGCGGTCTTCTCTCTGGAGCTTTTCTCCAGTGGTATTTGCCAGAAAGCATCCTTCAAGTCCAGGCTGGTTATAAATTTAGCCGACGGAAGGCGACTCAGGATGCCATCGATTTGTGGTAACGGGTAGGCATCCTTCTTCGTCACTGAGTTCACCTTCCGGGCGTCGAAACACAGCCTGACCTTTCCGGGCTTTCTCACCAGCACCACTGGAGAGCTCCACGGGCTCTGGCTCTCCTCTATCACTCCAAGCGAGCGCATTCGACTCAGCTCGGCGTCCATCAGTTTTTGAACGGCAGGCGATACCGGATAAAATCGTTGTTTAATTGGAGTGGCTTCACCGACATCAATCACATGTTCAAGCAAGTTAGTTTTTCCTAAACCCCGTGTAGCGAAAGATGGAAACGAGGATTTGACGTATTCTAGCCGACGTTGATCATTAGGAGAAAGAATATGACACTTGGAGTCGGTCGACTCCACGATCGAAGTGTCCAACGAAGCCAAGGACCCTAATACATCGGGAGCCAGACCAAAAGCCTTCCAGAAGTCAACTCCTAAATATAAAGCTTGTGTCAAACTGGGAACAAGATAGAAACGTACAGGCTTGGTTTGTCCACGAAACGTGACCTCAAGATCAGCGTGCCCGTGTACTTCAGGCTTGGCCCCGTTGGCCACCTCGATCGCGGAGCGATATTTTGTCCAATTTATTTTCCTTTCGGATAAGAGCTGCTCCGCTCCTTGGCCGAGAATGCTTACACTGGCCCCGCTATCCAATAAGCCCGTCAGATTTTTTCCCAATATTTGAACTTCGGCATAAGGCCTTACGTCCTTGTGAACTGATACGAAGGCTGTGGCTAGTTTGCGACGGTTAGAAATTACGCGTCTCCAAAAGGTGCGTAAACGCAACGACGAGCGCTTAAATTTTGGTAGGGTTCGTACACTGGACTTAGAGTGGGTGCAGGACTCCAGGGCCGACATGAAAATTCTCTCCCGAGCAGCTCGATACTCCTTCAATCGCTGATGGAAAGGTTTACGAGGGTAGACTACTGGAGCTGACACTTGAGTTTTTACAGGCTGATCAGGCCTCGGTAAAATCGCAACTGCTCGACAGGGAGTATCATGTGGCTCTGGGCCCTCACCATCTCTCTCAACACAATCCTCTAGAATAACTACGTTGCCGACATCAGGCTTAGGTGAAATGGACACGTCAGGTAAGCGTAAGGGTGAGTTCGTCACGGCAGGTAATTTGGCTAGGACTGGGGATTCCTCAGGGCTTCCAGTTAGGGCTGCGGAGGGAAAGGAAGAGTCCCGTCCGCCGCCACAGCTGTCACAATCGCTCGTTGTGGTCGAGAACTGGTGGTGTTGTTCTCGACCCGAGTCCTGTTTTTTGGTGAACAGCTGGGACAGCGAGGTTTGACTGTTCCCTTTCGTCCGCAGCCGTAACAGAAGAAGCCCGTTGGCTCCTTGTCACAGTCTTGGTAAAAGTGCCCTTCAGTATCACAGTTCCAACATTTCGGTTTGGGTGGCTGGTATTTTGCCACAGACCCTACGGCGTCAACAACTGGCTCGGCAACGTCAACCGGCTCAATTAATAATGGACTAAATTCTTCTACTCGCGCACGATGTTGAGCAGGAGACAACAGCGCCGCTCTAGACCTCTCTCGGGTAGTTTGAACTTCTGTAGCTAGTGATCGTAACTGACCGATTGTGTCGGTACGATGAAGACAAATTTGCTCCTGTATGTATGGAAGCAAACCTGCCCTCACCGTCTCGACAAACTCGGCTTCAGCCATCGGATTTTTCAACTGAGTGCGGAGTGAAAGAAGAGATTGGTAATACGAAGAAAAAGTCTCACGAGGCTGCTGTCGCCTGCCCAACATCTGCCTCCGAATATCGACATCTCTAGACCGATCGCCCCAATCCGATCGTAACGCTAGCTTTATTTGTTCCCAAGTTGGGTTAACTGTACTTCGCAGAAAGGTCCAGTACCAATTGACCAGGCTATCACTCAACAGCTGGTGAAAATTCCGTACCAGTAGGGAGAAATCGCTGCGTAATGTGTTGTGGGTCAGCGTTTCCGCCCTAAAAATAAACTCTTCCACGTTCAACCGCTTATTGTCGCCATCGTACTGCAACTTCCAGTTACGGATTGGACTGCTGCAGCGACGGTGCGAGGAATAATGCCCCGAAGGGTCGAAAATGGGTGGAGGTGGTCGCGTGAATGGAGGGTTCGGCAAAACACAGCCCTCAGGTCGTCGAGTATAGGGTATCTGAGACATAATTGGCGGAGAGGAAGTCATAAAACTATGTTTTGAGCCATCTCGAGAAACCTGTTCCCGTATCTCTTTCACTCCCTTTGCTACTTCGTCTCGCACGAGATTGGATATTTGTTGCTGAAGTCCCACCAACAGTGAATGGGTCGGTATCCAACCGGATTCCGCTGATACTGGTTTAGGCTTAACCTGCTGATCGGTCGCGTTAGGTGGGTTTAATGACAGGTGAGCTAAAGCCGGGGGGTCACCGTCTGTCGGACGCGTCGTAGCGGGCGTGTCTATTTCCCGGTCGCGAAGCAAGTCAATAGGTGTGGTACTTGCTTCGTCCATCGCGTTCGTACCCGTGTTTGCCCCTGCCTCGTCCGTAGCATCGGGGGGGAATAGCCGCTGGCGAATCGCGTGCCGCGTATGATACGGGTTTTTAGGAGAAGCCCCAGTTTTTTTCGGCATTTTGTCGAACGCGACCAGCCAGAGCAAGAGGAGAAAACGAAGGTGAGCCGAAAGTGAAAAGGAGAATGAAAATCAACAATGCCCGCAACGCTTTAGATTTGCCGCGTCCAATTAGGTAATTATTTGTGCCAAATGAACTAGCGCGGACTGCCCAAGAAACTCGCACTCAAAAGGAAACCATATTTAAATTACCTTTACCAGGATCTCCGTAAATTACAATATGGGAATACAGCTTACCTTCAGTCTTCACCAAAAATATTACTACTGAATTAAATTTAAATTACATTGTTAATTTGTTAAATTTAACAACAATTTTGCTTTATCTTACCAACTATTTAGAATTTTTCAAAAAAAACAAAATTACCTTGGTCCTCTCTCTCCACCACCCTTCAGCCAATACGGTGAGAAAACAAAAAAAAATTCTACTACAAATTAAACACGAGGGTCAATCACAGGCTACCGAGCATTCAGCCTGCAAGACAGGAAATGTTGAGGGAAAGGACCTTACCAGTTTCACCTACAAGGACTACGAGGCGGAGAACGACCAAGGTATACTCCCGGACAGGAGGCTGGCCCACCAAATAGCCAACCCCTGTAATTCCAGGGAGGACCTCGGAAGTCTCCACCACGCAGGCCCAGCAGGCTCTGCCGATAAAGCCCCCCCACTACCAGCTCATCCCTAGGATGGAGCTGTCCCCGAGACCTCGAGTCGGCTTACTGGCTGAAGGAGCCAGTATCCGCAATTCTCGAGAGGCCTCAAGTAAGCTCCAGCCACGGGACTCACCGATAGGGCCTCGAAGGAATTTTTGGGAAAGGTAAGTGAGAGTAAGGGGAGCCTTAAGCTCCAAGGGGAGGGGATAGGAAGGCCCCACGTTGGGCGCCATTTTTGTTGCGGGATGGTGCTCGAGGGCCCGGCTAAAGCACCTCGTCCGGCGGTATGCGGCAGCGAGAGCTGGCATGGCTAGCATTTGCAGGAGCGTGGGGGGGTTTGCCGAAATTGCCGCTCGGTGCCGCCGGAAAGGACCACCAACAACACGAAATTCTCTCGCGACGGGACACGATTCAAGAGGAATCGCACAGGGTGGTAAAATGGCAGAGCAGGCTGAACCCCTGCAACTGCCCGTGATTGATCCTCGTGGGGGGGGGGTTTAAGATGTTAACGCACCCCCCTCAGGCCTATGCCCCAACCACCCTTTGACCTCTCTCCTTGGCCCATAAAAATTAATGGGGAGGTCCCTCGAATTAAATCACAACCCTGGCTGAAAGATTAAGTGGGAGAGGGAACCAAGAAAAAAAATAATTCTAGTGTAACATACCTGGGATCATGTTAAATTTCATTTTATACGAAAAAAATCGACATTAAGTACAAAAGAAAAATAATAAATAAAAAAAAACGTTGGGCGCCTTGCTGCTGCTGCTTATGTGTTGTGTTGCTGTCCTGGCTGCTGCTGCTCGCTGGCATAAGGTTGTTAATGGAGGGATGAACGCGTTGTCTCTGATGTCACACCCTGCCTGTTCAATGGCCCCGTTGTGGTGTGAGTTGGTCAGTACCATATGACGGTGGTTGGTATTTCAGTTCGAGATACCGCTTCAGAAATCTCCAAGAGAGTTGAGCATTTCGGGGTAAGTCCCAAAATTGGCTTTAAATGCGGCCCACGTAATTTAATGTTAATTCTCGAAAAAAATTTCAGATAGTCTAATTTTTATTATTTTATTTTAACACTTTCAGGGTTCCTTAGGAAGATTTAGAGTCTAATGGTAAGTTATTAAACAATTGGTTTTAACTGCATTTCAGATAGTCTAATTTTAATTATTTTATTTTTACACTTTCAGGAATCTTTAGGAAGATTTAGAGTCTAATGGTAAGTTATAAAACAATTGGTTTTAACTGCATTTCAGATAGTCTAATTTTAATTATTTTATTTTAACACTTTCAGGATAATTTAGGGCGATCCGGTATCTACAGAGTTCCTTAGGTAACTTGGGCATCCGTATTAAAGGAGATATAACCGTATTAAAGAAGATATAACTTTCATTTTCAGCGCGCAACAGTATTAAGGCAAATATAACTGTAAGTATCAAAAAAAAACTGTACTTCACATGGTGAACAAATAAAATTTTAAATAATTCTTTTAATTTTCACTTTCAGCGCTCAACAGTATTAAGGCAAATATAACTGTAAGTATCAAAAAAAACTGTACTTCACAGCGTGAACAAATAAAATTTTTAGTTTTCTCAACTTTCATTTTCAGCGCGCAACAGTATTAAAGCAAATATATCTGTAAGTATCAAAAACTGTACTTCACGTTTTGGACAAATAAAACTTTAAATAAATTTTTTTATTTTCACTTTCAGCGCTCACCCGTATTAAAGAAGATATAACTGTAAGTATAAAAAAACTGTACTTCACATGGTGAACAAATAAAATTTTAAATTTTCTCAACTTTCATTTTCAGCGCGCACCAGGATTAAAGCAAATATAACTGTAAGTATCAAAAAAACTGTACTTCACATGGTGAACAAATAAAATTTTAAATAATTCTTTTAATTTTCACTTTCAGCGCTCAACAGTATTAAAGCAAATATCACAAAGGTGGATATCAAGGTAAGTATCAAAAAAAATGTACTTTGCATTTTGAACAACTAAACTTTTAATGTCCTCAACTTTCATTTTCAGCGCGCACTTCGACCGATCGGTATGAATGCCCAAGAAGAACTCCCTATTCCAAGTGCTTCAGCTCACACCCATCGCGAATCGTGTCTCTCCGCCACTCACCCATACCGATGCACCGACCCGATCGTCTCCTCACCGCTGTCCTTCCACGGCCACGGTCCCGCCTCACGCTCATCGTGGCCACCCAGATGTTCGACTCCGTGAGCTTTCTTTCCATCGAGCCTTGCTCGGTCCCAAAAAAAATTTTACATGCGACCGAGAATTAGACACCCCAGACGAGTTCGGTCGCAGTTTTTGCCTTCTTCATTTACCGCTCCTTGAGTCTCGGGCGATGAAACTTTTGGTAATTTTTCTGCCTGGGCGGCGGCAAAATCTCGGCACTCGAGGCTCAAGGAGCGGAATCCCGAACGGGGATTGACAGTGCCGCCGTTTAAAATTTTTTGATGATGATAAGGGGCAACCTAAAGCCGGAGACCATGGGCGTCGGTGAGGAATAAAATTTTGTAGGGCAAGTTTTGGTTTTTTTTTTTTTTGTTTTAAGGGGGCCTGACCACAACAAGGACTACCCTGCCCTTAATGGGCAATTTGAGGTCCTTCAGATGTATTCCGGGAGTGCCGTCATGACAAAGTGTTTACACAACTTTTCCATCCCCCGATGGTGGCATTCTGGGGGAAAGTTAACAGCGCTTTACAGACGAATGAATGGGCTCAATCATGTCCTGCGAGATACATTCATCCCTCCGTCAGCTTGGCTAGAGCCCACTTATTTTTTCTTTTGTTCGTCCCTGATCCTGTTCTTATGGCTGCTAAGGAAAAGAAATTATTTGAAGAGTCCTGTAGTGAAAATGAGCAGTTTCTCTTGCGATGATGCGGAAAGCTCTTACAATAGAATTTTCAGAGAACATTTTCGGAAAGCGAGAACTTCATAGAGCGAAGCAAGTCAGGCAGAAGAGAATTTTCCGGTGAAGCGTTCGAATCGAATCGAACCGAGGCGCGAGATGATTTAGTAGAAGCACATGGCTGGTAAGGCACATGTCGGGTGGACCAAGGAGGACATTTATATATTTTCTTCAGTTATTTCGCAAGAAATGATTTGAGCATTTACGAGATCCACTTGTTGTAGGTGGGTAACCTCATTTGCTTCCATGTTCCAAACGAAATGGAAGTATTACACTAGGAAAAAATCGTCTCTAAGTAATTGAAAATTCTAATTATTCAATCTCCGTATGGCGTCTATGCGTGCGTGTGTCTGTCTGTCGGTAGAATACTTTTTCATTAATTTAATTTTATTTCAAGTGTCCATCTCAGTCGAATTTGCCTCATACAATTTTGTGTGTATACTTTGCGTATATTTCGAATAATTTTGTTCTAGTTATTAATTTTCTCCGTTTACCTACTATTCTTTAAAATTTCAATAATATATTTTATGGTATATTAGTACAGCTTACTTATAACTCAAAAATATTATGTAGTAACTAGCTGACCCGGCAAACGTTGTTTTGCCATATGAATTATTTCTAGAGTATCAAAATATATGTTATTTTTTGTAAGTGTGTGCGTATGTGGTATATGAGTGGAAGAGGCATGGAGCGCTGTGAACGATGACGGAGTGTGAAAATAACAATACACCAAATACTAATTTTTTTAATTTATTGTAACCCTTTTTTTTTTTAATTATATATACAACAAATTCAAAATATATTAGTCAACAATATTAATCTCTTAGTGCAATGGAATGTACAATATTTTTTGTCATTCCATCTTTAGCTACCACGAACGAACTGGATGGTTTGCCCACTCGAGAGCATGCCACATATAATTGTCCGTGTGAAAAAAATGGTGTGCTGAAATCTAAGCCACAAACAGACATTGTTCGGCCTTGAGACTTATTAATAGTCATTGCAAATGCCAATCTAATGGGGAACTGAATGCGTTTAAATTGAATTGGCACATCTGTGGGTATAATGGGGATTCGTGGAAGTAATATACTTTCACCCCGGAATTTGCCATTTAAAATAATGGCTTCGATAACGTTATTCATTAATTTCTTAACGACTAATCGCGTGCCGTTGCAAAGCCGTGGTGGGTTCAAATTACGAAGCAAAATAACCGGAGATCCAACTTTGAGTACTAATTTATGCGGTGGCATGCCTGGTAAGTCCAATGAGTTTAAAAACTCTGTAGGAAAATTTGTAGCTTCAATGGCATCGCAAACTGCATCAACGGATTTATAAGTGACCAAGTTACCTGGCAATAACTGTTGTATCTTGAGATTCAATTCGTTGACGTCCATATTTTTTTCTGCTAAAATCGCCCTTTCTGCCAGCCACTCATGATGAATGTATTGTGTGTGTATATCAGGAAATATTAGGTTAATGAGAGCATCTTGCGAATCAATGATTGTGCAGAAATCGTCCGGTAATTTTATGCATCCAGTCTCATCCTTAGTAACTTTACCATTGCCGATATCTAACAGTTGCTTTGAGAATGTTTCAGCAGATGGATCTTGAAGCATTAGGACGCGTATATTTACTTTCAGTTTAACTTTTTCAACATTACGCCACAGTGGAGATGATTTCAAGCAAGCATTGATCTCATCAGCGTACGTTGAACGTGGAATGACGGGAAGTGTTTGTCTGAAATCACCTGAAAGGAGTAACAGAGTCCCGCCAAATAATTTGTCATTGTTTTTTATATCTTTCAATGTCCTGTTCAACGCCTCAAGCGAATGTTTTTACGGGGTGAAAAGTGACACCGGTAGACTCCTGGCGGGGATTTGCATACTCTAAAAATAATTTATATGGCAAAACAACGTTTGCCGGGTCAGCTAGTAATATTTAAAATACTTACATTTATAATACTGTACCTTTGTTATGATTTAACATTTATAATATTTATGAAAAATTAATTATATATTTAAAAAATTTTGTTTTTTTTCCTAAATAACTTCTAAGCCAATTTATTATATCTTTTTAATCTTTACTTTTAAAATGTATTTGAAAAATTGCGCTCGACGAAAGTTGCTATTATGCTGCTCCCAAGCGGAGGAGTTTGCCAAAACGGAACCCCATTGATTAGCTATCGATCGGGGTTAAAAAATAAAAAATGCTATTAAAAAGTAGGGGTTGGTGGTAGAAGGGTAAAAATTTAAGACTAAATGTATTTTTGAGAAAAAAATTGTCCAAAAAATGAAAAAAAATTTGAGCCACCCTTAACACTTAGGGGTATAAAAATAAGTTATAAACCTATTCTCATACCTACTTAATATACATATTAAATTTCATCAAAATCGGTCAAGCCGTTTCGGAGGAGTATAAACACTAAAACTGTGACAGAAGAATTTTATATATTAGATTAATATCAAGAGTATAAACTAAAGAATATTAATAATTAAAATAAAAACATAAATTTAACTATTATTACATAGTTCTTTTAACTATCAATATGTAATAATTGTAATGTTAAATCTTACTCATAGAAATATTATTAGTTAATGGAAAGAATAATGTGACCTAATAATTAAAATGTGGTAGTTATTACTATACAAAAGTAGTAGGGGAGAGCGGGGCTGGAAGTTCCCGGGGTAAGTTGTTCCGACAGCAATAACTTTGTAAGGTAAAGAGATAGCAATACATGTGATGTGCGTCGTTAAAGCGTCAGGTGACCCGCCACGTCGGCAGTCATTTTAGTTATTCCGTCAACAACGGTTGAGTGGCTGTGTGCACGTAGCTGTCAAAACATCACGTAAGTAAATATTTTCGTGTTTAAACTATATGGTCTATCTCTGTGTATTATAGACCGATACATACGTAACTCTCCTAAATTGTAGTGACATTGGTAAGGTATATTATTGGATAAGTATTTTTATAATTGATTATATTAGTTTGCCAGTATGTCAGTCTTCGTATATAAACGTAATTTGGGGCTACAAGTTCCTTCCTGACGGGGCTGGTTGTTCCCGGAACAACTTACCCCAATTTACCTTCAATCGTATACCTAAAATTCATAAGACCATATTTTTTTATTTTAATGATGAGAAATTACAAACGTAAGACAGAGAGAGGTAAAGCCTCCGACACATTGTTGCGTCGAGCTGCAGATGCTGTTATCAAGGAGGGAAGACCTGTTAAAACTGTGGCAAGAGAACTTAAAATTTGCCACGTGACGTTACATAGATTTGTTACAAAATTGAAAGATGGCAAAGTTCCTACCATAGGTTATAAATCCAGGTTAGTTTACCTTGGAACAGGAAAAAAAAATTAGCGAACTACATTTTAAAGTGTTCCGCAATATATTTCGGTCTTCTGCCCGGAGAGGTGCGAAAACTCGCATATGAATGTTTAGTTATGAATCTGATAAGATTTATAAGTTTATAGATCTC
The DNA here is from genome assembly GCA_949715965.1 of Dysmachus trigonus. Lineage (NCBI taxonomy): Eukaryota > Metazoa > Arthropoda > Insecta > Diptera > Asilidae > Dysmachus > Dysmachus trigonus. The sequence continues at coordinate 76,728,649 of OX454319.1, forward strand.
AATTATAATTTAACTAAGTAAAGAAACGTTTATCTGGAGCTCACCATTTATGTTTTGTTATTTTTTAAAGTTAAAAAAGTTAAAAAAATTTATCTGGACCAATAATGTTCTGTACCAGTAATATTTTGTCATTTTTTAAGTTTATTTGTGCATTGAATAAACATTACATACATAAATATATAGAAATGGTTGTTTTATTTCAGAAAACCTATGTTATTCTGACAGTTTATTGTCATAATCTAAGCGGAACAATTTGCCCCAAAGGTGGAACAACTCGCCCCAAAGCGGGGCTGAATGTTCCGCTCCGAAAGTTGACAAAAATTTGCTTCTGTAAAAAAAACTATTGAAATATTAGTAGAAATGACTATAATATTACAAAACCCGATAAACATCCATTCAATATTTGCACATGTTGAAAATGAAAGCTTTCATTTTTATAATAAAATTTCATGTTATTTGAAAATCGGAACTTCCAACCCCGGTCTCCCCTACGATTAAATAGTAGAAATCATACTTTTAATAAATAGTACATGAATGTACTATTAGATATTAGTTGGAGAACACTCTACGCACCAAGCACCCGGAGGCCTCCGTCCTGCGCCCCGCTGTAGAGGGGCCAGCTTGAAGAAAACCCACTGGGTTAGCTTTTTAAGGCCCAGCCCGAAGTAATGTGCTAAACGGTAGGGGAGCTAGGGGGTGGGGGTTTTAGCCGGTAGTCCACCCAAAAGGGTGGGAGTCCGGCACATCGTTCGTAAAGGAATTTCCCCTACCTCCACAAAAAAAAAAAAAAAAAAAAGGATATTAGTTAAAATATCGGTATTTATAACTACGAATCGTAGTTCAGTCACCAATCAAATTTTATTATTATTCTGGGTTGAGTCCTTTTTTAAATCAGTTAAAAATAGTAAATTCGACTATGTTTTGAGTGTACTCGATATCTTACTGGAATTAGTAATATTTTGCAAAATTATTTGTTGGGATTTATGCTAAACTTTATTAATGTTTAAAATTACGACATATTTAAAAACCTTTTCTGTACACTTATATTTATAAAAACATGTTAAGTTCGAAAATGTATTAATATTAAGGATAAATAAATTGAAGGAGTAGGCAGCATCTACCTAATAAAAAAGTTATGTTTTATTTTTATTACGCATTGCGTGACCAAACGCATTGACTTGTGATTAATACTGGAAGAAAAAAAAAACATAAAATAAAGGCTGGGAAAAACATGCAAAAGGTTCCAAAAGCTTTTGAAACGTACACCCAGAGAAAAGTTTGTTGTATATTCGACAACGAAACTATAAATTTAACAACCGTCATTTGTAAAATACTATGTTAATTGCGTTGTTAATTCATCATTTCTCCGGAAATTGTAGTAATTATTACAATAAATGTAGAAATTGTTTTTGTAATTTTTATTGCGATATTGTAAAAATTAATTGTTAGTATTACAGAAAGCAATAACATAACATAACGTAACATAATAATCTGATAATTTTTTCGGTTTGAAAAGACGAGACATCCGCGTCCTTCTACTTTATGAGTTCCGTTTGAAGCATATAGCTAAGCAGGCTGCACAAAATATATGGCAATGTATGGGAGAAAATGCAGTCTCTTATCATACAGCAGTAGATTGGTGTTGACGTTTCTCGAATGGCGACTACAACCTTGAAGATAAATCTCACGAAGGGCGGCCGGTTGAGGTTGATGTCGACCGACTAGCGCAGTTCATCGAGGAAGACAGTTAAATGTAAAATTAGTATACACAAGGTTATGTTGAGTGTTTGGTGGAATGTGCACGGCATTATCTACTGGGAACTATTACCACAAGGCACGACTATAAATAGTGAACGCTACTGTGATATGCTGGATAAGATAGCCGTGAATCTTAAAGGAGAATAAGGCAATGTATACCTCCTCCACGACAATGCCTGCTCTCACACCGTTTCGATGACATGTAAAAAAATTATAGAGCTAGGCTGGATTTCCTTAGCCCATCCTGCATACTCGCCGGATATGTCTCCTTCTGACTACAACTTGTTCCAATCGTTGCAGGCTCACATTAGCGGAAAATCTTTTGATGACCGACATGCATTGGAACAGTGGTTGTCGGAATTTTTTAACTCTCGTGAGCCCAAGTTTTACAAGAATGGAATAATGTCGCTTCCCCAACTTTGGCAGGAGATCATTGATAATGATGGACTATATGTTCAATCAAATGTTAAGCTAAATTGTACAAAAATATCAAATCAAGTTTCTTAAAAAATTATCAGATTATTATGTTACAACCTAATACAATGAGTTTTCAGAGCTACAGCAAGTAGTTACAATTACAAATTTATTTAGATTGAAGTGTTTTACTGTAAAATTTACAAGATTTGAAGTATAGTCATTTCGTCTTAAAATGTACATATTACAAAATTAGTTTCACAATAAGTTGTGAAGAAAAAGTAAAAAGGTTCACTTGTAGTTCGCAGGTACTCGTAACAGGTTGTTGAAGCAGGGTCGATTTTGACGGAGAATATTGATAAAATTTATAGTAAAACTCTTATTTTTACATGCTTTTTTCTCTGGTTGTATTTGTGGTTTTTGTGCAATTTTTTTAATTAATTATACTTTTTTAAAAGGTCATTGTGTAATTGTGAAGCAGCTGCTCAATTTGACTTATGATTTACTAACTTCTCTATATATTCCAATTTGATATCTTTAAACCACTTTTGAAATTATTATCAATGTCTGAGCAGAATGCGGTCTGTTTTAATAAGTTTAATTTGGAATGCTGAATTATAGGAGGCCATTTATATGGCAATGTTTCCAAATTGACTTGGTGACTTAGCTCATGGAAACTATGCTACATTTATAATAACAAGATGTAGGTTTCCCCAGGATTCCTATCATAAAACACGCCTGGCACAGGCATCCGAATGTAGCAAGCTGCAATCAATGGCCACGACGTCCATTGATACAACGAGCCATCAGGACATCATTCTTCAATTCGAGTTGACTTCGCACAGAAACAATAAGGACAACACCATTCACTACATATATGTAGTAGCCTGACAAAATTAGCACAATGAGCGACAGAGCCGTCCTGTCGTCCTGGCACTGACATCGATGGCACTGCAGGGAAATCACAGTGAACTTTGGCCAATAATTACGGGTATATCCGGCGGTCCGGGCAGTCAGGAGCAGTCGTGCCCTTCGACATCCATCCTGAAACAAAGGCCCGGGAGAATGAGCCAATATTAAAATGAAAGAGGAAGTCGGCAAAAATGAAACTAAATTTGTGTCCAGAGTATCTTTTGACGAGGGTCCACTCAGCAAATATTGACATTTTGTGTCAATTTAGTCTGTGGAGCGTGTCCAGGCAGCCGGCTGTGGCCCCCAGGCCTGCTTCCCTTATGGGCTGTGCCGGAGTGATCGCTTGTCTGAGATTCCACACAATTCCTTTTCTGTCTTGAATTTATTTTTTTTTATTCCATGAAATCCTGTAAAATTTATGCGAGGGGCTGTAATAACTTACTCAGATGGCCCCGCATTCAGCTGCTCGCCATGAGAAAGGACTATGTGGCATCCCAAGGAGCAATTTGTCTGTCCGACTGTCAGTGGCATCCTTGGAAGGACAAATTGCTGGAAGATTGGAACCTGATTTTCATTGGTTTACTCAGCAGGTTTTTTACAGACCTTTATTGCGGTCTGTCTGATAGGTCCTATCGGGGCTGGCGGGAGATCAGATGATGATGATGATGATGACGACGGCGAAGAGTAGGCTTCCGGAAGTGTCTACCATACCTTCAACCTTTAAGGGGGCAAAACGGTCGGTTTATTCGGCGCGACATGCAAAAACTCTACGTGATGGGGATTAGGTAAATTGCTCTGCAGGGCGACATGTTTTTTCCAGTTTTGAGAATCCATTTTATTTTCCTGATAAATAGGGGAGTTTTTAAAACCTTTTTTTTATTGAAAAGGTATCGACATTTCTGTTTTGTAATGGATAGCCAATAAATTTTATGAAGAGAGAGCTGTTTTCTGAAATGGAGCTTTAAATCGTTATGTTTAGATAGCCAATAAGCTCAAACCCATTTATGTAGTACCTAGGCATATTACTATAAATAAATATTTTCTTATTCATATTTTTTTAAGTAAAACTTCATACTTTACTAACTTTTTCAATAAAAAATTTAAATAAAATAATAGAGGATATTTCTAGTTCGGTATATGCGCCTAGGGCGTAATGTCTTGAGAAAATAGTGTTCACCTCGTGTTCCATCTAGGTATGAGATATTTTATTTACCTAAGAACTGCTGGCAACGTTTTCCTCAATGCAGTAGGTTTCGTATTTATACAATAGGCTTCTTCTTTTCTTTATGCATTTTAAAAAGTATTGACAGAAACATATTTTCAATTCACTCTCTTCGGTAAAGTTGTTACAGCGTTTCTGTAGCACGATATATTTTTTTATGAGTGTTCGGATAAGGAAAGGTGTTGGGTCAAAATTCTACGGCTTGAAACACACTGATTTAAGTAAATATATATTTTATTAATTTTTTCTTACTCTAAACAACTTCAGTCTTTTTCCTTTTAATATTATATACAAAATAAACAATATAAACAAAAAAATCAACAATTCATACAAAATAAACAATAATAATTCTTCTCCTTAAAACCAAATATGCTGCTTTTATCTGGAAATAAAAGAACGAGATTGGTTCAATTAATTATTTGAAATTATTCGGCGTTCGCGACGTATATTCAATAATATTGTCGGCATATACCTAACAATATTACTGAATTTTTATGCTTAAGGGAATAAACCAGCCAACAACCACGGCATATACCTATACCTGCTAACTTGTTCGTCCTTAATCTTGTTTTGCGGCATATACCTGTAATTTGAATCTTCTCGGCATAAACCTGAGTTGAGACTGAATTTTCTACGCACCTCAGCCTGCTTATATAGCAAAATAGATCTGTACTGGGATGCGTGTGGTTCACAGGGATTGTACGAATCCTTTTCTACACTGAACCGTAATTCTTTACATTTCTTCACGGAAACGCAGATGGCGCTCGAAGAGTAAATGCTTTATAGTTTGGTGGTCCTAAATATCAGGACAGCTGATTGCAAAATGTCACCTTGTTTAATATGACATTTCGATTGGATAAAGTAAGTTTGTTTACCCTTTCTTTTTCTAATTAATGTATTATCTTTTCAGCATGTCGAAGCTGCGACAAAAGTATTAAGAGCAATGAAGAGCAATGAACTGTCGCATCGAAAGTTAATTTTGGACAAGTACATACTTAGAAAATCCAAACATTTCGCAAAATGAGTTAGCAAAACAATTGAAAATCGCGAGATCAATGGTACAAAATGTTTTGTCGAAACATCGTAAAACAGGTTCGGTTGAAAGGAAAGCTGGTTCGGGTCAGAAAGCAGGAACAGTAAATAAAAATATAGAAAAGAAGGTTGTAAAGGGTTTCGAGAAGAATCCGCATCTTTCAGAGCGTGCTGTTGCTGCTAAAGTGGGGACATTTTCTTCAACCGTACACCATGCTAAGTATAGAGCAAATTTAAAAACCTTTAGAGTTCAAAAAGTGCCAGACAGAAGTGCTGCTAAGGAACAATTGTGTAAAACGTGCGCTCGAAAATTGTACATATATAGATTTTCTGTTAAAATTTGAATGTTGTGTAATGGACGATGAGACTTGAAGATGTGAATATTATTTCGCAGTAAAGAAAGGCGAAGTCGCATCAGAGTGTGTAAAACAACGAAATACTCTGAAAGATATTTGGTATGGCAAGAAATATGCATATGTAGCAAAAAAAAGGGAAGAGTTCGTTACAAGAGGGGCAATAAACAGTGAAATTGATTTAAAAGAGTATTTGCAAAGGCGTCTTCTTCAATTTATACAGAAGTAAAATAAATCTCTAATATTTTGGCCTACTTAACCGAATAAATTTTATAGGAAAAAGTGCTTATAATTAGCCAAAAAATACGTGTGAATTTTTTTCAGAATTTTTCCGGAAATTTTTAGATTTTTTAAAAATTGCCCAAATCTAAAAAACCAAAAATAATCGGAGATATTCTGGAAAAGTTCACACGTATTCTTTAGCTAATTACAAGCATTTCCTGTTCTACACATTTTTTTGTAAATTTGATCGTTCGTGTAAAAAAATACAAAGTTTTTATTACACTGCTGTACAAAATGGTCATTTTGCAAAAACCAAAGCAAAAAATAACTGTCAAAACCATAGTTTGAGAAAGCTTAGACATTGGGATCGCTATTTTTAGTAGTTATATGATCATTCAATTGCAGCAATGGCAAGATAATCGACTTTGAAAAGAAAAAAGACCAAAATAATCGGCACTTTTTTTAAAAACCCCAGAAAATAATAGGGTTTTTGAAGCTTTTGTAGACGATGAAGATTTATTTAAAAGTAGAATAGAAGATGAAAACTCTTGATGTATACAACGATTATTTAATATCTTCTTTCTTCTAACTTTAAATTAAAAATTTAAGAAATCACATTAAAATTTTATTAGTTTTTGATTTGAATTTAATCACAAGACGGTTTTCCCTAGAATGAACTTTTTAAAACAAAATTCCTTTTTCACTTATTGTAAAAGCTTACTCGATTCTATTTTTTAAAATTCTAATTCGAATAGTAAACTGCTGGCATACTTGTTCCTGCCCGCCACACTTTTATACAAAACAAATGCCAGATTCTGAAAGAGCATCCTCAAAAACCCTTTATATGCGAATTTGGAATTTGGATTCAAACTTAGACGTCTTCTAAACTTCAAGAGGAAAGAAATTAAGTAAAAATAACTGTTATTACATTAAATTCTTACACAATATAGTATATTTTATTGAGAAAACTGAATTATTTCATGAAAATACCCCTAAATTTATGAAGCGATTGTGCCTTAAAAAAAAATGCAAATCAGTAATGTACAAAAGAATATTATTTATTCATAACTAGATTAAGCGATGAAGCAGCACAAATGATAAAAGACCTACAACTAGTTAATGCCAATTATTATTTCTGCGTGGCGACTATTGAAAAATAGCAATCAAAGCGATGGAATTTTTGTTAGTCTCAGCTTAAAATCTTAACTTCATTGTTCTCTCACACCGTAGAAACCTCTGTTGTCATAAGAAGAATGCTTGTTAAAATTAATGAGGTTCTCGAAACACTTAAAGGATTAAAAGTATCCGTAGAGAATTTGGATCCCTTATTAATCCATACTTTAACATGAAAACTGTTTAAAGAGACGATAACTCACTGGAAAGCAAAAGTCAGCTTTCGTGATAATCCCACAGAATTGCCTATAGTTAAATTATTTATGGAATATTTAGAAAGCCCTTTTAAAAGATTAGAAGCAATATATGGTATAATACCCATAAACTAGATTTATATCTAGCCCAAAATACGGTGAAAAAGGTCGGCTTCTCAAAATAAACACTTTAAAACTAACAATTCACTTAGCCCCGCATTCCCTCTCTGTAAAGGGAATCATAAAATTAAGGAATTCAGTAAATTTATTAGAATGAACCCCAAGGCCAGGTATGAATTCATCAAGCAACGTCGGTGCATTAATTGATTTTCTTCCAAACATAATACCACGGATTGTTTTCACTAACTTGGCTGCAGGAAATGTAATAATCGCCACAATACCTTACTACACTTCGAATACGAAAATACTTTATCTCTTATTTACAACTTACAAGTGTTTCTACAATTAAACTCAATAATCCATGAAAATTCCATACTACCTCAACTTCAAAGCCCAATATCTCAAGAAATATCGATGTTAGCGATTTGGTGTTCAGAACTATTTTGTAGAAAATTGAATTTCCTACAAGTTTGACATATTCACTTTTTCTATACGTCTTGTTATTTACGAGATAGGGGTAAAAAGCGAGAATTTCATGGAAAAATTGGGGTTAGTGACCCGTACTACCTCGCTGGTGGGAGTTAGGGTTACACCGCAATGGAGACTTTTGTAGAGCATTCAATTCTGAAGAAACCCTTCCATTGACCAAGATTATACCATAAAATGCCTCTGAGCTGTAGGGTTTTGAAGAAAAATAATCAAAGTTTACGTGTATTTTATATGGGAAATCTTTATACGCCTTGGTCTAGTACTAAATATTATTTTTAAGGGCTCCAATTTTCAGGGAATGTTTGTTTAGGTATTTGCCACAAAATTTCGAGGTGGGACTGAAAAAAAAAATTGTCGCAAAAAAAAGCACCCTTATATATAATAAAAGTCTTCTAATCAGCCCCAATTCTGCCGTGGGGGAATTTATAGGTAATTTCTCCCGCCACGAAGCTGTGCGGACAAATGGGCCGGAAAACAAATTTGCGCTGTCAGATAAGCCCCTTATTTCGACTTTACTGTTACTTTGTAAATTTGACCTTCAAATGACCTTGACGCTGACCTGATGGGGTCAGACCAACCTCGGATTCGGATTCAGCGACCTCAAAAACATAAGAATATAGCAGTCCAGTCCGTTGCACAGACATATTTTTGTTTGTGGGGTTGTGTTATTCATATTTGTTCCGACCGCCTGAACAGTTTTATCATCTACCTGATGACGTGTGAAGGCGGCTTTAGACGTTTTTTAAGCGTGGAACGGAAATGGCAAACTGACATTGAGGTAAAGACTGAAATATTATATATAAAATTTATACAGGAACTTGCTACCATGCTGTGTTAAAAGCAGTTAGCACGACAACAAGAACCCCTGTTGCATTTGATGGCTCCGCAAATATATCGCAGATCGATTTCGCAACAGAAAGTTAATTTAACTCAAATTTATTAAATTTTTCATTACATCATTAACTTCTTAAAGTTACTATATATAGATAACTCCAATATTCCAATACGCAAAGTTTTTGACATGAACGCATGTATTTACACATATTGTGTACATACGTACACTCTAAAAAGTGTTATTGTAATTCTACTCCTTTCTTGGAAGGAAATTGAATAACTTTCATAATGGTGCAATAGTATAATTACACTTGAAAAAAACAGTTAAGGGGAAAAAAGGGAATAGAATAAAGGAAATAGTAGAAATAAGGCTTTTTTAATATATAAAAATAAAATAACTAAAATATGTTCCTCGCCGTTGTATTAAAGTATTAAGATTAGTATAAATGAATATCATATTTAATTTTTTAAAGTCTCTTAATTTAGTTATTTTACCTTTAATGGAAATTACCCCCTTCATTTACGACAGCGCGCCTTAACTTTAAGGAATACCTTCACAAAGTGATTGCGTATTTATTTTGTTTGAATGAGAGTTTGACGTAATTTTACATATTAATGTGCATGTTTACACCAATTTGGAGTAAAATCACACAACATTTACAAAAATAAATTACACAATTTTAAAGCCCAAAGCTTTAAAATTGTGTAATTTCATAATTTTTTGCTTAATTATACCAAAAATGTGTTCATGATACATTTGTACACAGAAAAATTGTTAAAGTGCTCTTAAGATCACTCTGAATTATTCAGTTTTTAGAGTGTACATAAAATTCGGAGTTACGATGAGATTACATTTGGTAACGAAGTTCTATTATACAGAAACCTTTTTTAACCTTTAAAAGGTATCATAAAAATAAATCACGTAAACAGTATCATGGGTGAAATTTTAACCCAGAATATGCTTATATGTCTTTTTAGCTTAATAATGACATTTAAATGCAATTAAATATATTATTATCATCATTAAATGTTATATTTCATGATAACGTTATTTTTATAGTGCCTTCATAAATGTATACAGGAAAATCACTATTAAAGGTCATTAGGTTTTTCTAAAAAATCCAGAAGTCAATTTTTCTGGGGTGAATTTTCACCCACGATACCATTTAAGGGTCAATGAAACTTTGGATCTGAACGGGATCGTGTTGAAGGATAGTGAGTCAACTTTCAAATTTTCAATTGCTTTAAGTATTCAATTCACCCCCTTCCACTATGTCAATACGTTTTCCAATTGTCGCTTTCTCCCTTTTCGAAAGGCAGACAAATTGGAATTGAGGAAGTGCCTCTCCCGAAATTAGCACTGATTCTCGGCGCCCATTTTGAATTTCACTTACCCGACAGGGCGCTTTCGTCAATTCGAGTTTATTTTCATTTCGTATAATTTCGAGTGGTATTTTCCCTTCCATTTTCTGATTTTGTCTTGTTTTCTTTTGTATTCAAGCCGCCAACAACCCATTTACCCGAATGCCGGGCGCTCTGGGAGTCATTATGCAAAAGTGCCTCAGCACCCTAGCAAATGTGGGTGGCGGGCAGCTTTATGCGCGCCCAAGATAAGAATAAAACGAACGACAATCCTGGCTCTATTAATGCAAGATTATCAGGCGCGAACACATCGCAGCGACATCTCGCGCAAAGAAAGACCATTATCGTGATTGAGTCCTATGATAGCGCTCAACCCCACACCCTCGCGGGGATTTGTCGACCTGAAGAGCGAGCGGTGGTGGATCGGGGTAATATGCACAATGGTGATCGCTCCGCAGTTTTGATTCAAGTGTCGCTGCAGCATAGTCAACCACCCTCCATTTGTTTTAATCGAATTTCGCCCGAGAGGGTGGCGGAGCAATCAAAAGTAGGCGCAGGGTGATATGAACCGGCTGTCGGGAGTGGCTGGTGAGTTTGTCTCCTGTTTGTCGTGTTTTCGGCCGTATCGCTCCTGTTAGCCAGCGAATTTCGCTGTAAAGTTGGCCGGGTCAATATTTGCTTAGGCTTCTGATAATTCATCATACAAAGTACACAGGCGGCCTTCTCCCAGCCGAAGGGGTGCAGATGCGTCTGGGGGCTCCAAAGGTGCGTGATGCGACGCAATTGTATCCCTTGCCTATTCCAGTTAATTTGTGAGCCGAATCCCGAGCCTTGCGAGATAATTCTCTGCGGATTCGCCACGGCACGTAGCACAAACAGTTGCCAGAGGTCGATTTTTTTGCAACCCCCACGTCCCACATTGTTGCTGCAGTAGTCCGGGTGCTTCGGTGTTCCAGCTCCTGGCGAAAGTGGTATGTAACCACATGGAATCGGCTCTGGCCGGACCAGATAAGTGGTGCACACGCTAACTAAACCGCCTGTGGACGTCTGGCTTATCCCGTAGGACAAGGGTAGGGGCGGATGGAAAAGATTACGGATGGTCCTGGCTGGGAGGTGCACCGTGGATCCTATAGCATCTAGCATGTTCTACAAATATTAATTCTTCCTCTGCAGATGTTTCCACGTGTGCTCTGAGGCTGCTGACCGCCCAAGGAGGACAGCATCAATAAAAGTGAATTGTAAGCGGAATTTTTATTTACCGGCCGCAGCCGCATCGTACCGAGACCTCTGCAGTGGACTACTTCGCCCTTTCTCAAATTTCTCTGGCCGTTATCGGGTATGATTACATGGAGTCCGCCAACCGGTGCAAATAATGTCCGCAAGGAGTCAATAGAAAGGTTACGAGGTGACCAGCGCCTCTGTTGACTCTATTCTCAAGGATCCGGTGCTCACCATCCGCCCTCGCCGGACCCCCCGACGCCGACCGAGAGAAGGCTGCCTCTAAGTGGATTAATTTCGTGCCGGACGACGTATCCACTAGGATTTATGGGGCCATAAAAAAGATGAAATCTGGCGCTGCGGCACACACAGATTGGGATGTTATTTGTGAATTTGCGAAATAATGAAAAATACACTGTTGCACGCGGAACCGGAGCCGGGTTAGCTTGATTTAAGGGACAAGCTTCGGTTTTATCGAGTTTTCCTATTTGCACAGTCATTACCGGCGGTTTCTTTGATATATTTTGGTTTTTTTTATTCTGCTCAGGCATTCTGCAGTGTAAAGTTGAAAAATTGCACGTCATGGGAAATATTTTGTTTCTTTCTATTTTCAAGAAAGATATGAGATCTAATGCTAAACACTCTCTCAAATTAAGTGACTAAGAATAAGTAACACTCAAATGAGAACGTATATTCACGATATAGAGAACACAAGGTGTGCCCATTAGCTTTTTGATACTTGTGACGTAATGATGGACACGTAGTTGACCAAATCGAAGAAAATGATTTAACCCTTAAGGAGCACCACTTGTGTGTTTTTTCATATTGCGATAGTCTATACCTTTAAAAATAGCATACTCAAATGACATACTCAAATTTCAAGTGCATATCTCAAATAGTTTTTGAGTTACAGCCATCTGAAGAGCAGCCGTATTAAACGCTTTTTTCTCGAAACTACATTTTTCAAATTTACTGCAGTTATAACTCGAAGACAAATCATCTGATCAATTTGATTTTTATTGCAGATTCTTTTATACGTGTTTTTCCATACATGAACCTCTAGTTTTCTGATCGAATAAAAAATGTAATTTTGGCAGGCCAAAAATCATCAAATTTTCGTGAGAAATCTGATTTCTTTTTAATTCCGCAATTTTTTTTTAAATTTAAATATTTTTTTTTTCGATCGAGATTCATAGCACGGGAAATACCTTCTAGTTTAAGGGGGGGGGGGGGGGGGGGGGGGGGGGGGGATTAGGGTTTCAGCGTGAAAAAAACACTTTTCTTTCTGATTTTTTTTTAGAAATATGGATTGAGGAAAGTTATTGAAACCTTTTGTACATTATTAAGTATGATGTCGATAATACTCAGTAATTTTTTTATGCGAAAATATCGACAAACAAGCCGGTAACGGAGCTTTTCCAAGAACGTCTTTGGAAATAGACGATTTGCGGTGTACACTGTATCTCAGCTGGAAATTATCCGAAATTAAAAACCTTTAAAATTTAATCAGAGTATCATTCAATCCTCCCCCCTACGTTCTCTGATTATTACTTTTTTCATTTATAAATTTTTGGTGGTCATTTAAAGTAAAAACTGCTATTTTTTACGAAAAATTTCGTCATTTTGTAAGTGGAAACCCCCCTTAATGTAAAAAAAAAATTTAAAACTCAACGTTGGGGGGAGGTAATTTATATATAGAAAGTGTGTACCAAGTTTGAAATGAATCAGTAATGTAGTTTTTAAATAGCAGTGTACACGGACTTTTAAAAAGTGGTTTTGAAAAAGTTCATTCACCGGCTTGTCTGTCGATATTTTCACATAAAAAAATTACTGAGTATTGCTGAAATCATACTTAATAATATACAAAAGATTTCAATAAATTTGCTCGAACCATATTTCTAAAAAAAAATCACAAAAAAGGTGTTTCTTTTTCATGCTGAAAACCTTATCCCCCCCTTAATAAACTTTTTGTTTTTTTTTTATTTTCACGCACTGTGAAGGTCGCTATCACTGCAGCAGTGGAGGGACTTGTTTTTTTGGAGCCTTGGGAAATTGCGAATAACTTGCTGAATTTTCAGTTTTTTAGTCCATCATGTATTTACTATATATCCACAAATATATCCTTAAAATACTAAAACTCTCCATGCAGTTGTTGTCTTTAAAAAAATCGCCTTTATTTTTAGGCGGTCATACTAGTGGTGCCCCTTAACTGTAGTCGTGGGTCCAGTGGACCCATGTTCAATCTTTGAACGCGTGTAAGAAACACAACGTGTGCCCCAGCGCCTCCTGATCCTAGGTACCTTCCATCAGTAAACCGAAGCACGCCGAAGGGAACGGACGTTAATGTTTCAATGTAAAGTTTAATAAAAACAAAAAAGGCAAAATTAAAATTTAATTTTTGTTTTATTTTAAATCAAAAATAGGCGGATCCCATGGACCCCCTACTATAGAAGTGTGTCCATTTTTCACCACTTGAGTTAAGGGTTAAATTAATTATTTGGCCACAGCTTTGATAAATTATAATAGGTATAATCATAGCAAGGTAAAATTACCATATTTTCATAGTATTTTTGTAACCAGGGAATTAAGGGTAATGAAATAAGAAAATATTTCTTCCATGAGCAAAATATCAACAGATTAAAATACTTCAAGTAATAACTTAAAGGTATTATTATCCAAATGGAATTGAATTAAATATAACGTTTAAACAACTAATACGGATTGTTGTGAAAAGTTTTCATCTTCCCCAACAATGTAAACAATTTTTTGACTTTTTTGTGAATGTGTTCAAAGATGATGACAATAAGAATTAAAACCACAAAAATATATCTTTTATTGTAAAAGACCTAACTCACAAGAGTTTAAAATTGTTTTTAAATGGCTTTTTGCTTCCTTGCTCCCTACCAATACTTAGGTATTACAAAGGTTGCAACATATTTTTCTTTTAAGAATTGTTTAACCATAAAGGTATTTCAAAGAATGTCGTACATCCAACAATCATGCTCTTAAGGGGGTATCCCACTCTAGAACGTTCAAAAAATGCATTTTTTTTTTTTAGTTTTGAAAAATTCTGTGTTCTTTCCTGAATCGTTTAAGCTATCTCTTGCCGCGAAATTTGAAAAACTCGCGCCGCTACAGGCGATTCTGTGCGCAGCTGCGCGTTCTCCACCACTCTTAACTTTAACTTAAATGCCGTTTTTCTCAAAACACCGTCTTGATGAATGGTGTGCAGCATTCTGAGAAAACCATTCATCCGAAAAATTTCAGATTTTGGTACAAGCTGTGTTAGCTTTGTCTCTATGACCTAAGTGGAGCAAATCAGGCATTTTTATGTTTACATAACTTGTATCCCATATTTTAACAGTAAAAAATCAACTAAAATATAAAATTTATAGTAGAAAAAATTAAAAAAAATGAATAAAATTTTTTTTTCAAAATGTGCCATACTCATGCCATAGCCACATATATAAAGAGTACTAATGTGCAATCTCATAATTTTCAGATTATTTGTTTGGCTGGTATCGTGCACACCGTTCCTAAGGTATGAGTCCCAGTAGCAGGCCTGCCCTGACCCAACAGACAATAAAAAAATTTTTTTTTCTCAAAATATTCATTAAAGATCATATAATAAGAGGATTATTATGTTTAACTCTAAATGTTTTGTATTTTCGTGTTTAACTCCCTGAAAAAAACGTTCAATTCAAGGGCCTCTAGAGTGGGATACCCCGTTAATTCTTTGAGCAGTTTTAATTTAATAATTCTCTCACAAGCTTTTACTTGGCAATTTCTGATCTTTAATTTTCTTCAGCAGGGATATTCCCTGAAAATCTTCTACATTCCATAAAAGAAAAATTTATCATTTTTAATAGAAATGAAGCGATAAGTTTAATTTATAATTATTCATAAAATTCCTTATATAAAATATTACTTTAAGAAGCGTTGCCCACCGAGACGTATTTTGGTATATCCGAATCGCAAAATCGCGAATTAAGTTTCTTGTTTAGTCATACCTTGTATTCTCTATATCGTAACGCATATCAGGCTGTTTGTTGTTATTCAAATGCATTTCGAATTTCTTATGTTTTATATTTAAATATATTTTAGAGGAAAAAAAAAAAAATTCATCTCTACAAAGAATAAATACCGATATCTGTCTAAATAAATATTTAAAATGTGTTGCCTTATTCTTTAATTTTAACTTAGTTAAAATAAGATCTATGTAGTTGTTGAGTGAGAAGGACCTGTTAAGAACTTCGTTAAACGTGCAGGTTTTTCATATTTACTAAGTTAAGTAATCCAGGACAACAAATTTCATTACATAGCAGATCTTTCAGGAAAATAGCACAATTAACTTTTATAACCATTTCAATTTGTAGCATAATTTAGTACGACTTTTTGCACCATTTCAAGTCTGGTAATTTGAATATAAGATGTAGCACTCCAAATAATAGCAGAATATTCAATACTCGATTTTACAAAAGATATTTGAAGGATGGGCCATCTATTGGTTTTTTTTAAAATTACATGTTATTTTGACACAGACAGCTCTTTCGTGCTCAAAAAATTGATAAAAACAGAGTGTCACATCTCCGCGGTATGAAATGAATAGATTTAAACTTGAAGAACCTTGGGAAATGTTGAAAACCTATTTCCAAACTGAGTGCTGTGTTGCGGAAGCAGTACAAATTTTGAAAACAAACCACCGAGCCTGCTGTACGCAAGTTTGTATGCAGCTGTGATTTGACACCGTTGAACTTTATTTCTTGGGGTACTGTTAAAGATTGATATTACCTCTACTTTACACTATCTGATAAATCATATGCTTAGACAAATGTTTTTTTATTTGTATTTTCAAAAATTGCGCTGACATCATAGCATTCATGTTTCTCTTGTTTTCATCTATATATTTGACAATCACTTTTTGAGTTCGAGTGATAAATGCACAGACGATTTCAAACCTATGACTTCTCAAATTAATTAGAAACAATTATAATTGTTAAAAAGTCATATGATTACTTAAATGACAAATATAATAGTATGAGAGACACACAAATGACAAATATAATAGTATGAGAGACATACAAATACAAGTTCATATTTTTGAGAAGTCATATGCTCTTTCATATTATTGCAAATCCTCCTTTATGCTGATAATCCGGAAACGATTCTATAACTATAATTAATATTTTCAATTGATCAAAAAGCCTTGACATTTACTGAGCACGTTTATTTTATAGCATTTTTAAAACGAAACCAGCCGATGGCCCACCCCTTATATAACTAGAAAGATTTCAATCTAACATCAGACGAAGGCAATGAGTTACTAATTTTATTCTAATTTGGTGTAAGTTTGACTAATTCTTCGTATAATCTTAATCTAGGGATTTATAATTTTTATAAATGACATTTTTATAAAATGTGCACGAAATTTGTGTGGATTTATTTATATGTATATTATTTCTTCTATCAACTATACCTCATGTTTACTATGTAGGAATAAAAATCGATGAATTTTTGAATTCTTTAATTAAAAACTATAAACTATATTATTGTAGTAGTACAGGGTGTCCAATAGGGAATTGCGAAAACTATTGGGTCACAATTTTTTAACAAATGGAGAGATCGGTAAAATGTAAATACTTTTTAATAAAGGAAAGTTGTCATTTTTATTTCATGTCCATTATATTATAAAAAAATCAAATCCATTTAATACAAAACAATTAATTTAAAAATATAGTGAAAAACGTTAGTTACTAATGATATATATTTTCGATATATTAACCATCTAATTTGCCACAAATATCCATTTGCTTTCTAAAACTATTAAAAACATGTTCTAACGTTTCATTTGAAATGCCATTGACGATCTTCCCAATGTCTTTAATAAAATCTTCAACTGTTTTTTGGTTATTTCCATAGCAGAGATCTTTAATGTAGCCCCATAAAAAGAAATCAAATCGAATGAGATCTGACGAGTAAGGTGGCTATTCTATTCCTTTTCCCCTAGCAAAGCATGGGTACCCTAGGCCAATAACTCGCCATAAAATTTATTGATTGTGTGCGATGAGGTGCTGCTCCGTCTTGAATAAAAAAAAAAAGATTTAACGCGGCTCCTCTTTTTCGCATGAGAAAGGATTTTGTCTCTAACATCCCTTTGTACTTCTCTCCGGCGACAGAAGATTCAAAGAAATGCAGGTAGATACCTTTTATGTAGATGGTTCACATTTCACACATACATATTATTAATAATTCACGTTTTTCACTATATTTTTAAATTAATGGTTTGTATTAAATAGATTTAATTTTTTTATAATAAAATGGACATGAAATAAAAATGACGACTGTCCTTTATTAAAAAGTATTCACTTTTTACCGACCTCTCCATTTGTTAAAAAATAGTGACTAATTAGTTTTCGCAATTTCTTATTGGACACCCTGTATTTATAAAAATGTTTAAAACAACGATTTTCTTTAAAATATAGTTACAAATGCCCGTTGATTATGACTCCCTGCAATATAGTTCCAAGAACGGTTGCTATGATAAATTCCTTGAAGTTATGTGAAATCAAAAAATTTAAATGGCATTTTATTCTACATATACATATGTATATAGTACAGTGATCGTTCGATGACGAAGAGGAAAAGAAATATTTTTTGTTCAGAAAAATGGAAGCAGTGTAAAGTCAAAAAATTGATACCGGATTTTTTACAATTTAAAAAAGTATACATTTAAAAAAGTATACAAGTCCTTCTTCGTTCGGACAATTATAGCATCCTTTCCGAAGGTCAAGTACAAAGTTCAACTCAATCGATGCAATGATTTATTTTTCTATTTTGGCAACAAGCTACGAAAATGATGTTTCGAGATAAAGCGTTTAAAGTCTTAAATTCCTACAGACAGTTTCTATATCTGCTAAAGGCACTAAGTTTGAATTTTTTGTTTCAGAGATCTCAATCCTGAGATTATCTGTAGGCAATCTGACTGGCATATTTTCGAGCTGCCGGCTTCAGCACCTTCTATACAAATTTCTAAATAGAAAAATTAAATAATTTTTTTTTTTTTAAATCTACAAAGATCAAACTTATTGCAAAAAAAGAGTCTGAGAAAAAAAAATCTTGGAAAAGTGTCAATTTTTTGCTCTCTAGACGGTAGTAGTACCTTAATATTACATATCATTAAATACGAGATTACCAACCTTCTGAATTATTTAGAATTTCATCAAGCAATAGTTAGGGTCTATCGAGCAATAACCCTTTATAAGAGGACACGCCACTTTTTGAACTTTAAAATTGAGTTCTGCTCATTAAGAGTTTTGAGCGAGCCATTAACCCGTCCACTCCTAGTGTGCATCGTGCGCTTCTAAAAAACCCACGAAAAACTTCACCGTCCACTTAAAGTGGTGAATTTGTTTGCTTTTCCTAGAAGCATTTATACACTAGCAATTACGAGCCCTGACCCGGAGCTCGGTTCCAAAGGAGATAAATGAACTGTCCTTGAAATTAAAACCGAAGTGAAAATGGGGATATTCAGTCTAGACCCAGCTGCCGCCCTCGGAGCGGGTAAGGCCGGGCTGAGGGCCGTAGAACATCTTCCACACTTTCGCCGTCGCTATGCCGTAGTGTACTTAATTGAAAAACTTTTTCCAAGCCGCACAATGACCCGTCCGGGTCCCGGTTGCCCGCACCCACTATAAATATTCAACTTTATGCTCGAGCAATAAAAATTTCCGGGGCACTTCCTTACAATTAGCCGGCCCCTTTGTGCCTAAGGAACATCAGCGCAAAAAGTCATCGGGTCCGAGGCCGTGAGCGACTGCATAGTAGCAATAATGCACAGAAACAAAACGTCTTGCTTGACCGGGAATCCATGAAGTCTGGCGACCAGGGTGGGAATAAGGATGGGTCCCGGTTGCGCATGTTGGGGCAACAAAGCTAGGGTACAAAGGGGTGGTAGTGGGCGCAATAAAGTTGCCAGCAAGTTGCTACCCGCCGTATGAATAAAACGACGACAGCGACGTTGTTGAATGAACTTTATGTTTTGCAAAAAGAGGAAAAGAAAGTCGGGCGTCCGGGTACGGTTACCCAGAAGCAAGGGCACCAGGGCGAGGGTAGTTAAGTGAAAACTGCAATAAACCTTCAACCTGTTAGCCGCAACAAAAGTCAACAAAGCGTCTGGGGATGTATAAAATTGATTTGTAGTTGAGTCAGGCTCCGCGTAGCATTAGCGCTATAAGTGTAGCCGAGGTGCTTCCACGGTGGAGGGAGCGCCCCAAGGAGGTTTAGGAAGCAAATAACTGGGGAAATATCCAAGGAACTCTGTTACTGCACTAGAAATTCCGGAAAAAAGGTGACAAACGAATGACTCCAGCGGGAGTGGTCCATTCTCGGGATTGTTAGCCCACACCTGAATTTAGAGTGGCGGTAAGCAACATAAAAATCAACAACAAAAGTTTTTAATTAAGCCGCCAGGCAGCGCTGCTTATGCGCTTACTACTCCTTCAGGTGGGGCTGATCACGTGCATCGCAATGTGCATGCCAATTATAAACGGCTCTAGACGAGCGAGTTTCATGGCCTTGCATGGCTTTAAGTTTCCGATGGAATTTGCATTTCCGGGCAGGGGGTGCCATACTGCAGGACCCCAGTGGGGTGGCACCATCCAGCGAAGCCACTTTAGGTATGTGCTATTTTTTTTTATTTTTAGAAAGGTCGAAACAAAAAGTTCTCGTTGACTGAAAATGATTTATTTAGCGTGCGGATTTGTTGTTGCCCCGAGTGCTGTTTTAGTCTTGGAAACATTTATTAGAGCACCAGGGAGGGTGGCGAGGGCTACTTTCAAATCGGGCTACCCGGCTTCCTCCGCTGTTCTTTGAGTTGAGCAACTTTTCCATTTTCCTTTTTTTGTTTTTTTATTTTTTTTATTTTTTTGTTATTATTATTTGGACTTACCTCACCAGGTGAGTGCTGTCCCGGCTGTGGGAGTGTATACAGCACAAGTTCATTTCATATTTGTGCGGTTAATAGAATGCTTTTTACGGAAAGCAAATTTATAAAGCACAGTCGGCCAGTCGGGATGGGGGGTCGCCTCAAATGCGAACAATTTACCCCCTGAAGTAAAGCGGAAACGTCCGTTCTTTCGCATTTTTTTTATTTCAATTTCGCCCCCTTTAGTACACGGAAGTTGAAGAATGAAATTAAATGTCAAAGAAGCTAAAAGGGACGCTTCGGAAAACTCGCTTTGATGAGAGCCAGAAAGGTTGGACAAAGAAACCATTTTAATTCACCACATTCCCCGCAGTTTGTTTGTAGGTGCGGTACGGAAATTCTGCGTACGTTTGATTAAATAAAATAGAGCGGTTTCGCAAGTGGTTTACCTTGTTTCTTTAACTAGGAACATAATGAGTGTGTTCGCCTTTATTCCGTCATCAGTTCTTGAAGTTGTTTTTGCTTAAATTAAATGAAAAATTTAATTCACAAAAATCTGATCCACACAGTAAATTTTAAATGGTATCAAAAATACTCATTTATCTAAAATTATATGAAAAACGATTGTCATCTGATTTTACAAGTAATAATACAACACAATAATATAAAGAATTACTATATAAAGCTAGAGTTCTCAAGACTTTGTTTGGGTAGAGATGTTTGAGTAAAAATATATTTGAGAATTGTATTCATCTTATTCAAGTTGTATCAGTAAGCGACATAGAGTCATTTCGCTTTATACTCAGCAAGCTCGAAAAAAATAGCTCACTCAGACAGAGAAAAAAAAAAGACACTAGTACTAAAAACTAAGTTTACGCTAACCCAAAACTTGGCAGGTGTTTAGCCTACCGTGCTTTTGGTTGATACAAACAAATGAATTCTGTTGATTTTGGCTCAACAAATTGCACTAGCAAAATTAACCAAGTTTTTATAGTGGGTTCTTTACATTATATTTTATTTTTTTATACATTTTTTATTTCAATTAATATAATTATTTATTTTATTTTAAATAATTTTTTTTACACCAAACTTTATTTTATATTTCTTATTTATTGAAAAGATAGATATTCGAACTGATTTTATTTTTAAAAAACGCCTACTTCAAAAGTTATGTTTTTTAAAAAATGCCTATTTAAAATTTAATTTTTTTAAAAGCGCTGCCGAGTTGCAATCGAGCAGCCGTAGAAAGCGGTCGTATTATATTTTCGCTCCGCGCTAAGGTGTAAATGCAAACCGATCACTGCCCAGGTGAAAAAAAGTGATTAGTTGCAATAAAATTGTGAAAAGCCCAAAGTGCGCGCTCGCAAAGCGCAACGCGCTACGTAGGCAAAAACTCCGCATGATCGCGATCGATATAGACAGGAAAAAAGTTAACAAACGATCAACTAGCAAAAGTGAGAAAAGTGTGAGTGCCAAAATGAGTTCCCCGGAGGAAGGTGAGGGAGGGGACATGGACACTGACCCCACTGACCCAAAAAGTGAAAACGGCAATTCAGCTTCATCAGCAGGAATCGAACGTTACTTCCAAATAGTGTCAAGAAAACGTAAACGCGAACAGCTCAATGCAGACGACTCTGATGACAAAGCAAAACCAATTCCCCGAGGCGTAAGTGCCACCAATGCAACATCCAACAACAGGTACGCTCTCTTAAAAGATGAATCGGATTCAACCCCTAAGCCGCCACCTATTTACGTGCGCGTACAAAACAATAATGATCTAATAAAAAACATAAAATCGCTGATTAAAAAAGACCTCTTCTACATAGTAGAAATCAAAAGAGGTCTGCTAAAAGAGACCAAAATACAAGCACAAAGGGAGGTGGACTACTGCCAAATTGTAAACTGGCTAGAAGCAAAACAGTTACAATTTTACACGTACCAGATAAAAAGTGAAAAGGGCCTAAGAGTAGTGATCAAGGGCATCGATCACAGTGTCCCAACGGAGGATATTAAACAAGAGCTCAACGACTTAGGCTTCGAGGTAAAATACGTGTACAACATCTTAAACAGGTTCAAACAACCGCAGCCGATGTTTAAAGTGGAACTAACGCCAGAGAGCAGCAAAGCGCCAAAGGGAAAAATCCACCCCATATACGAAGTACGCTACATCCTCAATAGGAAAATAGTCGTCGAAGAACCGTTTAAACGTAAAACGCCCATACAATGCAAAAACTGTCAGGAATTCGGAAATACAAAAACTTATTGCAAACTTAAAAACGTATGCGTCGCTTGCGGTGGAGACCACCAAACCTCGAAATGCAACAAAAACAAAGAAAATCCCTCCGATAAAAAGTGTAGCAACTGCTGCGGCAACCATACGGCCAACTACAAAGGCTGCCCGGTCTACATGGCCATACTCGCCAACCAAAAGCAGCAAAAAGCCAGCAACAAACCCAATCCCAACACTGGTATTCACAAACCCCAAGCAAACCCCACCCCAATCAACATCCCACACAACAGCTACAGCCAAGCGAGCGCATCACTACAACCGAATTACGAGAGACGAGACCTCACATATGCAAACATAGTGAAAAACGATGGATACCATTCGGCGAGCAACCAAAACGAAGGCATGATGCAAATTCTAATAACGCTAACAAATAACATAAATCAACTAACACAAACGATGCAGCAAATGCAAACCATGCTGAACAGACAAACCGAAATATTAAGCAAACTTATCAAATGAAGGAGCTTAAAATTGCACACTGGAACGTAAACGGGCTACCCAAACATAAACTGGAACTGGAAAAATTCTTAAACATAAACCAAATTGATATCATGTTTATTTCGGAAACGCACTTAACTGACAAAAATAATTTCAAAATATTCGGCTACACATTATACAAAAACGACCATCCTAACAACAAGGCCTGCGGAGGCACAGCAATCTTAATTAAAAACAGGATCAAACACCACCCAATTAACAACACCCAAACAAAAGAAATCCAAAACACCACAATATGCCTCATGGAAATGGGCGGACGCATCAATATCACAGCAGTTTACTGCCCCCCGGGATGCAGTGTGGAAACAGCCCAATTCGACAAATTTTTCAAACAACTAGGAAACAGATTCTTGGCTGCAGGAGACTACAACGCAAAATCTCCTCTATGGGGATCGAGAATCACATCCCCGAGAGGTAAACAGCTGGTAAAATCAATTTACACAAACAAACTAAACTGTATCTCTGGCAAACAACCAACGCATTGGCCAACCGACAGACACAAAAAACCGGACATCATCGACTTCGGACTCTCCAAAGGCCTAAATCGAAATCTCTTCAGTGCCACAACAACCATGGACCTATCATCGGACCACGCACCAACCATAATCAAGTTCGCAGGCACTCCAACAGTTACAGAGGCACCACATAGACTGACAAACGGGAAAACTAACTGGCCAAAATTTCAAGATCTCTTCAAAAGAAACTATTGCCCACATGTCAAATTAAAAACTGAAGAAGACATAGAGAACGCCCTACACTACATCAACGACACGATCAAGGACTGCGCCCAGAATGCCACTCCTAAAATCCCCGAAGCCGGCAGAACACTACAAGCAAGCAGTACAACAATACTGGAGCTCCTAAAAAACAAGAGGAAAGCAAAAAAACGTTGGCAAACATCAAGATCCCCACAAGCTAAAGCAGAGCTTAACCGAGCTACTAGGGAGCTTAAAGCACAGCTAGAAGCCGAAAGAAATCAAAGCATAGACGAGTTTACCGCAGGACTGAACCACTACCCGGACACAGAATATTCCATATGGAAAGTAACGAAAGGGATCAAAAAGCCAATGCAACAAAACACACCCATCCTCGGAAAAAATAACGACTGGATCAACGAGGACCAGGCGAAGGCGGAAGCATTCGCGGAGCATCTGGAAAAGGTGTTTAAGCCTAGCATAACAACCATCGCAAGCCCAACAAAAACCCCAAATAAGAAACCAATTAGATTCACCCTCGCTTCAGTACTTCAGAAAATTCAGGAGTTAAACCCGAAGAAAGCGCCAGGCCATGACGCAATCACCGGACAACTAATTAAAGCCCTTCCGCTAAACGGGAAAGTTGGAATTCTTCATATATTCAACGCCATCCTCCGCCTCAGCTACTTCCCGCTACAATGGAAACTAGCAAAAATCTTCTTTATCCCAAAACCGGGGAAAGACGTGTACAGGGTAGAGTCATACAGACCCATCAGCTTGCTCCCAATTCTCTCAAAACTATTCGAGAAATTACTACTAGGAAAACTCCAAAACTACCTAGACAACAATAATATCATCCCCAACCACCAATTCGGATTCAGGAGCCAACACAGTACCATAGAACAGATCCACAAAATTCACAACAAAATAAAAGATACTATGGAAAAAAAGCAATATTGCATCGGGCTATTCCTGGATATAGCTCAGGCTTTTGACAAAGTCAATCACAACGGCCTGCTAACCAAAATCAAAAAATTACTCCCAGAGAAATATTACAACATACTACACAGTTACCTCACCAACAGGAAATTCCAAGTAACTTACAATAACTGTACCAGTAAAACTTACCAAATCGAAGCGGGAGTCCCCCAAGGAAGTGTATTGGGACCGGTGCTCTACCTATTATACACAGCAGATCTCCCGGTGGACAATGAAATCACGACCACAACGTTTGCCGATGATACAGCGCTGATTTTCGCACACAAGAACCCCACAACAGCTACTAGAATCACCCGAGAACATCTGAATAAAATAATTGTATGGACGAAGAAGTGGGGCATCAACCTAAACGAAAGTAAGACAGAACAGATTACTTTCACGCTAAGAAAAAAGACCTGCAAGCCGGTCGAAATAAATGGGAAAAAAGTAAGAACAGTCAACGTAGTCAGATACCTAGGCATGCATCTTGATCGCAGATTAACGTGGAAAGCTCACCTGCATAAAAAGAAAGAACAGATAAATCTAACATTTAAAAAGATGTATTGGCTACTCAACAAAAAATCTAAGTTAGGTCTAAGCACCAAAATAGCAGTCTACAAAAAGCATCATTAGACCAATATGGACATACGGTATTCAACTCTGGGGTGCAGCGAAGAGATCTAATATAGAAATAATAAAACGTGTACAATCAAAAATTATAAGAGCAATAACCGGAGCACCACGCTACGTCCGCAACAAATTCCTGCTGAGGGAAACAAAAGTTAACGAGGTCGAAGAAATAATCGCCAAACACAGCAAAGCATATTTAGCCAGAATAGAACAACACCCCAATATAACAGCCAGAACCATCTTGACAGCAAAAAAATTCACAAGACTCAAGAAAAACGATCCAATCGATTGCGCAAAGCAAAATAACCAAACATAAATAAAAGACCAGAAGTAAGCAAGACAGCAGTCAGTCGCAAACAACAAACCAACAACCATGGGAACTACGTACTCAAAAAAAGTAGACAACGCGGGAGAAATCGTAAACACAATCATCGTAAACCCTGAGGACATCAAGTCAGAAAACATCGAGCTGACACTGATCATCCTAACTGTAGAAGTGGGAATATCTCTCCTCTACCAGATCTATAAAGACTACAGGAGAGGGCTAAAGAAAAGATACGCCAACAACAACAGCCAGCCATAACAGCAACAGCTACCCATCCAGGCCAAAGACGTTCAGCAGCAGAGCCGACTGGACACTATGGATAGCTACCAGAAATATAACATAACTGCTTAGATAAAGAATCTAGCAGTATTAATCCACCTTAGTTTAAGATTTACAAAAATGTATGTTAGAGCCTATGTAAAGCTGATCCATACAAATAAAGCAAAAATGTTTAAAAAAAAAAAAAAAAAAAAAAAAAAAGCGCTGCCATATCCTCCATACTTTGTTCAAGATTTTTAATAACCAAAACATTTGGTAGAATTTAGAAAGTTCTAACAAATTGTTTAGTAATTTTTTCAATATAACAAAGAACCAAACCAAGCCCGTTGTTAACTTGGCCTAGTTTAAGTTAATTTTACCAAAATAATAGTTAATATCTTAACGAAATCGCAGTTAATTCTATCTAGTTTTGGTTAAAATGTTTACCAAGAGCTTGGTCAGCTTAACCAAGATAATGTAAATTTGTAACCATCATTATTTTTTACCATGCATATAACCTAAAAAAAACAAATAAAAATCACGATTTTACGAAAAACTATGGTAGGAAGCTATAACAATTTGGTGATTGTACCAAAATATAAAATGGCTGAATGGCTTTTCAGTTTTCAGTTCTGCTAATTTTCTCTGTAATTCGCTTCAGTGACATCTAATAAGATGTCAAAATCCCATCCAAATCGGAAATTCGATCGAAATTTTTCAACCCTTGGGTGTTAATTATTAAGGGATGAAATTTTGCCAAGTTGTTACTTATGTTTATGTTTTTAACATATTTTGGGGTCCCTAGAATAGCCCTTATAATTTGGGTTTGTGCTCGCTCAACTTTAGCCAGGTTGGTGGTTTTCGCTGAGCCCCATTGTTGAAGTCCGTAGGTCCATATAGGTTTAAGTATGGACTTGTAGATTGTAATTTCTGTGCTATTATCTAATTTAGATTTTTTGTTTAGGAGCCAGTAGGGGCCCTGAAATGTAATCTTTAGTTGCTCGCATTTCTTGTTAATGTGCTGTTTTCAGGTTAGCCTACTGTCTAGGTGAAGTCCTAGGTATATCACCACGCTTTTGTTGCTGGATTTTTGTTGATTGTTATAAGCTTACAGTTTGATTTTCTAAAAGTGAACTTGATTTGTTGGCATTTGTTCTCATTTAGTTTTATGCCCCATTTTTTGGTCCAGTCGAATATTTCATTCACATGGGATTGTAATTCTGTGTGCCGTTTGAAGGTTAGTGTCAGTTATTATGACTGCTGTGTCGGATTTTAATTCATTCAATGCAAGATACTCGGGCATAAGAGTTGATGATATTTCGTTTTGACAGTTCAAAGTGCAAAGAGCCATTACTATTTCCGAAATATTAATTTTTTATTTTAATTTTGTTTTGAAAGAATGCAGGGTAGGAGCCAGAATCAAGCAATTGCCTTATTGCACCTATATAAAATAGGCAATTTATTAATATAATATGCAGTACTGGCTCAGTACATTTTTTGTCCACCACGGAATAAGATAATTTCCAAATCAAAAAGTTGAGAAAAAAGGAATTTTTAGCTTCCTTAATAACTTTTAGTCAATTTGGTTTACGCAAAAGACACATAAACTGACAGCATTTTACAAAGAAGAAACAAATTAAATAAATTAAAAATGTGTGCCCACAAAAAAATTAAAATTAAAACAAAAAATCAATATTTTGAAAACGGTAAAGCTTTCACTAAGTTCATATTTCTTTTTTTTTTAGCGGGTTACTCCTCAATCTATCTTCTCCTTAAGGGGTGGGGTAGGTAGTGGCGTGGAAAAAATGAGTATTTTAAATAATTTTTTTTACAGTAGTTTAATCTATACTAATATTATAAAGCTGAAGAGTTTGTTTGTTTGTTTGAACGCGCTAATCTCAGGAACTACTGGTTCGAATTGAAAAATTCTTTTTGTGTTGGATAGTCCATTTATCGAGGAAGCCTTTAGGCTATATAATATCACGCTGCGACCAATAGGAGCGAAGAATCAGTGGAAAATGTGGAAAAAACGGGGAAAATTATTCATCTTTGAGGGCTCCGTTGTTGTACCGTTGTTTTTTAGATCGTGTTTTCCTTTTTAAACTTTTTCAATCTATATATATAAATTCTATACTAATCTATACTAACATTATAAAGCTGAAGAGTTTGTTTGAACGCGCTAATCTCAGGAACTACTGGTTTGAATTGAAAAATTCTTTTTGTGTTGGATAGTCCATTTATCGAGGAAGGCTTTAGGCTTTAACATTACGCTGCGACCAATAGGAGCGAAGAACCAGTGGAAAATGTGGAACAAACGGGGAAAATTATTCATATTTGAGGGCTCCGTTGTTTTTTAGATCGTGTTTTCCTTTTTAAACTTTTTCAATCTATATATATAAATTCTATACTAATCTATACTTAATATTATAAAGCTGAAGAGTTTGTTTGTTTGTTTGAACGCGCCAATCTCAGGAACTACTGGTTCGAATTGAAAAATTCTTTTTGTATTGGATAGTCCATTTATCGAGGAATGCTTTAGGCTATATAACATCACGCTGCGACCAATTGGGGCGAAGAATCAGTGGAAAATGTGGAAAAAACGGGGAAAATTATTCATCTTTGAGGGCTTCGGTTGTTGTACCGTTGTTTTTTAGATCGTGTTTTCCTTTTTAAACTTTTTCAATCTATATATATAAGTAAATGTTTGTTTGTTTATTCGCCTTTTATAGACTCCGAAAACGCTGAACCGATCTCCTTGAAATTTATACTAAGTAGTCTCTATTCAAAGGGGAGTAACATAGGAATTCGCATAAAACCGGTTGTTTTCAGGGAAGCGTAGCAAGGCAGATAAATAGATAGATAGAAGTTAGATAGAAGCTAAATAGATATGTAGGTAGATAGATAGATAGTAAGATAGATAGATACATAGATAGACAGATAAATAGAAGACAGACAGAAAACAGATAGACAGATAGATATATAGATAGAAGATAGATAGATAAACAGACAGAAGATAGATAGGACGTAGATAGATAGATAGATAGATGTAGATAGATAGATGGATAGGTAGATAGATAGATAGATAGAAGATAGATATAGATAGATAGAAGATAGATATATAGATAGAAGATAGATAGAAAGACAGAAAGATAGAAGATATATAGATAAATAGAAGACAGATAGAAGGTAGATAGACAGATAGATATATAGATAGAAGATAGATAGATAAACAGACAGAAGATAGATAGGAGGTAGATAGATAGATAGATAGATGAATAGGTAGACAGAAGATAGATAGATAGATCGAAGATAGACAGAAAGATCAAAGATAAATAGATAGATGCCGTTTAGTTACGGAAATGATTCTATGACCTCAATAATTGAAAATCTATTTACGTTGAAATGAAATGAAATATTTTATTTATAAATTCTCGCATAAACCCGATTGTTTTCGGAGAGGCGTAGCAACGCGCGCAGGGTACGGCTAGTTTATTTTATAAAACAAATAATAAAAAGTTATTATGTTATGCTTTAACTTTTTTTTACAAAAATTTTAAAACAAAATATTTATTGTAGACTAAGTTATCATTATATTTGTTGGACTCCGTCCCACAAGTCGTGCTTTGCGGTGATCATCATACCATTTTACTGGTTCATCTAAAATTAATAAAAAAAAAAAAAAAAAAACTTTTTATATGTAGTTAATCTAGTGCCTGATCGAAGCTTTTTTTCCTAAAATTAAAAAAAAATTGCGACCTCTGATAATTTACTCGCAGATTTCCAAGGAAAAAGCACTAGTTTATAGTTTATAAAAAATATAAGTTTTAATTTAAAAAAAAGCTTTGATCAGGCACTATATTAACTATGATGATGGCAAAAGGTAGGGAAGGTCAAACAAAAATCGGAAATGCTTCGTTTGGGAGGGAGAGGTGAATTTTTGTATTCAGGTACTAGTTTTACTGAACACCCTGTAACTTGGACCGTATGACCAATATTTAGATGCCATTCCATAGAGAAACCTTTACCTGTTGCAACGAGCCCACAAACACCTCTCTGCCCCTCTCTGATCGGGAGCTATAAATCCTTACAAACACCAACACCAACAATATTCTTTCCAAGAAGGAAATAATCAGTAAAAATGGTAGGTTAATAGGGCATTTTCGCGGGAAAACCACAAACCATTCCTTACCATTTACCCACGTATGGCCGTTTTAAAACCAAACACCCTGTATTTAAATCCGATTTAATTTAAAATGGAAATGTAGTCTAATGCAAGCAGGATTTTGTGTTGGATTTTTAAGGTTTGCCAAAAGGTCTGTTCCCTGTGCAGCAAATCCCTGCCATCCAGACTAATATCACATAAACGATAGAGCTCCGCTCTTAGTCGCATTCGCAAATCTCTTGCAAGTTGGCGCTATTGTTCGGGCAAAATACCCAAAGCGCACTTCTTGGCGAAGACAAAAGAGTGCTAGATTTTAAATCGGGCTTTCTAGCCGGATTTGGCCCTCAAAGAATGTAGTTTAATCCGCATCCACAAGTAATCATCTACGGAAAACCGGCGAGCTTAACTGCTAACATCCCGACTAACACGGCAGAGTCGCTGGTGACTCTGTTTGATTAATTTCAGCATGTGTTTCTCTGCGGAGGAATCTTAATCCGCCAGGAGTGAGACAATGCCCGAAAGGATGCCGGAGCAATTCTTGACACTGCTTCACTCCACCACTTGAGCCGCGAACAAAAAGACATCATCAGCGCGCTCAAAAGTTACCACCAGTTACCCGGCTGGGGCGGGCAGACGGGTTGTTTCATAGACGGGTAACATCAGGAGTAGCTTCATTTAGCAGGCATTACCCTGACCCGGGGGAGACTGGCCGGAGCACAAGTTTGGCAGTTTATTTTGGGAAAAGTCGGATCTGTCGACTTATGTCGACCCGTGAGTGATAACGGGTGGTGACGGGTGGTAGGCCCGGCCCGTTGCTGCAAAAGTAGGGAAATCCGATAATAAGATAATGCGGGGCATAAATTGCGAAGGCGATAAACGCAAACCGCACAGTTGGCCCGAATGGTGAAGCGGTCGGCGAGTGTGTGGGTGTTGCTTTTGCCCTTCGTACTATCACCTACTTTGACGCTCCACCGAGGGAGTAGTTTTGGGGTGTCGACCCAGCCGAGGGTTCTCTGCGGGCAAAATTAGGATGTTTCTGTGATTTCGGCAGCGGTGGTTTATGAATAAGGAAAACATACGGTGCGGGGCGCCGCAGAAGGTTGCTCATTGCAGCGTCGGCGAAAGACACCCGGCAGGAGGGGCATTGCGTGACGCTAAGCCCACATAATCTCCGGTTTATGGTCGCATTGGCCTAGTTGAAAAAAGCCGCTAAGACCAGGGTTGTGGCGGCTGTACGAAAGGACTTTCTCGGTGGGATTTGCGCTGATTGATATTTGCTTCCCGGGAAGCCGTCATTAGTATCTCATCAGAATTATTTCAGATAAACTTTACCCGATTATTACTGACTATATGGACGATTTTGCCGATTGAAATTCAGTGGTTATCACCTGTAACGTGACTGTCTTTCGACCATACACTGATAAATATATTGCATTGTAATATCCCAACAAGCAATATTTTTCTTATAAAGCCCTTCAAGAGTTGTATGAGAATTAAAATAAGCTTTAGCTAAGACAATAACTTCAAAAAATAACTCCCTAAGAATTCTTCAAGATCATTACTAGCTAAAAAGTGGCGTATGAAATGAATCTGATAAGGTGCTAGAAGATTTCTTGAAGAGTTCTTCAGAACACTTATAAGAATTGTTAGAAGCAAAACTAAGAGTATTATCAGAGTATTACCTACACAATGAACTTTAACACGTTCAAACCAGCGTGTACCACCGGTCGCTCACACACGCTTGGTTTATCTGGCGGCGTGTACCGCCGGTGGTTCACACACGAATGTTTTATCTGGTAGCGTGTACCACTGGTGGCTCACACGTGAATGATTCATCTGGCGGCGTGTACCACGAGTGGCTCACATCAGCTTTTCGTAGCACGTAATAAATAAAACTGTTGTGTCTTAATAAACGTATAGTAAGAGGAAACTGCACTTTTGAAGTTTTGCCAAACAACATTTTGTGCCAGATAAAGTAAAATACGATTTTTACTGCCGCCCGATGAAGTGAAACTGAGCCGGGTTGAATGTGTTAAGTAAGATTGTGTGATTTGTTACACATATGATATTCATTTTTAGACTTTGTATATTATACATATTCTCGCAACACCTCTAGAAGACATTAAAAAGTTTAAATAAAAACACGCATCTGATATATTGTTCTCTTTATATGACTATGAAATTATAATGTTTATTACAATTTATCAGTGGAAATATTACTGCAAAAGAAATTATACTAAAAATGTGGTGTGATTCCTCCAAAAAGTGCTTATCGCTCTTAAAATGTTGTAAATTAATCGACATTAAATGATAGAAAAACATTTTTCTTCTTAAGTCAGTTAATTAAAAAATTTATAAATATTATCTAAAAGCTCTCCTTCCGATATAATACATGAATTAATTATAGAACAGTTTGAAATTTCAGAGAAATTAATTTATTTTTCATCTTAAATCAATTATTAACCACTACATTCTTTCAATGAAAATCGTAAAATGGCCGGTTGTTGTTGTCTTCTATTAAGTCTTTACAAGACTACTTATAGAATCTTATTATAATCCTTATTCTTATAACAATCTTGCTTTAACCTCATATAAAATCACGAGCTCATAAGGCTTTTAAAATAGATTTTTACTAGTTTTCGTTCTTATAACAATCCTATAAGGTCGTAATCCCAGAGCTCAGTTATTTTTTCTTAATAGAGTTTTAAGTTTAATACGTTAACGTCGGCGTGTACCACCGGTGGCTCACATGCGAATGGCTTATCTGGCGGCGTGTACCACCGGTAGCTCACATAAGCTAGTTTTGTAACACAGTTTTGTTCGATGAAAAACAGGTAACCTATAATAGACTTAATGTATTTACATATTTAATTGTTTACATGGTTTTTTTTTTTAACATTTTGTACAAGGCGCCAGAGAGAGAAAAATACGATTTTTACTACCGCCCGATGAAGTAAAATACAAAAAACTGCGCCGGCGTCAACGTGTTAACTCTTACAAGAACGTGTGCTTACTTTTCTTGTAAAACACTAACACAAGATTATTGTAAGATAATACTCAGAATAATAAGTGCTCTGAAAAGGCAATGTTACTTGTAAGAGTTTTAACTAACAAGGGGACGGCACGACCTTGGGGAAACGGATTTTAATGAATTGGGGGCATTTTATTTTGTACCGACTCATAATTTTTGATTTACATATATTTATACATTTATATATTTATATAATTTATATAATGAAAAATAAGAAGAAGAAATCAGCTGGATTTAAACCCGTACATGCTGGAGTACGAGTCTGAAGCATTACCGCTTACGCCACGGTACGCTTAATCAGTATTTAACATAACTTATATATATAAAGTGCGGGGTGAACTTTAGATGCATTTTTCTCAGCTTCTACTGGGCGTTGGCCTGAAATATTTCACAGCGGTAGTATCCACATGGTATACTACCACTACACCAAAATTCATTAAAATCCGTTTCCCCAAGGTCGTGTCGTCCCCTTGTAAGAGTGAATTCTCGGCGAATGCCCACCCTAGACATTGCCCCCCCCCCCCCAACTTTAAAAAAGGAGGTTAATTTATTAGTGGGATATTTCCACGATTTTTTTCGCGATCTCCGATATAATTTTGGTCATATTAGTCTGGTGAATATTTTCTTCTTTGACTAATCTTTGTTGGAATTCAGGATCTCCTATAAACCTTAACACTATAAAGTGCACCACCATGGGTTTCTTCTTTTACACCTAAGAAGTGGTCCGAAAACCATTCTACATTGTCTTCATTAAATCTGTATAATTTTGCGCTACTAATTTTACGTGGAAGCTACAATAATTAACTGCATGTATTCGACAATTTCGTTAAGTTAATATACTTTAGATGACTAAAATGTAGTCTTACACATTTTTAAGACACGCACACTCATTAAAGCGAGATTGCGACTAATTCTTAGCTAAGGCTCTAAGCCTAAGATGGATCTCATCGTAAGACATTAAGCTTAGGATTTTGTGCATATAAAATTGAGATTAATATATTATATTAAGATTTGATACTAATATTTTTCGCATACAGCCCAATGTCAAATATATACCAAACTGTCGCACTTGAGGAGTGTTTGATTAATTAGTTTTTACTACATATTATTTTTTTATTATTTACTAAATTAAACTGGGTAATTCAGCTAGTTAATTATAAACTAAAAAAGTTTTCTGTACAAGAAATATTCTTTAAGAACGCATTAAAAAGCATTGAAAAGACATAGTTTCGTTCAATCTATAATTTTTAATGCAATTTACACTCTGTTTCATATTTATAATCCACCTAAGAATTTTCAATTATTTTTGTCTAACATAATTTCTAACCTTAAATTTAATATAAAAAAGATTGAGGATCTCTATGCAATGATTTTTTGAGAATCATTTTTGTGCGTTTCATATTTATAACCCACTTGGTAATTAATAGAGTTACTAGTCGACAAAGTCAATTCATTCAACTCTTGTTCACAAGAGTGTTTAGAAATAAACCTGTTGTTTTAAATTGCCTCGGGGTGTATCATTAAATGAAGTTGAAAAGGGTAAAATTTTAGCGTTTAAAGACGGTGGTTTGAACATTAGTGAAATTTCAAGAAAAGTTGCACGCAGTCGCAGTGTAATTATAAACTTTTTAAAAAATATGGAGTTGTATGGGAAAACGAAGCGAACAGGAAGAAAAAGAAAACTTTCTCCGCGGGAGGAGAGGAAGATTTTACGTTCAGCAAGCAATTCAATCCTAAGCTGTAATAAAATTGCAACTCTTGTCAAAACAAACGTGTCAAAAACAACGGTTTGGAGAACGCTTCAACGTGATGGTAACATCAGTAGAGCTAAAATGAAGAGTGCTCCATGACTATTAGATCGCCATAAGAAAAATCGGATGGAATTCGCATAAAACAATATGGCTACAGATTTGTCTTGTGTAAGAAATACTGATTTTTGTATTTCCTAATTGTTTAAATTCAGAAATTTCGTTTCCAGGTTAATTTTTCGGATGAAAAAAAAATGGAACTTAGATGGATTAAATTCTTACTGGCGCGATATAAGGAACGAACCTCTGTATTTCTCGAAGAGGAATTTTGGTGGCAGTTCCATGATGTTGTGAAGTGCATTTTCTGCATCTGGATGCTTTTATATAAAATTTACTTCATCGCGAATGAATAGTAGAGATAATATCCAAGTAAATGAAGACAGTTTACGGCCATTTCTGACAGCACATCCTGAAAAAAAACTGGACTTTCCAGCAGGATAATGCGAAAATTCATACCAGTC
The DNA here is from genome assembly GCA_949715965.1 of Dysmachus trigonus. Lineage (NCBI taxonomy): Eukaryota > Metazoa > Arthropoda > Insecta > Diptera > Asilidae > Dysmachus > Dysmachus trigonus. Next base: position 76,764,011 of record OX454319.1, read on the forward strand.
GTGAACCAATGGGTTGGATGCAGACAAATTCTATTAAGGTGCTGGATTGGCCGGCGTGTTCACCTGACCTGAACCCCATTGAAAACGTTTGAGGAGTTCTTGTCAGACGGGCATACGCTGAAAATCGCCAGTATGAATCATTGGAGGAATAAAAAGCTGCAATTCTTGATTGGTTTGGTTAAACACCTTATTTTGTTGAAAACTTTATCTGTGTTATAAATATGAAACACACAAAAATGCCGACTCTCCAAGGATTGCCGTAAAAAATGCAGACTGTCCAAGGATTACCGCAATGAGAAATGGTTCTCAGAAAAATCATTGCATAGAGATTCTCAATCTTTTTTGTATTAAATTTGAGGTGAAAAATTATTTTAGACAAAAATAATTGAAAATTGTTAGGTGGGTTATAAATTAATATGAAATGTAGTGTGGTATGGTTCATTTCAATTTCAGCATTTTTGTATAAAATTCGATATTTTTTCAATTAATTTACTCATTACAGTAGCTTTAGCAGGAGGACTGCTTGACTTTAAAGGTAGCGTTAAAATTTGATGAATTGGTTGCGTAATTGGGAAGCAGGCATCCATCCCCGTCGCTCAGTATTTATCATCGACTCGTCCCCCGGGTGCGCTCATTCAAAATGAACGCGTTTGTTCGATGAAGCGACCTGCCCCCGCCGGCGTAAATTATTCAGCCGAAAACTACCACGAGCCCTGCGATGTTTATGTGAACACCTCATTAATTCCCTCAAGAGGCTAATTAATTTCGAGTGCGAGTACATTAGCCCGAGCGCACAGCATCCAGTCACGCTACCCGTAAAATTGCACACTCCGCCTCACCTAGCCCTAGACCAGCCGGAGGGAGTCCTCCGCCCTTGTGAAAACACTGGAGCAAATTGCAATCGGGAAAAATTCGCAGTTTCTTTTGTCAATTTGTCCGAAAGTTATATCATCGCATAAATTGTCGACTACACAAACTTTCTGCAGAGTCGCACAGGGGATCCGCCGTAGAGAGGTATGGAAATGCAGGAAAAAACAAAATCGGAGACGGCCATAAAAATCGACGGAACGACTTCATTTCCTGCGATTCAATGGGATCCAGGATTATATCTTCGCCTGTTCTTTTTTTAGACTTTTATTGGGTCCCTTTATTTACTTGTCAATGGCTCCGGGGAGCAACTTGGCCCATAAAAAGAGAAAGTTTCGATTGTAATCGACCGACGGACACGCGCTCTTAAAAAAAACTAAGTGAATCCCCAGCATAACAAAATGCTTATGAAAATGACAACTAATTCCAGCGGAAATTTATACCCACGGAGGTGGTGACGGCATCGAGGACCCCAGCGCTGATGTTTGTCGCCCAAGAAGTTTCTGGGGAGGTGACGAACTTTCTCAGACATCCAACTCGAGATGGTGGCTTCTTTGCGACTTCATTTTTTTAATGGAGGCGACAGACCGCAGGGATAATAAGTTCTCAATCTCTTTTTAGTGCTTTCCAAATCACTCGGGAAAAGTTTTTATTATTTGCTATCACTCCAGCCGACCGATCTCCTCTTTTGTCATTTCCCAGCGCGACGCCTTTGGAGCAAAATATTTTCGAACTGGGAACTGCGATGAATCTTTGTAGAAGAACACACGTAGCCGTTGGTAGATAGTGTTTCGATGTTGAATGCATATGGCTTGTATTATTTAAGAAAGAATGGAGTGCAGAATAAATTCCAAAAGAGACTACACAAGTCGACACGATTCTGATTAATTTGTGGCCATTTCTCATTGCTTTCGTCTTACAAGTGAAGATAAACGACATGATTTTTCAAAAACGTTGCCTTCCTGGGCACAATAGGAAATTTAAAATTATCAACTCCCAAAATCTTTATGTTTTCAATTCCTTGTGTATTTTTTGCGGGCGGATTTTTTTTAAATTTTTGGCAGCTATATAAGATCCGCCATCTTTAATTTATATATTTTGATAACAGGCTTAATATCAGCGACCCTAAAAGTTCTTTGATTCATTTTAACCCTTACTTGCCACACTGGGGTGCAAAGGACCCCTTCCCTACTTTTGCTTAGATTTAAGTACCTTAACGTAAGGGCAGTGGGTCTATTTGAACATTTGTTGATAGTTCGAGAGTATAATTACCCTTCAGGTCAAGTAGTATTACGCTCAGTCGATTAGTCTGCCTGTAGCAATCATCCAAAGCCGCGTAGGGTCCATTGGACCCCAGTGTGGCAAGTACGTTTAAAATCGATTTTTCGATGTGAACTTTTTCTGAGTGTTTATTGACTCTAGAGTGAAGAATAAAGGTTGGTAAATAATATTATACAACCTCTAATTTTATTTTTCAAGATAATAACGTTTTAATAACAATAATATGCGACTCGTTCTATACGCGTTATTTTGTTTGTCATTTCATGTTTCTTTCTTCGGCTTGCCTCAAAAAGGTCTTTTATCTTGGATCTATCTAGTTAGACTAAGCATCGCTGGGATATGCAAAAAACACATTACAGTTACACAAATAAGATGTATTGAATTTCCAACAAGATAGCGATATGTCTTATGCACCAGAAAAATAGACAGAAAGACGAAAAATAGATGTGCATCCCTGTTTGCCATAATCACAGCGTCGGTATGTGCAAGGATTGCACTAGGTTATAAAATAAAATACTAAAATTAGTTTTATTCCGCATTTATAATTATTTACAATTTACCGCTTTTATTTTAAACACACATTTTGAATAAATATTAGTTATATAATTAATAAACTCAAATATTTTGACAAAAACCCAGTACACATTTCTTCATTTCTCAGAATAAATAGCTCTTTTTAAGGAGCTTGACTATTTTTTTTTTCTTGTAATTTTACATCGGTAGAAAACTCAGCTAAAATTATATCCCTTAATATAAAAAAATAATAAAGTTTTTTGTAAAAATGGTAATTTTTTCACTTTTCTACTTTTTTAGTTATTTTAGTACACTTAAATTTAATTTTTCGCTATAAAACGTACATAAGCTTTTAAAAAATTCTAAAAAAGTTGGCAAGTAAAAATAATCAATAGTTTTTTTTTTATAAGCCCTCTGGGGCCCATAGAACCCCAGTATGGCAAGTACGTGATTCTACAGAAGTGTGGCAAATAATAGTTAATAAAACGTCCCATGAAATTGCAACTTGTTCGGATGCCATATTTGATTGACACCACTTTGGAACTCAACCCGAAAAAATGCTATACTGTACTTTGAAGTATGACATATATTTTGACAAAAAATCAGAAATATCGCACCATGCATTTAGTTGTAATTAAGGGTCAAACAATCCAAAGGAATGCCCATTTTTCCTTCACAAAGTTTAAACGAAATAACGGTACTTTTTCCTTCATTTTTGACGCAAGCAACAAGAAAATATCATTGACAGCTGGGACTTAGGAAATTTTTTTAAATTTGTTGACAACACCTTAAAGGCCGCGCCGCGGCCGTCTAGTTCGGCAAGTTTAAAGATTTATGCAAACATGATGTTATGACTGATGCCGATTAAAAAGATTGAAAACAAGACTTATAGAAATCGTGTGGTTAAATGCTACTACTCAAAGTTTTGCCCAGTTTTTCGCTCAGTCGTCTCGAAATCGTTATGGAGGAAGAACAGCCGATTACGATAATTGCACTATGTGCCCAAAAACTAAAGAAAAAAACAATGTCTGCACGTCTCTTCTAAGCTTGTCCGTGATCTTCCCGGCTATTGGTCTTACACAGAGAAGGTTTGTAGATTTCTTCTATTCCAGCTCCAGAACGCTTTGACGCTTTTATTTTCGCACACTCTTTCCGGTCAATAGTTCAAAATGAGTTGATATTTTTAGTGACCCTACTCTAGTTGCCTCACGGTCCACTTCTCTGTAGTTATTAATCAAAGCGACATATGCCAGAGGTAAGGAAAACTTTATTACAGCTTTATGAATTCTTGACACCAGTGCCGTAAGTCTGATGACATTTCCTTGCGACTACACACACTAAAAATACCAGTTGGAAACTCTAGCGTTACCCAGAGTAGACTGATATGCACAAACTTGTTTGCCGTGGTTTGTACACAAAGCTTCAGTATACTGTATTATGTTCATAAAATTGATGAATAAATTTCATTCCAATATCGTCAGTAGTTAATGAGATAAGCTTCTTAACTATAATCTAAAAAACTGCATGTTTCGATCTTTTAAAATCAGTGAAAAAGTTCAGCGAAACAAGTAGCATTAAATTTTGCATAAAATATGGAATTTTGGCTTCCGAAACATTGGAAATTGGTGACAATGCACTGTCCAGAGAGATTTTTTCTTGAAATTTAAATTAAAGTATTATACATATATAGTAAGTTTCTATCCAAAGAAATTTAAAAAGTCGTCGAGAATCGTTGATATTTTTTTTGACAAAGTGTAAGCTTTCAGTAGTATTCATTCAGTTGGCACATTCTTTTAAAAATTATAACCACCACTGTTCCATTGAGCAACTGGATCAACAAATTCATTATCATTTATCTGAAGATAACTTCTTTTGCAATAACAAAAAATGGCTTTGCTACCTGGTGAGTCATTATAAAACAGAAGTTTGCAAAAATTCACAAAAAGTAATGTTTTTTGGCGTTTCTCGGTCTAAAATCAATTTTTTAAAATTTGGGGCACAACTACTCATCTTGTTTTATAAAAATTATGTACTGAGAAATATAATAATATAATATACATGAAAATATAAAAAAATTTAAATTATTTGGGCTAATAAACAGTCTTGTAAATATAATAGGAAAAAAAAGCAATGCAAAAATGTCTGCTGCTTTTATTTGCAAATCGTTCGTCCGAAAAGTGATTATAAAGGATCTATTTTTAGCTTAGATAGAACTTCCTATAGAGATAAGTGTCATTCTGACAGCTTTATATAATATCCTATAAAACAAAATCCAGCTATCATCTGAAAAAAAGACACTGTAAAAGATGTTTTCAAAACTCAACTGGTTTTATATTTCTGAAGGTATAGGGTTGACAATGACCTTCATAGCTAATATGTTTCTATAAATATGATGGTCCGAGATTGTGCTTAATTTTAAATATAAATATTAACATATTGCTCTTCAAGATTTGCTTAAAGCTTAGCCATTTTATTGTTTTTAATATAAAATTTGTATTTAATATAAAAATATTTTAAAATAAAATCGTATTGCTTTATTTTGAAGCTTCTGTAGGCGCAGCGATTGTTCTCAGTTCTTTACTAAAAAAGATACGTGCAGTAGAACAGTACTCAAAGTGTGGTTTAACAATTACATTATATAGGTTTATTGCGTATGTCAGCTAAAATCTTTGGCTAATTTAATTAAACTTTGATTTTCTTTTTTCTATGTCCAAAATATATTCACTAAATTTCAGATTATTTTCATTTGTTTTATTGCTGCAGAATCTATTGTTTTCCTTTAACCAGAGATTAACATTTTCCAGATCTTCATTCATTGCTCACTTTCTCTCTTTCATGTCATCACTTCCTACAAACAATAGGGCACCAATTTTCTATGTCTTATAACCGCTTGGTAATAAGAACTTTTCTTGATTTTTTAGAATTTATTTCATTTATTTTATATTTATAAAAAATAAGTACTGCCACTTAGCAACTTAACAACAACAATTGTCATTCGCACATAGAATGCCAACAAACTTTTAATTCTCCATTTAATTGGTCTGCTGCTACAATTTTGACTGTGATTTTACTCTCCCATACATCATCCTCTGTTACAGTTACTGTAGAGACTGGAGATGCGTAATCCGCCCACTCAACGTAATGAATTATGTTGCATTCACCAACGTCCTAGAACAAAGTAATAAAAGTTATTATATAAAGACCTTCAAGGAAATAATTAAGTTAACTTGCCTTATGTCTTGTTGTTTCATCCTTCGTTTTAGCTGAATATATTACAAATGTTTCACAAGTTGAAGGTTCAACAACATATTTGAGACCCCTACTCCAATACACTGGGTCATTTTTTCCAAATGCCAAAATACCGCTGAATAATACCATACAACAAAATACAGCTTTCATCTAGAAAGAAAACAATGTAAAAACATTTATAAAAATTTATACTTTGCAGATTTACTTCTACCTTGATTAGAAAAAGCTTAAAGACTGATTTCTTCAAAAGAACAACCAAATATTTATACCCAATTTTCTACCAAACGTCTCATTGCGCGGTAAAAGTAGGACGCAGGCGCGGCGCGCAGGCAGAAAAATAACTGTTTTGTTGATAATTATTGTATTTTATTTGGCTCACTTATTAAGACTGAAACAATCATGTCGTCAATTTGAAGGATCTCACACTTATTATAAATTTACACCTTATCTTTTTTTACTTTATGATATTATTTTGTTGTAATTTTGCCCGCCGAGCGGTTGGCTGGCAAAACAACAAAATCCGCCTTCGCCACAATTTAGTGGCTAACGGACAGACAGACGGACGTAGGGACATTTTTGCTTGGATTAATACTCGTCCACCGAAGTAGACGAGCCCAAAAAATCAATGAGTGTTTCGATCCGAGAAGCCAAGCTGATCTCATCAGTATGGCGCTTGGCTTCTCTGCCATAGACACTCACAAAGGAGGGATCGAAAGCTAATCCCTATATCTGCCCGATCACAACATAAAGTGTGAATTATAAACGAAGGCAAATTCTGTAACAATATTGATATCTTTACACATAACCCTGTGCGACAAAATTTAATATTTAATTTTTTGCAGAACAAGTCACACTATATATCATTTCTATAGGTTTTTTCGTAGATAACGAATTTGTAAACAAAAATATCTTATCACGTCACATTTTTGAAAAAAAAAATAGGTTTGAAAAGTACAAAATACCGTATTAGGGCCCTTTTTAAAAATTCATTCTAAAAAAAACGACACGTGGAAAAAGTTCGTAACATGACTCAAAAGAGAGCCTGAATCCTTATCGATATTTATAAAATACCACTAATCTATAGCACTTACAAAGAGGCTCCGGGAATAAGATTTTCATGAGCGTGTTCAAATAGTAATCTTCATTCACTATCTATTGTATGAAGTAATCGACTTATGGAAGAAAAAAAAGTGAATTCCATGAAATATTTTTGAAAGTATTAAAGCCTTTCGTATTTTAATATAACAACAAAAGATTCATACTTTTATTTCAGTTACTATACAAGGTCCTACAATAATTAGTTATTTTTTAATTAATATGCCAAAATGGCCAAAATATCGTATTTTGTATTTTTCAAACCTATTTTTTTCAAAAAATTTACATGATAGCACATATTTGTTTACGAATTCGCAATCTACGGAAAAAATCCGATTGATGTGACATATTACTTGTTTTGGTACGAAATCACTGTCGCACAGTATAATTAGTAGGTTGTGGTGGTAATACTTAGATGTTTTTTTTTTACAATCCCCCTCACTAGTTCTAGTGCCGAACGAGCGATTTCGAAATTAAAATTAATAAAAACATATCTAAGGAATTCCATGGGGCAAGAAAGGTCCCAGAATTTAGCAATACTGTCGATAGAACATTCTTTAGCTAGAAATTTGGACCTTGATGAAATACGTGACAACTTTATCGAAATGAAGGCCCGAAATACCCAATTTTAAATTTTGATAATTTTTCCTCTCATGTATGACTGCAAAAATAAAGTGAAAAATGAATAACATTGCTATTATTAGCTCGAGATACTATGATATGAGTTCCTATATCTAAAACAACGACGAGCCTAATTTTTTGAATAGATCTCTTCAAAATTATATACTTCTGCTTATATCAATATTTTAATTTGAACGAGATAATTCGTCCTCCTGGTAATGAAAATTATAACAAATTAGTGTATTGACAAATACTCAGCTTAGTGTAAGTACAGCAGGCGTTCTCCCACAGCACGTTTTTAAAATCTTAGCTTACGGTGGTCGGAATTGCGGCAAATTCATCAAAAATCAAAAAAGCGAAATCAGCATCTGGATCTATTGCACAAAATATAGAAAATCTTGACCTCTTATAGCCGAAGCAAAGGATTTGACAAAGGAATCTCAAATCAAAGACTAATTGTTATAGTTTAACGTAATTCTTAATTTTTTCGGAAAGATTTTACCTTATAAATTCTAATATAAATTATAAAATTACTTAGGATATATGTATATATTGCAGCCATATTTTCTCTACGGTTCAACGTGTATATAGAGGACTTGGAAACAAATTTATTTGGTAATATCCCAAATAAATTGTTTTATATATCAATGCGAGAAAATATCTTAGCTGGTAATTTTCCCAAGCTAAATATTTTTCCGTGCATTAAAATAGACAAGTGTACATTTTTTTAATCCAGTTGGTAATATCCCTAAACTGAAGTTTTTCTAAGTTTTAAAATAAAAAAAATTTTAATTATAATTCAAAGATATTTCAATAACTTGGAAAGATTTCAGTTGGTGATGTCCGAAACTGAAATCTTTGTAAATATAAAATTCAAATAAACTCAAAAAAAAAAAAAAAAAAGTTTTAGTCCCCAACGTGTTATATTAATTTGCGGTATATTAAAATACATATATTAAGTCCAAAAAAAACCCGGACTTGATTGGTGAACTCCCAAATTGAAATTCCTCTAAGTATAATGTTAACGAAAGTCCGAAACAAAACGCGGACTAGAGAATAATTTCAACTGGTAAACTCCCAAGCTGAAATTCTTCTAAGTACCAAAGCGTGGAAAATTCCCAACGCCTTTGGTAAAAAATCCCTTGGTGGTCGCCCTAAGGTGGAACAGTTTCGGTAATTTCCCAAAAACTATTGACTGTCCGAAGCAAAAATTCCATCTTATATAGGCAGCAGTCACCGTTAGGTCAGTTTGACTGCTATAAGCTACTCCCTGCGTTACATTCGGCAACTGTACGCACGTACAAAGTTATCACTTCGACTGCAGTAATCTACTCCTTGCGTTTCACGTAGATGCACGCATGTACAAGGTTGCTTGAACTGCCGTGATCTGTTCTTTACGATACGTTTGTCAACGAACGCAGGTGCAAAATTTTTGCGAAGCTGATCGTATGTGAGAAATGCAAACTGAACGCAATCTTGTCCATACGTTCTCTGCATTTATAAACAAATTAATGCATGTCAATATGAAAAATGTCATTTAACGTGTTCATAGTGCGTGGCGCGGAGGTGTTAAAAATGAACACATTTGGGACAAGGTTAAAAGACGTGTTCGGGCAAGACTACCAGTGCCTACAACCCTAGGAGAGCTCAAGACCGTTGTGGTAGATGAGTGGCACAATATCCCTCAGTCGGACATTCAAGATGTCATGGATGGTCTTCCAAACAGGCTTCAAGAAGTCATTAGAGCCCGAGGTGGTAACACCCCTTATTAAATTTGAAGTCAGTGACAAAAAAATTACCTTTTTCTTTAATTAAACAAAAATAATCAGTCAACAAAAATCTTGAAAAAATCGACTTTGTGAAATAAAATCTTAATAAATTACTTTTTGGCAATATTTTCATTTGTTTTATTTATCAAAGACTGCTTTCAACACACCATTCATCAAATTTATGTAAAATCTGACAGTTTCGGCAAGCTATAAGAATTACAGGGTGGGCGGTTAATTGTGCCTCTGAGTGTAGTAAGTCTCTATCCAAAGAAATTTAAAAAGTCGTCGAGAATCGTTGATATTTTGTTTGATAAAGTGTAAGCTTTCAGTAGTATTTATTCAATTGGCACAATCTTTTAAAAATTATTACCAATGCTGTTCCATTGAGCAACTGGATCAACAAATTCATTATCATGTCCGACAAACGGACGCTGTAAGATTTTTACAAGGAACTTCTACAACACCTTTGATAGAAACAATTTCAACTCCTTCATCTGCATTTGTTACATCCCGAGGAAGACAAACTAAGAGAAAGTGTGATTCAGGATCAGGTTCATCTTCTTCTGTACAAGAACTGATCCAATACTTTAATGACAAAAAGATGGTTGAGTACGATGACATTGACTGCCTTTTTTTGGCACACGCAAAGACGTTAAAATAATTTTCGCCGAAGAGGCAAGCAATAACAAAATTCAAAATTGCTCAAGTCATCATGGAGCAAGAAGTTTTGCATTTAGAGTAACTCTCTTCAACAAATTCTGTAATTATCAGCCCTACACCAGAAAGTACATTAACTCAAGTTTCTTCTTGCAGCAACTCATCATCTGCAATATCATATCCTGATAATAATTCTAAATCTTTGGTTACATTAACAAATGTTGACGCATATGATAGTGCTCAAAACAGTCCGTTAGCTAACTTCGTTCAAGCATTTACTCCATTTGATCAAAATTAATTATAGTAACAACATTCCTCAGTACTGGATTTTTGTAATGCATTGGTTGATATAATAAATAACTTTAATGGAGGTAATTTAGTTTTATTCACTTACCGCAGTGCAATTGCAAGCCGTTCTTCGGGTGAGATAGCTTCTCGGTAATTAGTGTCAAACTTCTGAATATCACCTTTAATAAGGTTTAATATTTCATCAAAACATACAGTAGTCATCCTAAAATAAATATAAAAACGCTTATTATCCTTTCGAAGTTGTGGCATTAACGTATGAAATTCTCCATATTGACGTCTTTTTCGATTTATAGGATGGATCCAATTCTTTGTTTTTCTGAAAGGAGTTTTATAAAACATATCTGTTGATAATTTGTTAAAAATATAGTTTTCATGTGGCAAAGTACTAACCTGTGATTTTCCTTTTCTTCCAACATTATAAACAAAAGGGATTCTTCTTCATCTGATGATGAACACATTTTGAGAAAAAAAACTCCACAAATATCGACTGTACAGATCAAGTTCGCGAATTCCAGTAGTGCAAGAGACGCTTTGGTATGCGGATGCACGCAAATTTCGCTACCGCGACAAGCGCGAAATTTTCGTCGCCGCTATCAATGCGAATATTTCGCGCCAGTGTGTGGGGACCTTTAATCGACAATTGGCTGAAAAATGCGATTACCAAATTTTTTTCTGTCTAACAAGAAAAAGGCACTTACTCGTCATCACCGATTTCGCTCAAATTTATAGCACATGTTGGGCTACAAATGAAAGTACCCGAAGTAGGAACTCCAGATGGCCAAGCTTTTACAAAATAATATGTTGTATACGAAAATTTCCACACGGCTCTAAATCCCATTCATTGTAGGGCTTTCCCAAAGCGGCGGTTGGTGTGGTGGTTAACACTTGGGCTTGTGATTCAGTGGTCACGGGTTCGAATCCCTTCGTGCGGAGGCTTTTTTCTCAGATCTTTCCAAATTTTTATAAGATTCGGGTCCGCAATTAAGCGAAGTGATACATTTTTTATTCGGTTTCTGTCTTAGATGGCATTCTTTGTTGTAGATTTTTTTTTAAATCTCTTAAAACAACCTTGGAATTTTTTGTACGCATTTGGGGGCTTTTGCTAGTCGAGGGTCTATTCTATGCGTAAACACATCTTCAATGAGAAGAACGTTTTGATAGACTTACAGATTTTATTGTATAGCATCCTGACATTTTAGTCAAGGAGGTTGCTTTTAGTCTTGCTTATGTTAGTAATTGCGACACTGTAACACAGGTGTAGTAATAATCATGGCGTCGCACGTTACATTTTCTTTTCAATAAAACGCTATATAGCTATTATTCAATGAGTCATTCTGTGTGGCTGTTTTACCATATTGTCGTTGCGCGTGCAATACCGCGTATCTGGGTTTTCACAATTTTACAGGAGAAAGAAAAAACTTGCCACCAACTCCAAGCAAACAAGTGTAACGCGGTATTGTTTCTATGTCAAAAATGAGATTTCTTATAGGCTAATTTAAATTCTGTGAGATCTATAAGGAGCGAAACCATGTTAAGAATCCGTAGGCGCGATATTTCAATTTTGCGCTTTTTGCTGTGGCGCGGTATTGCACGCGCAACGACGATATATTATGAAGCAGGTTTTCATTATTATAGTTCGTACTCCTAAGCAATTTTACAATCACGATTTTTCTCAGTGTTTACTTTTTGATTGTTCGCCAGTTGTTTTTTCCATAAGTTAAGTACCAGATCTATCGCCGACACACACGTGTGATTTCTTCTGAAGTCTGACTGATTTTCCACCATAATACTGTTTAATCCAAGGTTCTCTCCATGTTCTCTAATATCTTTCCTTGTGTTATTTATACTTTGGAGATCTGCCTCTATTATGACAAGACGATAAGTCTTAAAGACTGATTTCTTCAAAAGGACAACAACATATTTATTCCCGATTCTCCAATTTTGGACTAAACGTCTCGCTTTTCATTATGATTGTCAAAGTTAGGTTTATGGTTGCTAAAGGGCTGGTGCGGATCACCCTGGATCACCACAAGTTTTAAGGCAATAGAATGCAATCCCATTTTCAATAATAAATTTTTTAAATTCTAACCAATCATTTCAAGGTTCTAGTGGGCATATTATCAAAAAAAAAAAAAAATTATCAAACTTGACGAAAGCACACAATTTCTGAACATACAATATGTATGAATAAAAAATATGGTAATAAGAAGTTTTCTTGATTTTTTAGAGTTTATTTTACTAAATTTATATTTACATAAAAAAAGTACTGCCACTCAGCAACTTAACAAGTCTCTTCCGCAGTGAGAAATCCAACAAACTATAAATTTTCCATCTAACTGACCTCTTGTTGTAATGTTGACTTTGATGGAACGTGTCCATACATCACCCTCTTCTACAGTTACTATAGAAATTGAATCCGTTAAGTCCACGAACTCAACATAATGAATTTCGTTGCATTCACCAACATCCTAGGACAAAGTAGGGTCATTCTACAGAAAATCATCAAATGGTCAAAGCCGCACTATTTTTGATTTGGACGAAACTTGGTGGGTATCTTTGTTTAGATGTCAGAAGAGAAAATTCACCATCATTTAATTTTTCTGATGTCTCAGCTTCGGTGCGCGACCGCTAGAGCACTCAAAAAGTGTGACTTTTACGCTCTACTACTATGCGCTGTCAAAATTGTTCTATTAGAGATATTTGAACATTTGTGGTCGCAGTTGAAAGCTAAAATATAGTAGTTTTAGGAAAAAAATATGGAAATAGAAAAATATTTTTATTCGAAGTATACTAGCATCATGAAAATACGATTTTTTTCACATTTTTATATGATTTTCAAATGGCTGTAGTATCTTTCCTGGTAAATAAAAAAAATTTACTTTTTGTGTACATCATGTCCATATATTAAACAAAACAACAGTTCATTATAGACTCGTTCGACAAATGTTTTATATTAAAAAAATAAGGTTGAAATTTGAAAATTTCTGAAAATTGCATATTTCGAGCTTCAAAATGAAAATGTGGGACAGGAGATAGAGAACTGAAATTCTCAGGAAATTTAGGTGTAACCTTGAACTTTAAAGACCCGTTGAGTTTGCTTTGTTTTTTGCATCCCTCTAGTAATTACAGCCATTTCAATACAGCTAGTAATGCAGATTTTCCTTTTTAATTAGTTTCTTTTCTTACTTCACAATACGAGGAAACAATAATGTAGTAATAAAAAAAGAACAATGTGCAGCAGATACTCCGTAAATGCTAGCAAACAAATGGGATCAAGCCACTTTACTTCCTTTTTTAGTGTATCATAAAAAAGATAGTTTGATTAAGTTAAAAACATTTTGTGTAATTAGCGACTACTTAACCCATAGTACTGTAGCATTCTATTCATTTCAAAAAGTGTTAATTCAATACATCAAAAGATATTATCCAGAATTTAAAAAAGTTAAATATTTCATCGATGGATCAGCGGCTCAATACAAAAATAAGAAAAATTTTGTTAATCTATGTCATCATAATGATGATTTTGTGTTGGAAGCAGAGTGGTATTTTTTTGCCACTTCTCACGGGAAAAGTCCATGTGATGGTGCAAAGGGAACGATCAAACGAATAGTGCGGAAAGCTAGTTTACAACGAATTGAAGATCGTCATATATTAACTACTAAAGCTATGTTAAATTTTTGTTCCGAACAAATTTCTGGAATCGAATTTTTTTTTTTTTTTTTTGTATCCAATGCTGATGTTGAAGCTGCGGATAAATTTGTATGTGATAGATTTAGTAATATTGTTACAATAAAGGGAACAAGAATGTTTCATAGTTTTGTACCCATTTCTCAAAGTAAATTGAAAATTCGTAAATACTCGGCTTCAAATAATTCAGAAATTATAAGTATGTCTAACATTTCAAGCATAATAATATAAAATATTAATAATTCATTGTTGTATTAATAATGATATATATTAATATTAGAGTAACAAAATAAAATTCTGATATTTGAAATCGCATTCTTCATTTACGATAAATTGCATTCTTCTTTTGGGATATATTTATTTAAATCGCCTTCTTCATTTGGGATGTATGTATACGGAGTATCTACTACATATTGTTTTGTTTTTTATTGTTTTTGTTGTTCTTTTTTATTACTGCGTTGTTGTTTCCTCGTATTGTGAAGTAAGAAAAGAAACTAATTAAAAAGGAAAATCTGCATTACTAGCTGTATTGAAATGGCTGTAATTACTAGAGGGATGCAAAAAACAAAGCAAACTCAACGGATCTTTAAAGTTCAAGGTTACACCTAAATTTCCTGAGAATTTCAGTTCTCTATCTCCTGTCCCACATTTTCATTTTGAAGCTCGAAATATGCAATTTTCAGAAATTTTCAAATTTCAACCTTATTTTTTTAATATAAAACATTTGTCGAACGAGTCTATAATGAACTGTTGTTTTGTTTAATATATGGACATGATGTACACAAAAAGTAAATTTTTTTTATTTACCAGGAAAGATACTACAGCCATTTGAAAATCATATAAAAATGTGAAAAAAATCGTATTTTCATGATGCTAGTATACTTCGAATAAAAATATTTTTCTATTTCCATATTTTTTTCCTAAAACTACTATATTTTAGCTTTCAACTGCGACCACAAATGTTCAAATATCTCTAATAGAACAATTTTGACAGCGCATAGTAGTAGAGCGTAAAAATCACACTTTTTGAGTGCTCTAGCGGTCGCGCACCGAAGCTGAGACATCAGAAAAATTAAATGATGGTGAATTTTCTCTTCTGACATCTAAACAAAGATACCCACCAAGTTTCGTCCAAATCAAAAATAGTGCGGCTTCAATTTTTTTTAATTTTTGATGATTTTGTATGGAATGACCCAGTAGTAAAAGATATTATATAGAAAATAATTAAGTTAACTTACCTTATGTCTTATTGTTGTCTTCATTATCTTTGAATATATCGGAAACATTTCGCAAATTGAATATATGTGAATATATTTTGCACCTCTACTCCAATAACTCAAGTCACTTTTTCTAAATGCCAAAATACCGCTGAACAATACCATAAAACAAAATACAGCTTTCATCTAAAAACAAAACACTGTTAAAACATTTTTAAAAATTTATACTTTGCAGATCTGCTTCTACCTTGATTAGACGAAAAAGCTTAAAGACTGATTTCTTCAAAAGAACAACCAAATATTTATACCCAATTTTCTGGCAAACGTCTCATTGCGCGATTAGAGAAGGACGCAGGCGCGGCGTGTAGGCAGAAAAAATATCGGCTTTGTTGAGAATTATTGTTTTTTATTTGGCGGGCGCACTTATTAAGCCAGAAACAATCATGTCGTCAAATTGAAGGATCTCACACTTATTATAAAATGTACTCTATCTTATATAACACCTAATCTTTTCTTACTTTATTATATTATATTGATATCTTTACACATAACACTGTGCGACAAAATTTAATATTTAATTTGTTACAGAACAAGTCATATATCATTTCTATAGGTTTTTTTCGTAGATAACGAATTTGTAAACGTTACATTTTTAAAAAAAATAGGTTTGAAAAGTACAAAATACCGTATTATGGCCATTTTTAAAAATTCATTAAAAAATAACGAAACGTGGAAAAAGTTCGTAACATGACTCAAAAGAGAGCCTGAATCATTATTGATATTTATAAAATAGCACTTACAAAGAGGCTCCGGGAATACGATTTGCATGAGCGGGCGCAAATAGTAATCTTCATTCACTATCTATTGTATGAAGTAATCGGTTTATGGAAAAAAGTCGATTTCATGAAATATTTCTGAAAGTATCGGGTTGGCTAATAAATAATGAGCGACATACATGACTTTATGTTTGTATTTATTTATTTAATAATTTACTATTAATCGTTAACAATATAATCACGGTCGTTATCTACTACCATCCGCCAACGATTCGGCAAAGAGTGGATGGCATCCCTGTAAAACTTCGCCGGTTTTGCTTTGA
Organism: Dysmachus trigonus; assembly: GCA_949715965.1. Lineage (NCBI taxonomy): Eukaryota > Metazoa > Arthropoda > Insecta > Diptera > Asilidae > Dysmachus > Dysmachus trigonus. The sequence goes on from OX454319.1 coordinate 76,780,375, forward strand.
AGAATTCATCTATGTATTGTTGCAACTGATGTTCATCATCGAAGCTTTTTCCTTGTAAATGATTACTGAGAGACCGGAATAAACTGAAATCCGTTGGGGCTAAGTCCGGCGAATATGGAGGGTGTGGCACTATTTCCCAGTTGAGCTCCAGTAGCTTTAGTCGGGTACTCTTAGCGATGTGCGGCCGGGCATTGTCGTGAAGGAAAAATATTTTGTCATGTTGTGGACGTTTACGACGGAGTTCAAGCTTTAGAGTTTCAAGTTGATTACAGTATACTATTGCCGTCATCGTGGTATTAGTAGGAAGAATTTCCCAATATATTACTCCATGTATGTGCCACCAGACCGAGAGCATCACTTTCCGAGTATGAGGATCTTTTTTTGGCGTAGGTTTACCTGGTTCGTTGCGACCCAGCCACTGGCGCTTGCGTGTGTGGTTGATATAGATAACCCACTTTTCGTCTCCAGTAACGAGATGGTCTAGCCAGCTAAATGTGCGACGGAACGATAAAAGGTATGCACAGATATCTGCACGGTAAGTCAGTTGATCTTTGTTCAACTGGTGGGGTACCCAAACACCATATTTGTACGTCTTCCCCAAACCGTGCAGATACTTTTCCACCGTGCCATGAGAGCATCCGAGCTTAAGAGCCAAATTGCGCGTAGTGCTTCGAGGATCTTCTTCAATTAATGCCTTCAGTTTATTTATATCTATTTCTACCGGACGCCCAGACCTTGGTTGATCGATCAAGGAATAGTTACCCTTGCGGAATTTATGGAACCACCGTTTTGCTGTAGGCTCGGAGACTGCATCATCAGCTATCCTCTGGCATATATTACGTGCAGCTTCTGCAGCCGAATGCCCAGATTGGTACTCGTATAATAAACAGTGCCGAATATGCTTTTTAATATCACTCATTTTTTTCGTGGTTCTTTACGCAATGACAACCGAAACATTACTGACGGTATGCTCACGACTCGCTCTTTATATACCCCCTGCAACAGAACGTTCTCGACCTTACCCGAAATTTCCAGAAAATAAAAACTGAAACACTCATTACTTATTAGCCAACCCGATATTAAAGCCTTTCGTATTTTAATAAAACAACTAAAGATTCATACTTTTATTTGAGTTACTATACAAGCTCCTACAATAATTCGTTATTTTTTTATTAATATGCGGTATATTTGGTATTTATCAAACCTATTTTTTTCAAAAAATGTACGTGATAATACACTTTTGTTCACGAATTCTCAATCTATGGAAAAAATCCGATTGAAAGACATATTACTTGTTTTGGTACGAAATCACTGTCACACAGTATAATTAGTAGGTTGTGCTGGTAATAGATGTTTGTTTTTTTTGACAATCCCCGTCACTACTTCTAGCGCCGAACAATCGATTTCCACATTAAAATTAATAAAAACATGTCTAAGGAGTTCCATGGGACAAGAAAGGTCGCAGAATTTAGCAATACTGTCGATAGAACATTCTTTGGCTCGAAATTTGGACTAATGAAATACGTGACAACTTTATCGAAATCAAAGCTCGAACAAATCATTTTTAATTTTTGATAATTTTTCATGTATAAATATGTAAATGTAAAAACAAAATAAAAATGAATAACATTGCTATTATTAGCTCGAGATACTACGATATGATTTCCTATATCTAAAACAACGACGAGCCTAATTTTTTGAATAGATCTCTTCAAAATGATATACTTCTGCTTATATCAATATTTAAATTTGAACGAGATAATTCGTCCTCCTGGAAATTAAAATTATAACAAATTAGTGTAGGTATTGACAAATACTCAGCTTAGTGTAAGTACAGCAGGCGTTCTCCCACAGCACGTTTTTAAAATCTTAGCTTACGGTGGTCGGAATTGCGGCAAATTCATCAAAAATCAAAAAAGCGAAAACTAAAATTACTTTAGAAAATTCTCTTGTTGGTTTGTTTATATTAATAAAAAAAAAAAAAAAAAAAAAAAATCAAGGAAATGTAGGAATTTTTTTTTTCTTAATGTGTAATTAAGATATGCAGTTTCTGTTTCGTAATAATCCTCCATAACACACATTTTTTGTTTCTAATTTACTACTGTGATCAATAAATACTAAGACTTTTCCAATTTAAATCGCGTGAGCATATCCAAAAAGGTCATTTTTTCTTCTTCTTAGGATTGGTAGCACTCTAATTGATATCTGCATCAAATTTCATGCCAACATCGTCAGTAGTTAATGAGATACGCTTTTTAACTAGAATCTAAAAAACTGCATTTTTCGATTTTTAAAATGAGTGAAAAAGTTCAGCGAAACAAGTAGCATTAAATTTTGCATAAAAAATGAAATTTTGGCTTCCAAAATATTGGAAATGCATTTCCAGGGAGAGTTTTTCTTGAAATTTAAATTAAATAATTATACACATATAGGAAGTCTCTATACAAAGAAATTTAAAAAGTCGTCGAGAATCATTGATATATTTTTTGACAAAGTGTAAGCTTTCAGTAGTATTTACCACTGTTCCATTGAGCAACTGGATCAACAAATTCATTATCATTTATCTGAATATAACTTCTTTTGTAATAAAGGGAAAGTGAAAAATGTGATTATTAAATATTCAAGTTTCCCTTTTTTATAATAATGTTTTATTTTAGTCAAATGTAGGTATTATTTCTAGCTGATTTAATTTAATATAATTTTTAAAATATTTTCTTCTGAAAAACAAAATCTCCTTGTTTTCTTTACAAAAGTCAGTTCCTCTCTAAAAACTCGCCTACGCAAACCTACTACAATTTTCCACACTTTTTAAATGCTACTACGATAATAAACCGAGGCACCAGTGCGTGTTATTGGGCGCTTCTCGGTCTAAAATAAAAAATTTTAATATTTGGGGCACAAATACTCATCTTGTTTTATAAAAATTATGTGTTGAGAAATATAATAATATAATACATATATATGAAAATATAAAGAAATTTAAATTTTTATTCTTGTAAATATAATAGGAAATAGAAAGGAATGAAAAAATGTCTGCTCCTTTTATCTGCAAATTGTTCGTCCGAAAAGTGATTATAAAGGATCTATTTTTAGCCTAGGTAGAACTTCCTATAGAGATAACTGTCATTCTGACAGCTTTATATAATATATATGTTCAGTATATTCTAGCAAGTAATCATGAATAGACTGAAGTTTGAGGAATGGTTAAGAATTATTCAAATTTACTTTAAAAATCGGTCATCGAGACTTACAGACGACTTCGTGCTTTTTATGGTGCACATAATGGGCGCTCATTATTTATTTAATGGGACTGTTAATAAGCAAAATTATCATAAAAATTAGGCACAGATTCGTGTTGCGATCAATGGAGTTCGTTAAAGTACTATAACCAATGAATATTTCTTCGAAAATGTGAATGGCATTGATGTTGGCGAGATGTGGGATCAACAGGATGGCACTACGTTCCATACAGCGACACAAACCATTGATTTATTTAAATCATTATTTGGCGATAAAATGATTTCGAGAAATAGCCCTGTAAATTGGTTTCCAAAGTCGTGTGATTGACACCGCTTAACTACTGTCTATTGGATAACGTTAATTCACAGTTCACACACTGTAATTAATAATTTACCGCACATGAAAAATGCTTATTTCATAGTTCTAGCCTCTTTAATTTTATTGTTTCATTTGCAGCGATAGTAGCTTGCTTATATTATAAGATTTCGTTTAAATGACATTTCAGCTGATTGAACAACATTTTTTTTATGTTTTCTAAAAGTTTTTACTCGAACCTGTATGTTATCTGCACATAGGAGAAAATGTTTTCGTTTAACAGGACTTCTCACACTAGGTTTGTATGTTATCTCTACGTAAAAAATTCCTGACAAGTAGACCGCCAAGATTGTCCGCATCTGATTTCATTGATTTGTATATATGTTGTTATATTTGAGTATTTGTTTTTTATTTGATTTTATTAGTTTATTTTTGTTTATGAAATTAGAAAATTTATTCATCAATTTTATGATTGAAGTTCATGTTATTTTAATTTACAAAAAAAATATTTACGTTTTCATTCATATTTTTTTCTTTTTATATTACTTGGAATATTTTCAAGCAAATAAAGGTAGCTAAAAAAATTTAAAATCAGAGTAAATAATTAATTAATCAATTATTTATTTTTTTATGAAATTAAAAATTTTATTCACTCATTTTATAAAAGAAGCAAAATTTATTTAAATTTACTCAAAAATTATGAACGTTTTTATTGATATTAATGTCTGATATTACTAGGAAAAATTAATTTCATTATTTGTGACTCCACGCCACGCCATGTCATGCGGCCCATTAGGCTATGCGCCGCCTTGCCAACCGCATGCAAATTGAACTTGTATGCAAGTTGCTTGGTAGAAACAACTTTGAAATTATTGTGCGTTGTGTGAATTCCGTTGGGGTGACTTATTCAAATATAAAAAACATATATAAAAATCATTGAAATCGGAGGCGGACAATCTTGGCGGTCTCCTTGTGAGTAAAAATATGGTAAAAGTTTAGACTAGGCTAGACTAGAAAGATCTAGACTTCTTCCATTATGCAAGGAACGTTATTTCGTTATAGCCGACATTTTGCGCAGATTTGACGTTTTACATACACAAAGAAGACTTCAAGATTTTACCCAATTTTTACTTGAAGTCAAATGTTATCTTTGTGATCTTTATCTCTACTACCGCATGCAAGTTTTTACTAGATTTTTAGAAATAACACACCTATCATAAATTATTTAATATATTTACTACCCTACTAGAATTTATAGGGGGCATGCCTCATCAAGTGTGAGGGCCTCATGTGGCAGGTGAGGGGTATGCCGATAGAGGGATTTTCCCGTAGATTCCTCAAGAGGACCTCACAAAATAAAATCAGCGATACTGAAGTGAGGTTTACCTTATAAGTTTCTCACAAGGGTCTTATGAGGCAAACCTAATGCATTTATAACCTTACAATAAATAGGCAATCCCACCATTTGCCTTACGGGGGTACGATTAGCCAAACATCAAATATACACCTAGGCTCATATACTTCTCAAATGTGCTTGTTTGTTATATTCTAGAATTTGTTTCAACCCGAACACCCCTTTTTGGATCCGCCATCTTGAATTTCTAAATCTTAATATAATTCCAAATTAGTGGCCTCAGAATAATCATTGTACCAATTTTCATTAAAATCCGTTAAAATTGAGAATTATTGGTTGCCATATTGGATCCGCCATCTTGGATTCGTAAATTTTGATAGCATTCAAAATCACTGACTTCAAGATAATCATTGTACTAATTTTCATTAAAATCTGTTGAAATCGAGAAATCTTAAATCCGCCATTTTGAATTTTTAAATTTGGACAGCAGATTTGAAATCAGCATTCTGCAAAACCCCTAAGTACCAATTTCCATGAAAATTTTTTAAATCGGGTAGCAATTATTTTGTCTCACGAGGACCACATGCGGTATTCATAATGATGCGCGAATGAGGCAAGGCGTTATTTGCCCTTCGTGCGCTGCGCCTTATACGGCAGCCTCATGGGACCCACACGAGGCAGTATGGCTAGCCTCATAGGGACCCTAGCTGTACTCCTCCAAAATTCTAGTCGGGTACCTGTTAGTCAATAATTTTTGAAATAAATTATAGGCAGAACAAATCTTTGACAAATATTTGAAAAATATTTAGTATTACCGAGTTTATATTAACGTACTATTTTTGAAAGTTCGAAACCACCATACATATCGTAGTCGTTTGAAAGTGCACTGGTGAGTAGTTTTGATGAATGATAACTAACTCTCCCAACTCACCACTGATTGCAATCCCGGTAAGCGCGGTGAACATATCGATTTTTTAATTTTTACTTCGAATTCGTTTTTGTCAACTGGCATAGTATGGTAGTGGGTGCCCAGCTTCAAAGTACGTGCCTGAAATGCATGGGATTCCTAGTCCTAATCAAAGGGCAACCAAATAGAGCACAGCAGGCGCGAATGGCTGTGTGCTCAGCTCCTCCACACTAAATGTTGGCAACCTGTCGGCACCGGCATGTGTTGTCACCACGCGCCGTCTAGCACGCCATCCATTGAGTGGAATGCATAAGTCAGTGCCAAGCAAAACGCAAAAGAATTCCAAGCAGAGTGCGACTTGCGTAGAGCAGACTAAAAACGTGAAATTCTAACAAATCCTCCCCGGATCCATTTATCTAACTACCGTCTTCGCGGGCCTCACCCCGTTGCTGCATGCTGTGGCGTCTTGTTAAAATTCCTTGCGAATAGCAATTTCAACTGGTCGCAAAAAAAGCCAAATCAAGTAGCTGGTTCGCAGGCGCCCAGTAAATATTTGCGGAACGGCTTGATTAATGGTCACCGGCACACGTCATATTCCCCCATTTTGGGCACTCGGTGACAAGCTGTCCTCCCACCTACTTTCGCCAAAAAAAAAAAAAAACCATCTGATACCATTTCCATTTATTTTTGACAGAGCAAATCGTTTTCTAATTATTTCGGTATTTGCACTGACAAAGGTCGCCAGCATAATTGCAAAAGAAGACATATGTGAAATTGTCGTCTGGAGGAAGGCCTCTTTGACTCCAATGAATTTTTCGAAGGTAATGATGAGAGATCTGCGTGGCGTCATAAATAATTTTCCTTGATCAGAGCGAAAAATAGTCGCTACGTTCCTCCTGGGGACCAGCGAACGTTCGCCTGGACTGCTAAAGTAGTTCAGTTGACCCCTTGGTCTCCCCAGGGACTCATGTGCGAGCAACATGTGAGCTTCGTATTCGCTGAGCTCGCAGGGACGAATGAGATTATTATTCTTAATTGGATTTGGACTTAATCTAGATGGGATTAGCTAATGCATTTTGATGAGGCTGTTTTCATCATGATTTGTTGCCCCGTCGCATGAACCAATTCCAGGGTAGACGGAAAAATTTGTGCGATTCGTTTTACGTCTGTTGATATAACTGATAATAGGAAAAAGTAAATTTCAGAGACATGGAACTTAATAAAATTGGTAATGCCACTTTATCTTGATTCTTCACATTTCTTTAATTTGAAAACGCTTTAAGGTCGAGGGTTATATAGAACAATCTACACACATGTTTCCAGGGCCGTAGCCAGCGGGGGGGTCAGGGGGTTAGAACCCCCCCCAAAATTTTGAAACTTCACTAAAAATTTACATGATTTTTAAAGGGTTGAACAGTCAGATGAGTAAAACTTCCGCTTTTCTTTTTTCTTTAACAATGATAAAATATCTTAAAGACATGTAACTTTTTAAAAATAATCAGTATTGTTTTTATCATAGCACAAAGGTAGGTAGCATTTACCTTTTCAAGGGTCTTTTAAAAAAAAAAACGGTATTTCCATCAAAAAAATTGATATATGAAAAAAATGCCCTCGGAATGAAAAAATAGAATAGTTCAGATGCCTCATTGCAAAATTCATTAACAAAGGTAACAAAATAATAGGTCCTCTCCACTAGGTAATAAATATTTGCGCCTTTACTCAATTTGAAAGTAGTGGAATATTATAAGTAGTACATTTTAGGTGCAATCAAAACATCTTTAGCACTTATTAGCTGCGTTTTTTTCATCTGGATCTGGCTCTGGATCAGGATCAAATGAAAAAAACGATTCAGATTAATCACTGGCATCACGATTTTGGGTTTGAGGAGCTGGAATTCCTGTTTTTGCTAATCTAATAAGATTTGGGGATTAGACGACAGCTTTCGTCAAAGAAAACTCAAAAAGGTCTTTCAAAGTTTTCTTTTTTATTAAATCCCATAATCAGAAAAACGATTTGATTTATTTTGTTACTATAAATTACTTTTTCTTTGTGTGCTCAGAACCAATCGACTACAAATTTCATTGCTGCCATCATTTCAGAAAAGAAAAACTACAGCAGCGACTCTGTTAGAAATTTCCAAACTATTCATCCGACACTAACACTTCTCGTAGAATTTTTTGTAACCACTTCTTGCGGATCATTGATTCTAATCCGAATGAAAGTGTGGATCACGAATTGTTGTTGTATGTCAATGTTAAGAGATTGATCCAGTTCCTGATCCGATTGAAAAAAACGCAGCTATTGATTACTCAGGTTGTAACTGATAACTGAAGAAGTGCAAACATATTTTTTAAAATAGTTCTGACTCTTTCTTGCGCTGCGAAAAGTCGAAAACTAGATTTTCTTTTGTGAAATCCTTCTTTTTTACGTTTCTAAGATATCTTTTCGAAAAGTTAAGTGTTTTAAAAAATTAGAAATTTTATTTTGAATTTTTTTAAAGGGTTACACAACCATGAAATTTTCAAAAAACATTTTTTTTTTGGCTAAATAAATTGTTTATACTTTTAACAATATTTTAAGCGTTGAAACATTCCAAAATTCAAATTATTACAAAGTTATAGCAATTAGAAGTGAGCGCGTCAGGGAGCCGACCTAAAACTCAGGTAGCGTTCGGACCGTTACATATCTATCTATTTTTAACAATAATATAATTCCTTTGGGAAGATTAAACTAACAGTAACTCAGGTAACGGAGGACATCGCAAAACCTTATGTATGGGCCAGGAATCGCAAATTAAAAGTAATCAAAAAAAAATTTACTTTTAAGGCGTTAACTTCGACCTTTTTTTCTTTCACGTTTTTTTCGAAATTACTTTTTTCAAACTGGTGTACACGATATTTCAAAATCGACTGAACGTGTTTGACTGAAATTTGCACCACTTATTTTTTATAATATTACCTAAAGCTTGACGTGAATTTTTCGATTGAGTTCCGTATTCAAAAGTTATATATTTTTTAAACTCAAAATTTTGATGGAAATACGAGTTTTTTTTAGAACAGCTGTCATTTCTCAAAAAAAAAAAAAAAAAAATAATTTTTTCCCTCCGTCACGCCTTAGCTAATACTTCTGAAGAAGGAATTTTTTTTTTCGGAAAATGCTGAACGGAGAAATCATGTACACCGTCAGAAAGGATTTTAAAAAGAGGCCACTGAGCGACTCATATCTCACCCATTTTTAATGTTTTTAGTATTTCAGTATTGGAAATTGTTTATAATTCTATTATATGTATACGTAAAATAAAGAATAATTCATATTTTTAATGGCCGAGCCAAAAAAAAAGTTTATTTTTATGCCTATTTCTTCGAGCGTCAGGGTGGTGTAACACCTTAATAAGAGTAACATAGTATAGATATTTTTAAAAATATTTAATTAAATATATGTATATTGAAGATGTAAAAATTAAACTTTATTTTAAATTAATATTTTAACTTTATTTAAAAAAAATTTCAATTTACTTCAAAAATGGAAATTACCACACACCCCCCCCCCCCCCCCCCCCCCCCCCCTCCCCGTCTACCACTTTTTATTTTGAACACCCCCCCCCGAAAAAAAATCCTGGCTACGGCCCTGCATGTTTCTTTACACTGATTGAGTTGAACCTCTAGTTCGATTTTCATTAAAGGGGAAGTATGGTTAATTCGCTATAAAAAAGGCATATTTTCAATAATTTTTTCTGACGACATGGTTTTTTTTATTTAATAATAAAATGACGTGTGAAGAATATTTTGTCAAATTTTCATTGACATTTATAAATAATTAAGCCAAAGACAGCAAATCTTCGCAGTTGGATTGTGGTGAACCTCATAACTTTTTTTTAAAACAGCAGTCAATAAACCGATTTTTCAACAAAAAAAAGAAAGTTTTGTTATTTTAAAATAAGTTAAATTAAAAAACAAAAAAAATAAAATAAAAAAAATAAAAAAAAATCGATAGTTATCTCGTAATTTATGTGAAGAAAGAGATGTGAAACTTCAAAAGGATCGGAGCAGTAGATTTTGAGCTAGAGAATCCACCGACTTTGAAAATGCTAACAAGGAGACAGCCAAGATTGTCTGCCTCCGATTTCAATGATTTTTATGTATGTTGTTATATTTGAGTAAGTGAGTAATTACTCAAAAGGAATTCACGCAACGCCCAATAGTTTAAAAGTTGCTTCTACCAAGCAACTTAAATACAAGTTCAGTTTGCATGCGATTGGCAAGGCAGCGTGACGTGGCTAGCAACGTACACGGTCAGGGTTCGATTCCTGTTAAAGTAAGTTTCATTTTATTTTATTCGTTTATAGGATACTGTAAATATAATGTGGAGCATTTTTTAAATCCGGCAAGTACTTTCAAAGCTAGAGCCATCGAAAGTAAGAGATGCATTGCAATGCGCAAATGGTCTTAATTTTTTACGCACGACAGTATATGAAACGCGGAACATGAAGATGAAGTCAACAACACCTCATTTGTCAAAATGTGATCACTAGTTTAATTACGAAGGAACAAATGAATATATTTACTAACATAGACTGCTAAAATCGAAACTCTTCCTTTTGCTTTGCCGTAGCCAGGTAATTATTGTATATATTATCGGTAAATTTTAATCCAAAATAATACACGGAGAAAAGTTTAAAGTAAATTTTACCAGGAAAATCTTGTAGTTTTTATTATAACCCATTATAATGCGGGAACAGGTGAAGGTTAAAATAAAATTTACAATGGTACAATGTATATTATACTTTGTGCGGTCATAAGTGAAAAGCCCTGAAGAATATATATGTATGCATCAAGAAATTTTTACAATGGTGCCATAGTAATTTAAGTAAAGGGCATAATAAAAATTCTTAAAAATATAAGAAAGATTAATATAATTTAAAGTAAATTCTTACTTAAAGAAGTGTAAATATTACCTTAACTATTATTTATAAGGTTTCATTGAAAAATTACAATGGACCTGTAGTAAAAATAATAATGTCTATTGTACCAATTATAATAAAATATAATAATATTTAAATGGTGTCCTGACTGATCCGCAGTTACAATAGCTCCATAGTAATTTTTATAATAAACTTTTCTCCGTGTACTAATAACATTGTGAATCCAATCAGCGATTATTTTTATACACTAACAAAAGTATTGTAACTGTGACTACGACGATGAGTTGAGAGATTTTGAATTTTCCAAAATAAAAAATCGCTTTTATTATTTAAGGAAAAACAATTTTGCCTTTTATGTAGAAATTGCCTGAGTTTTGCTTAACCAGGCACAATTCTTTCTGAACAGCAGCCTAATTGTACAATCCAAAATAACTGACCAGTAACAAATTTAAAATTTTTTATCCTCAAACAATAAAAGTGATCTTTTATTTTGGAAAATTCAAGATTTCTCAACTCGTCGCTATTGAAAAATTGCAGTCACAAAGTGTAGGGGTCATGGGCGGAGTTAGAGGTTATCTATTGGGGGGGGCAGACTTTTATCAAGTAGGGGAAAGTCGGGTAGCCCCGGACACTTAAATGAATTGCAAATAAAAATATCAAAAAACAAAATTCCTATCTTTATTTTACTCTTAAAATAAAACTAAGAATTTCTTCATTTATGTTAATTAATAATTAGTAATCATATCAAATTATTTCAAAGAAATATTTAAAAAATACTTTGGCCCTCGTTTTTAGCCGACACAAAATATGGTGGGTAGCCCCGGACATAGTAATCAATGGTGGCCCAATCGTTTTTTGGCCTTACAAACAACTTTTTTACTTTTATTTTGAACAAAAATGCACTTTTGAATTGAATTCTGATACTTTACATTTAGAATAATAAGCTCTTTTCGAAATTTAACATCGATACTAATGTTTGGGAATTTAGTATTTTTGATATAAAAAAGAGCAATTTTGAAATAGATTTTTATACGTTTCAAATGGAAAATGGAATTTTTGCGTGGCAAAGGGTGAAATGTTATTTGAAAATGTTATGTATTTAACACGTTGATCGCGGCGTGCGTCGATCCCCTATGATCGACAGTGAACTTTCCGTTTGGCCGGCGTCTGTCTCTGCGGACCGATAGTGGAATTTTTGTTTGGACAGCAGGACTGACGGCAGACTTTTTATTTGAGCTAGCAGATTATTATTCGGCATTAAGAAGAGAAGCTGTAGATCTTCATTATAAAAGAAAAAACACTTCAATTGTACATTTTCAAAATTATTAAAATTTATTAATATAAATAACTTTTAACTAACTAATTCTCTCCTTAAATTTGGGCATATTTCAAGTCTTTCTGCAACAATAGTAACAACATTTTAAAGTAATTTCCATAAATAAGCAAACTGACAAAACAATTGTAGCTTGTTAAAGCAATATCGCAAAATTCAAAACTTAAAACATGTCCGGGGGTACCCGATTGCTATCATGCAAAATTTTTAGACTCAGCTCTTAAATTCTACAAGAAATGTTACAAATACTGTTACAACCTTTAAATATATAAAATTTCCTACAACATTAACAAAAAGACAAGTTCACACATTTACTTATTGTACTTGGTAACCTTCAATGAAGTTTGACAGGAGCAATGAACGGGGCTACCCGACCTTCCCCTATATGGAGAAATATGTGCAAAAACCAAGAAATAATAAAAAAAAATTGTTTGCGATTACCTTACGATTTTATTCAAATGAAAATTCACATACACATTTTAATTTTGTTGTTGTGAAAAAGCTATTGTATTTATTAAACTAATTCCTTTTAAATATTTTAGTAGGATATATAAAAAAATGTTGTTGCATTTTTCGTATGTCTTGTTCACTGTAGAGGGCGTCTTCCAAAAGTTACTTTTAAGACATCTGTATTTTTCTAAGGCTTCCTGTATCACATAGAGTAAAAATTCGCACGGGATTCTAGTCTAGACTAGAATGCTAATAACTAAACCTAAAAAATTTTATTGTTAATATTTTTATCATTTTATAAACATTTTTCTGAAAAAACAAAAATTTCCGGGTAAATACCCCTGTATAAAAAATATCGGTATGTAACACCGATTTCGGTATGTAACACCGATTTTCAAAGCCTTAGTTATTAAAATCCATTGAGTATTTTTAAAGTTACAGAATGTAGTTTCGAGAAAAACGCGTTTAAAGTTCTTGTTATATAATTTTTGCATACAAATATGGGTATACATATGGCGTTACAAATATGGGTATAACTTTTTCCTGTGCGAATTTCTTAAAACGGTTTTAAGACAGTATTTTTATGATTTTAAAGAACACTTGTATGTTAAAAAAGAAAATCGATTTTCTTTCAAAAATGAAACGAAAAGGCCCTTAAGTTGGTAACGATTTATATATAACGTTGAACCTCTATGTGATACGCGAAGTGTGTGTCGAACACTTTTTTAACGATAAGAATTTGTATAGTACCGCGATTGTGTCAATGCCCAAAGAATGGTTGAATCGAATAATTTCGAAAAGTTGAACCAATTATTTGAAAATAATTGGAAGCGGGGTCGATATTTTTTTATTTATATGTGTATAAAAATAAAATGTTATATTTAAAAAAGCAATAATAAAGTTAATTAGCGTGATGGTAGGAGATTGTGGAATTATGGATTTTTAATAAATAATTTTAAAAACGAACAGTGAACTAATTTTCCGATTTACGCTCTGAAATCTTGGGGGGGGGGGGGACAATGCCCCCCATGCCCCTCCTTAACTCCGCCCACAGTGCTTAATATTTTTCAAAGTATATTGATTTATTGAAAAGAGTATACCCTCTGATTAATTATGGTATTATGATATTATTTCATTTAAATGACGACCTCGGCTGGGTTAACAGTATCCCATTCTGTCAAACCAATTTTGCAGCACATTTTCGTTGGTTTAGGACCTTTTTTCCAGAATAGCTCGATCAATATTGTGTTTAAGTGTCTGATTTTTTTCTGGATTGTCAGCATAACATCGATCTTTAACAACATTCCACAAAAAAGTCGAATGTCATCAAATTGCAACTGCGCGGTGGCCATGGCACACTCCTAAAACGGTTGATTACACGATTATTGAATTTAGGGCACAAACGATCGATTGTTGCACGACTTGTGTGACATATAACGCCATCCTGCTGGAATTAGAGCTCGCCCAAATCCAATACATCAATTTCTGGGAAAAAATCAGTTATCACTCTTCTGTCGCACTCTCCGTTGACCATAAAATTGTTGCCATCTTCGTCTTCGATGAAAATAATGTTGTTAATGTGGCCAAGTCGCCAATCCAAACGGTTACACGCTGAAGAAGGATGCATTGGTTTCTCTAAGACTACGTATGGGTTTTCCGAGCCCCAAATACGTCAATTTTGTTTATTTACATAGCTGTTAAGTTTCATCCACCTCTTCCGAAAAGATGATTTTTTTTTTAGCAAAATCAACGTCGATTTTCAGCTGCTCTAAAGTCCAAAAAGAAAAGCGATAATAAAGCGAGTTGGACCTTGTAGGGGAATAATCCGACGTCTTTATGTAGAATTCTCCTCAGTTCAGTTAATGAGATCTGTGGCGAGTTAAGGATCTCGGGCTTAGGCAAACACTTTCAGCAACAGTAGCACTGTTTTGGCAATATAACACTCACTATGGGAATAAGTTTTCAATATTTTCCAATTATATTCAAACGTAAATCTATTATTTTCGTACCGCAAAGATATGATACTGTGTTTCTGTCAATTCTTTTTAGCACGAAAGAGCTGTCTGTGTCAAAATAATATAACATGTAATTTAAAAAGAAGTCAAACGATGGTCCACCCTTTTTTTGCAAAAAAATTTCCTAAGATTCGGCAGGCCAGCCTATACTATTGAAAGGAAGAATAAAATTCAGTTCATGAGAACTTTTCGACTTTCGGTTTCTAAAGATTTTGATTTGCTCTTTCAGAATCTGGCATTTGTTTTGCATAAAAGCTTCAAAAACCCTATTATATTTTGGGTTTTTTCAAAAAAGTGCTGATTTGTTTTGGTCATTTTTCTTTTCAAAGTCGATTATCTTATCGTTGCTGCTATTGGATGATCATGCAACCATCAGAAATCGCGGTCTGACTGTCTGTTGTTCCTTTTCGTGGAAAAAAATCGCGAAATTTTTTATTACATTGCTGTACAAAATGGCCATTTTGCAAAAACCAAAGCAAAAAAAAATTTCAAAACCATGGCTTGAGAAAGCTTAGGCAGTCGAACCGCGATTTCTGGTGGTTGTATGATCATCCAATAGCAGCAACGATAAGATAATCGACTTTGAAAAGAAAAATGACCAAACAAAATCAGACCTTTTTTGAAAAAACCCAAAAAATAATAGGGTTTTTGAAGCTTTTATGCAAAACAAATGCCAGATTCTGAAAGAGCATTCCCAAAAACTCCTTATATACGAATTTGAAAGAAAATCGTCCCAATTTGCTATTCGAATCGTACAATTGAACTTGCGTGCACAAAATCCTCGTTTTGCGCATTAATGAGTTAAAGTCGACTTAGAGTTCAACGAATTTTAAGCTCAGACTGAAAAATCGGGCATAATAAATTTACAGTGAACAAATCAAGTAAAATACTCTAATTGATTACAAATTTCATCGATTAATTTTCGAACTTTGAAACTACGTTCTAGAACACCAATATTAAAGTTATCTGAAAGACTGTGATCATACAGGAGCTCTTCAATTTTTTCATGGAATCCCTAAAGCCACTTTCGCCATAAGCGAATTTTTCACACTTCTTTCCGCACAGCTAAATACTTCCTAATTTCAAGGTTAATCCAGCCCGAACGTTTTCCACCCCCTGAGTTCCAAATCATCCATTGTAGAGCAACTTGGGTGAAATAATCAGATTTGGGCGGGAAAGGTGTGAAACAAAATGAAGCATTTTCGCAGAGGAAACACCAGACAAAGGGAGACCTGCTCGACATCCCCAGATGTATTTATTACAGACTCGCGCCCTTTTGTGGGATTTCGAATCAGTTCTATGTATCTCCGGTTGCTCGGTGCCGGCAGGTATGTGATTTTAAAAGCATCCACCCTCGCACGGTTACTTCCAGTCAGTTAACATGAGAGGAGCACACTGAAACGGAAATGCTTCCGTCTCCGCATTATCGGGGCCCGCAATCCCTTCTCCTTCAGTGCCCCTGAACAAGATGATATTGCCGTGTACAGGTGAATCAGTACCTCGAGGTGTCGCACGCCTGATTGGCTTCCCTAAGAGAGCCTTTTTGTGGCAGAAGAAATTTCTGCTTCTGTCGATGAACGTCTTCCTTCCGTCCCATGCTGTTGCGATTTCCCATTTATATCCCTTCGGTATATTGCACATCATTGGGCCTGTCCTTTCTGATTCCACAGTAGTTGTCCCCGAAGAGATTCCCCTTCCTGGGTCTCTCCGAAACGCACAAATTCCCCCGTAACCCACTTAAAAGCGCCCTGACAATATTTCACGGAGGGTTCTCGGCATTTTCCAATTTTCGTAGCCTACCCCGGCAAATTTAAGACTGCCCAGTTAATAAAAGACGCCGAAAGGACGAAAGCCAGGGATTACTCTATCAAGCACGAAGCAATTTGTCCGTCGGAACGCCTTCGTCCTATTTTTGGGGTGACAACACCTTTAACGACGTCTTCGACCAAATGGTCGGCAATGAGGAATATCCGGGGTTTCCCGAAGGTGTGTGATCCCCAAAAGGCTTCATAAAGTGGCTGTAATTACTCCTAGGAACCTCGCCCAGCGCCGGGATAAATTGGACCACACACTACTTCTACCCTCTGCAATGCAGGCCAGACCGTCGTAATCATCCTTCTTGCTTAGTCCCTGTGGCCAGCACATGCAAAACTTCGGGTGTCTGCTTTTTTGCAACCGAATTCCTACTGATTCCCTCACAGCCCTGTGACCGCAGCCTTATGCAAAAAGTTAAACAATTTTTTCGGTAGTAATTTTGTTTTACGACTATTTAGCGGTCTCCATACTGCAGCCGTTTTAATTGCATCAACCACAGCCGTCGTTAGGACTTGCATTTTTGCTGCAAGTCTCAACTATTAAGTGAAAGGCTTGTGGCACGTAGTTTTTATTCCCATGGAGTTTCTAATTATGTAATTTCCTTAATTTCAGGTATTCCACAGCTTTTAGCAGAGAGGGTTATATTTACTCATTTGGGTGCTGAGCATTATTAAGACGGATGTGGTCGTATAATGGTGGGTGTTGTAAGGGTTATTTTTGAATGACACTCTGCAAAATTAACTGTCGTGGACTTTACAAAAATAATAATGATCGATAATAATCTGACCCTTTTTATATATTCAATAAGTAGAATTCAAGGATTGTCAAATATTTTATCTCCATTTAGGCTCTATTTCTTTAAACAGTTCTATAAAGCCAGATTTCAACAGCCGAAAACTCTGAATAAAGCTAAAGGAAGTCGAATGTTAAATTAAATATCGCATAATGCTTATACTAGCTGACGCTGACAGGAATTTTCTGATAAAATCACTGTAAAATTGACGTTTTTCCTTTACAATTTTCATCCACAGAGAAACGTGTTATTTTAACAACATGAAAACTTATAAACTCCATTAAAATTTCACGCGATTTTTTCCCGCTAGGAGGTTTTCATATTTTCTATTGCCCCATAGATGGATTAAAGTTATTTATGGTTATGTTTCAATGAGAATGACATTTACTGATTTTAATTTTGAAATTTAAAAATATTTTGAAAAGCAATAAGGGAAAACAATATGGATATATTTATGGTTAGTATCTTAAATGATCTCTTATTAAATCTGCATTCAAGTAACCTGTTTTTAGATCCGATACCTTGGCGATAGCAGTGATAGCAGCGATGAAAGTATTCTGTTTACTTCTTCGTCTTCATCCTCATCCTCATCTGAATCTGGATCTGAAGAGGAGCTATTAACAAAAAAAGCAAGGGTGGAGAACTATTTGCACATTATTGAGAAGTATTCTGACGTACAGTTTAAAGAACACTTTCGGTTAAATAGAGTTGTTGCAGACGGGCTAATTGGTAAACATTTAAAAAAAAAAAAAATTTAACAAAAACTTAAACCGGCAATAAAAGAAACTGAAAAGCGGAAAATAAAATAAGTCTTTTTAGTCTTAATAACTAAGCTCCTAAAGTAATGTAAGTAACTAATTTTGAGTCGGGGCTGTTGTTTATCGCTAGAGATTTCACGTTGCATTTTCATGTTATTTTATTTTGATTATTTCTTTAAAATAATTTAACGATCTTCGTTGATTGTTTGTTTGGCGCCGACTAAAAATTAGTTACTTACATTTTATTAGGAGCTTAGTTATTAAGACTAAAAAGACTTATTTCATTTTTCGCTTTTCAGTTTCATTTTCGTCGGTTTAATTTTTTGTTAAAAAGTTTTTATTTTTTAATTTTTTGTGGCGAATATACGCGTCGAATTGAGAACTTCCCCCTTTTTTCGTCGGTTAAAAATAAACAGAATAATAACATTATTTTGTATTCTATTTGTTGCAGACAAGTACAGAGACTCTAGGAGGAGGTAGAGAAAAAGTACCAGGTGCCCTCGAAATATATATAACTCTGTGGTATTTGGCCAATACAGAAACTTATTGCCAAAATTCTGATAGGTTGGATGTCACTAAAAGCTCTGTATTCAGAATTCTACACAGAGTAATAGAGTGGATTGTGCTGGAGAGCCATCAGTACATAAAATGGCCGTCGGAATCTGAAATGGCTACGAATCAAGCAACATTTTACGCAATGCAATATTTACCTCGGGTAATTGGGGCAATTGATGGTTCCCATATAAGGATAAACCCGCCCAAGCATGACAGAGAGGCGTATTATAATAGAAAAAAGTATTGTAGTATTTTGATACAGAGGATCGTTGATGCAAATAAGAGATTCATTGATGTGCACTGTGGAGAACCAGGATCGATGCATGATGCCCGTCTTCTTCGTAAATCATTTTTCTACAGAAAAATATGCGAAGAGCCCGAAATAATTATTCCAGGTGGCATATTACTGGGAGATTCTGCATATCCTGAAAGTAATTATCTTGTTACACCTGATAAGGATTTCAGCAGTCTGAGCCAAAAACAATTGAAGTTTAATTACATGCATTCAGCAACTCGAATTGTTGTTGAGAATGCATTTGGCTTGTTGAAAGGCAGATTCCGGAGGCTAAAATTTTTTGAAAGTCCAAACATTGCTTTCATTGCAAACTGTGTGGTGGCTGCCGGTGTTTTACATAATATTTGCATCACAGAAAATGATTTGGAAGATTGGCTAGAACCTGAAGATCCTCCTAGCAATGAAAATTCATCTCAGGCAGAAAGCAGCAGCAGCACTAGACAGCAAATCTTTAATTATTTGGACAGTCAGAAATAAAATAAAATATTCTTTAAAAGAGATGTAAATGTTTAATTAAAAACCATCATTAATGTTGGTTTTTTTGTAACAGTTTTACAATTTCCAAATATCTCTCATTTCTTGCCTTTTCTTTTTTCTCCAGATAGTACTCCATAAATTTTCTGTTCTTTGCCTTTTCCGATATTTTTTCTTCGTAGTATTTTTTCTTTATATCCAACAAAGTCTCTCTTTGTCTCTGCTTTGTCGGCTTTGGCTTCCTTGGTGTGATGTCCAACACTGAATTATGCGACATTGGTACGGGTGTTGGAAGACCTTGAAGTCTGACAGTAACAGAATGCGCCGATGTTATCAGAGGGTGATCATGGAACATTTGGTCCATTTCCTCTATAAAAACAAATTTCGTCGCATTCGTCCCTGTACCTCGGTCTTTGGCACCTTTATACGCACGATACAGTACTCTCCATTTCACCTAAACCTGCTCCGCCGTAGTTGGAGAAACCTGAGAAGTTACAAATAATTTAAAGGTGCTACAGATTGCTTCTTTTCATTTATAATATATTTCTAATTGACTTTAATTGTTTTACCAAAACATTCATTACCTCCAAATCTGTAAGGATTGCTTCCCAGAAATGTTTCTTTTTTCTGGTCTGAAAATATTCCACCTTCCTATTTTCGTAAACAGAAATTTGGGCTTTTCCCTCATGGTACGACCAGTTTTTAATCTGCTTCTTATACGTTTCCTATAAGAACCACCAAATAACTAAAAATACATAAAATGTTAGATTACTTTTTACCATTTTCACTGCCAAAACCAATAAACCCACACGAAAGAATAAAATCCAAATAAAATCTATTGACATTTCAGTTTGAAGTTGACAAAGTTGCTAGACTTACTAAGACTAGTTTAAAGTTGCGTTCCATTGAACATCTACTCGCAAGTACTTGCGAGTACTTTGCCAGGCCCAATGGAACACAGCAGTTATTAGCACAAGTTATTAATTTGTTGTGATATTCAGATACTATTTTTAAAAGTAATATTTTCAATTAAAATCTCTAATTATTTAATAATTTCTGAAAACAGTCGTGCGATATTTAATGTTGAAATGATTAGCACACATGTTGACACGATTTTTGATTCTGATTAATGTCATGTCATTTCTCATTTATTTCGTCCTACAAGTGATGAAAATCTACATCATTCTTAAACAATTTTGTTTTTGTGACCAACCTAAGAATTTTAAAATTATCAACCTCCGCAACCTATATGCTTTTATTTCCTCGTGAATCTGTTGGGGATGGAAATTTTTTTAAATTTTCGGCAGCTATATTAGATCGGCTATCTTGATTTTATATATTTTGATAGCAGACTTACAAGCAACCCTAAAAGCTTTTTGGACGCCATATTGGGTTCACCATTTTGAAATCCAACACGAAAACATACTATATTGTAAATTGGAGTATGATGTACATTCTAGCAAAAAAATTAGATATAGTGCAGCATGTATTTAGTCGTAATTGAGGTTCAAACTATTCAAACGAATGTGCATTTTTCCTTCTGAGCACAAACAATAAGAAAATATCTGTAGTTATTATATAAACAATTAAAAATACTTTTAAAAAACACTGCTTTTATGGTAATGTATCGTAAAGAACAATCATCAGATCTGCTCAATGGTACTGTAATTTTCAATTGTTATTCAAACCATATGCACTTGTGAACTTTGGGCACAATCTTGTAACAGAAAGTGGGCGAAAAATCGATCAAAAATTGATCTAAATAAAAGCGTTTAAAAGGGAAAGGACACTAGAGAGAGAGAGAGAGAGAGAGAGAGAGAGAGAGAGAGAGAGAGACGGTCCTATGTTTTCAAATAATATTTTTACTCGCTAGTATAATAGAGCAGCGTATCACTTTTATGTGGAATGTTCGCGATTTAATATGTGGATATAAAGTTCTACATTTCACTTTAAATTCCACTATCATTTTGGAAGCTTTTCTTATGGAAATACATTTTTTTTATATATATTGTTGTCTTTGCAGCAGCATTTCAAAAATGATTTTCGATAACTTTCTGCAGCGAATTTCTTTAAATTATAAAAGTAAATATAATAAAACTTCCCGCAAATGCCGATTACTTGGCACAAAATCAGGGCCGTATACAGAATTTTTTTTCGGGGGGAGGGGGGAGGGTCCTCAAATTTAAAAGTGAAGGGGGTAAGGGGTGGGGAGGTAGCAATTTACATTTTTGAGCTACATTGACAATTTTTTTAAATAGCGTTAAAATATTAATTTAAAATAAAGTTAAGTTTTTACATCTTCAATATATATTCAATTAAATTTTTTTAAAAATATCTATACTACTAACTCTTATTAAAAAAAAATACAAAATAAAAGCTCTAATTTTTTCAGAAAGATATTTTACAAATACATATTAAAACGACTTCACAAAAGGAAATCTAGTTTTCAACTTTTCGCAGCGAAAGAAAGAGTAAGAAATATTTTTAAAAATATGTTTGAACTTCTTCAGTTATCAGTTAAAGTGTGAGTAAATCGCATTTAAAATGTGAGGAGAAGGTGGTAATATGGCCCCTGTAGGTAAAGTTCATCTATGCCTCATGTGGCCCCCTGTTGTTGTATGTGTTATGGCCCCGGGGGCCATATTAAGTGTATGCACCAAAACAATTATTAACTAGTGTATTTATTGATACTACTAGATGCCTAGAATGAATATTTCTCCCTAGGCAACTTAAAAAAAATAAAAATTAAGTATGTTAATAACATGAATTTCGGAGAAAAGTGGGGCGAAAGGTGGAAAATCGTGAAATAAAAGTTAATTTTTTCAACTTCCAGGGGGGATTGCGGCCAAGGGGTTGGGGATTGGGGGGTGGTGTTGATCGTTTGGAAAGGGTTTCGAAATAGTAATTTTTTGAGATCGGTTTGGGGCCGCTGCAATGCATAGAAAAAAAGATAAAAATACAAGAGCGGGTCCCATATATGGCAAAATCCTGATTTACGAATCACCCTGTAACTGCCAAACGGTGCGAGATCCCCCCCCCCCCCCACCCGTACGATTTTTTGTTTGTCTCGGTCTGACCTTTCACCCCCTGCAATATTTCCCTCCCACCTCTGAACACCCTGTATATGTAATATTTTGAATGTATGTAAATTTGGTAGGTAGAGAAACACTGTAGTTGCAGTTAATTATTGATATAGAAAAGAAAACCTTGTTTCCATAGTAACACTTTGTTTATGAATTAGTAGAATTAGTAGTCGTAGAATTATACTGTTTGGTATTAAGAGTAGAAGAACCACTTCCATGTATTTGAAATTAGTCTAACCTGTCATTTCAAAGAGATAACATAAAAATAATTAATTTTTAGATAAAGAATTCAATTTATTTAAAGAAGATAAAGGTAGATTTCAACAAAAACATACTGTTGCAATTTTGCCAGCCGAGCGGCAGACCTGAAAAACTACAAAACTTACTCTAGCTATAATTCGAACATTGGGACAATTTAAGAATTTAATTCATCTATCGAAGATGAGGAGTTCAAAACTTGATAGGTGTTTCGATCCGAGGAGCCAAGCACTTGGCTTTTCTGACATAGATATTAACGAAGGAGTAATCAATTGAAAGCCAATCCCTATATCCGACTGGTTACAATTCCAAGCGTGAATTATAAGGAAGGCAGATTTTGTAACAATACGAAACAGATAATTTTAAAAAGAATAGAAGAAGTAATCAAGCAGCTTTTTAATTGCTGCAATAATCTCTCCCTCCTGCTATCCATTCAACAACTAATGTCTAATTAATTTTAAATAAACTGATGTAGTTTAAGCAGGTTAAGGTTTGAGTGAGACGACTTTTTCGGAATTCTCCTGCTGTTCATGAATTTGAAATATGAAGGATGTTTCATAAATCGAAAGCAATTCATAATATACTCGACCACCCGAAGTGTACCTTTGGATCTCTTGCCCCAAATATATATAGTATGCACACTTATGGGGAGCAAACAGTTCACCTGATACTGAAAATCTTCTCCATTATTCAAACATGCCATGGGACACGAAGTGAAAGAATCCTTCAAGTGCTTGAGGTAATACGTCGAGAAATGTCCAACCAATTAATTATCATTTTTGGGAAGCCCCCCCAAATATTGATTCACTTGGCTGAGGCTAGGCCGTGCAGTCACACAGAGTCAAAGGAGGAAATCGATAAGGAAGAGGAGATTAACTGGGCTAATCGGGCCCAATTAAGTAGAGAGCCAGCTGCCTAAAGATTTATGACTTAAATTCCAATTTCGTAGTACATTTGACTCAGCTCGTCAGAACATCTGTACGCTGTCTCACAGGGCCCCAGCAGCCTCGTCAGGCGCTGGCCACTAGCAAGTGTATTTCCGACAGCGACTACTTAACGAGCCTGGACTGCCCTGGCAGCCGTTTTGTTTGCCCCCGAGTAAATCTACCAGCGGAAAGCTAACAATTTATAAAAGTGCTATTTTTGTGCTTTGTACGCTCTGCTGCTCGCTTAATTATGCTGTCAGTGGGAATTTATGGATTAATCTTTGCCATTAGAGACGTCATAAAAATAACTCCAAATCCAGTACGGAGTATTGTCCTATTGATAAGAAAGCAATAAAAGAAATCGGAAACATTATCTATCGATCGGAAATGCAGAATAGGTGATGCTAATGAGGTACCTGCTTTGAAAATTATTAAAAGCCCTCTTTCAAAGGTAAACACATCTGTTTCATATCTAGTCTTAACATTTCAACCTTATTGTAAAAAAAGCACAACACAAAAGGTATGTTTTTGTGAGAATTTTTCAATGAAAAAGGAAGTGCATCTAACTGTTGCTAGATATTATTTTAATAACATAAAATCGTTGTTGCTATTTTAATAATTTTTGCCAAGTATTTGAAGATAGTTTCTTCTTAATCTTTTCAGATCGAATGTCCATCTCAATGAACATTAAAACTAAGTTAAAGATACATTTTTACTGCTGCAATGTTGGAATTTCGAAATCATTCTTGGGCGAATCGTTCACGTACAGCACGAAGATGAGTGGACTACCTAGCATGAACAGAGTTGAGGTTATCTATTTAGGGGCCAGACTTTTATCAAGTATATGGCAAAAATTGTCCAAAAATCAAGAAAAAATTGTGATATTTTTACTCAAAAAGGATCAATTATACGAATAAATTTTATATGACAAAATGTGCTTATAATTAGCCAAAAAACACGTGTAAATTTTTTCAGAATTTTTCGGGACATTTTTGGATTTTTGAAAAATTGGCCAAATCCAAAAAACCGAAAATAGTCGAAAAAATTCTGAAAAAAATTTATATGTTTTCCTTGGCTAATTATAAGCACTTTTTGTTATATACATGTTTTTTATGAAGTTGATCCTTTTCGTGTAAAAAGTCGCGAAGTTTTTTATTACATTGCTGTACAAAGTGGCCATTTTGCAAAAACCAAAGCAAAAAAAAAAAAATGCAAAACTATGGTTTGAGAAAGTGTAGACATTCGGACCGCGATTTCTGGCAGTTATATGATCATTCAATAGCAGCAACGACAAGATAATCGACTTTGAGATGAAAAATGAGCAACAAAAATCGGCACTTTTTTGAAAAAACCCAAAAAATAAATGGGGTTTTTGAAGTTTTTATGCAAAACAAATGCCAGATTCTGAAAGAGCACCCCCAAAAACCCCTTATATACGAATTTGGAGGAAATTCGCCCCAATTTTCTATTCGAATCGTACAATTGAACTTGCGTGCACAAAATCCTCGTTTTGCGCATTAATGGGTTAACATATGTATGTACCATCAGTTGCATTGCAGCTCGGCGAAATATATTTGCTTGTCCTTTCCGGGCAAACCCATACCATATTTCGTCAAGTTCCTAATCATTAGTACATTTGATCAAAGCAGGGATCATTCTCAAAGTCGTTCACAGCACCTTTGAAATTATTCCAAAATCTGTGCTGCGAGGGATATTTATTGCTGTAGAAACCACTCTGTAGGAACATCCAGCTGCGAGCCAAAAGAAGCAAATGTTAGCTTTCATTTCTCGACTCCAACCATGCCGTTTAATTTCGAGGAATTGTACAAAAGATCTTAAGTTTATCCTTAAATGCTTTCTGCACGTATTTTCGTCCCCATATAAAATTTTATTGTCTTCAATAGAAGTGGGAGATGGAACATGTTTTATTGTTATTAAAATTTTGAATATAATAGTTTTCTGTCAGCATCATTTTCAGGCAGCTCAATCCGATCGATGTCGCTCCAAATTCTGCTATTGTTGACCCAAGAACTGTTCACGGTTTTCATAACAAATATGTTTGCGTTCATATTTCTTTGTGAATGACTCCTAGTCTCCATTTATATTTTTTAAACTGCAGATTTGTTTTTCGTGCCTAAACTTCAAACACTTAATCTTCAAATGTTTTAATTTTCTTTATTTACGGCTTTAAAAACTTCAAATGACAATCTAAGGAAACGAATTCGTACAGCTCAGATTTATCTTTGTCTTATTTTTTATAATAGCTTAGCTTGTTTATTGGCGTTATAAATTGTCATAACAAGACGAAGACCAAAACATGGTGTTGGGTGAACACCGTGCAAAAGGAAATACTTTTTTCTTTTTACAATTTAACTTTAATTTCCCGATCAGTAACTTTTCTACACTTTTTCTTCGTATAATTACAATAGGAAACACTTTGCCTGTATACAATTTTAACTTTAATTTAAGTTAATGAGACTTAGTTTTCGTTAGTCGACACCGCCTGCTCAACGTCGGTACCGCGCAATCAGGGTCTGTCTTCCCGTACGGATCAATTAGCGCTTAAAGAAAGATATTGTTTCGATTCTTTTCCGATAGCCCAATAAACAAGATGACCCGAATACGCAATTCTTCTGGCCTGACCCAAATATTTTGCGTAGTCAGATTTCTTGCCTTGATTGGGAGCGCGTACTGACCTACCTTGCAGTTGTGTCATCGTTGGGTGAAGCGTTTAGGTGTGCAATATGATTTAACCATGTTACTCGCCAATTTCCCAACGGCGCACTATGGGCTAAACGGCATTTTTTTCGTTTAAAACCTAATATCTCGAGAAAAACCGAAGATATTAACGTAAATTTTTTTTAAATTGAAGCTGAGACTATTTAGATTACTGGAAAATTAACCAGAATGGCTGAAATGAAAATAAACACTATGTAACATAACCTCAAAGTTGCATTTTTTTCTGAAAAATTGAATAATCTCACACCATCAAAAAACTTGGTCTTTATTTTAAATGTCATATATGCTATCCGATGAACTTTAACCTGCTGATCACGAATTCGAGGTCAGAATTGCCCCCCACCCTACAGTTTTCAGAAAAATGAAGAATTTCCGTGCCTAGTATAAGCCTTTTTAACTCTTTCAGTTACAAAAGACGAGCTTAAATTAATTTTTACTATAACATACTAACTGAAGGTTTTTGCGGTCGCTGATCACGAATCTGAAGTCAGATTTTGAAAATTCAAAATGGCGGAACCAATATGGCGGACCAAAATTTTTATATTTGATCGAATTTGGACTAAAAATTGAATACATGGGTTTTTGGGGTCGCTGATCACGAATCTGAAGTCAGATTTTGAAAATTCAAAATGGCGGATCCAATATGGCGGACCGAAAATTTAATATTTGACCGAATTTCGACTCAAAACTGTATACATGGGTTTTTGGGGTCGCTGATCACGAATCTGAAGTCAGATTTTGAAAATTCAAAATGGCGGATCCAATATGGCGGACCGAAAATTTAATATTTAAACGAATTTCGACTCAAAACTGTATACATGGGTTTTTGGGGTCGCTGATCACGAATCTGAAGTCAGATTTTGAAAATTCAAAATGGCGGATCCAATATGGCGGGCCGAAAATTTAATTTATTTTTTGGATCCGCCATTTTGAATTTTCAAAATCTGACTTCAGATTCGTGATCAGCGACCCCAAAAACCCATGTATACGGTTTTGAGTCGAAATTGGGTCAAATATTAAATTTTCGGTCCGCCATATTGGATCCGCCATTTTGAATTTTCAAAATCTAACTTCAGATTCGTGGTCAGCAACCCCAAAAACCCAAGTATACGGTTTTGGTTCGAAATTCGGTCAAATATTAAATTTTTGGCCCGCCATATTGGATCCGCCATTTTGAATTTTCAAAATCTGACTTCAGATTCGTGATCAGCGACCCCAAAAACCCATGTATTCAATTTTTAGTCCAAATTCGATCAAATATAAAAATTTTGGTCCGCCATATTGGATCCGCCATTTTGAATTTTCAAAATCTGACTTCAGATTCGTGATCAGCGACCCCAAAAACCTTCAGTTAGTATGTTATAGTAAAAATTTATTTAAGCTCGTCTTTTGTAACTCAAAGAGTTAAAAAGGCTTATACTAGGCACGGAAATTCTTCATTTTTCTGAAAACTGTAGGGTGGGGGGCAATTCTGACCTCGAATTCGTGATCAGCAGGTTAAAGTTCATCGGATAGCATATATGACATTTAAAATAAAGACCAAGTTTTTTGATGGTGTGAGATTATTCAATTTTTCAGAAAAAAATGCAACTTTGAGGTTATGTTACATAGTGTTTATTTTCATTTCAGCCATTCTGGTTAATTTTCCAGTAATCTACATAGTCTCAGCTTCAATTTAAAAAAAAATTTACGTTAATATCTTCGGTTTTTCTCGAGATATTAGGTTTTAAACGAAAAAAATGCCGTTTAGCCCATAGTGCGGCGTAAGTTTCCGCAATCGGAAAAGAGCCGAAAGAGTCATTGTACATGACAGGCCCTAAATGTTCATATTTTTTGGCAACGTTTGCTGTTAAGTACATAATTCTGAGAACGCCAATATATTGATATAAAGCCTTTCGTTATTGATATACTAGCTGGGTTACCCGGTTTCACCCGGCGTTGGGTAAATACTTACTAATTAAACACTTCTCAAGTGTTCTAGTTTGTTATATCCTAGAAATTGTTTCAACCTGAAAACCCCTTTATGGGGCCATCTTGAATCTCCAAATCTTAACAATATTCAAAATGAGTGGCCTTAAAATAATCATTGTTCCAATTTTCATTAAAATCCGTTGAAATCGAGAAATTTTAGTCGCCATATTGTGTACGCCATCTTGGTTCTAGAAATTTTGGTAATATTCAAAGTCAGTGACCTCAAAACAATCATTGTACCAATTTTCATTAAAATCCGTTGAAATCGAGAAATCTTCGTCGCCATATTGGATCCGCCATCTTAACCCGTTAAGGCCCAAACGGACGCATTTTCATAAGTTTTTTCAGCCGCCTTAAATTATACTTAATCCTTCGCACAAAAATTTTGAATTGGTCAATACTGATGTAAAATTTCATGAACTTTCAGAATATGATAATGATTTTTAATAAAAATTGTAACTACGTTGTGTTATGTTCGCTTTTTTCAAAAAAATCGTGTTTTTTCAAAAAAAAATTTCCACAAATCAATATTTATGGCTCGAAACCAATTAGGAATTTGGCGGAAAAGCAACAATATCGCGTCCATGGACCTTGTTCCTTAATTTACAGATGCGTACGCTTTGAAATAAAAAATGGCAGTATCCAAAATGGCGTTTGAAAGTCGAAAATTCAATGATGTATAATATTTTGTCTATTACAAAAGAAATTCTTAATGGATTTATTTAGAAACTTATAAAGGGGGGTTTTTGAGTTCGCTGATTGCGGATCTGAGGTTAAATTCAAGAAATCCAAAATGGCGGATTCAAGATGGCGGACGAAAACATTAAAATTATATAAATCTGAGCATAAAATAGCCCTAGGGGGTTTTTGGGGTCGCTGATTGCGAATCTGAGGTCAGATTTGCAAAAATCAAAGTGGCGGATCCAAGATGGCGGACGAAAAAATTAAAATCATATGGATCTGAGCAAAAATTTGCACTAGGGGGTTTTTGGGGTCGTTAATTACGAATCTGAGGTCGGATTTCAAAAAATCAAAATGGCGGACCCAAGATTGCTAATTAGGGAATTTTTCAGTTCGCTGATTATGCATCTCTTACAAGTCTTTTTTCATTTTAATTGTTTTTGTACTTTTTACATTTTTTTGTTGTATTATTTTTCGTTTTTGGTTGTATGTATATTTGTTATTTATTAAAACTTTATTTTATATATTTTTCTTTTACTGATGAAACAATTCAAATCTTTTTCTTATGTTTTAGAAGCAGTTTCGAAGAAATTATTGGACTTGCTTATGTAAAATTGGGAAACAAGCGGAACAAATGAAAAGATCACAAACGGTGCATATTTTCTGTGTTCTTGTCGAACATTTTGAGAAGTTCGTACAATTTCTTTTTTTCTCTACAGTTGCAGGCTCATGCGGTTGTGAAATTGGAGCTGAAGCCTTCACTAGATAATTTCGAGTTATATCTAATGCAATGTAAAAAGTACAAAAACAATTAAAATGAAAAAAGACTTGTAAGAGATGCATAATCAGCGAACTGAAAAATTCCCTAATTAGCAATCTTGGGTCCGCCATTTTGATTTTTTGAAATCCGACCTCAGATTCGTAATTAACGACCCCAAAAACCCCCTAGTGCAAATTTTTGCTCAGATCCATATGATTTTAATTTTTTCGTCCGCCATCTTGGATCCGCCACTTTGATTTTTGCAAATCTGACCTCAGATTCGCAATCAGCGACCCCAAAAACCCCCTAGGGCTATTTTATGCTCAGATTTATATAATTTTAATGTTTTCGTCCGCCATCTTGAATCCGCCATTTTGGATTTCTTGAATTTAACCTCAGATCCGCAATCAGCGAACTCAAAAACCCCCCTTTATAAGTTTCTAAATAAATCCATTAAGAATTTCTTTTGTAATAGACAAAATATTATACATCATTGAATTTTCGACTTTCAAACGCCATTTTGGATACTGCCATTTTTTATTTCAAAGCGTACGCACCTGTAAATTAAGGAACAAGGTCCATGGACGCGATATTGTTGCTTTTCCGCCAAATTCCTAATTGGTTTCGAGCCATAAATATTGATTTGTGGAAATTTTTTTTTGAAAAAACACGATTTTTTTGAAAAAAGCGAACATAACACAACGTAGTTACAATTTTTATTAAAAATCATTATCATATTCTGAAAGTTCATGAAATTTTACATCAGTATTGACCAATTCAAAATTTTTGTGTGAAGGATTAAGTATAATTTAAGGCGGCTGAAAAAACTTATGAAAATGCGTCCGTTTGGGCCTTAACGGGTTAAATATATAAATTTGCACAGCGGATTTGAAATCAACATTCCGCAAAACTTCTAAGTACCAATTTTCATGAAAACCGCTTCCAATTTATCGCCACCTTGGATCCGCTATTTTGAAAACCCTATATATTATTCGAAAAAAAATGGTATATGTACTACTTTCGGACAAAAAATGAAAAATATCGATGCAAGTGTTTAAACAAACGAATTTTCATTTTTATATATATGTATATATACCGGGTGAGTCATTTAACTTGAGACAACCTAATAACTTTTTAGGATCACATAATATTGAAAAAAGTTTAATATTAAAGTTGTAGGGTATCAAAAATGGCGTTTGGTGATGATCTTAAAAATGACCTTGACCTTGACATTCAAGGTCATATGAGGGTCAACTTTAAAATTTCAAATGGGATGACCCCCTATTGACCCCGGAATTGAAAAGAGCGGAAAATTTTACGTTCGGATATGACCTTGACCCAATGGTCAAGGTCAAATTTCAAGGTCATTTCACGATAATTTATCTTCATGTACAATAGCGAGAGGCGATGACGTTTTTTGAAATACATTTTAAACTAAAGTTTTTGATGTGAAGAGAGATATCTGACCACGACCTTGAAAATTACCTTGACCCTGACCTTCAAAGTTATTTGAAGGTTAAACTCAAAAATTCTATTGGTAACCCCTATTTTTGACGCCAGAACGAAAAAAACTTTCGACCGAACATGCGATAAAGTATTTAACTACATTTTGCATTACCCAGGAACAACGACGTGGACGTAGTAGTTTTCTGTTCCCTTTGGGATGCTTGATTTAGGTGAGTCGAGTCCCCTCGCCTCTCACCGTCGCACAGTGGGGCCATATTGCTAAATTGGTTCAAAACCACCCACAAGTCGTAATTTTTAACGGAATTTGAAAATTCTTGTTTAAGGATACTCGTGATGAGGAAACAAAGAGACTCACGAAGCCCTTTTTGCCAAAAATTGCTTCGGTGATTTTAAAAATTCAAAAAACTTCACTTTGATCTCGAAAATTCAGCATATTGAAAGTATAATCTTATGATCCAAGAACTTAAAGCAAAAATGAAAATCTGGAAAAAAACTACAAGTAGGATTTCGAGGTTGCTGAATCTAAATTAGTCATTTACTTGATCATACAAGGTCTCCTAAAGGTCATTTGAAGGTCAAGTGAGAATTTTTAAAATCACCGAAGCAATTTTTGGGAAAAAGGGCTTCGTGAGTCTCTTTATTTCCTCATCACGAGTATTCTCAAACTAAGAATTTTCAAATTTTGTTAAAAATTACGACTTGTGGGTGGTTTTGAACCCACTGGGCCCACTGTGCGCAATTCTCACCAATTTAGTTTAATAAATGCTCGAAGTGATGTCCATCAACTTCAATACACTTATTAATGCGCACCTCAAACGATCTTACACAACTTTGAAGCATATCAGGACTTATTTTGTTGCAAGCATCAATAATTCTTTCAATCATATTTTCACGAGTAGTTGGTACTTCGTTGTAAACTTCACCTTATCAAGCATCCCGACGGTGAGAGGCGAGGAGACTCACCTAAATCAAGCACCCCAAAGGGAACAGAAAACTACTACGTCCACGTCGTTGTTCCTGGGTAATGCAAAATGTAGTTAAATACTTTATCGCATGTTCGTTCGAAAGTTTTTTTCGTTCTGGCGTCAAAAATAGGGGTTACCAATAGAATTTTTGAGTTTAACCTTCAAATAACTTTGAAGGTCAGGGTCAAGGTAATTTTCAAGGTCGTGGTCAGATATCTCTCTTCACATCAAAAACTTTAGTTTAAAATGTATTTCAAAAAACGTCATCGCCTCTCGCTATTGTACATGAAGATAAATTATCGTGAAATGACCTTGAAATTTGACCTTGACCATTGGGTCAAGGTCATATCTGAACGTACAATTTTCCGCTCTTTTCAATTCCGGGGTCAATAGGGGGTCATCCCATTTGAAATTTTAATGTTGACCCTCATATGACCTTGAATGTCAAGGTCAAGGTCATTTTTAAGATCATCACCAAACGCCATTTTTGATACCCTACAACTTTTATATTAAACTTTCTTCAATATTATGTGATCCTAAAAAGTTATTAGGTTGTCTCAAGTTAAATGACTCACCCGGTATAAGGACGAGGGATTTATATGATGGGCACGGCTTGCGCATTTGTCGGTGACCCCATCACAGGTCGCGCGCAGATCAGATAGGGCTGCAATGAATTTCTTAACAAATTGGAGCCCCGTGGCGAGTCGAGCACTATCGACTTTCGCGAATTGGGCCACCAGTCTGTTTGCCCAACTGGCCTAACAGCCCTGATGGCGTAAGTCGAACTGCACACATGCATTCGCATGATGCAACGTCGAATGCATCGGCAGCTGATCGGGCCTGTAATAGCGAATTTATTGTTTCTATAAATGCCTAAGTACCACTGCCAGCGCTTACTTTCTGAGTCGACCAGTCGTCGTAAATCGTGCTGTCAGTCAGCCTGGTCCTGGGCAGAGCCAGAACAGCGGGCTCGCATCGAGTCACACCTTGGGTACGTTGGTTATTGTTCCTTGAAGTTGGGTGTGTTCCGACGACGACGGTCCCAGTCATTTCCATCAAGGGCCCTCTGCCTTCGGGGTGTACGCGGGACAGTCGTGTTTAATTTTCTGCAACATGTTCAACTTTTGTCTCTACAGCTCGCCCTTCCTGCGGTCCACCCGGCTTTTGTGCATTTCCGGAGATTTCATTCAATAAAAAGCACTCAACATTCCGCCGCGGGGTCACCGGTGAAAATGGAAATTATTCGCGAATATGACTGTATGTCACGGCACGGTGTACACCACCTCTCGGATTAATTTGCCACCGAGCGCTCCAGGTACAGATAGTAAGATAAGAAATTGTTTTAATTTCGAATTTATGCTCCCTCCGACTCTGTCCGGGCGAGCAATTAAGCCGTGATTGCTCTGTACACGATCGTTAAGTGGGAAGCGTTGCGACATGCAGAAATTATTGGGCTATCAGACAGGTCGATCGCGTCGGAGATTTTGCTCTTTACACTTAATAAAATTGTCGATAAGTGCCGAGATTTAATGGCCCTTTTTGCTGCAACTTAAGAATTTTACGATTTATTGAAATTGACTGCTCGAGCAATTGTCGCAACTGAGGCGTGGAGATCAAAATGAGTTTATTGCATTGAGGTTAACAATACGTTTTTCCAAGCGTAATGAGTCACTCAGAATTTAATCCTTTAAGGAACGGCAATTTAATCCACTTCAGTTCACGATCAAGTTAAGCCTTATAAAGAGATTTTATTTTTAATGTACTTTCTATATAAATACTAAGGTGCTTTTTTTTCGCGACTATTTTTTTTTTCAGTCCCACCTCGAAATTTTGTGGCAAATACCTAAACAAAAATTCCCGGAAATTGGAGCCCTTAATATTAATATTAGGTACTAGACCAAGTCGTATAAAGATTTCCCATATAAAATACACGTAAACTTTGATTATTTTTCTTCAAAACTCTACTGCTCAGAGGCATTTTATGGTATAATCTTGGTCAATGGTAGGGTTTCTTCAGAATTGAATGCTCTACAAAAGTGTCCATTGCGGTGTAACACTAACTCCCACCAGCGAGGTTCTATGGGTCACTAACCCCAATATTCCTATGAAATTCTCGCTTTCTGCCCCTATCTCGTAAACAACAAGAGGTACAGAAAAAGTGAATATGACAAACTTGTAGGAAATTAAATTTTCTACAAAAAAGTTGTGAACACCAAATCGCCAACATCGATATTTCTTGAGATGTTGGGCTTTGAAGTTGAGGTAGTGTGGAACTTTCATGGATTATTGAGCTAATTTGTAGAAACACTACCTCAACTTCAAAGCCCAATATCTCAAAAAATATCGATGTTAGCGATTTGCAACTTTGTTGTAGGAAATTTAATTTCCTACAAGTTTGTCATATTCACTTTTTCTGTACCTCTTTTTGTTTACGAGATAGGGGCATAAAGCGAGAATTTCATGAACAAATTGGGGTTAGTGACCCGTATTACCTCGCCGGTGGGAGTTAGGGTTACACCGCAATGGACACTTTTGTAGAGCATTCAATTCTGAAGAAACCCTACCATTGACCAAGATTATACCATAAAATGCCTCTGAGCTGTAGATTTTTGAAGAAAAATAATCAAAGTTTACGTGTATTTTATATGGGAAATCTTTATACGCCTTGGTCTAGTACTTAATATTAATATTAATGGCTCCAATTTTCAGGGAATTTTTGTTTAGGTATTTGCCCCAAAATTTCGAGGTGGGACTGAAAAAAAAAATTTTTTTTCGCGAAAAAAAAACACCCTAATGTATATAGTATATTATATATGTATAAACTAATTAATTAAAAAGGGTTGATTATTAAATGATTTTTGATCACAAAATTTGCGAAAATAGGAAATCTTAAGGAACAAGAAAGTTTTTATTGCTTAACCCATTAACGCTCATAGGACGCAATTTCGGCATCTGGATTTGAATTGTCGCCATGTGATGACTTCGATGAAAAAAGTTTGGAACTACTGTGTCCTATGTTTTTAGGGTGTTCTTTCCAATGGTGATGGTTACAAATTCTCCAGAAAAAAATTTAACCATGAACAAGTCAAAAATACGCAAATAAAAATGATTTTTTTATGACATTAGTTTGTTTAAAATGATTTTTCGTTACCTTTCAATTTTGTTCATGCCTAAAACCAATAAAAATCGCGACGTCAATGTCTGAACTAACTATATATTCGGTTAATTTTATGTAAAAAAAGTTTGGTAAAACAAGCCAGAATGAAATTTTTTTTTCGAAATTTGAGAATTTTTTTCTTGAAAACTATAGAGTTTAGCAAAACAATTTTTCGAAAAAAAATGTCTTAGAATTAGCCCAAGAACAGTGTCAAATTTTTTAATAGAGTCTGATGCAATTTTGGATTTTTCAAATAATCACGAAATCGAAATTTTGAAAAATGAACAATCCTTACAATAAAACATTTTTGTTATCAACAAATTGTCTCAGCCTCCAATTTTTGTAGAAATATGTGTAATTTCTTCTTGAATTCTTGATTATATTAACCTTTTACACTTTGACTTTAGAATAATCTATAAACTTTATACATTTTTGGGATATAGCTTTTAAATCAAGCGGGATTATTTGATGATTTAAAATTTTACTGACAAGGGAAGACCACAACTTGATAGCAATGGATTTGAAAAATTCTTAGATATGTTGTAGGGGTTAGTCCTGTATGTATTATGGTAAACAGATCTTATGCAACCCTTCTTCGTTTACTAGATAATTAAGCCCCTTTAACGCTACTAGTTCAGTTTGTTGAATAAAATATCACAAAAGCGAAACGTCTTTTTGACGAAGAACACAAGAGAAGTAATTAACAAAAATTTGGAAACATTAATTAAATAGAATCAATGCATATAATCATGCCTTTATCAGATAATGAGTTGCGCGATTACTGCCTTATGGCAGGTTTAAAAGGAATCGCATGGAAATGAGCTTTAAAAAATGTGTTTCACTTTTGTTTTTCAAGATGAAATTGCATATCTTTATTTTCCTATGATAATACGTATAGTATAAAAGTATATTCAGATAGTATGTACACCATTCAATAGGGAACTCGTAGCTGATATACATTTTAAGTTTTGTTATAAATGACTGATTTTTGAACTTAAAATTCAATATTTTCAAAATAAATAAAAAAAATCTATTGGTGAAAGGACCAAAGAGCAAAGAGTTACTGCTAAATTTGCTAATTTGACGTCTTACTATGGTAAAGTACTGTGGAGCATGGGCGTAGCTAGGGAGGGGGGATATATATATATTTTTTTTGTATGTATTCAATCGATATCTTTGCCGATTTGTGTTATTGATAGGGTATGTTTTATGGTTATTATTATTATTATTATTATTGTTAGGGGTGACCCACATGGTGGGCACTGCGACCAGGCGGTCTTTTGTGCCGAATCCCCTTTACAGTAAAAGACGAACTGCTACCCTAAGGAACGCCAGAAGGTCTTTTACAGAAGATGAACGAGCTTCAGCCGAGTCCAGGAACTCTTGACCGAAGATCCCTCTTCTTAACCGTGCTAAAGCCGGACAAGCACACAAAATGTGTGATGTAGTTTCGTCGTCTTCAAGACACAGACGACACTCCGTCTCATTTGACAGACCTATTTTATTTAGGTGGTATCTTAGCCCATGGTGGCCAGTTAGGTAACCTACCAACAGTCTGAGATCCGCTTTACTCAAAACGTTGATTTCAGTGTAGGTATAGGGTCTGACGAGCTCTTTAGCTTGCCGGATCCCAGGGAAGTTATCCCAGTGTATGCACTGTAGATTCCTGACCCATTCTTCTATCACAGCTTTGGACGAAGACCAGCCAATGCTGCAGAAGGGCTCAGGGCCCTTGAGTCGAGAAGATGAACCTTCCCTGGCAAGTTCATCAGCAACCTCATTTCCCTCAACGCCGGAGTGTCCCGGTACCCAACAGAGGGTAACCCTGTTGGAAGTTGCTAAGTGTTGAAGGGTATCAAAGCATTCTTTAACAAGTCTAGACGAGAAGCGCCATGACGAGAGTGCCTTGAGGGCCGCTTGGCTATCGGAAAAGATAGTGATATTGGCACCTTTAAGTCTCTTGTTAATATTGAGAAGGGCGCAGGCTTCAATTGCATGGATTTCAGCCTGGAAAACGCTGGGCCATTTTCCCATTGCTATCGAGACCTTGGTGTTGGGTCCATAGACACCAGCACCAACACCATGTTCCGTTTTTGAGCCATCTGTGAACCAACGGAGAGTTCTGGGGTCCAGACTGAGGCCGTCGCCATTCCAGTCTGCACGTTCAGGGATGAGAATCCTGAATCTCCTCCCGAAGCTCAGTTCCCTGGTCATGTAGTCTGTTATATAACAGATCCTTAAGTCAGGGATGCGCTGCAGGATGCTCATGTGACCATTGTCAGCAATTTGCGTTTTGGATGTGATTTGCACTCTCAGAGCACTAATTGCGGCTGATTTCAAAATGAAAAGGTGCAGAGGTTCGAGTCCTACTATCGCCTCCATGGCGAGTGTTGGACAAGTCCTCATGGCTCCTGTTATGGAGAGGCAAGCAAGCCGTTGTAGCTTGTTGCACTTAGCAATTGCCATCTGCTGCTGAACTTTGGGCCACCATACAAGGGCGGCATATGCAACAATTGGTTTGACAATTGTATTATATAACCACAGGATCATCTTTGGGTTGAGACCCCATGTCCTACCAAAAAGTCTTCTACAGGCCCACATGGCTCGCGTGGCCTTATTTAATGAATAGTTTAGTTGAGTATTCCAATTTAGCCGCTTATCCAGCCAAATACCTAAGTATTTTACTTCATTGGAATACTCAACGACCGTTCCTTGGATGGATATAGTATCCAAATTCAGACGGTACCTTTTCGTAAAAGGTACCAGGACGGCCTTAGACGGGTTGATGGTTAGGTCCTCACTGACACACCAGTCAGCGACTACACGAAGTGCGGTCCTCATCAAACTCGTGACAGTTGAGTCAAATTTTCCTGTAACGATTATTGCCAGGTCATCCGCATAACCGACAGTGTGGTAGCCAAGCTCACAAAGCTTGACTAGGAGGGCATCCACAACTAGAGACCAAAGCAATGGCGACAGTACCCCGCCTTGTGGGCATCCTCTAACTGCCCTAATTGACACAGAGGTGTTGCCCAGCATGGATGAGATTTCTCGCTCTCTTAGCATTGCATCTACCCATGCGATTGATGTTTTATGGTTGGTCCCATAATAAAAAAAAAAATTATATGAAAATCGGTACAGTACTTTTTTAGAAAATTAGCAAAAACAAAGAAAAGATTACAATATTGGTGATTGTTGCGATTGAAGTCGGTTGTTTTTAACGTTTATAAAGTAGTCAATTATTGGTAATTTCTTAGTTTTATTTTATATATGTAGTAAACAGAAAATTTGTTACTACAAATACTACAAAAATTACATTTTAACTTTAAATAGGGTACAGAAAAAGCGGGAAATCTTTTCTGTTTAAAATTCTAACTATAAATTTAATGGCAAAGTATATTTTTGATTATTCCATTCGGTTATGTTTTGTTTCATTAAGTCGGTTATACGTTTTGATACACACTCTGTTTTTCTTTTTTTAGGTATAAAGTATGAACAAATTTTAAGATATCAGAACATTCTTTAAAAAAAACCTGATTCGTCGGTGATACATGATAATGAAAAGATGGGATATAAAAGTAGTTCTACAATAGTCCTTCTATGCAACCTAAAGCATCAACAAGTACATCTGAAAAAATCGCCCGAAGACTGAGGTAGACGGTGCAGAAGTTTTTATAAATACCAACTATTCTAATTAAGAAAGAAATTATTAGATTTTCGCTTGGGAATTAGATACTTTTCCGTGGTAAAAAGTAGCCTAAGTCCTTCCCCAGGAAGCTATTATATCTTCTTGCCAAATTTGATCGAAATCCGTTCAGCCATTTAAGCGTGAAAAGGTAACAGACAGACCGAGTAATTTTCGCATTTAGTATAGAAGTATGGATTTAGCTGTACCATTATATTTTCAACTTTACTAAGGAGTTAAGAAAGACGCCTCATGGTAATAAGGAGAGTGAATGAACTGCATTGTTAGTTATCACTAGGCGTAATTTATGATTTCTCATTAAATGATTGTGGTTAGTTCAGCTGGACGATTTTTATATTGAACAAAAATATTGAACAAAGAGTGTGGCTCAAGTTTTGTGTTTCCAACGAAATTTCGTGTGCGGAATCACACCAAAATACGAGCATACGATTGGTACAAAGCCTTTCAGGCTGGTCGTGACATAGTTGAAGATTTGCCTCGTTCTGCACTACCCTCGATCTCTTCAACTGACGATAACATTAAAAATAATTAAGAAAATTGTGCTCGAAAATCGTCATGTCGGTGTTATACCCTAGACACACGACGCGGAAGAATAATCATTGATTCAATTACGTAATAGATTCAATGATCATGCCTACTTTGGGGTGACACACGGTAATTACGAATTTCTTGTAATTCGATTTGACCAGTTGTCAGATTGGTGCTAGTTGTGTGACATTTAAAATGGAATCATCTTTTATTTTGGATAAGTTAAATATATTAATGCAAAAAAACTATCATAAAAGGAAATCCAGAAAGTTTAAACTACTCGCGCTTGAAGGAGTAAAACGTGCCCGAAGAAATGTGTGTAAAATGCAAAAGTTGAAGGTGGCCGCTCTGCTGCTTCGTGCAAAAAGGAAGTTGCGAAGACGTTTGTGGACTCTCCTTCCAAAATTACTAAAACTCTTTTTCTCACAAAACATAAACAAATGAAGGAACTTGACAGGTATTATGAAGTGACAGCTGGAAAATTAGCCGATTTTCCAAATTTTTCCAATAAATTGCACTTTCTTGCCACTGCAGGCGCTCTGGTCGAAAAGTAGGAATGATCATTCGTATTGAATGAGCTTGGGTAGACATAATTTGTGCAGTGACGATAGGAATGATCAGTGATCACTGCTTCTATGATGTGATGACACATGGCCTATTCAATTATCATTCCTGCTCAAATGATCATTGATATGTCCCGTCTGTCTAGGGTATTAGGGAGGTAGCAAGAGACCTCGACATCTCTCGCGAATCCGTTCGTTTGATTTTGGCGGGAAATTTAGACATGAGACGCGTTGCTGGTCGACTCGTACCGAAGGAGAATTTTACCGCGAACAGGACTCTTTGGACATGATTGTTCGTGTGAATTCGGAGCCCACATTCATGGAACGCATCATAACTGATGATGAGACATGGGTCTATGAATTTGACACACAAGTCAACAATCATCAGAACGGAAGGAGAAAAACGAGCCGAAAAAAAAATTCGTGAAAGAAGCATACAGCAAAGTATCTATCAAAAGTGTTTCGAAGATTGGAAAAAAATGTGGCATATGTGTATTGCATCCAATGGGGAATACTTTGAAATAAATATTGATGAATAATTGAATATTTTGTGTTTTAGTTACAATTTCTGGGTACTTTTTTGTCACAATGTATGCGGCAATGTTTGAACCTTATTATCTCGTGATTTATGGAGGATTGCATAAAATTTCTTTACCATAATACATTATATTTAAAAATTATTCAAAACTATTCCTAAAAAAGTTATGTGACTT
Organism: Dysmachus trigonus; assembly: GCA_949715965.1. Lineage (NCBI taxonomy): Eukaryota > Metazoa > Arthropoda > Insecta > Diptera > Asilidae > Dysmachus > Dysmachus trigonus. The sequence goes on from OX454319.1 coordinate 76,821,117, forward strand.
AATATAGCTCAATTTGTTGCAAAATATATCGGAGCCTAATTACATCCATTCGCGACCTGCAGCGGCCACTAACTAATGCGATGTAGGCAGTGTACCTGTCTGGCCGTAAGTAACGGAAAACGCATGGTTCAATGAAAATTTTACGGCTTCGTGGTTTTGATGATTTATGTTGGAAAGTGCACCATCGGCTGTGAGCATTCATCACCTTTCTATCGGCACCTTAATCAACTACGACAATTGTACAAGGCGCGTTCATCCGTGTGTATTTGAAGACAATCCGCAATTAACCTCGTCGAGCGCGGAATGCTGCGGTTCAGACACGCACTTGAGATAGTTGGGATCGGACGCGGACGTCATGTATCTGCAGGCCCTTGGAGACCCATCCGTACCACAAGCGATCGCAATTTGTTACTTTCGTCAAATCAGATTCTGCAAAGCGCCCGAATAAGTCGCGCTATGTAGTCCCTCTGGCAGTGATTAATGGCACTGCAGCCCCATAAGTGGTTTCATGTTGCCCGCAATCCGGTGATAGCAACTCTGCTGGGCCCTATGCCGTGCATGAAGATAATAGAGAGCCTTTTATCTTTGTTTTGATGGCATATGTAAATGGCATTTAAAATTTTTTTAAATATTTATTGTATGGACAGTCAGGGCCAGTCGACCGGCCCTAATCGCACAACGGCAAGAGCTCAGCCCGGTGATTGGGCTAGGGCCCTGCAGACGACCTAACATCCGCCAGTCACGCAAGTAGCTTCTAATGCGCCCTAATTGGCCCCCTCTCACGCTAGCTTGGATTAATAATTGGCGAAAGAGCAGCACTTGACTGCGATTTACAAACTCCGCTGCAATTAATTTTGGGGTGAAACTGGAATGAAGTTGTTTCCTGCCACCTCGGAACGAAATATGGACCGGGGGCACTTGTTTCTGAATTATGTTTTAGAATGAGTAGTTTCTGAAATCGATATCTAAAATTATAGAAACGAGCAAAATAGATTTCAATGGATATTGTGGCTGTTTGGCTACACTGGATAATTTACTTTTCAAAATGATGTTTCGCTTTTCCAAAATCACCGTCAATTGAGAGCCTAATATTAAAATATTCAGAAACACGTTAGTAATACTCATTTACTTGTTTAACTTTCCCCATTTGAATGTAGCATTACCATTTATGGAAAAGCAGAATTCCACTCAAGGAAACAAAACAGTGAATGAATTCACATAGGAGTGCCACAAAATCATTTCAATTCGACCTTTCTTAAAAAGTAAAATGGAAAATGGACGGAATTTGTGACAGAATCTCTGAACCTTCTAATGAATACACACTTTCTGGGATGCAGAAATAGGTACACAGAATCATGGAGTGATATTAGATTGTATGTCTAACTAACTAACTAATTTGGTAAAATAGCTCATGCGCAATGAACAGCTTCTATCCCCTAGTCTGAATGGCGTAGTGCCCATCATGCTACGGAAATTGCAGGACACTGTGGTTTCCTGGCTAGTGCCGATTTTCAGAAGGAGCGACGAGTAGTTTTTACGTCCATTGGTATTATCTCCTTCGTGTTAAAAACATTCGAGTGATACTTCACTGCCATTTGCGAGAAATCTTAGTAGGATCGCCGCTCTTTAAATCGCAACACCTCCACCAGTGGCTGAACAAAAAACAAAAGGAAGAATATTTTTGGAATAGAATGCACTTGAGAAATATAAATTTTATAAAACAGTCTTACAGTTATCTTTGGCAATATTGATATTGCTTATGACTGCTGGTCTACACAAGCAACTTTTAACGTAATGGCAATACCTATATTTCTCATGAAAAATTCCTCTTCCTGAGGAGGCTAGCCTCCGATGATTTTATGAATAAAAATATTACGAAGCAAAACATACGAAGAGCCATGACATAATTTGTTTACAAGAAACTGTGACCGATTTGCAAATCATATCTATGAGCCTGCGAGCAGGAGCGATTGGAATTTTGTTCACTATTGAGACATGACTATTCTGTTTTGGCTGTGTGGCAGAGGTTTTCAAAATCAAAATTAATATATGCAACAGTAAAATTATCAGAATTATAATATTTTTGAATAATTTTTGTTATATAAGGTTGTGTCGAAAAAAGCGTTTGCGCTTTCAAAAGAATAAAAGGTTTCAGAAAAGGAATGGGTTAAGATCATTTATTTTATCAGATGTGTTCTTTTTAAGTGTAGAAAAAATCTTGGTCAACGGCAGCATAGGTGTTTATTATTGTTTGTAGCGAACTTGAGGTTGCAAACTAAATTTTTGACTTTTCTGCCTCCTCTTTCGAGGATACCACGAGCCAGCAATGCTCCTTGACTTCTTTTCTACTCTTTTGAAGAGATGGTGGATATGTTATTAATTTATGGGGAAGTTCGAAGGAGCACGTCTTTAGCTCAGCAATTGTATAGGGAAAGATACCTTGAGGCTCTTACGTCATTCACCAACTTTTGAAAGTATGAAGAGGAGGTTGTTTTAAACCGGCAACCTAACTCCTAGAAGAATTGATCAAGATAGGGAACTTAATCCGCAAGTTTACCGTATTTCAGAGATTGTTGGAAGCGATGCTACTATTAGTACAAGAAGGTTTGCTTCGCGACTCGATGTAGGCATCAGATTTTGAACGATAATCGTCTACACCGCTATAATTTCACGCCAGTGCAGGTCTTATAAGATAAGATGGAGATTATATTGGGTGTGTGAATATGACTCCGCCCTTTTTTGTTAAAATAAAACACATTTGCTTTTTTTAGAAAATTAAAGAAAAGTTATTCAAAGTATGCTCCATCGGCAGCTATAACCTTCGCCCATCTTTCAAGCGAGTGGAGTAGCACTTCCCAGTTCTGTCCATCTAAATATCTTTTCAAGACTTGGTCGGTATGCGGTTTGGCATTATCCTGTTGAAGAATTAATTTAATTGAGCCTATTCACCCATTCTGGTCGTTTTTCTTCTATGGTCCCCTTCAAAAGCAAAAGTTGTCGTTGGTAAACTTCTCCATTAATATTTTGAGAGGGATCGACCAAATCATAATAAACAACACCTCTCTGGTCCCACTAAATGCAGAGCTTAACCTTGTCACAGTGAATATTGGCTGTGATGGACCGGGTTGACCTGGCTTGACCCAAGCTTTTTTACGTTTAGCATTCTCATAATATATCCATTTTTCATCTCCTGTGATTATTCGATGCAAAAATCCTTTTCTTTGCTGTCTTTGAAGTAGCATTTCACAAATTGTTTTTCGACGTTCGATGTCTCTTTCTTTCAACTCATATGGAACCCAGTTACCAACTTTTTGAACCATTCCCATTGATTTAAACGCTTTGCAACAGTTGATCGTTCAACATTTAATGCTGCAGCCAATTCTGATTGAGTTTGGCAACAGTCCTCTGCCAATAATGCTTCCAAGTCAGCATTTTCAAATTTTTGTAGTGGTTTTCCATGTTCTTTGTTTTTAGTGCCAAAATCATTATTTTGAAGTCGTCGAAACCATTGCTTGCAAGTTGTATTAGATGGAGCATGTTCACCGTAAATTTCCACAAGCAAACGATGAGTTTCCGCTGCACTTTTCCTTACAATAAAATAGTGTAATAGCACTTCCCGCTAATGATGTTTACTTGGAACGAAAACCGACATTTTCAAGGAGGTAAAAGCACTTGTTGCTAATATTTCAACCAAATGTCACGTAGTGCGTTTGACAGCTGACATAAAGTACTATCGAACACAAGTGTTGCCATTTATTAGTACACGTCAGCAATACTAAAAACGATATCTGCTGGGAAAGGGCGGAGTCATATTCACACACCTAGTAGTTTTGCCGGCGAGCCGCTCGTCGGGCAAAATTACAACAATATTTATTTTAAAAATTGTTTTATAATGATGATCGTGTTTGTTAAGAATACAAGAATTGAATCATAAATTGTAACATTTATTACGAACTTTAAAAAAAATAATTTTCATCGATTTGCATTTCGCACACGGCAACTATGTCCGAAATGAATTTATGCGAATTTTATTAAAACGGCTGCTCGGTTGCCATATATTACCTCTTGCGGTCCAACAGGTGCTCCTAAATAATCGGGTTCCTGCTGGGTGCAGAAACTAGCGCAAGATGATAAATGGCTCCATTACTCAATTGCTCAGTTTTCTTCCCTCAGGCCAAGGGCAGCAAGTCTCTCGTCAGCAGTCTCATTTGGAGGTTGCCCAACGCCCATGGTCAATGGTTTAGCCCTTCAGTGCTCATCGTCCATCACCAATTTTCCGGCGTATCCCCAAGAACCCGATTACGAATATGACCGCAAGCTAGCCAGTCCGGGCCCCACATCCATTTGCCCCAATTGAATCATTCCGAGACGAAGCAGTAGACCTATAAATAAAAAATCAGTCACTTAGCAAATTGAGGTACGCCCGGGCGGAGCGAAGGCCTCCATAAAATTCCATTATTAATCAAAGCGAGTTCGATAATGGTTCTGAAGTCTAGTGTCCAAGAGGCCAGAAGGGCCCGAATTGGATGCTGACTGGGTCCGAGCTGCGTGACCAGCAGCCGTCACAGTTTCCCTGCGGAGTGCATTTACGCAACCATTTCGGGTTGATCTAATGCAGCCCGGGGGTGCGGCCAGGTGAGGAGTCACCGACTTAGTCGTCGGACGTGACGACTCTGCAAGATGAAGCCATGACACCGGCCTACACAGGCCAACGACTTGCAGGTCCATTAAGGCTCGGCTAAAAGGTGTCGGCTTGAGTGATTTAGATCCCAGTGTGGGACCTACGCTGGGGTCTCTAATGAGCTGAGAGACAGTTGTAAAGCACCTGTGATGGCCCAGGCACCACAAATCTTTGTCACTGCGCTGTAATCAAATGCCATCCTCACCCATCTGGCTGCGGCTAGAGATTGATGCGGGTCCGTGCCGTCTTGAGGTTATTCTAGCAGCCTTCGAGTCGCCTTCACCGCATCTAATGTCGCGTCTGATGGCATCAATTTGTTAATCGATTGTGTGCACTCGACAGGTCGTCGGATCCCCGGCACTTTCGTTAAGTGCGCCATTCGCGCCTAATGAAGTTGCGAGCTGGCAGTCGTCGCCCGCTGTCGAGAGGATTTTTCTGGCATTTTCCCTCAATGGATATGAATTGCAGGCAGGTACAGGTACAACTTTATTTCTGGTACCAACAGGTTGTTGGTTTAATAAACCGCTCAGAAAGGCATTCGTTAAAATGGCGAAACTCCCACAGAATTGATTGGATGGAAGCGAAAGTTATATGTTGAGCGCGTTGCACGCCTCAAAGCAGACGACTGAAAAGGCCACCCATCTTCTAGGGACGTTTTGAAATTAAAGGTTTGAAGCAAAGACAAATAAGTATGTATATGGAAATTAAATATCAGAAATGCACAGGAAAATTGGGTGATATAAATTGGTCTTAATTAATTTGATGTGGTTACAAAATCTAAAGTGAATTTTACAAGTTCAATGTATCTATTTATTTTCTAAATGGAAAAAACACACTTTTAAAATTTTTTTTTTTTTTTTAAATCTATAATATTTACTGAAAAACTTTCTTTTGAATAGTATAATATATGTACTGAAGAACATACAAAAAAATTTTGGACGAATTTTTATTTTTCATATCGCGTTTTAAACGGTGAGAAACTGTTTGAGCTTCCTTCAAAATAGGTTATGTTCCTTAGACATTTTCTTAGGGGATATACCTAAAAAATTATTATTATTAAAAAGTGTTTAATAATCGACCTTTTCTTAGAGTTAACTACTCCTGTAAAAAGGGTGGATTTGTATATACATTATACATATATAAGTTTTAAGAGGTATATGCGCTAATATTTTGTATAAAAAATCGAATACTTTTTGGTTGTTTCTAAATCGGATGATTTGAGCCTGATAAATGTGTACGAGTTCAGAAAACGTAGCTTCGAGAAAAACGCGATTGAAGTTTTTATTCGATAATTTTATGGTACGATAAGCGTAAGATACTGCTACAAATGGTTCTATAACTTTTTTATATATTGAGTTTCTGAAAACGATTTTGGGAGTATATTTCTGTGATGTTTTAGAACACATTTATGAAAAAAAGTTGATTTTTTTCAATTTCTTTATTCAATTTTGAAAATTTGGGGGCACTTTTTTCGAAGGAGAAAATGCCCAAAATCGAGTACGCTATGTTTAAAGGTTTGTCAAATTGCGAAAAATTGATATTTATGTCTTATTTTAGGGGCGATCCGTAGATTTTCATTAGTTAGAACTAATGATTTATTTTTGTTAAATTACTTACAGATCACTTGGACGACCTGGGTACTACGTCGCGCAATTGGCTGTGAAAATTTTTTCGCGCTGCAGCAATGGGCCAGTGCAGCCGCCATTTTGATTCAATATTTTTTTTTTCATGAAAAATGTCGAATTTTTTTATTAATAAACAACCATGTTTAATTTTAGATCGATTCCTTTTGTCGTTTTTTTTTATAACAATTTGAAATTATTACTGTTTTTTTGCCTCGAAAAGGTAGAATAACCCCTTAAAATGAATTTTATACGAAGGATTGTTGAAGTTATGTTACATGACATCAATGGTAATGTTTTCAATTTTCTTATTAAATGAAAGGGAGCGATTTGGTTTGTTTCATTATTGCAACACACCTGCGTAAAGGGTTAAAATTCATTCCATAAATGTAATCTCAAAAGAAAAGGCAAATAAAATACTAAATTCGCTTTAAATTGTCACAATCATGACACCTATCCATAGTGTCTGCTATACCTAAGAAAAATAATTAATAGCAGGCTGCAGTACAGAGCCTGAAGAAAAGAGATGCTCATGCGTAGCACACTAGCAGACGGCGCAGCAGTAAACCACAAAATGATAGTGGCTTACACAAATTCTGGCAAACTTTCGTAATGTAAGCTGCAGTAGGACCCCTAATCTCAAAGCTTATAAGGGTGAAAAATTGTTCTGTTGCGACGTCTTATTTGTACGAGGGGCATTTGAAAACTTTGTAGCCTAACCAAGAAAATGAGAAGCTATAATGTTTTAATTAATTGATTTTTCAACATGTTCTCCTTCAAGTACAATACACTTTTTCCATCGGCCTGGCAATGCTTCTATACTAGCTTTAAAAATATCTTCATCTAATCCCTCAAAAAATGCATCGACAGCAGCTTTGACCTCTTCATTTGTGGAACATTTTTGACCTCCTAAGTGGTTATTAAAATTTGGAAATATGTAGATAAAAGTATGATGGAGCTAGATCAGGTGAATACGCGTGGGGTAACAATTCCAAGCCACACTGATGAATTTCTGCCATGCTTTCAACTGATGTGTCAACTCGCGCATTATCCTGGTGAAACGTCTTAAACGTCGCAGCTGATTGCAACAGTAAGCAGAGTTTATAGTTTCACCTTTTTTTAAGTAATCCACTATAATTATACCCTTTGAATCCCAGAAAACTGAGGCCATTACTTTTCCGGCGAATAAAACCACGTTTACTTTTTTTTGAATAGGAGATCCTGGTCTTTTCCGCTAATTAGACTGTACTTTTATCTTTGGAGTATAGTCATGTACCCAGGTTTCGTCCATGGTCACAAATCTTCTAATAAATGCCTGTGGATCAGCCTCAAACATCTCTAAGCATTCGCGGGAAATCATCAGTCGAACACGTTTTTGTTCAACTGAAAGCAGCCGAGGCACCCGGAGACATCTTGGAAAAGTGTAATTCATTATTGATTATGTAATGTGTTCGATCAGTTGAGATGCAATTTCATACCGTTACTATTGAATAATGTATCTTTAAAATTTTGGGGTGTTTGAGAAATATATTACGTTTCGATCTACGTTAGGCTACGAACTTTTCAAATGCTTTCGCTTGAAGTTTAAACTTATCGATCATTAAAATTAGTGTTTCAATTTTATATATCATTCTCGGATGACAAATAAGATGAGTTGTTGTATGTGATCACGGAACATGAAGAAATGAGCTATACAAACATATGAAGTTGAACAAAAGTTTGTAAAAATAATTTAAAAAAAACCATAGTTGAAAATAACTAAAATGTTAAAAGCTTGTATTTATATTTAAAGTAACTGAGAAAGATGTGCCTACTCAAAACCTTCAACAATGAAGTGAAATTGGCTGGCAGCATGGCAACATCTTCGCGGAAGCTTTCAAACTAAAGTTCCTATCTAAAAATTACTTTCACAATATTTAGAATACTAGATCATTTTTAAACAAAATCTATAAAGGTTTTAGCTGATTTCTAAAAAGAAGGAGGTTCTGAATTCGAGGTGTATGTATTTTTGCGAGTTTACTAAATTCAACTGAAAGATAAAGACTAGCCCCATACTACATATGTACTTACAAAGAATGGCTGTTTGACAGGTGGAGGAATTCCGTTAGGAATTCATCAATATTGCAATATCGTTGGGAATACGTCCCTGTTTTTAGCCTTTTTGAAGTAAAACTCCCTCTGGTTGAATTTTCTAGAGCATTACTTTTCCTAACAATAATATAATCCGGATAAATGCAGATTTCCGGGATAGTTTCACCGACCCGCCATAAACGTCAGTGTAACTCTTTCAAACTGCCAGACCACTAACGAACAGATGCAAAAGACCAGTTTAAGGGTTGTAATTGTAGAACGCTTTGGTATACTGGACTAAGCATTTCTGTAAAAAGTATGCAGAGGCTGCATGAGTGTGTTAAAGACCTATTATTTAATTTTAGTGTTTTCCAGTGAATTGAGATTATAAATACATACAATGAGTGATGAGTGATCAGTAGATAAAACAATGATTTGCTCATTCGGGAAGGAAATATTTATATTTCTAGGTGTATGCTGCCTAGGTGTACTAAACCCAGGGTATGGAGAATTGAAAAAATTACATTCATTCGAATCAAATTTAATACCATATTAAAAATAACAAGTAATCAACAAAATTGTTATACTTATTTATTATAAATTAAAAAAATTATTATTGGGCTTCAATATCTTGCTGGGGTCTTAATGACCATTATGGTTAATTAATATACGTATGTCTATATTAAGGGAATTTTATATTTTTTCATTCGTGAGAGATATTTAACGTACTCTGACTAAACCATCGAAATATAAAGTACATATTTGTAATTTAAAATAAAATATTTGTCCTGCGGCACAGGAGGAGTCGTTCAATCGGCTGAAGTGAAATTGTTGAATTTTAGGGAACCAGTCGAAGTCGTTCAACTCTTGAAAGCTTCCGTGCCGAAATTCGCTAGAAATATTAAACATTTCAACTGGGAGACAGTAAATGATATCGTCCGGAGAGGGTGATTTCCTTTAAAATCCAGGTCAACCAGAAATTATCCAGAAGCGCTATTCCCCGGTAGCACAATGAGTTTTATTCAGTACTTCCACGACTTATTTACATCGTGGAAATGACTGGGATATCTGTGCGATCCGAGAGAATCCTGAAATCCGGCTGAATCGAATTCTAATTCGGGATCTCATCCTTTATCAATGGAAATCCAGCGGGAGTTATTTCACTGAATGGCATCGCATCTCCTTCTCCACCTCCTTGAAGATTTTTCCTGCGAGCCGAGGTGGAATCAGGGAAAAATCGCTTCCTTTAGCCCACGAGCACACGAAAATTGAAAAGTTGCCAAGAGATGAGGGTGTCTAGTGGAGCTTTAGCTATCAGACAGCAGGGTTGGGCTAGGGGGACTGCTTCGACCGGGTCGTCATAGTATAGGCTGAGGAATGAATGTGCACACACGACGAGCAGTCGACGAAGCTAGCTTTTTTTGTCCCTATTTTTTCAGCTGGAGGAACAATTGCAGTGGGCCCGAGGAGACGGTCGCGCGGGTCGGCTGAAACACAGGGAGTTATTGAATTCATACACAGATCAGATCCAGAAATTGAGTGGATACTATTGGGACGCAAGGAGGCACTTGCAGACGCTGTAACCGATTTTAAGTGAGTTCATCTGTCACTTGAAGATGCTTTATTGCTCTCTCAGCGACCTTAGTGCCGTCATGGCCGTTTATTTTATAACTTGAGAGGGTTACAAATGCCCAGTGTCTGCTAGTGTATGATGGGGTCCTCCGTCAGGCGACCCACTGAAAGATGACTTCTGAAAATTCAATAGAGAGAGGACGACGATATGATAGGGGATGTAAACTTTATGGGGACCATTTTGGACGGGTGTACGGTCGGATTACACTTGCGGACGGATATTGGAATTGTACCAAGAAAAGGGTGGGTCCTCCTCGAAGAAAATACAGCGCCAAGAAGACACGTTTTGGTGCTCCAGCTCAGTTTCATCTGGATAAGACGAGCTTAAGGGGATGAGGTTCGTTCCCAATTATGATTTGACTGCGGTGAACGATAATTTCAGCAGGCATCAGATTTCAATTATTATACGAATAATTTTATAGCAGATTTCCCAGTAAATAATTGCAAGGTAGCAGTTTGAAGCCTATTTGGGGTGACGTTTGTTTCTATTGAGCCAGAGATTATAATTAGAGATATTCTATTTAACCCTTTCAAAAGGACTTTTGAGACTCGAAGATATTTGCAGTTTTTTTGTTTTTTTGGGGACTTTGATCACAAAATTGAGAACATATAGATAATGACCTTTTTTAATTTAAGATATCAAAGGTATATATTTCTCGCTGTGTATTTTGATATTTTTGGCCCTTTCATCAAGTTTATCGTATTGAAAATATCGAATAACTTTGGTAAAACAAACATAAAAAAACTAAGGATTTTTATTAAACATAATTTTGTTCATCACAATTGTACTGAAAATAAATGAGGTATTTTGTAACCTTTTAATAAGTTTTAAAAAAATTCTTCTACTGTATTTATTTAATATAGTTTTTAGTGCATGTTTCACTAAAATGATGTTACTTTTTTACTGTTTATTTTAGCTTCTTGTCTCTGGATACCTATTTTTTCTATTTTGACCGACTTACCTACGTGGTCACTTTCGGGAAAATCGTTCCAAAGACGAAGAATAATGTAACTTGTGTTTATAATGTAATTATGTGTACTTTATAACTCTGTACATATGTATATTTAGTATTGAAACTATTCCTTTGTTTTTGTTTTCGGAATTTAAGTACCTGTTTTAACTTATTTTGAAATGTGTTTTGTTATTTCCTTTCATTCACATAATAGAACTAACGCCTTCTAACGTATTAGCTTTTGTTTATTTTGTATTGCACCAAAGGTGACCACAGTACTTTGTAATTATTTTCTTCTTTAAAGAATAACTGCATTAAATAATTAATTATAAATTATAATAAATATTCCATTCCTTAAAACATTGAGTGTTAAGACTGTTAAATTCGAATGTACCATTTTTAACACTAGGTTGCCGAGTGTTGGGTATATACCTACTTTGCCTGAAATGAATCAATTTGACTCAAACATCAAAATCAAAGTTGTTTAAGAAAAATAAAATATTATTTAAAGAAACTTTATTCAAAAAAATATTTATATATAAAAATTCTGTTTTTAAAATACATTTTCTGCAGAATTTTTTATTACATTAAGCACAGACGCCCTTACTTCTACCACTTGCATTATACTTGAACTTGACAATTCAACTGTTTTTCAATATTCTGTAATTAGTTTGAAGCGTGAAAGTATTTTTGGTTTTATGATCATATCTTTGATATCTGATTGGTTTTCTCTTATTTGGGTCAATTTTCGTTGTATTAAGATTTCTTCGAATTTTTACTATAATAGCAAATCTTATCTAAAACTAAAATATTTATTTACATTTACGTAAATAAATCTAAGAAATAAGGCGAAATTTTTTTTATAAAATTTTTAATTAAAGCTTTCAACAAAAAAGAATTGCAACAAATAATTTCATAATATTAAATTTGCAACTTTGCAATAAATTTCTAACTAGTAATTTAACAAGTTTGCACATGAAAACTCTCGCATCAAATTGTTAACAAAAAATTTCTATGCACAAGAAATAAGTTACATTTGTGTAAAACGATAAACTTTAAAAATACAATGTGACTCAATTTGACTCACATCCGTCATAATAGGTATAGCACATATGGATTTTTGGAACTAGTGGGAGTAGTGGAGAGGGGAAAGAATTAGTATTTATATACATTTCATAATTCTATTAAAAACCAACATTTGTTTAAAAAAAAATATTTCGATTTTTCTATATACAGTGGTGGTCAAAATAATAGGCACTGCCATATAATTGTACTTTACACATTATTTAAGATTTCCATAAACACTCTATAAATTCTAAATAGCCATTGTCGTGAAGTTAGCTTGGGAATCGATACCAGTGGAAAACTGTCGAGAGTTAATAAAATCAATGCCCGGAAGATGTGAGGCAGTTTTAAAAAATAACGGGGGTGTACTAAATATTAGTAGTACATATTAACACTAAATATTAGTAATAAGTTTAGTTTAAGTTTGACGTAATTGAAACGATTCCTTTTGTTTTTTAAATGAAATAAGCCTTTTAATCCACATAAAGTGCGTATTATTTTGACAAGCTCTAGAGCTGTAATTAATAATTGTAATAATGTGGTTTTTTACTTTTTTTCGGACAAATTATTAAATGTATGGTCGATGTGCCTATTATTTTGGCCACCACTGTATATAGCAATAAAATATTAAATGAATCAAATTGACTCGCTCCGGCAATCTAGTGTTAAAATAAGCTTTCAAATTTGGAGTTTAGTTATCACAAAGATGATCAGGTCACGTCTATTCCGTTACGCTTCAAATATCGATTACAAATTTTGATTATTTATTGATACATATGAAAGATAAAAGTTCGTAATTTGTGAAAAAAGCTCGGCACAGTAAGTAATTTGAGGTAAAACTTTGTACTTTTTACCACTCATCACCTGTAAGCGTACGTCAAAAATTATGCGTACCGCGGGATTAAGGTATAAGGTTGTCCGGACCAAAGTTGCGCATATTTCATGAAAGATATATTTTTTCTAGTAATATGTTGAGACATGAAGGAAGCCACCTTGGCCCCCTCCTTTTTACTTTATTTATTAATAACCTTTTTCCACTTATTCAAAACTCTAATATCCTCGCTTACGCTGATGATATAAAGATTTTTAAATCTATTCTGAATAAAAATGACATTATGGTTCTTCAATCTGACCTTCAAATATTCTCTGAGTGGTGTTATAAGAATTATATGCACCTGGACTTAAATAAATGTTCGACAATAACACTTAGCAAGAAAGCGTATAATTTCTCCTCTGACTACATGATTCATGGAACTTACTTGTCTCGCTGCGATGAGATTTCTGTCCTTGGTATTATAATTGACTCGAAGTTAAGTTTCAAACCCCATATGGAGAATATCATTTGCCAATTCCTCTCTTGGTTTTATCAGGCGATGGTCTAGGGAGCTCCACGACCCGTATGTGTCAAAAACCTTGTTTTGTGCTTTTGTTCGTCCTGTACTCGAATATGCGTCTGTTGTTTGGTCACCACATCACTCGCTTCATATTTCACGCATAGAAGATGTTCAGAAGCGGTTTCTACGATTGGCATTGTGCCACCTCCCTTGGAGTGGTAGCAATTGCCTACCTCCTTATGAGAACAGGCTTAAACTTTTGGATATGACCACTTTATGCAGGCGTAGGGAGGCGCTTGGTGTTTTATTTTTCCACGATCTTGTATCTTACAGTATAGACTCTCCTGCACTCTTAAGTCTGGTCGATATAAATACTCGTCCTCGGATAACAAGGGGTCGCAGCTTTGTTTTATTATGGGTTTCATGAGCCGCTTTCTAACATGGCTGGGTCTTATAACGAATGTTTTTGTTTAATCAGATTTAATTTATCTAAAAATTCAAGTTATACAGGGTGTTCAGAGGTGGGTGGTCAATACTGAAGGGGGTGAAAGGTCAGACCGAGACAAGCAAAAAATCGTATGGGTGGGGGGGGCATCTCGCACCGTTTGGCAGTTACAGGGTGATTCGTAAATCAGGATTTCGCCTTATATGGGAACCGCTCTTGTATTTTTATGTTTTTTTCTACGCATCGCAGCGGCCCCAAACTGATTTCAAAAAATCACTATTTGGAAGCCCTTTCCAAAACAGTTTACACCACCCCCCTATCCCCAACCCCTTGGCCACAATCCCCCCTGGAAGTTGAAAAAATTAACTTTTATTTCACGATTTTTCACCTTTCGCCCCACTTTTCTCTGAAATTCATGTTATTAACATACCTACCTTTTATTTTTTTTAAGTTGCCTATCTAATTACCTTTCCAAAAAGGTGCAACATGCCCAGGTAGGAAAAGGATACGAAAATTTATTTACAAAAATCCTTTTACAGAATATCATGATAATTCGAATTTTAAAGAAATTGTACTTAAGTTAACTAAAAAATACATTTTGTTCGCTTAAAAACTAATTACAATTAAAACGTATGTCCTTCAAAAGCTGTTCAAAATGTTCTCCGCCAGTTTCGATGCATGCAAGTAGCCTTCGTTTTATTTCACGTTTGAGGTCTATGGTAGCCAGTCTCTCCCGTATTTTCGTGGCTGCAGTCACAATCCTGGTAACTAATTCTTCTCTGGTGTTGATTGGTCCTGAGTAAACTTCATCTTTCATCATTCCCTATAAGAAAAAGTCCAGTGGAGTAAGGTCCGGTGACCTAGCAGGCCAAGGAATCGGTCCACCTCGTCCAATCCAGCGCTCTGGGTAATTTTCATTTAACCTTGCCCTAACAATGTTCCCAGTATGCGCAGGTGCTCCGTCTAGCTGTAAATAAATTGCGGTTCTGGTGGCCAGGGGGATGTCCTCCAACAGATCCGGAAGGGTATTCTCCAAAAAGTCCGAGTATAGCTGACTATTCAGCACTTGGGGTAAGATGAAGGGTTCTATCAACTGGTTGCCGATGATGCCAGCCCAGACATTGACACTAAATCTTTGCTGGAAGGACCGACACCTGGTCCTATGTGGGTTCACATCTGACCAGGTGTGGAGGTTGTGTAAGTTTGTGATGCCATCCCGGGTGAATTGCGATTCATCCGTCCACAGAATTCGGTCTAGAAACCTTCTGTTTTCGATGTCAGACTCGAACAGCCAAGTGCAGAATTGCAATCGTCCTTCGGAATCTCCTTCCCTAGTGCTTGGACCGGGATATGGTGGTATGGATGTAGTCCCTCTCGGTTCACAACGGTCCAAACTCTCCCTGAAGACAATCCTGACCTTCGTGCGACCTGCCTGATGCTTATTACAGGGCTGTTCCTGACGATGTTGAGGATTTGTTGGTCGGGGTCCGCTGAATCGGCCGATTTTCCTGCTCGCGTTTCTGCTCTGGGGGCGGTTACACTTCCGGTTTCTTTTAACCTTCTGAAAGTCCTTGAAAATACCCTTCTGTTGTGTACCCGCCGATTCGGGAATCTCTTTTGATATTCTCGTACGGCCTCACTATCACTTCCTTCTACTAAACCGTGCACGTAAATTATATCGGCATACTCGTCAACACTGAATTCTGCCATTTTATCTTAATTTTTTCTATTAAACACCCGTTCTTTTCGCTTGCTTCTTCAACTGTGGTCAATGTCCTTTCAAACTCACCCATTTTTATACCATAATTCATAGGAGGTATTAGAAACGGAGCGTCAGGATACTTAGGAGTCAATACTGGATATAATAATCTAATAACGCTATTTAACGAGATTACATTTATTATTTTATTACTGTTTTGCTGAAAAAATAAAAATGTATTACCTCTGTTTCCTAAACAAGCATTTCCGAACTTGCTGTCATAAAAATTGTTTACTTAACGACATTTTCCATTATGGTGCAATAAAGTAATTAGGTACCTGTGAGGATGTTTTAATTTCAGGACTTTTGCAACCCTTTTCTACCTGGGCATGTTGCACCTTTTTGGAGAGGTAATTAGATAGGCAACTTAAAAAAAATAAAAAGTAGGTATGTTAATAACATGAGTTTCGGAGAAAAGTGGGGCGAAATGTGAAAAATCGTGAAATAAAAGTTAATTTTTTCAACTTCCAGGGGGGATTGTGGCCAAGGGGTTGGGGATAGGGGGGTGGTGTAAACTGTTTTGGAAAGGGCTTCCAAATAGTGATTTTTTGAAACCAGTTTGGGGCCGCTGCGATGCGTAGAAAAAAAGATAAAAATACAAGAGCGGTTCCCATATAAGGCAAAATCCTGATTTACGAATCACCCTGTAACTGCCAAACGGTGCAAGATGCCCCCCCCCCACCCATACGATTTTTTGCTTGTCTCGGTCTGACCTTTCACCCCCTTCAGTATTGACCTCCCACCTCTGAACACCCTGTATAATGGTTAACTTTGGCTTTTTCATTTGTCTTAAGTTCAGTTTGTAATTTATAGTTAATAGTTAGCAGTGGCGTGGGGTCCATATAACACGATTCCTACCGACTTCCCTTTTGGGAACTCATCCTATTCCCGTAAATTTAAAACTTGTTCTATGCCTGTAAAATTCCTGGAAAGCGCTCCCAAAATTCATCTCGTAAAGAAAACATGGCAAAACAAGTGTTACAACCAAAAACAACCATAATCTGTTGTTGCACTACGATGGAACCTTCCCTCGCACCGTAGCAGGTTCTATCAAGGGGTTGCATCGGGTATGAAGCGCTCGCTCGCTGCTTCTGTAAGCCGGTCATTTTACGGCTTACTCAAGCCCACACTTTTCTCCACGAGTAACAAAGAAATCGTGTGTGATATCCTTTGCTCACTAAAAGCAAATCCTATAAGCAAATAACACGATAGAAACCGGCTTCTCGGTTGTTTTCGTTTTGCATAAGTTGAAACTCGGGTCACTTCGGCGGGTGGTTGTTTATTTGTTAGAATGTCAGCTGATTCGTGTCTTCTCTATGAACGGGTGTGAGTGTAGTGGTGTTCTTATATTATCCCTATAACACGGTAGAAAGCGGCTTCTCGGGTGAGTGGGGTTGGTTGCGGTGGGTTTGGTTATTAATTTTTTTCATAAACAATATTCAGCTGACTGTAAATCTCTTTGATACTGAAGGGGCTGTGAATTGTAGGAGTGAATGCTCCCTTATTTCACAAGAACACGGCAGAAGTCGTCTTCTCGGGAGGGAGGGGTGTTGTGGTTTTGTTTATTATATTTTAATAAAAAAATTGTTAAATTGTGTCTCTTTTTGCCTTGGTGCTCAACGGATTGTGACTTATGAGTGTGGTGTGGTGCTATTTTATTACCTCTCGATAACACGATAGAATCCGGCTTCTCGGGTTTTTTCGTTAGGTTTGGCTATTCGGATGACGATTATTTATTTGTTTCAATTTGTCAGTTGAAGGATTTGTCCCGTCTATCGTGCATGTTTGATTTGAAGTGTAATTGTACTTTAATATATAGAATTTAATTGTGAAAAGCTGGTGAGAATTTTGTAAGGTCTAGGTGGTCTGTTATAGGACATTTTAGTAGCTTTTTATTTATATCTTGTTCTCAGTCTTTAATTTTTGTTGGAAATGGCGTTACTTAGTGTTGAATGCTGCTTAACGGATTTTTTATTAGAACAGGCAAATGAATTTAATAGATTATCTTTTCAGCAAAAAAGCAGAGTTATCGAATTAGGTCGCGCTAAACCGTCGATGAAAATAGATTACAAGCGTAAGGACGGGTTTTTCAAACATTTTAATAAGTCGATTTATGAAAAATATTCGTGGCTGACCGGAAGCTGCAAATTAAATAAAATGTTTTGTTTCCCATGTCTTCTTTTTTCGAATTCTTCTAGTGTTTGGAGTCGCACAGGTTTTACGGACATTAATAATTTAGTAAACTCTTCAAGTAAGCATGATAGAAGTGGCCGACTTAATTCGACAAGAATACCCGCAGTCACTGTTGAACACATTTTGTAATATCTGACTTCATTTGGTAAGTTTTTTTTTCGCTATTAAGTTTCTGATTTTTGCACCGGCTTACCTTCTCAAAAATTTCACCCCACGCCACTGATAGTTAGTAATGTTAGATGGTTTTGTACCTGTTGCTAAATAAATAAATGAAATAACTAAGAATTCGAGGAAGACAAGTATAATTCATAACTGTAATAAAGAGGATATGAAGATAGAGGGAAACTATTTAATTAAATTTAAAAATTGTAAGATTTCAATCAATGGCTCAAGTTTTGAAAATTATGAAAGAATTGTCTACGACAAAGTAATTATGCCTAATTTTGTGACTAAAGTGAAGGAAATAGAAGTACAGAAAGAACTTAGTTTGAGTGACTTGTATTTGGAAAACATAGAGAATAGGAAATTTATTGAAAAATTGAATAATAAAAATCAGAAATATAATGTAACAAATATAGGTATAAGTTCATTGTTCATTCTTGTTTTTTTCTTTTTAAGGGAGTGGGGAAATGCTTTATGCACCGTAGGTGTCCGAAGACACCCGTGTGCCGGACTCCCCAGCCTACCCAGGCCTACCGGCTAAAAACCCACTCCCCGCCCGCAGGACCTCCACCCCGGAACCGTCTGTTGGACATTACTTCAGGGTGGAGTCCTATTAAGAGCCGCCCCCGCCGGGGGCCCTCCTTTCTCCGGGCGATTTACCCCTCCATACTGGTGTCCCTTTCTTTCTGGCGAAGGATCGCTCTAACGAAAAGAGCGACCCCTCGCCAGAGATCCTCCCCCTGCAGCATAACCTCGACTATATTGTCCGGGGTTATGCTGCCCGCCGCACTCTCCAGCTCCTCCCTCTCCGCTCTCCATCTATCACATTCAAAGAATGTGTGGAGAGCGGAGTCAGACGGGGAGTCGCAGTAAATGCAGCACGGGCTCGGTGTCTTCCCTATACGGTGAAGGAAGGCCCGAAAGTGCCCGTGCCCCGTCAGCATTTGTGTGAGGTAGTAATCCACCTCACCATGCTGACGGTTCAGCCAAGTGTCCAGCTGGGGGATAACCCGAGCTGTCCACCGGCCCCGCGACTCCCCCTCCCACCATGTCTGCCAGGCCGACATGGTTGCGGTCCTGGCCGCCACTGCGGCCTCCTTCCTCCCTAGGGCGTCTTTCTCCTGGTGGACGAACTGTCGTTCCTTGGCTAGGAGATCAATGGGTATGACCCCCGCGACCACTAAAACCGCTGGTTCCGAGACCGTTCGGTAGGAGCTCGCAATGCGGAGCGCCGCGCGCCGCTGGACTGCCCCCATGCGTTTGCGGTACTTCTCATACCGCATCATTCATTCTAGGATTAATAATATTTGTAATAATAAAAGTACACAAAAAAATATCTCTTCCGGGATGCCTGGGTAGGAAAATTGTTTCGCCGGAGCCGCAACTTAACGAGGTGGGTGTTACACATATGGAATCCCATAGTAACTTAGTACCGTTAAAGGCCCGTCATAACTGTAATTGAGCCACATAGATAAGAGACGGTACTCATATTCGATCCCACGGGTCATTTGGCACCCCATCGTTACTTAATGCCACTAAGGGCCCGTCATAACTGTAATTGAGCCATCCAGATAAGAGATGGTATTCATCTTCAATTCCGCGAAGCAATTGGCATTTAATTGTTATTTTTATTCAAGTGCATCCGCACTATTGTAATTTAATGTAGGCGTCTACTGGCTCAGCGATTCCTTTGTTCCAGAAGAGAACAAAGAAGCGGGTAATTTAATAAGTACCTGACTCGGAGGCTGAGAGTCAGTCCCCGTTTCGAACCCGTAGCCGTAAGTGCAAAATTAAGATAATATACTTCCTCGATTTGAATCCGTGGCAAAAGTACTATACTAAGCAAAAATAATAATAACTGTTAAAAATTAAGCTAACATTATGAAAGACCACTGAATAAATGGGTTAATGCTGGTGAAATAGTTTTTTATTTTTTTTACGTTCGCAGAAGGAACATATAATTGATAATAAATATAATATAAAAATCAATATATAGGATCAAACTGAAAAATTTACTTCGACTTGTTGGTTTTAAAGCTGACCTGCAAGACTCTGTTGCCCAGCGTGTATCCGTTGAGCGCCCGAATAGCCATGGCAGCCTCATCGTAGTTCGTCATTGACATGAATCCGTAACCTTGGCACTGATTGGTGGAGGCGTCCTTGATTATCTCACTCTGCACAGCTCCAAAGGGCCCAAACAGTTGCCACAGAGCGCTCTCCTCTGTTTTGGGGGCAAGATTGTACACGAAGATGCTGTAGCAGCCGCCAGGTCCGGGAAGGGTGGCTGCGGCCGCAGCTGTTGTTGCAGCACCCAAGCCGTTCGGACGCATCACGTCCAGCATGTCTCCAGCCATTGGCGAAAATCTAGCCAAACCTTTGTTCACCGGATTGTGGACAGCGCCACCGATTCTGCGAACGAGCTGCGGATTCAAGAATGCCGGCTTTTGCGGCTGGACCACTTTGTTGGCGCTGCCAGGGGTGTTCGAGAGCTTCACAACAATTGGGTCAGTGCATCCTCTGGGAGTTGTTCCGTTCAATGCGATTATAGCGCGAGTGGCTTCCTCGCGCTTGTCGAACCTTATGAACCCAACGCCCTTAGTCTGGGTCTCGCTTCCGGCATTGTGCAGAATTCTTGAAGTTATAATAGTTCCGAAGGGTGCGAAAATCGCCTCTAGTTCTGGCTGTGTCATGGTCTTCGGCAGCCCTGAGATGTAAAGTTTGGTGCCCTTGATTGAGCTGGGTCGGGCGAATGACACCTTGATCGGTTTGTTTTGCAACCGCAGACCATTCAGAAGGTTCACCGCCTGTTCGGCGTCTTGAGGCCACACATAGTTAACAAATCCATAGCCCAGTCTTTGACCCTTAGCGGCGTTGGGGTTCAGGGGATCGAGGAACGCCTGTGACTTATCCCTGATAAGCTTTACGTTTTCTACCTGACCGACACTCGAGAACAGCGAACGAATCTCCTCCTCTGTCATGGTCTGTGGAAGGTAATTAACTATCAAATTAGTTCGCGTCTCAGAAGATTCCCAGTTTTGTTTGAGCTGGGGCTGAGTCTGCCGGGAGGTCTGTTGTGCTACTTGCTGCTGTTGCTGTTGTACCTGCAGCATCGCCTGCTGTACCTGTTGCTGCACTTGCTGCTGTATTTGCTGCTGAAGCTGCAACTGCTGCTGCTGAGCTTGGTTTGGGCCCTGGACAATAACTTGAATTTCCACACCACCAACATTCCCCATTTTTTCCTCTTCTCTCTCAGCACTTTGGTGTGTGAGTAGCGAGCAGACAATTTAGCAAATGACTTTTTCTTCAACAAAATCGCGGAAAATACCAGACCGCTCGAGAACTAAACGCTCACGACGAATATACGCAAAAATATATAAATGGAAAACTTAAGAAAAAAGACGGGCGCAAATTACATATGCCACGGAACAATTCAAATCACCGCCTTCCACGATCACCCGGACAAAGTTCCGATGGAAATAAAGCAAAAAACTGGTAGTAACGTTGCTAGTTTGATTGGGCCATTCCACACGTGTATTCTCGCAGCAGTATTCAAACCGTTTTGACAATACACAATGGAGAGTTAGCGTTTCCACACGGGTATTCCTGCTGCTGATGCACATTGCTGTACGAATACGAATTAACAATGTGTGTGTACCGTATTATTTAAAAATCCATCAAATTAATCAATCAAAACAACCCACCTGCTCGTTTCGTTGTGTTAGTTCATGACAACACGATAAATAGATTCGATTTGTGATACACATTTACTCTCCAAAGTTCAGCGCTTTTGTAGAGATTTCTCCTCGCGTCGCTTACTTCTCCCCTATAAAATCAGTTTGAATACGCTGCGAGAATACACGTGTGGAATGGAACTTTGGAGAGTAAATGTGCATCACAAATCGAATCTATTTATCGTGTTGTCATGAACTAACACAACGAAACGAGCAGGTAGGTTGTTTTGATTGATTAATTTGATGGATTTTTAAATAATACGGTACACACACATTGTTAATTCGTATTCGTACAGCAATGTGCATCAGCAGCAGGAATACCCGTGTGGAAACGCTGACTCTCCATTGTGTATTGTCAAAACGGTTTGAATACTGCTGCGAGAATACACGTGTGGAATGGCCCAATCAAACTAGCAACGTTACTACCAGTTTTTTGCTTTATTTCCATCGGAACTTTGTCCGGGTGATCGTGGAAGGCGGTGATTTGAATTGTTCCGTGGCATATGTAATTTGCGCCCGTCTTTTTTCTTAAGTTTTCCATTTATATATTTTTGCGTATATTCGTCGTGAGCGTTCTAGTTCTCGAGCGGTCTGGTATTTTCCGCGATTTTGTTGAAGAAAAAGTCATTTGCTAAATTGTCTGCTCGCTACTCACACACCAAAGTGCTGAGAGAGAAAAGGAAAAAATGGGGAATGTTGGTGGTGTGGAAATTCAAGTTATTGTCCAGGGCCCAAACCAAGCTCAGCAGCAGCAGTTGCAGCTTCAGCAGCAAATACAGCAGCAAGTGCAGCAACAGGTACAGCAGGCGATGCTGCAGGTACAACAGCAACAGCAGCAAGTAGCACAACAGACCTCCCGGCAGACTCAGCCCCAGCTCAAACAAAACTGGGAATCTTCTGAGACGCGAACTAATTTGATAGTTAACACATTCCCTGCCACGTGTACCGTTGTCGGTACACGCTAAACTGGATTTGTACGCCAAGCTGAATTTTTGAATTTAAAATGTTTCCGTCTAAAATTTAATTTGTGGTAAAACTGTTTCATGTGACGTAATGATGTTTACAGTAATTTTTGAGAATATATATCTGTGTATCAATAATTATGAAAATAATATACGTTCTCTCAAAAACAAGAAAAAAATATGTATTTATAGAAAATTATTAAAGTGGTTACCGTGCGCCGAAAATGGTACACGTGGCCTAGAAATGACACCTTCTCATAAACAGCATGGCAGGGAACGTGTTAATTACCTTCCACAGACCATGACAGAGGAGGAGATTCGTTCGCTGTTCTCGAGTGTCGGTCAGGTAGAAAACGTAAAGCTTATCAGGGATAAGTCACAGGCGTTCCTCGATCCCCTGAACCCCAACGCCGCTAAGGGTCAAAGACTGGGCTATGGATTTGTTAACTATGTGTGGCCTCAAGACGCCGAACAGGCGGTGAACCTTCTGAATGGTCTGCGGTTGCAAAACAAACCGATCAAGGCGTCATTCGCCCGACCCAGCCAATCAAGGGCACCAAACTTTACATCTCAGGGCTGCCGAAGCCCATGACACAGCCAGAACTAGAGGCGATTTTCGCACCCTTCGGAACTATTATAACTTCAAGAATTCTGCACAATGCCGGAAGCGAGACCCAGACTAAGGGCGTTGGGTTCATAAGGTTCGACAAGCGCGAGGAAGCCACTCGCGCTATAATCGCATTGAACGGAACAACTCCCAGAGGATGCACTGACCCAATTGTTGTGAAGCTCTCGAACACCCCTGGCAGCGCCAACAAAGTGGTCCAGCCGCAAAAGCCGGCATTCTTGAATCCGCAGCTCGTTCGCAGAATCGGTGGCGCTGTCCACAATCCGGTGAACAAAGGTTTGGCTAGATTTTCGCCAATGGCTGGAGACATGCTGGACGTGATGCGTCCGAACGGCTTGGGTGCTGCAACAACAGCTGCGGCCGCAGCCACCCTTCCCGGACCTGGCGGCTGCTACAGCATCTTCGTGTACAATCTTGCCCCCAAAACAGAGGAGAGCGCTCTGTGGCAACTGTTTGGGCCCTTTGGAGCTGTGCAGAGTGAGATAATCAAGGACGCCTCCACCAATCAGTGCCAAGGTTACGGATTCGTGTCAATGACGAACTACGATGAGGCTGCCATGGCTATTCGGGCGCTCAACGGATACACGCTGGGCAACAGAGTCTTGCAGGTCAGCTTTAAAACCAACAAGTCGAAGTAAATTTTTCAGTTTGATCCTATATATTGATTTTTATATTATATTTATTATCAATTATACAGTGGTGGAAATAGCTATAATTCCACTGAATAAAAGTTATGTCATAGCTTTGTATTTTGAGAGAAAAAAATGAAAACTGCACTCCTCGGCTTTGTGCGCATGCTCAATCAATTTAGTCAGAATTCGTGTCAAATTGGTTAGTGTTAACGGTTTCTGGGTGAGTTTTAATCATTTTCGTTGTGATTGCGCGTGGAAATTGCTATAATTCCAGCAGTGTTGAAGTGCCGCTGGCGGATTAAAACAAGGAGTTATTGATTCATTAAGATATAAAAAATAATTTTGGAGGTAATTTAAATATTTTAGCAAAAAAAAAAAAAAAGGGAGTACTATATTTTATCCAGGAAAATTATTAACTAAAGAAGAGCAGACGAAAGTGGTTGCGTTCAAAACAGCAAATTTTTCACTGTGAAGAATTGCTCAGATGTTGGGAAATGGAAGGACTCACACAGCTGTACGAAATTTCCTGTGTTTATGTGCAAATTATGGTAAAACTAACAAAAAAAAAACCTCCGCCAAAACTTACCAACATGGACCGGCGTTCTATAATTGGGTTAGCAGGAAGAAAACATTTAAGTTCTTTTCCAATTGTGAATGACCTTAAGTTGCCCGTGACTTCTAGACGCGTTCGGCAGATTTGGCATACCAGTGGAACGTTAGAATGGAGAAAAAGAACATCAAAACCGGCAATGAACAAGCAGCATAAGGAAGCCAGACTTCAATTTGCTAAAAATCATATGTCTTGGACCAGGGAATGGACGAAAGTGATTTTTAGCAACGAAAAGAAGTTCAATTTAGACGGTCCAGATGGATGTCAATTTTACTGGCACGACCTTAGAAAAGATACAGAGGTCGCTATGAGTCGCAATTTTGGAGGTGGTACGGTAATGGTTTGGGTTGCTTTTTGCAGCCAAGCGAAGACACCCATTTTTTGGATATCTACCAGAATGAAATCCAGCGATTATATTCAACTACTGGATAGTATCCTAATTGACTTCGGCGATGATAATCTCAGCAAGGAGTGGATCTTTCAGCAAGACAATGCACTCATCCACTCATCTCGCGAAACGAAATCGTGGTTTCAGACCAGGAACATACCTGTTTTGGATTGACCGTCGCATAGTGCTGATCTGAACCCAATTGAAAATCTATGGGCAATATTGATTCGGCAGGTTTACTCAAATGGAAGGCAGTTTACAACGATTCAGGAGTTGAAAGCGGCCATAAAACATGCTTGGGCGCAATTGTCTCAATCGCAGCTACAAAAGTTGATAGACAGCATGCCAACGAGAATTTTCGAAGTAATTCAGGCTAATGGAGGCAGTACACGTTTTAAAAAAAAAAAGTTGTGTTGTACTTCTTAAAATATGAATAGTGGATTTATAGTTATTTCCATGCTAAAAATTGTTTTTTTTAATATTACTTAAAATTTTGCTTTCAACTAGTGATATTTTTGTTTTTTACGTTAGATTTTAGAAATGATACAATAAACGGAAATAAAACGGCTCACTTCGAATTATAAATTAGCAGTCAGTTGCTTTCAATAGAAAAAAACTCAGTGGAATTATAGTTATTTCCACTACTGTATGTTCCTTCTGCGAACGTAAAAAAAATAAAAAACACCAGCATTAACCCATTTATTCAGTGGTCTTTCATAATGTTAGCTTAATTTTTAACACTTATTATTATTTTTGCTTAGTTTAGTACTTTTGCCACGGATTCAAATCGAGGAAGTATATTAACTTAATTTTGCACTTACGGCTACGGGTTCGAAACGGGGACTGACTCTCAGCCTCCGGTTCAGGTACTTATTAAATTACCCGCTTCTTTGTTCTCTTCTGGAACAAAGGAATCGCTGAGCCAGTAGACGCCTACATTAAATTACCATAGTGCGGATGCACTTGAATAAAAATAACAATTAAATGCCAATTGCTTCGCGGAATTGAAGATGAATACCATCTCTTATCTGGATGGCTCAATTACAGTTATGACGGGCCCTTAGTGGCATTAAGTAACGATGGGGTGCCAAATGATCCGTGGGATCGAATATGAGTACCGTCTCTTATCTATGTGGCTCAATTACAGTTATGACGGGCCTTTAACGGTACTAAGTTACTATGGGGTTCCATATGTTAAGTTGCGGCTCCGGCGAAACAATTTTCCTACCCAGGCATCCCGGAAGAGATATTTTTTTGTGTACTTTTATTATTACAAATATTATTAATCCTAGAATGAACAATGAACTTATACCTATATTTGTTACATTATATTTCTGATTTTTATTATTCAATTTTTCAATAAATTTCCTATTCTCTATGTTTTCCAAATACAAGTCACTCAAACTAAGTTCTTTCTGTACTTCTATTTCCTTCACTTTATTCACAAAATTAGGCATAATTACTTTGTCGTAGACAATTCTTTCATAATTTTCAAAACTTGAGCCATTGATTGAAATCTTACAATTTTTAAATTTAATTAAATAGTTTCCCTCTATCTTCATATCCTCTTTATTACAGTTATGAATTATACTTGTCTTCCTCGAATTCTTAGTTATTTCATTTATTTATTTAGCAACAGGTACAAAACCATCTAACATTACTAACTATCAGTGGCGTGGGGTGAAATTTTTGAGAAGGTAAGCCGGTGCAAAAATCAGAAACTTAATAGCGAAAAAAAAACTTACCAAATGAAGTCAGATATTACAAAATGTGTTCAACAGTGACTGCGTGTATTCTTGTCGAATTAAGTCGGCCACTTCTATCATGCTTACTTGAAGAGTTTACTAAATTATTAATGTCCGTAAAACCTGTGCGACTCCAAACACTCGAAGAATTCGAAAAAAGAAGACATGGGAAACAAAACATTTTATTTAATTTGCAGCTTCCGGTCAGCCACGAATATTTTTCATAAATCGACTTATTAAAATGTTTGAAAAACCCGTCCTTACGCTTGTAATCTATTTTCATCGACGGTTTAGCGCGTCCTAATTCGATAACTCTGCTTTTTTGCTGAAAAGATAATCTATTAAATTCATTTGCCTGTTCTAATAAAAAATCCGTTAAGCAGCATTCAACACTAAGTAACGCCATTTCCAACAAAAATTAAAGACTGAGAACAAGATATAAATAAAAAGCTACTAAAATGTCCTATAACAGACCACCTAGACCTTACAAAATTCTCACCAGCTTTTCACAATTAAATTCTATATATTAAAGTACAATTACACTTTACTTCAAATCAAACATGCACGATAGACGGGACAAATCCTTCAACTGACAAATTGAAACAAATAAATAATCGTCATCCGAATAGCCAAACCTAACGAAAAAACCCGAGAAGCCGGATTCTATCGTGTTATCGAGAGGTAATAAAATAGCACCACACCACACTCATAAGTCACAATCCGTTGAGCACCAAGGCAAAAAGAGACACAATTTAACAATTTTTTTATTAAAATATAATAAACAAAACCACAACACCCCTCCCTCCCGAGAAGACGACTTCTGCCGTGTTCTTGTGAAATAAGGGAGCATTCACTCCTACAATTCACAGCCCCTTCAGTATCAAAGAGATTTACAGTCAGCTGAATATTGTTTATGAAAAAAATTAATAACCAAACCCACCGCAACCAACCCCACTCACCCGAGAAGCCGCTTTCTACCGTGTTATAGGGATAATATAAGAGCATCACTACACTCACACCCGTTCATAGAGAAGACACGAATCAGCTGACATTCTAACAAATAAACAACCACCCACCGAAGTGACCCGAGTTTCAACTTATGCAAAACGAAAACAACCGAGAAGCCGGTTTCTATCGTGTTATTTGCTTATAGGATTTGCTTTTAGTGAGCAAAGGATATCACACACGATTTCTTTGTTACTCGTGGAGAAAAGTGTGGGCTTGAGTAAGCCGTAAAATGACCGGCTTACAGAAGCAGCGAGCGAGCGCTTCATACCCGATGCAACCCCTTGATAGAACCTGCTACGGTGCGAGGGAAGGTTCCATCGTAGTGCAACAACAGATTATGGTTGTTTTTGGTTGTAACACTTGTTTTGCCATGTTTTCTTTACGAGATGAATTTTGGGAGCGCTTTCCAGGAATTTTACAGGCATAGAACAAGTTTTAAATTTACGGGAATAGGATGAGTTCCCAAAAGGGAAGTCGGTAGGAATCGTGTTATATGGACCCCACGCCACTGCTAACTATTAACTATAAATTACAAACTGAACTTAAGACAAATGAAAAAGCCAAAGTTAACCATTATATAACTTGAATTTTTAGATAAATTAAATCTGATTAAACAAAAACATTCGTTATAAGACCCAGCCATGTTAGAAAGCGGCTCATGAAACCCATAATAAAACAAAGTTGCGACCCCTTGTTATCCGAGGACGAGTATTTATATCGACCAGACTTAAGAGTGCAGGAGAGTCTATACTGTAAGATACAAGATCGTGGAAAAATAAAACACCAAGCGCCTCCCTACGCCTGCATAAAGTGGTCATATCCAAAAGTTTAAGCCTGTTCTCATAAGGAGGTAGGCAATTGCTACCACTCCAAGGGAGGTGGCACAATGCCAATCGTAGAAACCGCTTCTGAACATCTTCTATGCGTGAAATATGAAGCGAGTGATGTGGTGACCAAACAACAGACGCATATTCGAGTACAGGACGAACAAAAGCACAAAACAAGGTTTTTGACACATACGGGTCGTGGAGCTCCCTAGACCATCGCCTGATAAAACCAAGAGAGGAATTGGCAAATGATATTCTCCATATGGGGTTTGAAACTCAACTTCGAGTCAATTATAATACCAAGGACAGAAATCTCATCGCAGCGAGACAAGTAAGTTCCCTGAATCATGTAGTCAGAGGAGAAATTATACGTTTTCTTGCTAAGTGTTATTGTCGAACATTTATTTAAGTCCAGGTGCATATAATTCTTATAACACCACTCAGAGAATATTTGAAGGTCAGATTGAAGAACCATAATGTCATTTTTATTCAGAATAGATTTAAAAATCTTTATATTATCAGCATAAGCGAGGATATTAGAGTTTTGAATAAGTGGAAAAAGGTTATTAATAAATAAAGTAAAAAGGAGGGGGCCAAGGTGGCTTCCTTGGGGCACACCCGAACAAACACTTACCGTTCTGGATAATTGTGAAAAAAATGAACGACCTGAGAGATAAGATTCAATCCAACGAACTATATGAGGAAGAAAACCAAGCTTGTCAAGTTTAAAAATAGGCACCTTATGTGAAAGTTTGTCAAAAGCTTTGCCAAAGTCGCTATAAATGCAATCTACTTGATTTCGGTTTTCAAGCTTGTTTAAACAAAAGTTTGATTCCACAAGATTAGTAACCGCAGACTTTCCTTTTACAAAACCATGTTGGTTGGAAGACAATATTGATCGAGATTGAACATATAAGTAATCACATATCACAGCTTCAAAGAGCTTAGGAATAGGTGAAATTTTCGCAATAGGTTCTCAATCAGATCCTTCCTACCCTTTTTGTGAATGGGTACAACAAAAAATGTCTTCCAAATCATAGGAAATTTAGACGAACGGAGAGATAAGTTAAATAAATTTAAATTTATATCACAGGAATCATCACAAAAAGCATTGCCAAAATAATTGGCAAAAAGATTCGAAATAGATGATGGATCACGAATAGATTCGTTGTTAACATTAAAAACATTAGAGTAGTTATAAATCTACCTTTTGTTATTAACGAAGTTCCA
Organism: Dysmachus trigonus; assembly: GCA_949715965.1. NCBI lineage: Eukaryota > Metazoa > Arthropoda > Insecta > Diptera > Asilidae > Dysmachus > Dysmachus trigonus. The sequence continues at coordinate 76,850,794 of OX454319.1, forward strand.
AAAATCTTTAGGGTTTGATTTTATGGTCGACTTCATTCGATCTATGTATTGACAATATAGACTCTTTGAGTAATTGTTAAATTGCCTTCTTAAATCGGAATAAGTGAAGTAATCAGTGATATCGTTAGTATTTTTAAATTTTCTCCAAGTAGCGTTTCTTTGATTTCGAAGAGCCCTTAAATCGGCATCATACCAAGGTGGGGATTCCAATGTCAATTGTGCATGAAATTATTACCAAAAAACGGAATATGAAAAGGTCGTGCTAAATGGGTGCCTCACGAACTTAATTCGAGCCAAGTGGAAAAACACGTAGTATACTGTACTCATAATTTAGAAGTATACAATCAACCAAAATTCGGCTACAGCATACAGATTATATTTAATTTTATTTTACTTTAAGTACATGCAACTTTGCTCCGGACGACCTAATACCTAAAGAGGATTTTTAAAGAAAAGTGGAATTTAAGTTTTTCAATATTTCGTTTTTAAACATTGTATTTTTCTCAGATGAAGTGATTAAGTAAAGTCGTACTAACATTTTAAATTAATTAGATGGGGTTGACGTGGTATCAGTAAACTTCCACCCACAGGTTGGAGAAATCTAAGTAAAAATTGCTATCCTTGAAAATGAAACTGCACTCTCAAAAGCCCATTTGCACGTCTCTTTTATATCTTCACCTAAAAGCACTTAAAACTCTCACCCCTCCCTGATGTTGCTTTTATTCTCAACCTTCGCAAGCAGCATCGCCCCATAAAAGTTATCGTCATTTTAAGAACAAACAGCTTACTGTCAGGACTCGGGCGGTTCCGGGGCATCGTCATCTTCTGCACTCCACACGTTTGATCCGGCTGAGGGAGAAATGGGGCGGCAACAGATCTCATCCATCCCGGCCCTCGTTGGAGGATATCAATTTTCGCATATTACCACCCCGATTGTCGGTCGGATCGAAACCTCAAACGATTTGAGCGCCTAGTGCCAGCGCGAAGGACTTAATCCGATTACTATCGAGTGGGAAGGACGTCATACCCCACGTGGTACCTTACGCATATGAGTCAGACGGGCAAAGCATTGCACCCATCGGGGAAAAGCGCTGGTATGCCACAGTGGATTGTCTGGAGACGGCAAGCGCGTCCTGCCCGCCGGTAATGGCCTTCTAAGTTTGATTTTATTGGAAAAGTTCTCTGGAGTCACTTCCACTTTAAAAATCGGATTGCGCTCATTGTTCCTCATGAAACTGGGCTGTATCTTGCCGGGTGGCTTCTGCTTCCCAGAGATGCAAATTTAATGGAAAGGAGGCACTGAATGAAAGACAGGTCGGCGGGGTGGTGGGCCCAAACGCTGATCTGATCGGGAAAGTTTAAGGATGCGATGATAGTTTTAATCCCATTTCGTGCTCCGAGTTAGGAGTTTTGATTGGGGTTAACCCCTAGATTCATTGTTCGTTGCTTTTTGTGAAATTTCGGGAAAATTGGATTTTTCGCTGATGCAAGCTTTGTCCAGATTTTTGATGTCTACAACTGGAGTTAGGGGAAATTTGAAACTTATCTGGCAGAGGCTGATTTTATTGCTTTCGCTAAGTATGATGAAATTTTACAATGTAAAATAAAAATAAAAAATATGAATGTTCGCGCTTTGGTGCAAATAGGTCTTGCACTATTACATCCGATGTATCTTAGCGTGGAAATGTAGCAACTTTGCAAATTGGCAATACCGTAGACCCCTTTCAAAATTATAAGGTTGCAAAATCGTATCAGCTGTCAGAGAAAACTGGAATTATAATTCTACCATCGTCCAACAGCCAATCTGTAGCTTTATAGCTGGTGGAAAAGTTCTGTAAAACAAAATAACAGCTTGTGCAAGAGTTTGAACATTTGCCATTATGGCGTTAAATTGCCAAAGGCTAAAAGTCAAAAGTGCCCGTGCCTTCTTGTTTGCAAGAAATGTGCAAACTACGTATAAACATTATTTGTTTATGTAAAACTAAGAATAGAACTTGTCAAGTAGGGCAGATCAGCTGTCAGAAATGACACAAGCCAGCTTAAAATTTCAAAATTAATACAAAGCTGTCTTTAAGTTCCAAGACAGCTTTAAAGCTCGAGCTGCACCATTGTGTTGCTGTATTGAGTCTCATTGGTTTCAAGGCCCAAACAGAATAGGCCGCTGTAACCTGCCACTAGCGCCGCGTAATTAGGTCTGTCTGGTAACTTTTGGTTAAAATTGTCTTGAGTAAAAACTGGTAAACAATTTCATATGGTAGTGGGGAGAAACATCAATAGTTACCAGACGACTTGAAGTAAAAATTGGGTATCCCTTCAAAATCTTACTTATGTATATAAATTGTCAAACATGATCAAGATGTCAAAGGGAAAATTTATAGATTTATTTAATATTTTCGATGATTTTGTAATGTTTTTTATTTATTTAAATTTTTTTTCAATAACTTCTTCTTTTATCTGAATCGAAACGCAAAATGTAAACACGCAAATGACAGATTACACAGTGACAAGCAATGGGTGATTTTACCCAAATTTACTCGGTCTCGCAGCGTGAGTAAAATCTAGTAAAATTGGGTAAGAGGAGAAGTGCTGTCAAGAGCTCCGTGAGGTTAACAGACACATTAAAGTAAAAAGTTTTATCCATGAGTAAAAAACTTTAGAATTAAAAGACAGACCTATTGTTTTAACTCGCGCTGGCCTTAGATTTTTGTGTGGCCAGTGCCAGCCAAGAAAAGAACCCAGAGGTTGCGCCAGGCTACAGCGACCTATTCTGTTTGGGCTTTTAAGCTCATGCCAGCTTAAAAGCTGGTATTATGTTTCTACCTTCAACCGAGCAGCAGTCGCAAAATTGAGCTTCTAGGGTACTGACCTAAAAGTAGGAGGGAATTGATCTTACAATTTGATTGCTCACTCCTCTTCCATTATTCCTATGGCGAACTGAGCTATTTTCTTCAGAGTTAACGTATTGAGTTAACTATAACTTACAGACGTGGCCAAAACATTACGATCACTAAAGAAAAATCGAATTTTCGTTATAAAATCATTTATTACTTAAAGTAAGGATGTTATTATTAATTTTTAATACTTTGTATATTTTCCTTTGGCTTCTATTAAACTATTTATTCTATCAGTCATGCCTCTTATTAGCGAAGGGCACATATTTTTTATGTCGGAGTCCTCATTCCATATGTTGATGATGTTTTCTATCAATTGGTTCTTTGTCGTTATTTTCCTTTTTGACAATTTGTGTTTCAAAATGCTCCATAAATTTTCTATTGGATTCATGTCGGGGCTATTACCAGGCCATGGGAGAACGTTGACTCCCCTCTCCTGTAGAAAATCCGTGACTGCCTTGGCTTTATGGCAAGGGGCTCCATCATGCATGAATTTTCCACCACCTTCAGGAAACCACTCGTTAAGCCGAGGAAGCATTTGTGTTTCCAGTACTCTTAAATATTGCTGATGTCGCATTGTTCCTTCCACGATGTAAATTTGTCCTGGACCCTGTGATGAGATGATGCTCCAGACCATTACTTGTTGCGGATGCCCTACGGTTTGCTGAACGCATTCTTGATTAAAGGCTTCACCCGTGCGCCGTCTTACATATTGACCACTCTTTTCCTTAACTTGGAATATTGATTCATCACTGAAGCATACCTGCAACAAAAACACATAATTTTAGCAACTCATAATTGTTCAAAAATAAAACTACAGCAAGAAATATTCGATTTAAAATTTTAGTAAGCCTACGCCAAATTGTAAAATTTCCAATATCATGAAAAATTATAACGTTGGTACCACATACATTTTCCCAATCTTCAGCAGACCAATGCCTTAGTTGTTTTGCCCAAGATAGGCGTTTCGCGACCATCGTAGGGGTTAGTTTAGGCTTTTTTCGAGGGCGTCGGACATTCAGTCCTTCTGCTTGCAATTTTCGTCGAGCTGTTCTGGCCGAAACTTCCACTCCTTCTTCGCTTAAACGCGCCGCCAACTCAGTACTTGTAGCCCATCTGTTAGCTAGCGATGCGCGGACGAGCTGCCTCGTATCTCTTGGTGAAAATTTGGATTTCCTCCCGGTTTTCTTCCTTGAACTGGTTGGTTCCGCCAATTCATCCTGCGGGGTCTTAATGATTTTGCTCACCGTGGATTGAGCAACCTTTACAATTCTGCCAATTTCTCGCTGGGAATATTTTTTTTCGTTGTACAGCGATTTAATCAACTTAATTTTTTCGCTCGAAATATCACCTTTGCGACCCATATCTGAAATTTTTCGAAACAGTTACAAAATAGCCAAAATATTTTTTTTTATTAAAGATTAAAAAAAATATAGAAGAAGGATACTTTGTGAATATCCTTTATATTAATTACTTTCTTAATCTTAGTTGAATGAAATATACTTACCAACTTTTCTAATTCAATTTCCTGAGAAAAATCACAAATCAAGTACTGATTCTAATTCTCTATAGATCACAATTTTAGGTACTCACTTACTTTCAACGTTAACACTGACCGCAAAACCGACTGTATTGAAATGATTTTTTTATGGATACTAGCTAAGGGTGTGAGAAGTACAACGAAAGAAATCCCGGTGTGCAAAAGTGGGAATTCCCGGTTTCCAGGAATTAATATCCGGGAATTCCGTAAATTTTTAAGTGATCGTAATGTTTTGGCCACGTCTGTAATTATCTACAGCTGTTTACCGTCCAAATTCAACGCTGCCTACCATCTTTCCTCATCTAAATTGAATATTGCTTATCATTCAGGCTGCTGTAATTTACTCTATAATTCCTCTATTATTTTTCATTTAAATGGAAAATTACCTACCATATATTTTTGCTATTATTTTCGTTGTAAATGACTTTTTGCTTACCGTCTCAATATACATAAAGTTGTTCTCGCGTTAACATTGCTTATTATCTAACTTTATTATTGTTTATGAATTAAATCTGTTTATGCTTTCTATCGACTTATTTATTATTATCTACGTTTTGTATTTGTAATTTGCCTTTGCAGTAAAAGCAGTAAACTTTTTGAGAAGTGTTGTCTAGATCGAATCGTATGATCTTAGCATTCGCGAATTTATGTTAGTATTTTCAAATGGCTTGATATAAAAATGTGTTACGATTATGACTGGCATTATCAAACGTGAGTGGATTTAAAATGTCATTTAAATTGCTTTGTTGGAGGTTTATTCAATTTATATGAGGCATAAAGATATGCCTAGGAAACACTGAGCATGGACCATTGAGTGCAATGTAATAAATAACAATAATAATGTTTGTGTAACAGGACGTTCCGAAAACATCAGCTCATATGAGGCATTCATAAAACACCCCTAATTCGAAAATATTACCTTTTGTACTGAACAAGCGGAATGCCGGACTGCATCCCTCGCAAAGACCACATACATCTCGTGCAATTTCATCAGCACGTCTCATAAATTCGCAAGCTTTCATCATTTGTTTCCCGCGCGAGTAAAGGTTTTGCTAGATGGGCCCCTTCGCATATTTGTGCGCAGCCATATTTTAGCAATCTCTCGGTAATTTAATATCACTGCCGCAAAACAGAAAAAACTGCATACAGTCCCATCCAGCAGTTTCATAGCTTCATCAGAGGTCTCTAAAATCGCGCGGCGTAAAAACAGTATCGCGTCAGACAGTCGCCGCTGCCGGCACGAGTACCACCTTCGAGGTGTGAAATCTGCCACCGAATACAGTCACATATGAAGTAAATCGAGGCAGACAATGAGAACCCGAAGACCGTCTTCCACCTGAACGGGTTGATGCTCCATTAGCGGAGCGTGCAAATGAGCAGACGCAAGCCACTAAATCAAAATCAGAGAGACAGGTCGAAATGTACAGTGACACCGGTCGCGAGGGGTAATAAAAGTCAGCTGGGTATGAATGGAGCAGCTATCCATCTCGCTGCAGGTTTTGTGCATTCTCGGGACCGGAACTTGCTCCTTTTATGCCCATCCTCGAGCAGCCCAGGCAGTAACGCATCATCCTCCGGGAGGCTGAGATTTATGCAGAGATGCTTAAAAAATCTCCGACCGACGGGGGGCTAAGTTGTGTAACAACCACGGGCGCGGCAGCAATGGTTTAAATCTCTCTTTCGCGTGCAATAAATTTAGCGGCCTTAGACGAAACATATGAACATGTCTGGGACACATGACGGTCCCAGGACATATTAAAAAGGGTTTGAAGGGAATTAATCATAATGACTGGCTGGCGCGATTAAAATCCCTTTTATTGCTGCATATCCTGGCCTTCTGTGCCAGCCGAGCATTTTCCGGGGACGCCCCTTCTTTGGCACGATGCGGTGGCCCCAGGCTCTGTCACAGCCAGGGATTAAGTTGTCTTGCGCCTAATGCCCGCTTTCAATTCAATCTCATGGTTTCGCCGATTTGGAGGATTTCAAGAGCTCTTCATTAGTCACCCTTAAAACAAAGGGAACTAGCGCCGAGGATGGGATCCTTAAGTGCTCACGGGGACAATCCTTTTGCGCGCTTTTGCCATCATGGGTCTCCATAACTCTCGAGGGCATACTCTTTGATGGCTTCGATTTTACTTGGCGATGGCGGTTGCGTATGCAATTGTGTCACCGCGACCTTTTAAATCCCCGCCGGATTTGGGTTTTTTGCACTCGTCTCAATGGGTCCTTTCCACGTTTAGAAGGTTTTTTGTATAATGTAATGCACCCGCGGCTGGGCGCGATTAGTACTGTCGAGTGTCGAGCAACAATATCGCGAATTTCAATGTCGCCGTGGAGTGAGCACCCCTGAGGGTAGATGCTTGCTCGGATGCATTTTCAATAGACCCTCCAGCTATAGAAGACTTAATGCATTTCCTCCTTCCTGCCCCAGGCTGCTGCAAAGATGCTTTGTAGTGGAGTACAAAATTAAGTATGCGCCGGTACTAATTGAAAGCACAAGGGAGTGGCAGCCCACTATAGTTCTTTTTGCATGCATTAAATACTGCAGAGCCTCTAAGACATTTATAAAACGAGTCATTCCTTAACCTTTTTGATAGTTTATTCAAGTAAGACTTATTTATGCTATGTACTTAAAGTTATTTATAGCGAAAATATTGTATTAACACTTTAGACGTATCTTGTAAAAAACTGTTTGCTTAAATTGTCTTTGAGGTGTCTTCATGGATTTTGATGAAATGTAGCAATATTTCCATCTCGACCTTAAAAACCTTATAAGAAGAAATAGAGAAAAGAAATTGGAAGAAGAATGAAACCAAGTACCTGAAACTGACAAATAAAAGAAACAACAAAAAGTGGCAAAATCTAAATCTGCTAAATAGAAGAGATTCAGTTAAAAATACAATACTCTGAATAGGACACTGCCTGATGTTTCACAGTTATATATTCAAAATGGAATAACTCCCAAAATGTTTCTGCAACCAAGATTTCAGAAACACATATTTTTTATTCCTGAAGTATGTATAATACTAAAAGAAATAGATTTAAAATAAATTAAAGAAATAGATGGGATTATAAAACCAAAGAGCTAGAGCCTCATAAAACCTAATTGTATATGGCGTTGTTAGGCCTATTTAATAAACCAATTACATACTATAAATTAAATCAAATTACGAATATTGGCGACAATTTTAACTTTAAAGTTAAATACTGATCTTGGGAAGTACGTATATGAAGGATACCATTGAATCTTTGAAGAGAGCTCACACTAAATCTATTCCAAAACGTTTGAAAGAAAAATAATTGGATAAAAAAAAGGTTCTATATATAATGAACACAGAAAGTGCAGAAGGCAGAACCACAGAATAAAGACTAATCTGTAGTCCCATTTAGAGCAAAAGATCGTTCTATGAAAGCAAAATTTCGCAATACATCAAAATCCCATTCCTTAGGTGCGGCGTTTGGGTCGAGCAGCGCTGCGTGCTGAGGGCCGAGTCAACTATATATAGGAGGCCTCAAGAGCTCGGTTGGTGGGTTCGATTCCCACCAGAAACCTTGGTTAGGAAAAGTGGTATCACAATGGGCCTATAATAGCCTAAGTGTGTCTTCGGACAGCCACATCCATCTACATACTATTTAGAATAGTGCGCATGCATTATATTTATAGCTGCTTCTACTGATGAAATTGGAAACTGGCAATGAGCTGTATTCTTTTAAATATTATGTTATTGCCAGGAGGTCAGAATTTCCTTGCTTTTGCTTAATCAAGTTTGTTCATCTATGAAAAATTGTATTTATGTATGTATGTATATGCCTGATCAAATATTAGTATCTAAAGCAAAAATTTGTGATTGACCTTAAAAATATAATAAAAAAATGTTTTTTCACTTAAGAATGAGTGCCAAAAAAAAAAAAAAAAAACGGTCTTTCGATTTTTCATTCTTAATTCGGCAGTGTTCGGTGTAGGTTTCCACCGCACTGAACACGGTTAGAATTTGAATCTAGGCAGGTTTCAACCGCCATACACCGTAAATGACTTGTAGGTTTTCACCATAAGTTATTTACTGGTTAATACAAACATAGAATTCTAATTCCGGCATTGTTCAATGTTGGCAACGCAACGCATTTGGCAACGTTAGAATTAGAATTTAGGCAGGTTTCCACCGCCACATATGCCGTAAATGACTTGTAGGTTTCCACCATAAGCTATTTACTGGTGAAATTAGATAGACATTTACTGGTTAAATGAGACAGACATTAAATTCCCATGTTCAGGTGTAGGTTTCCTTATTGCGCTAAATTGTAGAAACACTACCTCAACTTCAAAGCCCAATATTTCAAGAAATATCGATGTTAGCGATTTGGTGTTCAGAACTTTTTTGCAGGAAATTGAATTTCCTACAACTTTGTCATATTCACTTTTTCTGTACCTCTTGTTGTTTATGAGATAGGGGTAAAAAGCGAGAATTTCATGGAAAAATTGGGGTTAGTGACCCGTACTACCTCGCTGGTGGGAGTTAGCGTTACACCGCAATAGACAGTTTGTAGAGCATTCAATTCTGAAGAAATCCTACCATTGACCAAGATTATACCATAAAATGCCTCTGAGCTGTAGAGTTTTGAAGAAAAATAATCAAAGTTTATGTGTATTTTATATGGGAAATGTTTATACGCCTTGGTCTAATACTTAATATTAATATTAAGGGCTCCAATTTTCAGGGAATCTTTGTTTAGGTATTTGCCACAAAATTTCGAGGTGGGACTGAAAAAAAAAAATAGTCACGAAAAAAAGCACCCTAATATATATATATACATTTTCTAGTTTATTTGGTTTGTTTTTTTATATATATATGTTGTTTATATTTTTTAGTGAATTGATGTATTTTGTTTGTATGTATTGAAGTAATTATATTTTTGTAAATACAGCGTTATGTACCAAACGTAAACAAGCGTGTTTCAAGCCATATGATCCTTGATCCAACATTTTCCTATACGTTTTTCCTTTAAATACTATATTGCAGCTATAAGAGGCTGTAATATATATGCTGCGAATAGACGCTGTAACAGTTGGCTTGTTCGCTGGCTGACGTTGGATATACTATATGCTCTTGTTCAGCAGATTTCTGCAGTAGAATTTGATTCTGTGGCAAAAAACTTTTTACTGGAACTGGCTTTGAAAATTTCGCAAGCTGAAAAAATTATAAAATAATTCATTTATTTATTTATTTATTTAATCTACGGCAAAAAACCAACAGACCAATTTATAGAATATATATGCCTATAGAAAACAAACCTGTTAAATCTCTTTTGAACGCTTTCAATGCGATTAATATGAATACTGTGGTTAAGATTCCAGACAACTGATGCGAATTCAAGGTGCGATCTAATCAAAGATATAAACAGAGATTTAAGTGTATATGGATCGTTAAATCACTTTGAGTGCCTTTTTAAAAAGCCCAAGTTCATGTTAGCTTTCGAAATTAAAATTATGTATATTTAACTTCGAAAGCTAACATGAACTTGGGCAATCGAAACGACAACGATATATCAAAAATAACACCTAGATCCTTAAATTCAGTCTGACGTGCAACTACTATATTATAAATACAATAAGTATTAGAAATGGGATTAAGCATACGATAAAAGGACATAGATTTACATTTCGTTGAATTAAGAAGGAATGCATTACCATAACACCATCTTGCTAAGTTATTCAAACCATTTTGTAAAATATATACGTCCCCCACATTTTTTATAACAGAAAATATTTTGAGAACATCCGCATAAAGGTATCTTAGTCTGATAAATAGTTCCCAATGTCGTTAATAAAAAGGACAAAACGTAAAGGTCCAAGATGACTACCTTGCGGAACACCTGAAATAGTACGTATAGGCTTAGATGACGAGTCGCCAATCTTAACACACTGAACTCTGCCTATCAAATAAGAATGAACCCAAGACAGAATTGAAAAGCGGAAACCTAGCATTTTAAGTCTATTTATAAGAAGTAAGTGATTTACCCTATTAAAGGCTTTGTTAAAATCAGCATAAACCACATCAGTCTGATTAGCACATTCGATAGAATTAGAGACAAATGCTGACAAGGCGAAATATATTCTTTACCATGATTAAAGATTTTATTTTGGAGAATACAGCCTAATAAATTTGGCACTGTTTCCAATTTGGTTATACCTCTGTAGTTTTTTACATCAAATTTTTGCCCTGATTTAAAAACAGGCATGATTGTAAAAATCTTCTATACATCTAAAAACCGACCGGAACGGAGTGATTTATTGAACATAATAATTAAAGAGCCAATTGCTAATTTACGATATTATATTTGAACATTTTATAAGAGGCTTAAATTTATTTTCATGCATTTTCAATTTTTTTCAACTTTCTTAATTCGGATCCTCCAAACAATCGAGGCACAGCGAAAATTATTCCGACTATTGCCCTCTTTCCTCAGTCCTGTCCTCAAATGAAATAAATATTTTTTGGTTGTATAGTGGTAGATGGGGGCCGCAGTGGTTGATGCCCCACTTTCAAACCTGGGCCTGGGCTTATTACGATCCAATTTCCCTGAATCCTGTGGCCTCGACTGTGGTGCGTAGCAGGCCCCCGGGCACTCGACAGCCATGGGTAATCGTTCTTAGCCCACATTTGTAAGAAACTCCATTAACTCCTGAATAATTCACTTCATTGCCGAGAGTATAACCTCCCGGGCGATGACGCCATCTCCGCACCCCCTCGCAGGATGCTTCTTATGCTAAACAGTTTTAAGCTTGGAATATATTTATGACGTCTTACCGTGCATCCTGTGGGTTCACGTTCTATATTAAAGTCGCTCAAAGAGACTATAAATCTCTTGTGGGATGCTCAAGGTGATGGAGGTGAATAGTTAAATAACGACATTTGGAGCTATGGTAAGAAGACAGCCCGCCATCTCGAGCGCCAGACGGCATCGGAAAAATTCGTTCGCAACCTTCTTATAGGGTCATATTTACATGAGAATGAATTTGTTCATTTCCCCCGGGTGCCATACCCCGCACAAGAGTCCAGGAGTCGTCTTTCGTCTTTCTTTTTATTACTTGGTTAGCACCAACTTATTCGTGCAATTTTTTTACATTTTTCGCCACTGCGTCCCGCTTGACGCAGAAGTCAGGGGTTCCTTTTCGCATTTATCGTTCGACGGGTCTGGCCTCCAACCCTAAGTATCGAGAAAAAGAAAAGTACGACGAGTTTGGCGCTGAAACTACTGTGAGATTAAGAAAAACAACAGCCCTGAAGCTCGTACCGCATGCACCCTGTGGAAAATCCTTTGTGAAGTAAAACACCATCACGGTTAGGACTGCGGGGCGGCAGCACATAAGGGTATTGGGCCCCGATTGTTCGCAGCCAGCGAAACCACCATCGTCCTGGATGTAACTTGTCCTGACATTTTCTCTGAATTTATGCAAATTTAGTGCTCCTTACGCCCCGAGTATGTTTATTTTCGCAGAGGGCTCATTGCAAGGGCTCAATCTTTTTTGCACTATTTCGGTTTCGAACGGCTTCTGCCTGCTCCAGTCTTAAAGACATTGACTTGGCAGCCCATCCTCCTTCCTTATACACGCGCTGGAATTAGTAAATGGTGGCACACTTGGAACAACCGGTCTGATTTGTATGCGATAACGAAATTAACATGTCTGGGACGGTGGAAGGCAACGTACATGCAAATTGAGGCTCACACTGAATGAGGCCCTCAGCCTCGGAGACGTACGTACATCTTGCAAGATGCCTTTCTGCACGACAGGACCTTAATCGTGTAAACTGGTTGTACACCGAAAACAATCGCACACTCCACATGTGCCGCTTAAATGATTGATGAGCTCAGCACAACTTTGCTTGAATCGGGCCTGATGAATCTCAAATTTACTAAGATGGAGCCCAGCTCGTGGAAGACAATTGCACGGTTATTAATGGAAGTTGGAGGATGGATTAAGACACGAAAGCAGATGGAGTCCTGTTGGAACACCTTCAATGAAATAAAAGGAGTTTCCATTCTTTGGACCTCCTCCTAACTATTATAGAACTCTTTAATGTGAGTAAAGTAAAGATTACGTGACAAGTCAAATATTTATATCGTAAAAAATGTTTTCATATTACGAATTTGATAAAAAAAACTGAGAAGTTCCACTTTCAAATTGTTTTCTTTTTTAATTTGATGTATAATTTTCAAATACTTACAAGGAAGGGCCTCTTCGATTTCGCTGAAATTATGGTAAATGAAAGTACACCGAAAAATAAGATACACGTGTTTTTTTATTATCGACGGAAAAACACTCTAAGGGGTTGAAACAGCCCTCTAAATTTGGGGATGAAAAACAAATTTTTAATCCTTTTACCTAGAAAACTCAAGAAAATCTGGGAAAAATTTATTATAAAATATGTATTGCAATAAGTTATACTACATAATATTTTTTGAAAAAATTTTGACATTCTTTACGGGATGAAACACCCCCTAAAACGGGTAAAAATATCAAAACAATCAGGTAAAATTTCCGTTTCCGTTTCGAAAAATTCTAGTAATCTTGCTTTTTATTCTTCACAATCGTAAATTTTTTCCAGAATTTTTCCTCAATATTTCGAAATATCTTGCAACTTTATCGTTTACCACCCCTATTAGGAGATGTTTTAACCCCTAAAAATTATTGGTATACATAGGATATGATAGTTTTAATAATATTCGAGGATAATAAAAAACTTCTAGTCGGAGAGACTTTTTTCCCTACGGATACTTCAAGATTCACCATGGGGGGTGGTTAACCCACTACTGAAGGGAGATTTAAAAAATCCTGAAACACGTAATTTCGTAAATTACCCCGGAAATTTAGAAATTTTACCTGATTGTTTTGATATTTTTACCCTTTTTAGGAGGTGTTTCACCCCCTAAAGAGTGTCAAAATCTTTTCAAAAAATATTATGTAGTATAACTTATTGCAATACATATTTTATAATAAATGTTTTCCAGATTTTCTTGAGTTTTCTAGGTAAAAGGATTAAAAATTTGTTTTTCATCCCCAAATTTAGAGGGCTGTTTCTACCCCTTACAGTGTTTTTCCGCCGATAAAAAAAAAATACGTATATCTTATTTTTCGGTCTACTTTCATTTACCATAATTTCAGCGAAATCGAAGAGGGACACTTCGCGGCCCTTCCTTGTTAGTTAAAGAAGCGGAAAGTCCCTGGATTTGCCCTGTGTTCACAAATTAACACTAATTTGTTATTTACTTTCGTGGAATTCGAGGATAAATGTTATCTACACTTAAAAAATATGTATAGTTGAATCAACAAAGAGACCTTGTTAATTCAGTTGGTACACATGTTCTGTTTCAAACAACTGGATCCTAGTTCACCCATATACTTTAATGTTAATTTTTCTAGGTAATAACTGAAATAAAGAGAATACAGGTAAATTTTACTAGAATACATTTCTTGATTCTTAAACAGAAATCGTGTCGGTTTAAATTTTAATACACATTAAATTGACCGGATATTCTTCATAACTTTAAGTTCTAACTAAACGAGATGCTGTTCAAGGCAACCGGAATTAAAGTTTCGTTACTCTATAGGAGTTTTTATGATTAACCTTTTTTTAAAAACATTTAATACATATACAACTTTGGGGTTTAATTGAACGAGCGTAGTTGAATTACAATTGAAGACGTGGATACAAAAACCAAATATATATCTGTGCTGCTAAAGATTGTATACACCCTCACATTGGAAAGGGTTGGTGGCGTAATGCTCCAAAGAATTTAACATTATTGATGTGAAGTTTTGTTTTTAATAACTTTTACAATAAAATTCTTGAAGCATCCAAAACGCAAAGTCTCTAAATACAGAATATTTATTTACCAAAAAGATCAACTCAAAGGAGTTTCGATGTCTTTAAGCCATTCATCTGCTGACGCTGGGAATCCGTTCTGTCCAAATCGTTTGCGCGAATCAAATATACCTATTGATAGGAAAAACTATGCTGAAGTCACGCAACTTGCCAAAAAGTATGTTCCCAAAATTTACTTTCAAACATACTATTTACATCAAGACATACATAATGCATACGTAATTTATAAAACACTTTTTTTCACATCCAGAAAAATATTGAAAAGTGGAGTTATCTGGTTTTTGTGGCCACGTCTTCAATTGTCACAAAGAGTGATTTTTTAAGCGCACCCGAATTTTTAATTTAAATAAAATACATATAGATTGATCAAGTAACTATAAATTTAGTATTATTCGAAAGGTAATTTCTTTAACATTTAATATTTAAATTCAGTGTTGGGTATATGAGCACCGCGTCTGCCAATGACATACACTTTTTCGCTGTTATGTTGTATTTTTCTGGATGGATAGGAAGCTCTTGCATTGCTTGAGGATTCTCATCATATCAAATACGAAAATTTTGCAGATTTACGAATTCATTAAGACAGATATGAATTTAATTTTTGGACAAAATGAATTAAAGAGTCAAGTTGTGAATTGATTTTGAGCTTATTCATCAATTCTTGCACCAATTGGATCTTCTAAGCCTTAAGACGTAAGATCCTTATGGAAAATTTTCCAAATTGTGGAAGGACAAAGCCCAATTTGTAGTATCCAACTTATACCCATTAAGAACATTAAAAAGAATTTATAGCACCTAAATGTAAACAGAAATTAATTCTGGTGGTTGATCTCATTACTAGATCCCACTCTAATAAATCCTATCGTTGCAACGAGAAAAATACACCTGTAGAGTTGGTCGTATATCTTCTCTCCTACTGCGGCAGGTTGGTTGTCAAATAGGTGGAAGCCTGAGATGGAAGATTGAGCTGTCCATTTTTGTCCATTTTTATATATATCTGTGTTGTTAATATATCTGAACTGCTCTCAATCGGATATCGAAGTGACACTAATTAATGCTATGTATATATCGACTGATATTTAAACACGAGCTACGGGGGTATATTACAAGCTACTTAATTTTTGTTTTCCTCCATCCACCGAATCAGAGAATGTATATTTTTACATATGAAATAGATGCGAACAATTAGTTTAGTGATTTTTTTTTTTTTAATTCTACGTTTTATTGCATGGTATCTCATTCACAGATAAAGAAATCTACACTAAGGCCGATTCCCAAATTCACATTATTTGTATAGCTTATGTTGCTATAATATTAAGGCTTTTATACGGGATTTACTATCTAAAGTAGTACTAAACCAGAATAATGCGATTTTACAATAATTCTCTATTTTTAACAAATTAACATGCAATACGGAAAGAAACAAAAATCCAAACTGTGGAATATAAAATTCAAAGGCAATTTATCTTTTTTTATAAACTCTACGCCTCCTTCATAAATAAAAATTTGTAAATTTCCAAAACGTGCCTATCTGCCACATTTGGAACACCTGGAGAAGCATCCATTTATAAATCATCAATTATTATAGCTTCCTGGTGCATGCTCTTAAACATTATCAATGATTCGGGCTTCGGCGGATCCATCAATTTCTGAGTTTCCTTTTCAACCACTTTCTGACAGTAATATTGCAGGTAAATTTTTGGCATGACTAAAATTTATTTTTAGTGGAGGGTATTTTTTATGTAACTTTTTATTATTTATGTAACTAGCGTATGGACTTGTTACATTAGTTGTAAAGCGAGATGGCCACATATTTCCACTTTATTAAATATAAACTTTATTTAATTCAGTACGTGTCCTTAGCTAAGGACAATATTTATTAATCATTTTTAAAACGATTTTTTTGGACTGCTTTATTTATTTTAAAAAACCAGCGTGCCTCAATATATTATAAAAGGAGATGTGGGAGCAATGTGTGCTCGCTAAAGTTGAAAGGATTCACTAATTAACAGTTGCGACTGAAATATGTTATTCTATATAAAAGTTTTGAGGCTATTGTTTGTGATGTATTTAATTTTAATTTTAAATCTTTTCTAATGTTGTTTCAACATGGTTTCATAAAGGGAAAATTAACTACTACCAATCTTTTAGAATTTTCCCATCACTGCGTATTGGCGATTGAGACAGGTAAGTTGTATCAGTTGTCACAGAATTTAGTAAGGCCTTTGATAGGATTAACCACTATATCTTCATTTATAATTTAACTGTTCTGGGATTTCTTAAAAATTTTATTTCTTGGGTTTCGTTATATTTGCCTTAATGCACTCAATGTATCTCTTGTCATTGTGTCCTTTCTGAGCTGCTGTACATTACTTCGGGTGTCCCGTAGTGCAGCCACTTCGACGATCTGAATCTATTTCAGAAATGGTTCTTTATCAACCATCTTCCTTTGAATGTCAGTAAATGTACTTGCATGTCTTTTTCTCGCAAAAAGAATCCGTTGTGTCCTGATTTTGTGATCAACGGATACTTCCTTACTAGATTTGACAAAGTGAGAGATTTCGAAGTCTGAATAAACTCACTATTTTCTTTTGAAGACCATATTAACAGTATTATTAATAAAGCCAACACGACCCTAGTTTCATCAAAAGGTGGTCCAAGGAGTTTGATGACCCTTATATTTTTAGACTTCTTTATTGCACTTTTGTTCGACCTATCCTTGAATATGGCAGTCCAGTTTGATCCCCATTTTAGCAACACGATATTCAGCGAATTGAGGCTATTCAAGAGCGCCTTTTACGCTTCTTCTTCCTTGGATCAATAATCATCACCTGCGTCCATGCAGCGATGGGTTAAAACTCATTTCCTGTCAGTCATTGGAATATGGACGTCAAACCTCCAAAACTGTTTTCGTTTTTGATTGCTTGCAAAGAACTGTTCACTCTCCTGAATTACTGGCCTTCTTTAATATTTCTGTTCCTAAACGCTCGTTGAGGCATAGAGACTATCTTTGTATACAAAGTCATGGGACTAATTATGGCCTGAATGAGCCCATCGTCTCACTCCCAACTAAAAAGTCGGCTCCGTTAGATTAATTTATACAATTTATTGTTATTTTTTTATTATTATTCACATATTTGTGTATCGTATTGTGATTAGTAATAAGTATTTTGGTGAAGTGTAATAAATAACCAAATTTTAAAAGATACGCATTTTATTTATTTATTATTATTATTATTTTTTTTATTTTTTATTTTTTTTTGTGGAAAGTTAGAATTACTCGTGTTCTGCTCAATCAGTAACAATCCGGTACAGGCTACAATACGATCAGATTAGCAAATTTTGTATTTTTATAAAGCGACATGCAGAATGATCCAATGCGCCAAACAAAAGATTCCTGATTACGAGTGTATAGTGTTAATTTACATCAAAAATGCATATAAGTATTGTACACATTCATTATAAGTTATAATTAATTGATATTTTCAAAGTAATAAAAATTCAATTAAAAAAAACCTATCGCTTATTTCTTAAGCAGATCAATTGCAGTTGAAAGAGCAGAAAAAAACTAAATATGTGTTCTTGCATTTTGAAAAAAATATATACATTTAAGGTGCAAACTGCCCCTAAATAAGAGTACATACCACTTCATGATATATACATATATACCCCCAAAAAATGCTTATCCCGAAAAAAGAGAAGGAAAACGTGTCTCTTAAAATTTAATATAATATTTCAGTCGCAACAAAATCTGTGGTGACACGTCGGAATACGATCGACTGCGCGAAAAAATGTAGTAATTTATATTTTGTATGTAAGATAAATCCCTACATTTTCTTTCTTTTATGATTTCGTTTCACATGATTTTTCTTCACTTAAAGTATATTTCTACCATCAAAATTTTATATTATAGTAAAAGATGAAAAATGGAGGAGCTATAAAGTGGAATGATATGATGAGATTTTAATGGTTCTACGGCACCGAAATTATAAAAGTTTGGAAAGGAAGACTAACAATTAATTATTTGTTAGAAAAATAGTAAGGTGCACTTTGTTGCTATTAGTAATTACGTTTTTTCTAAACACGAGACCCTAACTCTTCTGAAAGCTGCCGTCAAAAGCGTGCCCGTCAGAATCCACCGGAAGAAGTTCATTTATTATCCAATCAGGGGAATAATTGGGAATTATCTCGTAACGGCCTAGGTAAAACAAACAGAAGCGGGATTAGTCTTGACACGGGGCAATCAGGCCGCCGGCAAGACGACATCAATCATCATCATCCGAGCGTCGTCCATAATCGGCAGACAAATCACGGCCGGTTAAGACAGTAATGGCCAAAAAGCACATCTTCTCCGGGCGGGTATCTTGCGGTCGGCCGAACTGAGAGCTCAACAGATTTGCGGACAGTTTGTGAACAACTCAATTAAAATGCAAATAGTCCGGGGTCTGAGGCCTCAATTACCCCCCGAGGGCGAACGGACCGCTCTCAAAGGAAATCGCAATTCCGTCACTCACTGGCCGGAATTACGGGCTTCGGCCATTGATTGATTGGATTCCCTGATTGGAGCCGACTGATGGTCTCATAATTGGAAAATACTGCTGACTCCTGGAAAACGGGAAGAGGGACGGAGTCGAGAACGTTTCATTTTATGATTTGCTCTCGATAGGGTGCTCGGCTGACTACGACTATTACCAGAGTTTGCGAATGGGGGGCTCCGCCTGGTAACCCCATTTGCCTAAGAAAATTTTCCACTTGTCTCCGTTCGGTAAAAGCCACTTTAAGACGTCAATTCCAATGAAAAAATCTTCAAGTTGAATAAACGTACAAATCCGAGGCAGAAGGAATTTCAATGAAGCGTAGCGCTTGCCACAGCGAAAAAAGCGACCGGCAGCGCTCCGGGAATCTACTGTGTGCCTAGATCCCAATGAAGAGGACATCTTATGCTAATGGGATTATCTTAATGGAATTTCCATTCAGCCCTTATCCTTTTCGTCCTTCTTTCCTGCTCTCAGCCGGCGAGTTCTCCTCCGGATTTACTTGAGGCAGAGCATCGCGTCTTGACGTCCGACTAGGCGCCTGCACCGGCCCAGGACTACAGAGGCAGCACATTGAGCCGCCTAAGACGTGTTCTCCATTAAAAATTTTTTTCCCTCAAACAGTAGGCAGCGCTTAAGTTAATTAAAACATGCTTCTGGCGCCAAATCTCAGCCTGTACCTAACCGCCCCCCACCCACCCGATCTTCTGCTCTCTTGCGACTGATACAATAGCGAACTTTTCTGGCGAAAGGTGGGCGCACCAGAACCTATATAGCAGGCGCTTTTCCAGAGACAGAGCGAGCGGAACATAAAGCGTCCGGGACGGAGAAACGTCCCGTAGCGGAAAGGCAGCTCAGATGTTGGTGTAATTATTTCTGGATTAGCCCGCAATCCCTAATTGCTATTCATAATCCAGGAGCAGACGACTGCCAGATGGGAGACGTGCCGGGTGTGTAAGTCAATTTTATGGACTTCGCGTGACTATGAGCTCCCGGGCGGCAAAATACTTTAAAATTTCACTTAATTTGCGGCAACTGTAAATAAGGATTAAGCTAGATCAGGGACAATTCAAGTTCGAGGAGATTACCCGCCGTTTCCATTTCACCGACAAACTTTGATGGAGTTTAGATAAATTCGGGTGATTCGACTTTGTTCGGTTTGTTCACGTATACTCTGGTGGCGTGTCGCCGGGTGAAGTTTACCAGCCATGATTTCGGAGGAGATTGCCGTGAGACCGTGAAATAATCCTGATGTCGCAGGCAGAAGCGCACAGTAACATTGTATTGATATAAATATATATTTTAAAATTGTATTAGCTATCTTATAATTAAAGTAAATACTAATCCAAGCCTTTACAGTAGTATGGTATTTGAGACCATTTGCATTAATTTTATTAAGTGCCTTGATATTAGTTGCCTTATTACACATCGCACTGCGTCCACCCGTTCCGATGAATGCCAATATTATTCTACTAAATATTTATATCAACAGACTTACTGAATGAATTTGAAAGAGAAATCAAATAACGAAAATTAATTTTAAATGTTTTTATATTACTTTTTTAGCAATTCTATGGAACTTACTAGTGTTTTGAAACAAATACTAATAAATTTTTCCATTTATATATACAATATACATACATAATTTGTACGGTGCTGATAAAATTATTTATATTACCATGCTCAAAAAGAAAGGAGACTTTTGACCGTACAGTGGCATCTGTTGTCCAATTTTTTTTATTGGATTGTAAGAACCTTCATTTACATTCTCTGTAATTTGTGGCGTCATATATTGAAATTTTTAGTAATCACAGCATTTTGTTAATATCATTTTCTCGACTCTCTTCGATTTTTTCTGATTTTAAAAAATGGATATGAAAGCTGAGCAACGAGTTTGTATTAAATTTTGTATCAAAAATTAAATTAATAGTCCGATCAGGTGTTTCGGTGATGATTCTCTGGGGCAATCAAAAGTTTACAAGTGTATGCAAAAAAATTATGAAATCGCTGTGATTACTAAAAATGTCGATATATGACGCCACAAATAATAGAGAATATCAATGAAGGGGCCAATCCAATCCAATAATAACAAAAAAGTGCTAAAATCGGACCACAGATGATACTGTACAGTCAATAGTATCCTTCCTTTTTTTCTTTTTAATTATGGTAGTATACATAAAGTAACATGTCTTCACTGACTGATCTCTCACCGCTGCACCGAAACCGCAAGAAATTAGGTCAGTAATTTTATTTTATAATGTAGAGACTCAGTAAGAAGAGATTATTCAAAATTCAACCCATAATGAGGTCATAAGGGAGGTTCAAATTTCATTAGAAGAAACAATATTTAAGGTTTTTATAATACGTATTTTTCTCATAAGGTAGAAAAATACGTATTTTTCTCATAAGGTAGAATTCTACTTTAATGTCCCAAATAACTGAGCTTTGAAAAATTTAGAATATATTTAAAATAAAATAAGAATTTGTGGGCGCGATAGCAAAAAAAACGATGTAACCTTCTGAAGCAAACCAAAGCTTTTTCCCTTCAGTGTTGTATTATTTTCTGTTAAAACTAAATAATTTTTAGTAGTTACTAGTTTTCATTTGTTCAATAAAATAGGGATTTGATTAATTTATTTGTTGGCGAAGAAAACTTCCCATCGTGGTGATTTTGAACCAGCTATTCTTAAGGGGAATTTTATTTTTTGAAGTAAAATCGTTTTATGTTTGGAGAGTAAACGCGTGAAATTCATGAAACTTAACTAAAAATTAACATGCTTTTTTTAGAACAGAAAATAATGGGTAAAACTTCCGCTCTTGTTTTTCTTTAACAATGATGAAATATGTTAAAGACATGTTTGTATCTTAGGCAAATAATTTTTTATTCCAATTTTTTAATTTAATAAATTTAACTAAATTATTTTATGAAAATATGTGCAACTGTTCGACATATTCAGTTGAGTTGCAGGTAGGTCATTATAAGAATAAATATCAACAAATTACACATAATGATGAGCGTAATGATGATATGATGAGTGTAATGATGAGCGTAATGATGATATGATGAGCGTAATGATGTACTGATAATCGTAATTATGATATGATGAACGTAATGATGAGCGTAATGATGGTATGATGACCGTAATAATGAGCGTAATGGTGATATGATGAACGTAATGATGAGCGTAATGATGATATGATGAGCGTAATTATGATACGATGATCGTAATGATGATATGATGGGCGTAATGATGATATGATGGGCGTAATGATGATTTGATGAGCGTAATGATAATATGATGAGCGTAATTATGATATGATGAGCGTAATGATGGTATTATGAGCGTAGTGATGATCGTAATGATGATATGATGAGCGTAATGATGGGAGTAATGATGACGTGATGAGCGTAATTATAATATGATGAGCGTAATGATGATAAGATGAGCGTAATGATAATATGATAAGCGTGATGATGAGCGTAATGATGACATGATGAGCGTAATGATGATATTATGAGCGTAATGATAATATGATGAGTGTAATGATGATATGATGAGTATAATAATGATATGATGAGCGTAATTATGATATGATGAGCGTAATTATGATATGATGAGCGTAATGATGATAAGATGAACGTAATGATGATATGATGAGCGTAGTGATGATCGTAATGATGATATGATGAGCGTAATGATGATATAATGAGCGTAATGATAATATGATGAGCGTAATGATGATATAATGAGCTTAATGATAATATGATGAGCGTAATGATGATATGATGAGCGTAATGATGATATGATAAGCGTAATGATGAGCGTACTGATGATATGATGAGCGTAATGATGGGAGTAATGATGACGTGATGAGCGTAATTATGATATGATGAGCGTTATGATGGGCGTTATGATGAGCGTAATTATGATATAATGAGCACAATGATGATATGATGAGCGTAATGATGATATGATGAGCGTAATGATGATATGATTAGCGTAATGATGATATGATGAGCGTAATGATGAGCATAATGATTAGCGTAATGATGATAAGATGAGCGTAATGATAATATGATGAGCGTGATGATGAGCGTAATGATGACATGATGAGCGTAATGATGATATTATGAGCGTAATGATGGGAGTAATTATGACGTGATGAGCGTAATTATGATATGATGAGCGTTATGATGGGCGTTATGATGAGCGTAATTATGATATGATGAGCGTAATGATGATATGATGAGCGTAATGATGATATGATGAGCGTAATGATGATATTATGAGCGTAATGATAATATGATGAGCGTAATGATGATATGATGAGGGTAATGATGATATGATAAGCGTAATGATGACATGATGAGCGTAATGATGAGCATAATGATTAGCGTAATGATGATAAGATGAGCGTAATGATAATATGATGAGCGTGATCATGAGCGTAATGATGACATGATGAGCGTAATGATGATATGATGACCGTAATGATGGGAGTAATGATGACGTAATGAGCGTAATTATGATGTGATGAGCGTAATGATGATAAGATGAGCGTAATGATAATATGATGAGCGTGATGATGAGCGTAATGATGACATGATGAGCGTAGTGATGATATGATGAGCGTAATGATGGGAGT
Source organism: Dysmachus trigonus (assembly GCA_949715965.1). Classification (NCBI taxonomy): domain Eukaryota; kingdom Metazoa; phylum Arthropoda; class Insecta; order Diptera; family Asilidae; genus Dysmachus; species Dysmachus trigonus. The sequence goes on from OX454319.1 coordinate 76,874,291, forward strand.
AATGATGACGTGATGAGCGTAATTATGATATGATGAGTGTTATGATGAGCGTAATGATGGGAGTAATGATGACGTGATGAGCGTAATTATGATATGATGAGCGTTATGATGGGCGTTATGATGAGCGTAATTATGATATGATGAGCACAATGACGATATGATGAGCGTAATGATGATATGATGAGCGTAATGATGATATGATTAGCGTAATGATGATATGATGAGCGTAATGATGAGCATAATGATTAGCGTAATGATGATAAGATGAGCGTAATGATAATATGATGAGCGTGATGATGAGGGTAATGATGACATGATGAGCGTAATGATGATATGATGAGCGTAATGATGGGAGTAATGATGACGTGATGAGCGTAATTATGATATGATGAGCGTTATGATGGGCGTTATGATGAGCGTAATTATGATATGATGAGCGCAATGATGATATGATGAGCGTAATGATGATATGATGAGCGTAATGATGATATGATAAAGCGTAATGATGAGCATAATGATTAGCGTAATGATGATAAGATGAGCGTAATGATAATATGATGAGCGTGATGATGAGCGTAATGATGACATGATGAGCGTAATGATGATATGATGATCGTAATGATGGGAGTAATGATGACGTGATGAGCGTAATTATGATATGATGAGCGTAATGATAATATGATGAGCGTGATGATGAGCGTGATGATGAGCGTGATGATGAGCGTAATGATGACATGATGAGCGTAGTGATGATATGATGAGCGTAATGATGGGAGTAATGGTGACGTGATGAGCGTAATTATGATGTGATGAGCGCAATGATGATAAGATGAGCGTAATGATAATATGATGAGCGTAATGATGACATGATGAGCGTAGTGATGATATGATGAGCGTAATGATGGGAGTAATGATGACGTGATGAGCGTAAGTATGATATGATGAGCGTTATGATGGGCGTTATGATGAGCGTTATTATGATATGATGAGCGCAATGATGATATGATGAGCGTAATGATGATATGATGAGCGTAGTGATGATATGATGAGCGTAATGATGATATGATGAGCATAATCATGAGCGTAATGATGATATGATGAGCTTAACGATAATATGATGAGCGTGATGTTAGCGTAATGATGATATGATGAGCGTAATGATGACATGATGATATGATGAGCGTAATGATGATATGATGAACGTAATGATGATATGATGAACGTAATGATGATATGGTTAGCGTAATGATGAGCGTAGTGATGATATGATGAGCGTAATGATGGGAGTAATGATGACGTGATGAGCGTAATTATGATATGATGAGCGTTATGATGGGCGTTATGATGAGCGTAATTATGATATGATGAGCGCAATGATGACATGATGAGCGTAATGATGATAGGATGAGCGTAATGATGATATGATTAGCGTAATGATGAGCGTAATAGTGAGCGTAATGATGAGCATAATGATGAGCGTAATGATGATAAGATGAGCGCAATGATAATATGATGAGCGTGATGATGAGCGTAATGATGACATGATGAGCGTAATAATGATATGATGGCCGTAATGATGATATGATGAGCGTAATGATGATATGATGAGCGTAATGATGATATGATGAGCGTAATGATGATGTGATGAACGTAATGATGATATGATGAGCGTAATGATCATAGGACTTGGCGTTTGGATCTCGTAGAGTGCAGATGTGTTCTTGTGTGCTCCTGGGCAGCCATTTTGCGAAATTGAGAAGTGGTGAAATGCCTAAGCGGAGTGTTTTCTTTCTTGGACTAATTGCCAGATTTGATTGTACAATTTAATTAATCTTTTGTGAAGTTATAATAACTTGTTGACAGGGTGAATCCCTACCCGTAAAATGAATTTCTGTGGAAGTGGCAAATAGCCTATCCCCGGTCAGGGGTGAGACGTAGTACACGGAAAATTCGGCAAGTAATTTGTTTTATCTTTCTGTGCTAAGGAGGGGTAGGCTCTGCCCTCTTCCCTGGGTCAGACCTAATATTTCGAGCAGCGGAGGTATCAAGGAGCCTCAAAAAAGAAAAAGGATGACTACACCAGGCTCCCCAGAGGGGCAGGCAGCATCGAAGCGTGCATTGGGTCATAGAGGCAGACAGGTTGCTGAAATGGATGTAACGGTAGAAGGTGCTGCGGCTGGCACGTGCACGTCCGTGCACGATGCGCTGGCCAGCCAACATTTTGATGATTTTGGTGTGGGGGCCAACTATATAATATAATTGAAGTAGCTGGACGAGATGGTTCCAGTCAAGGTATGGGTGAAGCACGCATTAATGATCCTATTGTCGGTGTAAATAATAGGTTTAATGGCCTGCTGGGCGAGTGGCGTTTGGACGGCGAAGGTGATGGTCTCGATGAGGCTGGGAATGGTATCAGCGGTGGTCGCAGCGGTCAGCAGCCGTGCGTTCCACGCTCTTCAGTAAGTAACGGTGCTCGTGCACACAGATATAACACGGCTAGAGAGGATGTCAGCGGGAGAGGAGACAAGGCTAAAGTACAGTCCAAACAAGTGCGGCTGCCACCTATTTTTCTGTTTGACTTTATTCCAAAAATTCCGGTTCAAGTTTGTAGGGAACAGGGAATAGATTTTGAGCACAAGGTAGTAAGCTTATGAAAAAATGTTTGTAAATGAACAATACAAGGGCCCATGCATTGATTATAGAAATGGTTAAAACCAGTGATAAAACGGGAGGTTATTCTTTCACCCCTAGGGGTCTACGCCCGGTGTTAAGGCTCATGAGGGGTATGACGGAGGGTTATAATTGTGAAGAGATTTTGTTGGAATTCAAAAGTAAATCCCCTTTATTAAAAGTTAAGAAAGTAGAACGATTTGAGACAAAGGCGTCTGGGTAGATGTCTTGATTTATTTAAGGTTATTTTGGAGCCGGGTGAGGATGTCAGACAGCTGACCTCCCTGACTGACATTCTTGGCCATAGAGTTGTGTTCGAAAAGATTAAGAATAGCAGAGAGCATATCCAGTGTTACAGATGTCAAAGGTACGGTCATGTGAGTACCAATTGCTCGTACAATCCCAGATGTGTGAGGTGTTGGGGGGAACTGTGGTGATAAATGTCCAAAGAAGGGCGAGGATGAGGTGTCTAAACCTAGATGTGCGAATTGTGGTGGTGAACATCCTGCAAATTTCAGGGATTGTCCCTACTATGTTGAATACAGGAGGGCTAGACCGGAGGTAAAAAGCAGGACCTTTGCAACCAATAATCACAGGTCAGAGTGGGTCAGGGGGGCTTACAACAACGTGGTCCAGGATAGGTCTTATTCTTCAGTGTTGAAGGAAAGCATCGATAAACCGAATGTAGTATCTAAGAATGGTATAGAGGTGGGCGAGACAAATAGGATTTTTGGTATTTCTCTGTCTGCTTTTTTGAAAAAATTTAAGGCCTTTGTGCCAGAATACTTTAAGATTAATTCTGATGATAAGCCTCAGGCTCTTGTAAAGTTTTATGTTTCATTGTTTTGCCCATGAACAATAATTCTAATAATCATCACAATAAATGTAAATTCATTAATCTCGAATGAAAGAAGGGCAACTCTGCAGAGGGACCTTGCTTCAACTAAACCTTTTGCTGCAATGGTCTCTGAGACTAGACTTTTTGATTGACTTGGACCCGTTTTCGCGGATTATAGTTTTGTTAGAAATGATTTTGGTAGGGGCACTGGGGTGCTTGTCAGGCAGGGCTACTGCTTTGATCGGGTGCATTGTTCTGCGGAGGTTGTCTCTGTTACTCTGGTTTCTGTAAGGTTGAGAATTGCTGGCGTCGAGAAGCTACTACTGTTGGGGGCCGTGTATTATTATTTTATTATTATTGTTAGGGGTGACCCTCATGGTGGGCACTGCGACCAGACGGTCTTTTGTGCCGAAGCCCCTTTACAGTAAAAGACGATCTGCTACCCTAAGGAACGCCAGAAGGTCTTTTACAGAAGATGAACGAGCTTCAGCCGAGTCCAGGAACTCTTGACCGAAGATTTTTCTTCTTAACCGTGCTAAAGCTGGACAAGCACACAAAATGTGTGATGTAGTTTCGTCGTCTTCAAGACACAGACGACAATCCGTCTCATTTGACAGACCTATTTTATATAGGTGGTATCTTAGCCCGTGGTGGCCAGTTAGGTAACCTACCAACAATCTGAGATCCGCTTTACTCAAAGCATTGATTTCAGTGTAGGTATAGGGTCTGACGAGCTCTTTAGCTTGCCGGATCCCAGGGAAGTTATCCCAGTGTATGTATTGTAGATTCCTGACCCATTCTTCTATCACAGCTTTGGACGAAGACCAGCCAATGCTGCAGAAGGGCTCAGGATCCTTGAGTCGAGAAGATGAACCTTCCCTGGCAAGTTCATCAGCAACCTCATTTTCCTCAACGCCGGAGTGTCCCGGTACCCAACAGAGGGTAACCCTGTTGGAAGTAGCTAATGCGGGCCGTGTATGTCCCGTGCAGTTCTGGGGCTGAGCTGACGCGGGACTTGTAGACTCTCTGGAAAATAGCTAAGAATTTTGATTATATGGTAATTGGTGGCGACTTCAATGCTAGACGTCAGGCTTGGGGGACACTGTGATGAATAATAATGGTAGACGATTATATAATTGGTTCCAGACCGAACCGTTTCTCAGATTGAATTTTGCTTTTCCGATCTCTCCCACTTTCCCTAGGGGAAACTCCCATCTTGACTTTTTTATGGCCTCTGATGAGGTTAGTCCTCTTGATAGAACGCGTTGCTACACTTATTCGTGGGAACAGCCTAGGTTAGTTAGATCGCTCACTGGTACGAAGTGCAAGGTTCTTAGGAATGATCTCAGGACGGCGTTGAATGTTGTCTTTCCGCGGATGAATGAGAATCTGAGTGCTCCAGAGCTGGAGACCTGTGTCGGGTCTCTTAATACAGTAATTAATGAATGTGTTGACAGACATACCAAGGTTATAGAAGTTAAGACGGATAAATATAAAAATCTTCCACAGGTTATCACGGATATGTTCATGACCCGTAAGATATGCCTTAGGATTCTGAATAGCGAATATAGAAGAGAATGGTCAAGAACGTCTGACTTGTACGTGGAATTATCTTCCAGAATTAGATGTCTTAGTAAATGTATCAGGGATGCTATGTCGGGTTTTATGAATGATAGACTATCGGACAAGATTAAGAAAATTAAGCCTTCTCCTTGGGCGTATCGTGAGATTGATGACATTACCGGCAGAAAGCGCTCTAGGTTTGCCCTAGGTAGAGAAAATCTTTCACACGAGGGTGTCCCACTGGTGACTGCGGGGGATAAGTTGTTGGCTTTTAAAGAGTATTATGCGGGTTTGTATAGGGAGGTGCCTCCTGTGAATGCTGGGATTGATGGTATAAGGCAATGCGTGCGGGATTACAGAAACCCTGAAAGCGATCCTATCACAATATTTATGGATTGTAACACAGCTCTCGAACCGGCTAGCCGTGAATGTTTTGTTACCTCCAGGCTGGTGGAAAGTATTATTAGCAGAATTAACAATAAAAAATCTTCAGCCGGTGACGGTATTTCTAATTTTGTCCTACGCAAAATCGCCAGGGACATTGCTCCTTTTCTTACGGTGGTTTTCAACAATTGCATCAATCTGGGTTATTTCCTGAGTTGCTGGAAGGTTGCTGAGGTGGTGCCTGTACACAAGGGGGGCCTCTCGAGGGAAATTGCGAATTTTAGACCTATCTCTATGCTGCCCAACATAGGGAAGGTCTTTGAAAGAATCATACTCTGGGAGGTGGAGGACTTCTGTCTGGAGAATAAGGTTATCCCCAGTACTCTGTTTGGCTTTGAAAGGGGGCACTCCACGGAGCATGCTCTGCTTTATTTGCATAGTGAGGTCACGGCTTTACTCAGGGCTGGCGAGTGCACTGTGGCGTGCTCATTGGATCTGCAGAAGGCTTTTGTATGGTCTGGGTGGAGGGACTGGTGTTCAAGCTGATCAGGCTTGGTTTTCCGCGTTGGGTGGTACTGTTGATCGATGGCTTCCTCTCTGGGAGGAGAGGTCATGTTAGACTGTCGGGCGAGGGATCTGAAGTCTTCTTTGTCTGTTCGGGTGTCCCGCAGGGGTCTATATTGGGTCCTAAACTCTTTAACGTCTATATACATGACTTTCCAGTTTCTCTTGGTGGTTCTAGTTCCATACAATATGCGGACGACACTTTCGTTTTTGCTAGACATGTGAGGCCTTTTGAGGCTTTGGCCTTGATTCGGGAGCACATATACTCGATCTCTGAGTGCTTGGGGGACTGGGGCATAGTGCTCAATCACTCAAAATGCCAGTTGATCTGTTTTCGTAACGCCTACGGTAGAGGACATTATTTGGAGGTGAGAGAAAGTAAGTACCTTGGTCTGAGTGTTGGGGGCCACACCATTCCTCTGTGTAATAAGATTAAATATCTTGGGGTAATGTTGCACCATAGATTCAAATTCAACCCACACGCTCGTGCAGTGCTGAGCAAGGTCCGGAGGGGCCTGTCTGATTTGAAGCCGTTAATAAATTCCAGGTCGGCTAGATCTGATACTACATAAACTGCTTATGTATAAGACTCTGATAAGACCTGTGCTAACATATGCATTCCCTGTTTGGTTTTCTATTTCCCCTACGGTGGCACGGGAGCTTCTTGTTTTTGAAAGAATTGTGCTGAGGCATTGCATGTCAAAATATCGTCGGCCGAGTGGTAGATATTATCCTATCCTATTATCCTAATTCGGCGCTGTATGTGGAGTCAGGGATTCTTGCCCTCATGACTTAACTCTGGGTACTCTCCTCAAAAAGACTGGAAAGACTTGAATATCACCCGAATGATGGGTATATGGTAGAATGGACGGGCCGAGGGGGTGGGGGAGTATTACTACCCTTCGCCCTTTGTCTTTGAAGTAAATGCCAGAGAACAGTTCGTGAATGGTAATGATGAGAATGCACTTGGTCATTTCTTTGAGCGCGTGGTCGGTGATATCCACAGAGGATAACGTAGTAAATGCGATCTGAGGTTGAGTTGTATCGCTCCGTGGGCCTTTGTATTGCTGGCTGGGTCTTACCACAGCCATGTTCGTGTATAATCTCTATTAGGATAGCCTGCTTTAGGGACAGGACATATTTACTATAATATAGATAGGCTTAATAAACACCGTAGTGTTCGATAGATATAGATAATAAGATAACAAAATACTATATTAAGCATTACCAGTTTAAATTATATGACATATAAGTGACCTTTGTGTAGTCTCACAGCTGGATTATTATATTCTAAGAATAATGTACATAATATTCCTATTTCCTTCGTGTTGCCGATAAAAACACCGTAGTGTTCAGTAGTTAATAAGACAACAAGATACCAAAATAAGTATTAGCAGTTAACTGTAAGATCTATAAGTAGCCTTTGTGAGCAATCCTGCCGATGGATTATAGTATTATGAGATTAGTGAACATAATGTTCCTATTATTAATATAGTATTTTACAGATTGGGCCCTGCTGTATTTTGTGCTTTTAGCCTGATTGTATTCTCCTTGTTAGAATTAACTTCTTTTTACTGAACTATTTTAGGTTTACTGTATACTTTTCCGCTAAGTGATTGTACTTCTCTTGTTAGAGTTAGACTTAATTCTTTTTACTGAATTACTTTCGGTTTGCTGTATGTACCTTTTTCTTTTTTTTCCGCTAAGTAAGGATAGTAATTTAAGTTAGTTACAATGTCTCTGTGTTACTGTTACAAATATTCATTGTTCTAGAAATAATACACATGATATGTCTTTACTATTAATTTTGCACTTTGCAGATTCGGCCCTGCTGTATTTTGTGGGCTGAATGTACTTTCTTAGGTGAATTTGTATTCGGTTCACTGAATGCTCATTCTTTATCAATGTGCTATAAAGACTCAAATTCACTAACTCATCCTTGGTGTGCTGGAGTTTAACACAACATTGCTAGGTTGTAGAAGTGTATACATGTATGGGATCTGCCTTTGAATGTATTCCCACTGAGGTGTTTTCACACCAAAGCAATTATTTTTGAGACTGAACTGTTAACCCATTAACGCCCAAAGAACCTAATTTTTTTGTGCAGTTTGAAACCTCATTCTTACAATTAAAGCACATTTATTTTCCAATAAAAACCATGAACCTTACTAGTTAAGAGTATGCTCTTTCAGAATATGTCGTCAAAATTGAGTTTTTTCCAATAGGAAATTAAATATGGCGACTTTTTGGAAAAAGAGTATCAACAAATTTGGAATTTTTTTTTTGTAATTTTTGTTCAAGTCAAAAGAGTCTTGCAATGCAATTCTTACTATGATCAACGGTGATGGGAATGTTTGAACTTACAGAAGAAAGGTTTTTGCTGATCGCAATCACTCATAACCTTTTCAAAATGGCGGATATGCGTAGTGATGATATGATGGGAGTAATGATGATATGATGAGCGTAATGATATGATGACCGTAATGATGAGCGTAATTATTATATGATGAGCGTAATGATGACATGATGAGCGTAATTATGAGCTGCCACTTCCTTAGAAGCAGGCGGTGGCAAATTTCTAGAGGAGAAACAACCGTTGATACTGTTTTCTCAAGATTTTGATAATTTGGATAATTTAGTTATTATATTGCCTAATATGAATTAAATTATTAGTTGAATGTAAATTGTAATATTGTCCATTATATATAGACTAACATTATGACATTACTTTTATTATACAACATTATATATAATATTTTCAGTTATGAATACTTATATTCGACGATTTGTATAAAATAAATGTATTAAAATTCGATCAATCAATCAATTCATTTTTCAAATAAATTTATTATTTATATTTACAGAAAAAGAATATAATTTGAATGAAAAATAGAACTGTCGAATCTTATCAGTTTTACTAGTTTATTAATTAAATTTTATTATTTCCCAGTCTAATTAGTTCAAGTTTTCACTTCTGTCTACCGTCCCGTGACGGTAATACATATTTTGTTTTAGAAATAAGGATGTTTTTTTTTTTTTTTTTAAATATAGACCTCGCCAGAATAAATTTCTTCAGGTCATTTGAAATAGGAAATAATCAAACGGCTTTTAATTTTATATACAGATAGTTATTATCTGCCGAACAAAAAAACAATTGTTCAGAATAGACAGACAGTAGTCCAAAATGAACATTTCGAATTTGCCCTTAAAGATGGCGACATTTTTTTTTTACAATAAAAACATATAAAATATTATGTTCTCCGTTCGTTAAACGATAAGTAAAAATTTCAAGTCAACCGATGCAATAATTTTTTTTTTCTATTTTCGCAACCGAGGATATTAGTCGGGGTGCCAGAGGTTTTCATTTCGTTGTTGGACGGAATTTGATGAAAAATGGCAGAAAGGGAAGGTCATTGCCCGTACAGTGACCCATTAAAAAAGTTACAATGAGCGAGGTCGGGAAGGTACTTTGTTATTGCAAAATAACTTTGATAACCCGTTATTTTTCAGTTTTCTTGGAATAACTCGAAAACGAAGCGTTTCAGCGAAAAATATTGAATAGAAAAGTTGTTCAGCTGATGATTTTACGTAGGAATACGGTTTTTTGATTAATTAAAAAATTGTTTTTCCCACCGAAAACCAGCAGAGAAGTAACAAAAATGCAAAAACAATAAGCATTAAAAAATAAAGGAAAAAAACGATTTCCATCGTTGATATTTGGGTTATTGATAGGTATTGGTATTGTTAACCAAATGCACCCGGTCCGGTTTTTCAAAAACAATATGGCGACCTATTGCAACATTGTTAAGTTAAAACTTTGGAACGCTGTAAAATCTGCATGAACAAACGGATCTTGATGAAACAAATTGGAATCGGTAGGTATTAACGGCATCTTTGAGTGTGCCAAATTTCAACAATTTTCAACAATTACTTTTTTTGTTATTAACCAAAAACCATTTGCTGTGCTTCGTAATTTCGTCAATTTACAACATTACAACAATAACAAAATTGCTTTGATTACTCTTAACATCCTACAGTGGTGACTAAAGACGCGAAAATAGCGAGTTTTGATGATTTGATGCATTTTGTTGCAAAGCTTAATGTTGTAAATTGACGAAATTACGAATACACATTGGTTAATAACAAAAAAAGTAATTGTTGAAAATTGTTGAAATTTGGCACACTCAAAGATGCCGTTAATACCTACCGATTCCAAATTGTTTCATCAAGATCCGTTTGTTCATGCAGATTTTACAGCGTTCCAAAGTTTTAACTTAACAATTTTGCAATAGGCCGCCATATTGTTTTTGAAAAACCGGACCGGGTGCATTTGGTTAACAATACCAATACCTATCAATAACCCAAATATCAACGATGGAAATCGTTTTTTTCCTTTATTTTTTAATGCTTATTGTTTTTGCATTTTTGTTACTTCTCTGCTGGTTTTCGGTGGGAAAAACAATTTTTTAATTAATCAAAAAACCGTATTCCTACGTAAAATCATCAGCTGAACAACTTTTCTATTCAATATTTTTCGCTGAAACGCTTCGTTTTCGAGTTATTCCAAGAAAACTGAAAAATAACGGGTTATCAAAGTTATTTTGCAATAACAAAGTACCTTCCCGACCTCGCTCATTGTAACTTTTTTAATGGGTCACTGTACGGGCAATGACCTTCCCTTTCTGCCATTTTTCATCAAATTCCGTCCAACAACGAAATAACCCATTTTTTGAACCTCTGGCACCCCGACTATATCGCGTTTCAAGTTTTAAGTATCTACGATGTTTTTAGACATTTTTATCTAAAATTTAAGAGTCCACTTTTTATCTTTGAGTGACAAGGAAACATCATAATATTTGTAATTGAAAGTGAACCTCACTAAAAGCAATGTATTTTTATCAGTGAAATCTTAGCAACGAAGAAATGTTAGTCAACATGACAGCAGAGTTTTGAGAACAGTATGTAAATATGACAAGTGAAATATTCACTGTAGCAGAAATTTGAAAATACTACATCGAAGAAATGGCTTAAGCTCAAGTACTGTGAAACCCAATTTAATGCAAGTTTAGTTTCAGCACATCGCGATCGATGGGTTTAACTTAAACTATTATTATGTTCGGACTGTGAAACCGGACTTTGAAAGCAAGTTGAGAAAATTTGTCAAGAAGATATCCCACAGTCCGGGAAGTCTTTTCGGAATGTCCTGGGGAGCAGCGTATTAATTCGAGAAAATAAAACGTGCCTCGGACGCAGCTTGAAATTAATTGCATTTCCCTTCGTTTGCTTTTGTGTCAACACAGGCATCTCGAAAGTCATCTCCACTAATGAATCGAATTTCAATTTGGGACCATTTCCTGCTTAAGATATCCACGCATGCGTGCGCCACAAATAGACGACGATCGCCTTTTATGCGATTATAAAAGCACAGACACAGGTCGCGAGAGCCTACAGTATTCGGGGACACGAAAACAAAAAAATTAATTTTTTTTGAGAACCCTTTCAGCCGTGTAGCTGTGTAATCTGATCACGAGAATTTGTGGGCTGGCTTTTTTCACGGCTGTAATCGCGGAGAAACTCGTTGGCTTCTTTTATTTCTTCCTTCGAACGGAGATCGTTCGTCGTCTTCTAATTCTTCACTTCTGCGGGCCCCAGAGGAGCTGCTGCGCTGCTGTATTCATTTTGCTGCATTTAATTATGAACGCTTTGTCCGCTTTATGGGCTAATTTGTCGATACTGCGTGGGCCGATGAGGAGTTATGCTTCCGTATGAGATAGTTATGTATTTTTAATCAGGTACCTGCTCAGGTGGTGCTGCAAGAGCGAGTGATAATTGGTTGTTTCGTGAAGGTAAGCCAAAAAGTAGTCATATAAAATCGTAGTAGACCACTAAGGCACAATATTTATGTAATGTTAATGTTTCATTGACCAGGACTCAGGTACATTATATTGTCTTGTTCGGAAAGTAATTACTTTGTTTCCCAACAGAGGATTTTTAGTATTTTCTCGCAGCCAACTTCACTCTTAATCCGTAACGTCATTATATATTTTGACAGCAGATATAGCAAGGTTTGTTTGTGAAAAATGTTGTTTCATTCTGTGCCCTATCAAATATGAAGAGTCGAAAGCAGCATTTTCGGCATATTTTACTTTTTTACTATCGAGAAGGTAAAAAAGCTGTTCAAGCAAGAAAACAATTAGTCGATTTGTTTGGAGAATATGTATTGACAGTTTGACCACTGTTAAAACTGGTTTGTAAAATGTTGTTCTGGCAATTTTGATGTTGGAGATGCACCACGTTCTGGAAGGCCAGTTAAAACTGATGAAGACAAAACAAAGGTATGAAAGATGCGAACCGCCGAATAACAACTCGTGAGATAGCTGAGAGATTAACTTTATCGAATTCTACCGTTCATGATCACGTGAAAAGCCTTGGTTTTATTTCAAAACTCGACATATGGGCTCCACAATTTCTTACAGAAAGAAATTTACTCCATCGGATTGACGTCTGTGATTCGCTTCTCAAACGTCAAGAAAATTATCACTGGCGACGAGAAATGGGTTGCCTAAAACAATGTTAAATGCAAGAGATCATAGAGTAAAAGAGAAGAATCGGCCCAAAGCACTTCGAAAATCGATATTCATCAAAAAAGGTGATGCTGTCTATTTGGTGGGATTTGAAGGCAATCGTTATTTTTTTTTTTTTAGTTTTCACCGTACAATACCACGATCGATTCTGAAGTGTACTGTCATCAACTGGACAAATTGAATGATTCATTCTAAGAGAAAAGGCCAAAATTGATCAATAGAAAAGGTATAATTTTCCACCAAGATAATGTGAAACCTCATAAAAGTTTGGTAGCTTGCAAAAAGCGTTTACAGCTTGGATGGGATTTACTACACCCACCATATTTCTCGAATCTGGTATTGGATCATTTTTTTGCCAGCAAAGATCAGAAGTTTTATGAGCGTGAAATCGTGGTACTGCCAGAGAGATGGCAAAAAGTATTGGACCAAAATGGAGAATATATAATTGAATAAAATATTTACACACTACATACAGTGAGCGAAATTGCTATGGTTCCACTTGCATTTCTTGTATTGTATTTACTTGTGTCTACCTAAATTCAGTTGTGTTACCGCTAAGTTATTTGTAATCAAATAATGTTTACAGAAATTTCTGGGAAAACACGAATAAAGTCACAGGAAAAAAAAATTCCAGAAGTAACTGTTCAGCAGTTCTATATAAGTGAGAAATTGCTTTAGTTCCACTCAGTTTATGATCCTCTTGACCGTGTGTATTAACAGCGGAGCCAATTTTTTGGAAAGTATTTTATTTCTTGTAGATCTTTAAGGTAATTTACAGTTATTAAGTGCAAAAGAAATTGCACAAATAAAGGCTTATAAGGACATGGGACTGTCTAATCGTGCAATAAGTAAAAAAATTGAAAGTTCTCATCACGTTGTCAACAATTATTTTAAGCTTGGTGACACGGAAAAAATCAGTGTAAACGTGGCAATCCAAAGATAACTCGAGGACAGCGTTCAGCGATCCTGCGTGCTGCATCCTCTGGTGACGTCACTGCAGGTCAAATTAAAACAGAACACAATCTTCCGATTTCAAAGAGAAGGATCCAACAAATTTTATCGAAATCTGGGCGTTTCAAGTGGACTAAAAGAGTGTCCAAACCACCACTGACCAAGCAGCATAGGGAAACCAGATTGAATTTCACACGTAATCACATGCACTGGAAGGAGGAGTGGAAAAGTGTAATTTTTTCTGACGAAAAGAAGTTCAATCTGGATGGCCCAGATGGTCTACAATTTTATTGGCACGATCTGAACAAAAGTAAAGAAGTAGCCATGAGTCGAAATTTTGGCGGTGGGACAGTTATGGTTTTGGCCGCTTTTGGTTTTAATGGAAAAACACCAATTTGCTGGATTTCAACTCGCATGAGTTCGGAAATCTACGTTCAACTTCTGGAAGTGGTTCTGCTGGAATACGGTGACGTCATCATCAGATAACTGGAAATTTCAACATGATAACGCGGCTGTTCACAGTTTCCGAGTTACAAAGTGTTGGTTTCAGGAAAAAAATATTGAGGTGTTGAATTAGCCTTCCCGCTCCCCGGATCTGAATCCTATTGAAAACCTTTGGGGAGCACTAGCACGAAAGGTCTACGCTAATGGAAAGCAGTACCATAGCACGGAAGAGCTCAAAAATGGAATTCGTGAGGCATAGAATAGCACACCGCTTTTAACCTTGAGGACTTTAATAGAGAGTATGGAGAAACGAATATTTGAATTAATAACAAAACGAAGAGTTCCTTTTCGAAACTATGACCTTATCTGCCATTCTGGGTTGAGTTTGAGGACTACAATTCATAAATTTCGGCAAAAGTAACTCTTATGAAAGATCAGAAAATTCTTGCAAAGAATAGTTTGCAGATATAGTTTTCTTATGATCACGTGAATTTCAAAAAATTTAACATTATATATGGGACGTTTTTTACTTTAAAGAAAGAACTATTCCTTGAACCTCTCCAAGATGTGAACTGCAATCAGTTTTACTATTTATTTTTATCTCGCAGCTATTCAAATTATAAATTGTCCACCTTAGTTAAACGCCTCAAGCTATTTTAAATTATACATATATATATTTATATATACAAGTTTAATTTAACTTTTTGTTTTTACTTGTAACTTTTCTAGAGATTCTTATTTTTTAATTATAACAATATTTTATTTTCACAATTAGAAGAATCATTCAGTACGGAATTTCTGTAAATAGTTTTATAGATTTTCTGGTTTCCTTGCTCTTCTTCTATCTTTTCTTTTCTCACAGAATCATTAAAAAAAATTAGTAGCACTGATAACTATCAGAGTTGTCACCGAAGTCCTTCGTTCAACTGATGTTCCTGTTCTACTTGTTTCGAGACTTTTTCAGTCATACATGTTTTCCCATGCTGATTATTGTCGAACCCTCGAGTCTGCGGGCGTAAGAATAAATAGTGGCTGAGTGGAGTTCCTGAAAAAGGCTGCACGATTTCCACCAATCATGTCTAAGAACCAGATTTAAAAAAAAACAACCGTATTCAAATCAATTCATCTATTCTAAAGCTATGATGCCCCAGGCAAATAGATAGACAGACAGACAAACTTATATCTTTTCAACCTCTTTTTGCGTCTGCGTTAAAAACATAAAACCTACACAGCAGGTATTAAAATAAAATCTCTTCAGTATTAAATGAACTTTAATAATAGAACATTAAAAATCAATACTTGTTTTATTAAAAGGTAATATTATTAATATTATGTATTATTTTAATACAAAAATATTGAATTGTAATCTTTTATTGAGATATAAATAAATCCCATTTTGTATTAAAACTAGTACTTATTGTATTAAAAGTTAATATTAACGATACTTGATCTTCAATCTACCATAGTTTTAATAAGTTAATACTAATTGTATTACTTTATAATTAAAATGTGCATTAATACAGTAAAAGGGTTTTTTTTTTTTTTGGGATTTCAGGGAATATTTAGGTTGTATGGTGTTATTTTTTTTTTTCAAAAAATAAAAGGAAAACTTATTTAATTCATTTTATTCAAATTATACATATAGTACACAAAATAATGTTAAACTATTATTGCTCGCCGAAATAAGTTTTGAAAAATATTATATGTTTCGCTTCATACCTCAGTGAAGTGTGAATAGGAGGTCCATTTTTTGCAAAAAATGTGGAATAATGTGTAAGCATGTGGTGCTTTGGTATGAGAGGCTGATGATATTCAATTAGATGTTCCGATGAAATTGTAGTAGAAAAAATAATATTAGTTATTTGTAACAGAGAAATAATATCCAGTGACGTTGCCGGCGCTCCTTATTAGATCCGTTCAGTTCTCCGTCTATTGGGCTGTGTTTAAATTTATACGTTAAAGCCCGCTGAAAATGTCTTTAAAATTCCCTACACCTGAACAACACAGTTCACGGTCACGACAAACACAGTTCTGGTTAAGTGTTAATGTGGATATGGAAATTTTCTTCGGCAAACACAGCCAAATTAGGAGTTAGGAAATATCGGCAAACTCAGCCTGATACGGACGGGACTTAGAAATTATCAGGCAACCTCAGCCTAATAAGGAAGGACTTGAATAATTTGGATTAGTAAAGCGGGACTTAGAATATTTTAGGCAAGTGCAGCCTAATATGAAAGGACTTAGAATATTTTAGGCAAGTGCAGCCTAATATGAAGGGACTTAGAATATTTCGGATAAGTCAGGCGGGACTTAGAATATTTTGGATAAGTCAGGCGGGACTTAGAATATTTTAGGCAAGTTCAGCCTAAGAAGAAGGGACTTAGAATATTTCGGATAAGTCAGGCGGGACTTAGAATATTTAGACAATCTCAGTCTAATATGTGGAGGGACTTAGAATATTAGACAATCTCAGTCCAATATATGGAGGGACTTAGAATATTAGACAATCTCAGTCTAATATATGGAGGAAGGAAGGAAGATTTTAGCAAACTCAGCTAGTTACTTACCAAGCTCAGGCAAGTGGTCGTTTGTTCAAACTCAGACAAACTCGATCGGCTCTCGGCGCGCACGTGTTTTTAAAGGGCAAAAGCTTCCCATCGAGTAAAGCTCCTGGAAGAGCTTCTCTGTGTATAAGATAATTCGTATAAGATAATGCCATTCGGAGAGCCTATCCATATATCCGATCGGAAGCTTTTCGCGCAGTTTGATCCGAACGGATGCAGCCCTTTTTCGCATAGCCGAGAGCCGTCATGCTGACAAGTTTAATTGTCAGATAGTGAGGATTAAACACTCATTCTTTTTCAAAACTATATTATTTGGAATATTTTTCCTACACAGAACCTACATTTAAATTAACATAATTCATATTTAGAGATTCATATTCGTTTTATATTTATCTTACCAAATTGGGATTGAAGAAATATAACGGATAACTCTCCTATACGTTGATTGCTGAAGACAGAATATGTTTTCAAACGCTGAAAGTCTTCTCCAATCTAGATTTTATTAAATGGTCCTGTTCAAGAGCCTCACAGTTGAGCTTTTCCTTATTAAACCTTATTCCACTCTCTCCACTGATTGTCAATCGTTTGTAGTTAATATTTTCCAAAGCAAAAGCTAAGTAGCCCGTGTTTTTAAGAGGATTGTAGAAAAAGGTCCTCATGAATTAGAAAATATTTTACAATAAATTTTTTTCTTCTTTATTGCTTAAACTTACAATACCATCAAAATACTAAGATTTATTTTAAAAAACGGAAAAAGCGTTATAATGACTTTCGCAGTAGCGAATTTTCATTTTATATTACTTTTTGGATAGTTTCCGCAAAATTGTCGTAAACACTGCGCTGCTATTCTAATTCTGCGCGATTAATCTTTAATTGTATCTTTCTGTTTGTACTCTCCAAAGATGTCACTTTCGGACTTTTTAATTATAAATTGCTTTAAAGCCAAAGATAACTTAAGTAAGCTATTACAACAAATATTTTCGTTTACCTCACTATTGATTAGTAACTCGGCACCAACTATAGCGTTGCACCTCTGAATAGGTGTAGTTTGTGAAGGTTGGTCTAAAAGAAATATGTATATAACTGTGTGCTTTAATAAATCCAATAAAAGTTTAATATAAACTAACAATGTAGATCTAAAAATGTAATCTAACGAGATTGATTTTGGTTTAATATTTAACAAAATGATTAAAATTTAGTCTAAAATATATTAAGTTTTAATATCACTGAATGATATAAAAAAATTGAGAAAAGATGCTTGTTAGAACTTGTTGTTTTACCTAAAAATTATTCTAATAATAACTGAAACGTTCAACTTACCCAGTACAGGAATGAGTTCAATTGAGAAACAACCGCAACTCCCATATTGATCCACAATATCTCTTAGATATTCTGCAACAATCTCGGTCCCCGGCTGATCCTTTAAATGAATTGTGCGTTGTGTTCAGCACCGTCGAATGCTTCTAAAACCTTAATAATTTTTTAGTAAAACATACAAAACAAAACAACGCACTCTCTATTGTCTTCTAGTAGTTCAAAGAGTGCGGTCTAGAGTTTCTTCCGTTGCTAAATAACCGCTTTTGTTTTTCAGGTTCTTCAATAACCCCAGAAGCTGAAAATATGGATTTGTACTATTTACCAGGATCCGCACCATGCCGCTCAGTCCTTATGACTGCTAAGGCTGTTGGCGTTGACCTAAACCTTAAAACTTTGGATCTGATGTCTGGAGAACACCTGTTAAGGCCACTTAAGCGGCTTAACTGAAAAAAGGTGCCAGGACAAAGTCGTAGTCAGTTAAAAAATGGTATATTTCAAAAACTTAAAGCTAACAATAAAATTAACTGGAATTCAAAGAAAAAAAGGAACAAAAATAATATAATTTCAAATAAATACAAAATATAAATAAACTAATAATTCTTCTTTAGGTTCGTTGGCAGTTCGTCTGCAAAGAAATAAGGTAGTTAGTCCTGATGTCGTTATTCCAGGTTGAGTTGACGTCGTTGAGTGGCTGCGGTCTGAGAATTTAGGTAGCTCACTACGCTAGTCGGAGAGATTTTTTAGTTAACTCAATACGTTAACGTGAAAGAGAATAGCTCAATACGCTACAAATATAGTTAACTCAATACATTAACTATGAGAAAATAGCTCAGCACGCTATGTAGAAATAGTCAACTCAGTACATTAACTATATGTGGGAATAGCTCAACACGCTATATAGGAAAAATCAACTCAATTCGTTGACTATGAGGAAATAGCTCAGCACGCTATATAGGAATAGTTAACTCAACACGTTAACTATATGAGGAATGGGACTTAAGCTCAATACGCTTGGAAGAGGAGTGAGCTGGTCGGACTGTAAGGTCAATTCCCTTTTACTTCTAGGTCAATATCCTAGAAGCTCAATCTTGCGACTGCTGCCCGACTGACTGATCGAGCCGCTTATATAGTGGGCGACAGCCCGAGTCAAGTTGTGAGAAGCTGTGAAGTGAGGTGCACTTACAGCGGTACTACCTAAAATAAGTTGGAGGACTTTTGCCTCCATGGCACATGGCGCTGATTTCTCGATCAGCTGTGGGGAATTCATATTTGAATTTGAAATTTGAATATTTTTAAAAAAATGGTTCGGTCTGTAGGCCGAACTACACCTGAACCCAGAGTTCACTAAGATCAACCCACAACATACCATTCCAACTCTGGTAGACAATGGCTTCGCCCTTTGGGAGTCCCGCGCCACCATGATCTACCTGGCCGAGAAGTACGGCAAGACCGATTCCCTCTACCCGAAGTAGAGAAAGAAACGTGCGCTCATCAACGAGAGGTTGTTCTTCGATCTCGGGATGCTCTACCAGCGATTCTCCGACTACTACTACCCGCAAATCTTCGCTAAACAGCTCGCCCATTCAGACAGCTTCAAGAAAATGGAAGACGCTGTGGGCTTCTTCGACATCTTCCTGCAGGGACAGACCTACGCCGCCGGAGACACCTTGACCTTGGCCGACATCTCACTCGTCACTACGATCTCCTCATACGAATACGACGTAGCTGGATTTGACCTCTCCAAGTACCCCAACGTCGCCAAGTGGTTCAAACACTGCAAGGAAGTCGTTCCTGGCTACAACCTCAAACAAAAGGAACTTGATCACTTTAAGAACTTTTTTAAGAAGTAAACTCTAAATTATTCTTATTTTTCGTTTTCATATAATTGTAATTTTTTGTGTGCTAATAGTGTTACGTATTTCTCACTGTCACTTACTGTAATTTTCTACGTCATGTTTTTTTTATAAATGTGCAATGCATCACATGTGCTCAAAGCCAAAACATTTTCGAATAAATCAGAAATGAACTCTACTTACTCGACAATAGTATATCTTCACTTGATATAATATAACCATCGGTCATCTTCCTAATAGGAGCGAATATGCGTCTGTCGCCAATCTTTGCCCGCATAAAATTCACTTTTCACTCGCACTGCATCTTGTTCTAAGAGTCTGAATGAAATGCGTTACCGACGCGGCATGGCCAACGTGACACATTGTGACATAAAAAACTTAAAATACAATCTACTTGGATTGTAGTATTATCTCTTAATCTAATTTAATCCAAAAAGATTACAGAGCCTTTTAACATATATTTTGGATTACCTTTCAAGACAAAAATTATTGCATTTTGAAGTAATATCATATTTTCTTTTAATTCGAACTGGATTGAAAAATGGTTATAATACAAGCAAAAGATTAAATATTACTCCAAAATTCTTAACCGTATATACATATGCTTCTTGATAGTGGCTTATTGTAGTTATCGACGATTAAATGTTTTACTCAAAATGTATTAAATTAGGTAAGTGTATAGCACTTTGTAAGATCCCCAACAGCATAAATTCCGAAAATTTCAATTAATGTAAAACCCAATCTGCACGTATTGCACACAATACATGAAAACCAGTTGAATGTTTCGAGCAATTTTAATTCGGAGCAGAGAGCACATACTCGAGTCAGGGGAACGGCTTGAAAGCTTATACAAAATTACTGCAACATCGACAAGAGCCCCATTGCCCGCCACTTCATGCCCGTCCGCTCCTCCGACATCCCCCAGCACACTAAATCAATTACCGTGCGGATAACTTGCATCTTGGAAAATATTCATAAATCCCTTCATACCCCCAATAAATGTTATCGTTCATTAAACCGCACTGAGCAAACATCGGTGAGCAACGCTATGCACGAGCGACAGCGGGGCCTGGCCGGGGTGGAGCCCGAGCCTTCCTCTTGTGATTTCCATGGTGCTCACCTTGAATGCTCCCCGTTCGCATAGCAGGCAAGCATTCCGAATTAAACCGAAATCCAGCGACCATGAAACCCTTTCCCGTGCACAGCATTCCCGGCGTTCCTGAGAAGTGGATCGATCAATAATACATCGATGGAGGGAATTCTGGGTGCTGGGTGTAGGCACCAGAGTACACTACTATACACTGGCGGACGGTTCGGGGAGGAGCGGAGCGCCCCTGGCCCCTTCGGCGGAATATCTTATCGCAAGCACAAACAAATAGCGAGCATGTCGTACATGATTATCCCGAGGATAGTGCAGGCTCCCTCTCACCAGGGCCCGGGACACCTGTCCTAATCAGATCCATAAATATTTGTCTTGGGGAGGCTTCCTGCCTATCGATATGACAGCCGGCGAGTTATACGCAGGAGAGAACAGAAGACGGCCAAGAGATAAGGAGGCCCAAGATGGTCGTCGGGGTCAGATGCGAGCCCAAGATAGGGCCGTGTACGATGATGATTTCTTTTTTCTGCCTTTGTCTCCCGGCCCTGACCGGATCTCGACGGATCGGTTTGGGTGGTCCCATTCAAGGTGCTGGCTTGTCTCCGGGAGATCTTAAAGGGCCTCGATCTTTAGTAGCTCCGGCCTACGCTCATTAGCGGAACCGCGGGATTTAGAATCATCAGGGTAGCGATAAGCATCGACAGATCTTGGCCTTTCGCAGTGACAAGCAGTTAGGAGAAGTTTCTGGAGCCGGGAATCTGCTGGATTGGCTCTCCTTTGTTGTTCGCCAGGCACAAGCAAGACAGTGGCGATATAGGAAGTAGTTTCGAGCACACGACGTGGTCGTCCAGGGAAGGGGTTAATTAGAGGGAAATGAGCGACATCCCAGGTTAACTGGCTCTACTGATTAGGAGCCATGTAACCGGGCCTGTCTGTAATTTCATGTTTCATAAATACAAATTAGCCGTGCAAGTGGATGTTTATGGCTTTATGGAGCTTAAGACCATGCGAGCAACTCGCTGACGGCCTGATAATTTGCATAAACCCAGATAGGTCCGGTTCTTTCAACCTCCTTGGGTCTCTCCGCAATTATTGCTTACATTTTATGGCCTTTTAAGCAGGCGCGTCTGCCCTTAATTGCTACGGGACTGGCATGTACATAATCTTCAAAGATACGCTTGACTGGGAGAAAATTATTTTTAAAATCGCTGTAAAGAAATACGTAGGTATATTAAGGAAAACGAAAGAATTTTAAATGTGTAATAAATATTGAAAATTTAATTAAGTTTTGATATGCTTTCTTTAAAAATCGGAGAAGTTTAAAATGGTTGGAAGTGTTAAAAGTTATCTAAAACGATTACATTACAAAAATGTTTTCCTGCTTTCATACATATGTATTTGTATTTATATGTGCAGTAAATTAAAAAAGTTTACATGCACACCTTACTGTAATTGTAAATTTATAAATCCCACAACTGTTGCGACAATGTTTTTGAATTTATATTATTGGGTCGTCAAGGATGAAATTCATAGTAAAAAAGGCAAAGTTGGTTGATCACTTACAAATACATATAAGGAATTATTTTATTCATCAAAGTATGCACCCATATTTTCTATAAGGTAGAGTCGCCAAATATCGTCCCCTTTTTGTAAAACAAATCTAAAAAAATAGAAAAATATACCACAGTAATAAATGAGACGTCAAACATTAGGTTCAATATTCCTTTATTCTTAAAAATAATCAAAAAGGCGTTAACATTGTTAGAAAAAGTTATAAAATAGCTTTAACAAAAATACTCAAATTATGAAAATATATTTTTGGGCTCCTAATTTCGTCCCGGGGACGATATTGAGATCACAATAATCAGTACGTGAACTGGAGTTGTACTTACTCCTTTTCTATTATATAAAATTGAACCTAAATATCATATTAATATCTAAACAGCCCTTTCTTAATTATTTTAATCATTTTTACATAAAAAAATAAAAAAAAACTTTCTAAAGTTACACGTTACGATATAAGGTTCACGTAAGGGGACGATATTAGGAAACTATTTATTTGGTCGCATCCATTTAAACAAAAAACGTGTCATAAACCTGAAAATTTTACTTAATTGATTAACATCTGAGATATTAATAGTTAGTTTGACAAAAAAATTTTATCAATAAGTCAGGTATCTCAATATTTTATGGAACCCGAGAATATTTCAATGAAAAACTCACCTTGAACATTTTTTTTGATTTTCGAATTTCTGTCGGTACGAACGTCGTGACGCACTCACATCTACACAATGGCCGATTGATGCAACTAGCTGTCGGTTCGGGTCACTGATAATAGATGGCGGTTTTTAAAAGAGTAGATATTGAATGGGACGAAATTAGGGTAGGGGACGAAATTTGGCGACTGTACCTTACACTTTTGCCATTCATAGGCACTCTGAGATGAGTCATACTCAACGGGGACCTTTAGTTCGTCATTATGTATTTTCCTTTGATTCTGGCCGACCGCGTTGCTCATTTGTGAGGTCCAAGTTACCTGTAAAAAATTTGGCGAACCATTTCGAGATTGAAAGCTGCGTAGTAACACTAGAGCTAAATGCGATGCCGTAGTTCCACGTAAGAACTCATACAGTATGAATTTTCGCCCGATCTATTATCAAAACAAAATAGTTTAAAAAAAAAGGTTAATACTATTTTTTAGAGCTTGGAACAATTTACTTCTATGTGTAACATGTGTAACTTTAAAAAAAAAAAAAAAAAAAAAAAAACAGAACGGTAAAATATTAAGACATTGTCAACAAGCTGCCAAAGTTGACAAAATTGTAAACTACAAATTTCATCCTTGACGATCCAATACATACTCAAATCTTACGCATTTATTTACAAAAAAAGAAGCCAAAAACTGTTATTTTGCCTATAAAAAGCAAACCAATGACAAAATAAATGAAATAAAATTAAATGCCTTTATCAAAGAAGGCACAATTTTGCCTTTTCAATAATAGGCCATACAAAGTTTAATAATAATTGAGTCGTTGTTTTTGAAAGAGGTGTAAATCCACTTTTGGAAAAAAAATAAGTTAATGATAGTTTTAGTCAGACATAGATATTCCTTTTCTTTATTTATAATCATACAGTCAATGGTGCACAATATGCTCGTAAATTAATCAAAAGTAGTTAACTGTATAATGTTATCACAAGAATGTTTTTGTTGAAAATGCAATAAGTGTCGCAGCTTCGACATGCTGAAAATAAGATTAAAGGAAAGGGTAAACAAACTTACCTCATCCAAGTCGAAATGTCATATTGAACAGGTGACATTTTGCAATCAGCCGTCCTGACATTTAGGACAACCAGCACTAAAAAACATTTACTTTTCGAGCGCCATCTGCGTCTTCATGAGGAAATGTAAAGAATTAAGGTCCAGTGCAGAAAGGATTCGTACAATCCCTGTGAACCACACGCATCCCAGTACAGCTCTATTTTGCTATATAAGTAGGCTGGGGTGCATAGAAAATTCATTCTGATCTCAGGTTTATGCCGAGAAAGGACTCAATCTGCAGGTATTTGCCGCAAAACATTCAAAACAAAACGAACTGACAATCATAGGTTTATGCCGTGATTGACTGCTCGTTATTCCCTTAGAATAAAAATTCAGTAATACTGTTATGTATACGCCCACAATATTGCTGAATATACTTCGTCACATATAAAAAAAAATAAAAAACACTCCAAAAACGAACAAGCGGTCATAGGTTTATGCCATGGTTGCTTGTTAGTTAAATTTAAAAACCGTTTCAACAATATTGTTAGGTATACGCCGGCAATATTATTGAATATAATACCAATACGTCGCGAACGCCGAATAATTTGAATAATTAATTGAGCCAATTTCGTTTCTTTTACTTCTAGATACCTACTAATATTGGTAATTTGAAGAAGCGAAGAATTTGTTTTGTTATTAATTATTTTATGAATAGTTGATTTGTGTTTCTTTGTTAATTGTTAAAAACTGAATTTGTATGTTAATTTCAAAAAAAAAGAATAAATAAATTGTATTGAATTAAATCAGCGTGTTTCAAGCCGTAAGATTTTGACCCAACACCTTTCTTTGTCCGAACACTCATAAAAAAATATCGTACTACAGAATCGCTGTAACAATAAGTAATAACCTTAAATATATCAATGTATGAATAATAGACTTATACCACATTAAAAAACAAAGGCTCATACATATATTGTTGATTTTGTCAACAGTAATGTGACTGGAACTCATAGTTACGTATTAAAACCAAGCTGAGTACACAATCCGTATAAGGTGTTTTACAATTATTATTTTTATTTGTTTTCGGGTACGTTGTTTTTATCCAATAGGGATTTTACGGAAACATCAACTCATCGATGTAAAATTATTTATTTATTTAAGCTTCACAAAAACAACGCAATTAATAAAAATAGTAAAAAAGTATTTTAAACAGGAATTTTTCACTGACGATTACGAATTAGATGCGTTTTTTTAAATTTTGTCCCAAGAAATATCAATATTTTGATTTTGAAATTTGATAAAAATAAGTGAGGCGCTGTGAGCGCTAAGTTTCTTCAATAAAAGGCGTCCTCTTATTGTCGGTGCGCACTTCTTTTGCAGGAAGATGAAAAGCTGTTGCCCTTTTACGTTTAATATCAATTTTCATATTTAATTCAAATGATGGCCTCCCAATCTTTTGACTTGCACCCATTCTACAAAGCGTTTCTGCCACTTCAACTTTAAAATCAGCTAGCGATAAAAGATTGAGGACAGGAAATGATCTGGAAATTAATGGAATGGACGTATAGTAGTTGTCAAAAAATACTCGGTAATTCAAATTTGTAGGTATATTCCGAGTTAATCTCACAACTACGTTGGAGCTTGCGCCCAAGTTCTTTTCGGTTTCGGGACGAACGAAATCATTATTTTCCTGCCCAGTGTATACTTCAAAATTGTATGCAAAACCAGAAATTCCACAAAGGACATATAATTTATATCCCCACTTATGAGGTTTTGCTGGTAGATATTGCTTTAAATAGCTTCGTGCTTTAGTGGAGCACATTTGCTCATCGACGCAAAGGCATTTTTCGAATGAAACCTTTTGGAAGTTTGTAATCAAACTATTTATAAGCGGCCGAATTTTATGCAGTCTATCATGTAAAGGGTCGTCTTTGGGAAACATCTTTTCATTGTCATTAAAATGCAGAAACTGTCGAATTTTTTCAAATTTATTAACAGACATAGTGTTTTGTATTAAAACATTTCCAAGTGTACTACTCCAGTACCTTCTAATATTGGGAATTTGAACTACTGAAGTTAGCAAACAAATTCCAATATCTTTGTATATATCGTTTTCTGTTACTATAAAAGGTCTACTTGGATCTCGTTGGCAGGAATATAAATTTGTTTGAAATACAGTTTCAGATACTATACTACGACCAAACAAGAAATTGAAGAAAGCGAAAGGTGTAGTCAGTTGCATCAAATTTTCTGATAACTCGGTCTGTCCATTGAATTCGAAATTGGCACTATTATTATTATCAAAACTCTTACTTTTCCATATCAACTTTGAGTACTTCTGTTTTATTTCTTTCAATTCCTCTGCTGCTGAAGGTTTGATTGGAGGAATTTGATCACTGAGAAGAAATATTGTTGGCATATTGTTAATGTCAAGTTCTCTTCATCATCTTCCTACCCCGAAATTTCTTCATTTGGCTATTCAATAATAATGTTTTCGTAAAATTCTTCATCATTCCCATCATTTCCAAATTCATCCTCACTTTCATCCCAACTTTCTACTATTTTTAACAGTTCAGCATCAGTTAAACCTTGTGCCATTTTCACTCTAAAAGAAATTCCTTCAGTGCATGATCTAACATTTGTGAAATAGTATCATATAAGATATGAACGGGAAAAAGATGTCATGACGCATAATATATCACATATGAAATTAAACATTTTTAGTCCATTTCTTCGCCTTTATATTTATGTAAGAATCAAATTCTGATATGAAAACCGAAGTACTACTTTTTATTAACCAGAAAAATACATACCTATTAGATTTTAGCCCACTTTAAATAAGTTTTCACAGTAAAACTAAGAAGAACCTTATTGACAGCTGCAAAACCGCGCAACTATTAAACATTTGAACGTTTCCCGCCAAAATCTTTCATTTGCATTGTCTTGCCTGCAGCAGATTTTTATAATAACTAAATGCACCTAGTGTTACCAATTCTATTTTTTCCTCAAACTTAACGAAATAACTATAAAAAGCAAATTATAACAAGCATATCATATATGATACGGCATGAAATAAAGGGTTAAAAGTAATCGGATTAACTGAAAAGTTATAGGCTTGGTCGTATTTTAACTGTTGGATTTCTTAATATCCGACCAGTAGGTCGAAAATGCGCGAACTAATGAAAACACATATCCTAATTGCCGACCGTTTTAGATGGTTTAAATCAAATTAAAAATAATATTATTTACAAAACTTGTCAAGAATTTTTAAATGCTTTCGTTCATATTTAAAGTGAATATAATTTTTCACTATTATTTGAATATTAAAAACGAAAGAACAATTAGACGAGTAAGTATCTTTAACCTTACCTAACCGTTTAGAGGACCGGAAAACCGATATATCGGCTTTGGAGGGAAATCAATAATTTTTTGTCATAAAAAAGATCCAGGGCGTTTTTGGGGTTGCAGATCAAGAATCTGGGGTCAGATTTGATAAATGCATTCACCCTATCCCCTACTACCCCCTCCCCTACTCTTCGAATGCCTCCCCGAAATAAAATTGTTCAATAGCGGAGGAGTTAGAGTGGGATGTAGGGATATGTAAATTGATCACCGAAAACCCCTTGAGTCACATTTTCACCGAATTTTAACAATTTCATAAAATTTAATACTACAAAATTTTTCCTATCCCTTACCGGACCGGAGAGCCGATATATCGGATCGCCCTGTGATATGAACTTTGTATATAGCTGATACGTGATACCAGATACAAATTTGGGCAGTTTTCAAGGGCGATGTTAGCTCTCAAATCGCGGCCGTCTAAAGGTTAAAATAAATGACAATTGTACAAATATTGCTTGCATTACTGATTAAATTAACTACATTCAGAATACTTTTTTGGTAGGTCGTAAATAGGTAACAAGGTAGTTTAACTAATGCCTTAAGTCATTATGTTATTGGTTTTCTAATTACACAATAAAAATTAAACTTTTTTTTTTTAAATTTTAAAGTATTCTGCAAACTGCCTTATACCGACCACTAAAACGTAAATGTGTGGGAAAAAATGTAAAGTAATAATTGCAAAAACACTTAAATTCAATACGTCAGATTTAAAGATTTCTTCTAAATTTTTTTATATGTATGGAACTTCTTCACTCCGATAAATTAAACAAATGGCAATCAATTATTGGCCATTCTCGACCACTATAACATGAGATATGCAGGTACATATTGTAACAACCATTGACTTGTTTACATGCATCGAAAAAAAGTTATTAGCAGAAATATAAAGTGGTCGGAATTAGGGAAGTGGTAGGAAATAGGCCAATTTACGTTATAACGCTATGTTTTGAATCAATTTTTGAAAGCCAAAAGCAATACATTATCCTAAAAACAATATCCAAAATGGAATTTTCATATACTGTGCACCCCTTAAGCATTTGCGAACAGACCGTATGTTTCTTCGATGCTAATCTATCTCTTCAAGACGATTTGTCCAATTCGAATGATTAATGTGCCCAACATCCATAAGTATCTCCGCCCCAACTGATTTGAGACGTCCGAGACAGCAGCCCCAGCGCTGTAAATTCTTCGGTCGGTTAAATCGAAAATTATTCAAAATTCTTTGCCATTCCCTGCACACATGTCCCCTGTTGATGGGTTGGCTCCCTAAGTCTCGAGAATGGACTCGTTCTAGCATAGAGGGATTATCGCAAGACAATACCTCCTTGGATCCGGAATAATTTATATACAGGGTGACCGGGGAGCAGCGTACACAGTGTGTCTAGATCTCCTTGCAAATGGAATTGAACTCGTCCGAAGTCCCCACGGAGGAATGCGGAAAAAAATTAGAGAAAATGGGAAAACACTGAGAAATGCAGAAGGAAGTAGAGAAGACTTCCTGCCCGGAGCTTAGTCGTGAAAGCTTTTGGCCATAACACGCATACCAGGCCACTTAATGGGGACCGATTCTACGGCACGCATTTACTGAGGGGAGCGTCGATGTAGAAATGAAAGAAAAACTGCTGCCGGGGCGGAGGAAGAGGGGAGCTTGGTATTGTTCCGACAAAGCAACTTTTCATGCCCAGAGGGCGTAATATCGGCCCTAAGTAGTCATGTTTAGACTTCCGGTGGCACGGCCGGGAATGGAGCGGGTGAGTAGGGCCCCCGGCACAATCGGGACGAAGCACGCATTATTACATGGCGACAGTGGCGACCCCTTCGGCGCCCGCAAGCCAGTTGCAAGGTACACCATCATCATCATCTCTTGCTGCTAGGAGGGAAATTAATTTGTAAAACGAAATTATTGCACCCCCTCCCCCTACCGCCCACCCGCCCTCAAGCAGCTTGTTTTGTTTTCGTTTCGCTTTGTTGTGATAACCTCGAAACTTTCCCGGCAAATCTAAAAAGCAAACAAGAGAAAAACTGAACCGGAAGGAAGCATAAATACGAGAGGTTTCCCCAGTGCCTTTCCGCCTTTCACGGGGGAGCTGCCTGAAAAAGGGCCCGGCAGTGCCCCGGGCGTCCCGTCATTGTTGGGGCTGCTCCTCCCGGAAATATTACAAAGTGTGTAATTTGTCCAATCAAAACTTTTTCAATTTATATGCAAAAAGATTTGAGCCGACTGCGACACGGGATATCTCCTTCGGGCGGCTCGCCCAACTTTGTGTTAAAAATCTATCCGTGTCTTCGGTCCGATTTTCGAGCGCCTCTTGTTCGTCTGCTCCCTTCGCTGCCGTGAAACATATCTTCTTGTCACTTTAACAACTTCTTTATTTGATTTTATTGCTCTGAAAAAATTAAATAAATAAAAAACAACTCGGGAACAAGGCATCCTCAACGAAGTCCCACTTTCGACGGGATGAAGTGAATCTTAATGCCAGAGATTGAAGAACGCAATCTGAGAGGTGTTATGAGGTTTAATGGGAATTTATGAAAGCTGATTGTCTCAAGAATATTTCTCAAATTCAATTCACCGACATGCATTTATAAAAATTTCAGTAAGGGTATTATTTTTGTCAAAATTAGCTTCTTCTTTATGTGTCCAAGCAAACAAAACCTAATTTTTGTTGTTGGTGAGAATAATTCCCTATATGCGTGACACTGAATTTTGGTATATAATTTTAGTAAGTAAGCTGAAGATAATTATGCTAATGCGCTCTCTGTTGTTCCTGACGATTTTGACAATTCTTATTTAGAAGAGACAAGTCAAAGTGATGCACAATCTTTCTACTGGAGTTCGAAGAAATCATGCCTTTACCGAGTGATTCCGAAGAAAGCGACGAAGAATGGAATTAGACTGGACAAAATTTGATGAAACTGTGAATAATAAAGCTTTTATGCTGGGGCCACATTAATGGCAAACGTCAATGCCAATCAATGGCTTTAAAAACGTCAACAAAATTAAATAACGAGATGGCCACACTACAAATTCAACGTCAATGTCCATCATCACCAATAAAAATGGCGTTAAGTATGACATGGTTCAGTTTGAAATATTTCAAGGAACTCAATAACTTTCTCATTTGAGCAATTCATAGCCATAGAATACTCAACCGTAGTTATCGTCGATCAACTGTCACGACTGTCACTCACTCCGCTCAGAAAACAAATAAAGCACACAATGAACAAACGTCAGTGTGGCCAAACCAGCAGTAATTATCGCGTTAAATCTCTTTGATGTGCCAAAAAAGACGTCAAACGGCATTAAGAAGGGCGTTGAAAAATGATCGGGTTGAGTCATGGCTACACTTACGTTTAACGTCCATTAACGCGATAATCAATGGCATTTGCCGTTAGTGTGGTCCCAGCATTAGACATACTCCGTGTTCTACTGTGTTTTCAATAAATAAAAGTAAGGTAGATGTATTTGTAGATCTGTTTATTGGAAACGATTTATTTCAATCTATTGCCACGAAAACAAACTGATACCACACACAAAATTGTGGTAAGCATAAATCGCACAAAAAAAATGTTAAATGGTTTGATGTAATTGTAGCAGAGCTTAACGGGGTATTCTAGTGTAGAAATTCGAAAAAATCGAAAATTTTTTTTTTTTCATATTTATAAAGTTTAAACATTCAAGAATATGCCTTCAAAGGGATTTTTCAATTATTTACCGAGTTATAGCGATTTTGGTGAAGCGACAACTAAACTGGTCCGACCGGAATGAATTGAACAATACACGGTAGGCGCGGCCCGAGTACCTGCGGATAAATTCCCCCATGAAACTTCTTTTGTATTTTATACCTATATATTGAAGATTTTAAACGGGAGGAAGGTCCCTTGTATGGAGCAGGGATCGCCGATTAAAAATATGTAAGTATACCGTACGATTGTATGAGTGCAACTGCTTGAAACTTTACTCTAAACTTTAAACGCGTTTTTCTCGAAACTACTTTTTTCAAGTTGGCAGTAAAAATATCTCGAGATCTACTAAACCGATTTACTTGAAATTTGGAGTGAACGTTCTTTATATATCCCTCTATTGTAACATCCTCAAAAAACTTGATTTTTAATATTTAAAAAAAATTTAAAACTGTTAAAAAAAACGCAAAAAAAAATTTTTTTTTTTTCAACCGGCCGCCATTTTGTGAAAAAATCTTTTTTTTTTACTTTTATGAGGATGATTCCATAGCGACAACATCACTTATTAAGAATCCGTTGGATTTTTTTGTTTCAGGTGACTAAAACGGTTGTAATTTTGACCGCCGTCACACCCCCTTTTTTTGGATCCCCCACTCTGCCAGCCGATAACTTTTGGAATTTTTGATTTTTTTGTTTTCATTTAATTTTAATGTATTCTTAAAATATCAATAAACAAATAAGAAAAAAATGGATACTAAAAATATTTTTTGTTTTTTTTTACGAAACTTGAAAAAACGGCCGAAATTCGTGCCTCTACACTAGAATACCCCCTTAAAAAGTGGTTTGCACTAATAATTATAATGGGACTTGTAATAAAACCAAGAGTGGACGATTACTGGTCGACAAATATATGGGGACACCAAGTTTTTTCTCCAAAACGGTGAGCCGTAATCCATTCAGACAAATATTGACATTCATTCAATTTTCAAACAATGCTAACGTGCCTAACAATGCTATTCGACTCTTCACAGCTCAGTACCTAATAGTTTATTTCTCCAAAAAATTTGAAGAAAATTTCATTCGTTGGCAAAGCATTTCTATCGACGAAGGTATGATACCGTGGTGCGGAAGGTTAGCTTTAAAGTTTATAATTCATTAAAAACTACAAAATATGGCATTTTTATCTAAATGCTAAGCGATTCTGCTACTAGATATATTTCGAGTTTCAAACTATATTTTGGAAAAAAATCGGAAAATTTTTTATTACATTGCTGTACAAAATGACCATTTTACAAAAACCAAAACAAAAACAAACTTTCAAATCATGGTTTGAGAAAGTTTAGACAGTCGGACCGCGATTTCTGATGGTTTTATGATCATCCAATAGCAGCAACGATAAGATAATCGACTTTGAAAAGAAAAATGACAAAAAAAAAATCAGCACTTTTTTTAAAAAACCCAAAAAATAATAGGGTTTTTGAAGCTTTTATGCAAAACAAATGCCAGATTCTGATGGAACATCCCCAAAAAACCCTTATATACGAATTTGGAAGAAAATCGCCACAATTTGCTATTCGAATCATATAATTGAACTTGCGTGCACAAAATCCTCGTTTTGCGCATTAATGGGTTAATACAGAATTTGGTTAAAATGGAGTTATGTATTCTGTTTTTAAGAGAAGTTTAATCAAAAAATATATTATAATTAAACTACTGTGAATATATTTTAATGATTTCTGTTTTCAATAACCTCGATAAATCACATTTATTTACATCATTTCATAAAAAGCAACTAAGTTGACTATATATTGTAATTATATTTATACATTTTAATGAACAATATTGCAAAAAGTCGCGGCGAAAGAGAAAAAAATTTTTGTGAACCGCGTGGACGTGAAAGTGTTAATATGAGCCTGTCTTTTGTGATGTATTCAGTTTACATTGAGTAATATAAATACATGAATAAATATCTCATTAAAATCCATAAATTCCATCAAAACACAAAAATTTCAATGTGTTCGAATATTTTGCTTGATTTTAAATTGAAAGAAATACTTTAATAGAAAGTGTGATTCGTGAACTGCTATGAAATTATTTTCCGAAAATTATGTTGTTGAATAATGGGAAAAAAGACGTTGTTGAATAATGGGAAAAAAGACAATATGTTAGCTTAACATGTCTACCATAGTTATGTTCTTATATACGATAGCGTTTTAGTCCGATAGGATAATAGACTACCTAGCATTACCAGTTCTTGCAAGTTCGATAGAGTTGGACACACGTAACCACCAACCTTCGACTCTGGTCCACCGAACAATAAAAAAAAGTTTTTCCTCGAAAAGGTGTCATAGATTGGACATACCAAGGTGTCCGGCATTTAAAAATGAATTCCTAAAATTACCAAACTGACGGCCCTTTTTAATTGCCACGATTTACTGCCATCGACACATTAAACAATGCAATAAAACCGCCACACGCGCCATTCACTTGCTGACTGCATGCCTTAGGTGTCGCTCAAAATTGAAATTCGTTGCGCAACCCACACGTCCGAAGCCCCTTCGCGTTATGACAATAATCCGAGAAGTAATTAAAAATTTCGAGAGGCCGAAGCTGCTGTCGGAAGGTGTTTCCAATTAGGCGCGATGCGCTGACAGACCGCTCACCTAATGAATGCGACAAGCGACGAGCACGGCACGACCCGTGAGCCGCCGCCGCATCGAACACGAATCGAGCGGGTCTGATTTACGAGCCGCATGCAATTGCACAGGCGGGAAAAACATGCCAACCTCCGATATGGGGCCTCATGCCACAGCCTCGAGGAATTTTGAGGTGAAATCCAAGAGGCGAAGTAATGACCCCGTCGCAGGCTGTTGCATCTCCGGAACAGGCAAGGTGTCGGCAGACTGGCTACAGTGACACCTACCCGTGCCAGCATCCCCCCCGGTCGGAGTTTGTGCATCGGCTCCTCTTAAATTAATTAACCGCTCGCATCTGATTAGCATAATTAATTGTGATTGATTGATTGTCTGCAGCGTCGAGCTATTGAGCTCTATTGAGGGCTTCGTTACGACTTAAGCAGGCTTGATCGTTTGATCAATGCAAATGGCCCGCGGCAATGGCGACAACAACACTCGCGGCCAACTTGAAGATTGTCTCAATCACGCGAGGGACTTGCCTTTATGCCTCCTTAGGGCCGAATTTGTGGCGGTGCCGAGTTGGCACTTTACGCTGTGAAATATACGCGTCGTTAAATTCGAATTACTTGAGGAACAGCACGAATTATGAGGTCCTTGTTAACAGTCCACAGGGACATTTCTACTTTGATTTATGTATGGCAAAATTGATTTAAGGACCCCTAAATTTACTTGGCACCTCCTGCACCTACTATCACCCCACTTGTCAGAATTGTGTTTGTCCCCACGATTTACCTAAGGGTATCTGGTTTAGAAGGGCGAAAACTTCGTCATTTTTAGACATTATTTTCTCAGCGACAATACAACCAATCGTTTTGCTTATATTGGTTTTATATCGCTTTTTGGTTTGAAACAATAAAATCAGTTCCTTTCTTTAAATTTACATAATTATCAAATGCGTGAACCAACAAAAATTTAAGAAAGCTCGACTTATTACTTATTCAAAGTGTAATGAATATTAATTTTAAAAATAGTTTAAATTAATATCTTTCAAAAATATTTAAGCTCATGTAAAAGATTACTAATTACCTACAAAAAAAAGCCAAAGACGAATTTAGTTGGCACAAATTGTGAGAGAAACAATTCCACTATTTGTGCGAAACCCATTTCCTTCTCAAGGCTGTAAATCGAAAAGTACTTTAAATTCTGGTTTGACATTTTGAAGAGGTAATTTGGCATAGTAACAATATTGATTAAGACTACTTATAAGAAATTGATTTTTCCATTCTGCCAGCCAATAAGAATTAAAATCAAATACTCATAATAAAAAAGTAAACTTCAGTTTGATAAATTCTGACTAAAAAATATTATTATTATTAAAAAATTGTTTGTCCGCATGGCGTGTGTATGCTTATGCTTCTTTTCTGTTTGTTTGTCTGTGGAATTGTTTAAATTTTGTAAAATGCATAGTTTTTTTCTAAATGCTCATCCCAATAAGGACTCCAGACTTTTCAGTATAGGATAATTTGTTTACAAAAAGGCGGACTATCAAATTCTAACATATGTATATTAGGGTGGTCCTTATTTTTCGACTTTTGAATTATCCTCGGGGCACTTTCTCATTTTATTATATACCTCTAAATATGAAATAAGTTTTTTTTTTTTTTTTTCTTAAGATTTAGAGGTCGCTAGTCAAAATTTTTACAAAAAGCGTTGAAGGCCAGCTTAAATTATGGTTTCATTTAGGTGTTTATATCACATTTTACGTGCGAGTGAAACTCGCATAGACAATCGCTTCGTATCCCTTCCTACCCTTAGCCCGCCCCGCACTTCAGTTCTAACAAATCATTAACGAGAGCGATAAGGTAAAATGTTTGTGTTTTGACACTACTGCTGTAAATACCGGCTTAAGAAGTGGAGTATGCGTTCTTTTGGAGCAAAAAATGGATAAAGATGTGCTTTGGCTTGCTTGTCGTCACCACATAATGGCAATTATGTCCTGACTATAAAAATAAAAGAATCTAACAAATACAGATTTTGAATTTTTATTTAAAATTCAAACCTTGGTAGCGACCTCTAAATGTCATTTAAAACATTCAAAAAAAATACTGAAATACTTTCTTATGGTATATAATCCAATTACGTGGTGCCCCGCGAAATTAAAGAAAAATAATTTTTTTCTTATGAACAAGGACCACCCTAATGTATATGTGATTTTCCTTAAAGTATGTACCTACTTTCGGGTTTCGAAATTCACAGATTTGAAATATACTGTCAACATTTATGAACTCAAAATGACGGTTGATTTTCGTGAAAATGGCTATACAGGAGCTTCCGACGTCTCTGACTTCACATCAACTGTCAACATTTTTGAACCAGATACCAGTTTGCCAAATTCGCCGCAGCTGAACTCAAGATTATGCGATTTTTGTGAAAATGAGTATATAGGTTCAAATGTGCTGTCAAAATTTATAAATTCAGAATTTCGGTCTGTAAATTCTATACTCGGATTTTAAATCTGCAGTTAACATTTATGAATGGGAAGATGGGATTAAGGTATTGCTATGCTAAACCTTATTTCATTATGCTACATGGAAATTATGTATGGTTGTTTATACTGATTTTTATTGTCTATTCTGATTGTAAAATATACACCTTTGGGGAAAGTTATGTAAATATGTAAATAAATAACTTGAAAATTTTAATTTACAATACGCAATTATATCGATCAAGTACGATTAAATTGTGTATGTTCAAATTAAGTTTCTGCAATTTCACTTTAAAAAAAAAAAATACATTTGCATTCATAAATCCACCATAACGAAAGAAGATACAATAGACAATCGTTTTTCAAATTAACAACACTTTCCCAAATGTTTTTTTCCTTATATTGATCGTATTTGGGAAGTCTTATAGAATTTTAAGAAATATTTTTAATTACTCAATAACTTTATATTTTTTTTTTCGTGTTATTAGTTATTTTGAAAGTAAAATATATTGAGCGTATACTGTGAAAATAGTACACCTAAATTGGAAATATTTACGAAATTATAGCACATAGAAGAGAGCCGGTCATATTAGCGGAGTAGTACTTATTTAGTGACCCGTACTACCTCGCTGGTGGGAATTAGGATTACGCCGCAATGGACACTTTTTTAAGGCATTCATTTCTGAAGAAACCCTATCATTGACCAAGATTATACCATAAAATGCCTCTGAGCTGTAGAGTTTTGAAGAAAAAAAATCTAAGTTTACATGTATCTTATACGGGAACTCTTTATACGCTTTGGTCAAGCACTCAATATTAATATTAAGGGCTCAAATTTTCAGGGAATTTTCTTTTAGGTATCTCCCATAAAATTTCGAGGTGGGACTTAAAAAAAAAAAATAGTCGCGAAAAAAAGCACCCTAATATACATACATAGTAGTATTGTAGTATTTTTCTCAAAACCGCGTTTTTAGAGTTGGTGTACACGATTAAAAAAAAACTATTGGACCGATTGGTCTGAAATTTTGATATGTTATTTGACACATGATTTTCCAGGGATTGAACTAGTGGGCAAAACAAATTTCCATCGGGTTATTCGGGCCAAAAATGTGTTATTTTTTTTAAAAATGCCGCCATTTTGTTACTTTTAGACGAAAATGTTTCTCTTTGGTTCAATCCCTAGAGATTTCCATACCAATTAAAGTCCTTCTTTTTTTTTAAATGTTCCATTGACTCAAAATCTCGTACACCGTGATTTTTTGAGGTTTTGTTAAAAAATGCCACCAGCCAATTGTATTCTTTGAATACTAAGAAATAAATATGCAAAGTTGCATTAATATATCCCTTTTTTCCCCTACAATTTTCCAATTTTCCAAAAAAACAAATTTCCATTTTTGGATGTGTCAAGTACCCTTAATTTAAATATCTTATTCTAGATAATGCGATTGAGAAGTCTAACCATAGAAAATATATATGATTTTTTTATTTCAGATCACTACAAGTGGATATGTGCTACCCATCACCCATCCACCTTTTTTTCTATGAGCCTTTTTAACCAACAACAAAGATATAAGGTATTATAAAGGAGGAGGGCCAACTTCTATGTAAATGTGTCCCAAATTTGTCTTCGTCAAAAAATTAAAAAAACCATTTTCCATCATTTATCATTAATTTTCAATATTCTGCCTGCTCCGCTCCCTCTTGCATCCCGTAAAAGTCCTAAGGAAGCAATACTATATTATAAAAAAAAGGAATTCTTTTGGATTTGAGAGCGTGATTACCTAACGATGCATTTTCCAGAACATTCTGTTTAGGGTGAAATCGTTTGAAAATTAATGATAGATGATGGAAAAATATTTTTTTAATTTTATTCACGAATAAAACATTGGTTCACATTTGCATAGCATTGAAAAATGTTTTTTATAACATTTAAAATGCAATTAAAAACACATAAAGTCGCTGAAAAGATTATATTTTATTTATTATATTAAAAAAAAAAAACCTTAAATAAGTTTACAATGTTAGACGATCTCTTTGCGGAAATGCATAATAAGTTGAATGTTTTAATGGCTGCCCTAGAATCATTTCTTGTATAATATAAACAAATTGCCAAGTGTTTTTTTATAATATTCTTTTACAGGTACTCCAGGGAACTAATTTATTTCAAGACAGGCTAAAGATTTCTCACCTTTGGCACTTCCTCGAATTTCTCGGTCCAACGAGCCCAAGAACTTGTCCGTATTCTGTTCCTCCTCGTCGATTTCATTAGACGAAAGGAGCCTTCGTGCATCCACCGTCGGGGCGTGCATGTTTCCGCGTTAACCCTGGTTGCCCACCTGACCTGCTCACGACGAGGCATGGAACATCGAATGTTCACAACAAAGCGCAGACAGAACAGGTATCGCTTTTCCTTTTTTTTTCGCGGTCCCAAGGAGGTTTGCATGACCCGCACGGACAGCATCCCACACCGCAGAGGCGTCCGATACCTGATACTGATAAACCCCAACAGATTTCACAAAGGCACTTGAGTAATGGATCTGCAAATGATCCAGCCTGGAATCCAGCTGGTCCAGGGCGTATAATTAGACTGCGATGATATGTCTGGAGCTGGACGACGACTGACGCACTCCAGCCCATTTACGAAGGCTCCACAGAGCACCAAAGTAGCAATTAGCCGGCAGAAAGGCCAGAAGTGGACAGGGATTGCTCCCCTCGTCATCCCATGTACTGGGGCACATTTCAGCGTCCTCCTTGATGTCAACTTAACGAGATAATTCGCACTCGCACTTGCATTCGCCCGGCAGCACTTAATTTGCATATGGGAGGGCCTGCTGCCGGCTGCCGTGTGCTTTACTTGCAAATCCGGGTGGGCATGGGCAAAGCCACCGAATGAGTCACAGCCCAGCAATTAACCCAGAGAATTAAACTGATTTCGAACTGGAAGTTGATTAATGGGCCCACGACAAAGAGACTTCCTGTGATTAAGTCGTCTCGCCCAGCAGTTTACCATGGGGCTGCCCGGCTCACCTGGAGGACCCAATGCTCGATTTTGTCGCCACGTTTGATCTAGCAGTTTTGATTTATTGGGAACATGCCGGCATGCTAAAAGTGTAAGTGTTATGCGTGACACGGGGGATTTATCGCCTTCCTGCGGACGAAAGTTCTTCGTTTTTTTAGATAAGTCTGCCTTGAGCATGCTGACGCAAAAAGACTACATTTTGGGATGTTGTTCGATGTCTGATTTACAACTTATCACTGAGGGGACAAGTGTAGAATAGTTTTCTTGTTGAAGTATATCTCGAAAAAGGCGAAGAAAATAAACATGATTAAATGATATCCAGACACATCTATACTAATATTATAAAGCTGAAGAGTTTGTTTGTTTGTTTGAACGCGCTAATCTCAGGAACTACTGGTTCGAATTGAAAAATTCTTTTTGTGTTGGATAGTCCATTTATCGAGGAAGGCTTTAGGCTATATAACAGTACGCTGCGACCAATAGGAGCGAAGAATCAGTGAAAAAAACGGGGAAATTTATTCATCTTTGAGGGCTTCCGTTGTTTGTGTGAACTCAGGAACTGCTAGATCGAATTGAAAAATTCTTTTTGTGTTAGATAGTCCATTTGTCGAGGTCACTGATTTGTAATATTATCAAAATTTACAAATTCAAGATGGCGGACCCAATATGGCGACCAACATTTCTCGATTCCGAAGGATTTTAATGAAAATTAGTACAATGATTATTCTGAAGCAACTTATTTCGAATTTTATCAAAGTTTCAAAATCCAAGATGGCGGATCCAACATGGTGACTAAAATGTCTCGATTGCAACGGATTGTAATGGAAATTAGTACAATGATTATTTTGAGGTCACTGCTTTTGAATATTATCAAAATTTATAAATCCAAGATGGCGGACCCAATACGGCGACCAAGATTTCTCGATTCCAACAGATTTTAATGAAAATTGGTACAATGATTTTCTTGAGGGCACTGATTTTGAATGTTATCAAAATTTACAAATCCATGATCGCGGACCCAATACGGCGATCAAAATTTCTCGATGTCAACGGATTTTAATGAAAATTAGTACAATGATTATTCTGAGGCCACTAATTTCCAAAATTATCAAAATTTGTAGTAAAAAAAGCTATAAATCCTCAAGGAGCGGGACGGGATATTTAATTTAAAAGACTTAACCAACCAAGATGGCGGACCAAATACGGCGACCAAGATTTCTCGATTTCTACGGATTTTAATGAAAATTACTACATTGGTTATTTTGAGGTCACTGATTTTGAATATAATCAAAATTTAGAAATCCGAGATGGTGAACCAAATATGGCGACCAAGATTTCTCGATTTCATGAAAATTAATGCAATGATTGTTTTGAGGTCACTGATTTCGAATATTATCAAAATTTACAAATCCAAGATGGCGGACTCAATATGACGTCCAAGATTTCTCAATTCCAACGGATTCGAACGAAAATTAGTACAATGATTGTTTTGAGGTCACTGACTTTGAATATTCTAAAATTTCCAAATCCAAGATGGCGGCTCCAACAGGTCGACTTAAATGGCTTGGTTACGACGGATTTTAATGAAAATTAGTCCAATGATTATTCTGAAGCAACTAATTTCGAATGTTATCGAAATTTACAAATCCAAAATGGCGACCAAAATTCTCGGTTTCAACGGATTTTAATGGAAATTAGTACTATAATTCTTCTGAGGCCAATAATTTTGAATATTATCAAAATTTGTAAATCCAAGATGGCGGATCCAACATGATCAGAATGTCTCGATTTCGACGGATTTTAATGAAACTTGGTAGAATGATTATTTTGAGGCTGCTAATATTATCAAAATGTCTTGATTTCAACGGATTGTAATGAAAATTAGTACAGTGATTATTCTGAGACCACTAATTTCGAATATTAGTAAAATTTTCAAATCCAATATGGTGATCACACTTTCTCGACTTCAACGGATTTTAATGAAAATTAGTACGATTTATTATATATTACCACAATTTCTAGATCGAAAATGGCGGGACCAAAGTGGCGACCAAAATTTCTCGATTTCAACGAGTTTTAATGAAAATTGGTACAATGATTATTTTAAGGCCACAAATTTTGAATATTATTAATATTTGGATATTCAAGATGGAGGATCCATAAAAAGGTTTTGGGGTTGAAACAAATTCTAGGATATAACAAACTAGAACATTTGAGAAGTGTTTAATTAATAAGTATTTCCCCAACGCCGGGTGAAACCGGGTAACTCAGCTAGTAAAGGATAAAACACTGTTAGATATACTTTCGTTAAAATTATTTTAATCCAAAGGTCTGAAACTCGGTATTCGTTGAAGTTTGGTTGAGAAAAGCTAAAGATTACTTTAGGTTATGTATCGATTTATTTGTTGTACAATATTTCCTCTGTTAATCGCTTATCTACATATTATTTATTGTACCTGCTTGTTTTAAAAAGTAAAATGTGTATAGATAAATTTTATCTTATACTAACTATGCCCATATAGTTAGAATTTTATTTTACGGTAACCCTGATCCAACTAAAAATTTGAAAGGTCAATGCTCACACAAATTTGAAATAGACTTATGAAGCTTATTAGTTTTTTCATAAAAAAATGTTTTGTTTAATAGCTTTGTAAATAATTTTTTAAAAATAATTTCTTACGTATTTTTAAGAATTTATTCTTCTATTACTTTTGATAGAAACTCTTCCAAGTAAGATTAATGTTATTATCATTATTGTCTTACAATACAATAATTTTTTTTAGTGTAAAATAAACTAAGAAAATATTCTTTCAAGAAGTTCAGATCAAAAAAAATTAAAGTCAAAAGTCGATATTTATTAATTTATAGATTTCTTAAGGACAGCCTGATGCATCACATAGTAATAATTCTTTTTCACTAGTAGTACATTTTACTACTTTT
Source organism: Dysmachus trigonus (assembly GCA_949715965.1). Taxonomy (NCBI): domain Eukaryota; kingdom Metazoa; phylum Arthropoda; class Insecta; order Diptera; family Asilidae; genus Dysmachus; species Dysmachus trigonus. The sequence continues at coordinate 76,916,550 of OX454319.1, forward strand.
TTTTACTGTTAAAGTTGGCACAGTAGTCATCGAGTAAATCTTCAACTTTTATCTTACCTATTCAAAGCTGCGTCAGCTGAACGTGAGTAAAATACCTACATATAGTATCTATTTGTTAGGCACAATGGGCCATTCCACACGTGTATTCTCGCAGCGTATTCAAACCGATTTTATAGGGGAGAAGTAAGCGATGCGAGGAGAAAACTCTACAAAAGCGCTGAACTTTGGAGAGTAAATGTGCATCACAAATCGAATCTATTTATCGTGTTGTCACGAACTAACACAACGAAACGAGCAGGCGGGTTGTTTTGATTTGTTGATTTGATGGATTTTTAAATAATACGGCACACACACATTGTTAATTCTTATTCGTACAGCAATGTGCATCAGCAGCAGGAATACCCGTGTGGAAACGCTGACTCTCCACTGCGCGTTGTCAAAACGGTTTGAATACTGCCGCGAGAATACACGTGTGGAATGGCCCAATGTTTCTCTTTTGACAGCACCCAAATAACGGTTTAGGTTTGATGTCACTCTTAGCGTAACCCTTGATGGAAAACAGTTTTCTTAATATATTTAGGCCTACAAACCGTCCGGCGCGGGTAAGCGCGGTGATTCAAATGGGAACGTATTCTCTTAACGGTGATGAATAAGGGGTATAAAATTCAGCTGCCGCAACCTGCCACAGGTGCACATTTAAGGCACGTTGCATCTCTATGTATTCACATTCAATAGTATCGAAATTGTAATTTGCTCTGGTATTTCTCTGCCCTGCTGATTCTCTAGACATGATTGATTTTAATGCAATTTTTTCATTAAGCCTTAATATAGGATGCTTTTAGTTTCGAAATTCAAAATGGCGGATCCAATATGGCGTATAACAAAGAACCTAACGTTTGATGACTTAATATTGTGCAAATAATAGATTTAATAGTGTTAGCATAAAAATCTCCTTGATATAAATCCAAATCGCATTAAGCTTTATAATTTATATGATAGCATTTTGAAAATGTATTTTTATTTATTGTATTAATAACCATTCAGGTAATTTGTAATATCTTGTAGTATTAGTTTTATAAAAGTACGTTTCTATTAAATATTTTCTCGCATGTAACTCGCGTTTATTGTTTATTATTTTGATTTATGACTCACGATTTACTCGCTGTGTTCTTTATGAGCCCTGGTGGAAAGACATCGCTTCCTTAACCCATTAACGCCCAAGCAACCATTTTTGAGTCGATTTGAAATTCACTTGATAGAACCGATCAAATATCGAAAGTGGTATATCAAAATATGGTTTTTTTGCTTAAAATTGTTTGCTCTTTCATAATCTGCAACCAGAATTTTAATATTACGCTCTCAAAAATTACTATAGCGGCTCAAAGATGGCGCAAATATTGCAAATATTTCTTTATTGAATTGCTTGCAAGTCGAGTCAAAAATGGTCGCTTGGGCGTTAATGGGTTAAGGAGATAGGGGTAGTCAGGATTATTAATTTTTTGCATTTTCTTGAAGTATGATGTTTCGAAAATATTATTTGAAAATTTGAAGTAAATCTAATGAGTAGTTTTCGAGATATCCTACATTTATTGAAGATAGCTGATGCAAATCGAGTGTAAAACTTTAAATGAGTCTTTCTCGAAACTATGTGTTACAAGTCGGTGACCACTGTAATCTAAAAGCCACTTAAAGGATTTGAATGAAATTTATACAGCTTATAGAAAACATAAAAAGGTAAGGAATGATCGAAGAATGTTTTTTCTTGGATTAAAACTTATATTATATAAACAATGAAATTTAAAACCCCTGAGTAAATTATCAGAGGCCACCATTTTGTTTTTTTTTAAAAAAAAAAAAAAAGCTTCGATCAGGCACTAAATTAACTATTAAACTTTTTTTTTTTTGCTTGATTTTAGATGAACCATTAAAATGGTATGATGGTGACAGCAAAGCACGGCTTGTGTGACGCAGTCCAACAAATATTGCGATATCTTAGTCTACAATAAATATTTTGTTTTAAATTTTGTGTAAAATATAACTAAAACCTAACATAATAACTTTGCATTATTTGTTTTATAAAATAAATTAAACTACTGTAAAAAACAATTACTTCAAATTGAGAGAAAATGTTTTTTTTTTCAAATGACAAAAAAAAAATATGAAGGAGGCACTTCCGCTCCCTATATATCGATATCAATGTGTTCAGAATGACCCTAAAAATGACATATTTCAAAGTCATTAGTTGTAAGTTAAAGTATATAATTACCAATTTTGCCACGCCGCTGACTACCCCTAACCCCTTAAGATACCTTTTAAGTCTCCTTTTAGAACTTACTAGTAGTTTTCAATTTTAGATTACTTATTTAATGTAGCTTGTATTAAACGAAATGAATAAATACGATTTTAAACTAATATCAAAACATTAAGTCCATCTATATAGTACCTTTTTATGTGCATCATTTTGAAATGGTTGGTATAATAAAGTATATACTAATGCATTTAGTTTAAATCCTGTTGACCAAACATAATAGAGAAAATTATTGATTTATTTTAATACGATTTTCCGTCTAGGCAGATACGTCAAAAATGTTATGACTTTCTTTGCCGTCGTGAATTCCTGGCCACATACGATATCAGGCAATCACTCAGCATAAGCATAGCACCAATCAGACTAATTCCATGCCGTGCATTAGAATCACTCAATCATAGTCGCTGCTCCCAAATTAATCCACTCTGACACTGACTTTAGCAAGTCTCCTCTCCCTGTGCTTCTTCACCAAGATGTGCCCCTTATCATCTCGGGCCATTGACTCGACTATCTTCTGGCCGCTCGAAAACCCTTGCGGGCCCGTCTGCAGTGTTGGCCCGAACAAGTCATACCCAACGTGTAATTAATTAGGTTCGCAGGCCACTTAGAAGTCCCCTTCAGCTGGCTCCCCCGCGCAGCCTGGTCGAAGATAAATTTACCGGGGAGCCGGGCATGTTAACAGCAAAATTATTCAATCCTTGAGATTCCATCCAATTTGGCCGGTAATGTCCCTCTGCGGCACTTCTATTAGAATCTAATGAACAAGAAATCCACACATGCAAAAAGGAGCCACCAGCCGATGATGTCGAAGACGCGCTCGCCAGGAGGACGGGACCTGGCTGGTGTGGATCGGCTTACTTGGCGCATGATTCAGGACATCCCCCAGGAACCTCACATGGGCCGGTTGTGGCGGTGACGGCGGAGTGGCAACCACAAGCGAACATTAGCCGAGCCGACTGCAATTTGTAATTGTCGTCTCCATCCTCTTGGATAAATGACCAGACAAAGTTCTCCGCAGAAGATCCCGATTTTGTGTAATTGTCCTTGGGAGCGGTCTGGAGACCGTGCTGCTCCGGGCGCGTCGGAAATAAGTCCGAGCTGAGTGTCAGACAGAAGTTTTGATTGCGAATTTTAATTAACTCAAGAAACAGACTCGAACTGCGGCGGATTGATGATGGAAACTCTTTGGTTATCGGGCGTCATGCGGAAAGATGTCCGGGGGCCTTTCGGCGCCCACTGTCATCATGGAAACGGATGGAGCGGTTTGTCCCGGGCACAGACCCAAATGGGCTCCAGCGGCGGGCACCGAATGACTTAGCAAATTGAAATGGAAAGTTTAATACCCTTCCGGATGGCTGTTCCTCGCCGGAGGTGTTCGTTTGTGGTGTCTTCGCCTACCCTTCGCCCTGTTTCGCCTTCTTGAGCCTGCAGTAGCCAATTTCGCTCGTCAACGCCCGCATTAAAGCCATTCACTTGCCCAATTTTAGTGGGGTCCGGACGAATTGTTGATAAAAGACATCATTGCCAGGTTGGCGTCCCTAAGCATACAGGAAACCGCCTGACCTACTTAATCCGTGTCGGAATAAATTTCACGTCTAGATAGTGTGATATATGGCAGCACCCGGTCCCCAATGCCTTCCGCCTTCTATTCCACTTCCGATTTAGTTGGAACTTTCATGGTTCCGTGCCGAGTCTTGTCGCTGCCGTCGAGCTTCCTGAATTTGTATTTATTGCAGTTTTGTCCCTGTTGCAAATTTCACTGAATTTTTTTCACAGGCAAATTTTCCCTCCCGTCTTTGCACCCATTTACCGATCCCACAAGGTCCGACCCAGGGACCTTATGGGGTGGGTCAACATATGCGGTCCATTAATTACACCGAGCTGCACCATTTGCATGCAATGACCGAGAAAAACGACAAACATGCGAAAGAAGAGGGCGTCAGGTTGCGCTGACTGCTCGATGAAAGCCAGCCCTACAACATACACCGGAGCGAATAAGGAAAAGTTTGCAATTACTTTTTTCCCGTTTTTATGTTGAATCATAAAAAATTAGAAACGTACCGTGTCCGGTAAAAGAGCATCAACTGAACTTATCAAAGGGCTCCCAAGCCAGATCAAAAGCCTGCAAAGTTTAAAGAGATAAGTCTAATAAGATGACCAGAAACTTCAATTGGATCAAATTGGATGAAAGTCCACCATGTCTTTTGGAATCCAAACTTAAAGAATTCCTACGGTAACTGGGAAGTTTGCGTAATTAATAAAGAGTGAAGTTCCTCTTTGACGATTTTGTTTATATAGAGATTCTGACGATGAAGTTCTTCCGACTTTTCGAAAGCAAGTGAGTCATAGGATTCACCTGTTAGGTAGATTTGAACAACAAGAAAATACCTGGAGAGTAAAGAAAGCTACATAAATCAAAGTAGTACCTATTACATTGGTTTAATTTTTTTTTTAGTTTGTACTTTATTTAAATTTACTTTCTCATAACTGAATTGAAGTAATTATGGTTTTTTTAGAACGTAATGAATTTTTTAATTTTTATGAGAGATAACAGTGTAGCGTGGGCGGTTATAATGGTTATTTAGTATTTTGGATCATGGATAACTTAACACGTGCACCGTAATAAGATTAAACATCAAAAACCAATATTGTAAACTTTAAAAATATCATAAGACTTGGAAAGTTAATTGGGGACGGATTTAGAGATATTTACATACATACAGGGTGTCCAATAGGAAATTGCGAAAACTAATGGGTCACAATTTTTTAACAAATGGAGAGATCGGTAAAATGAAAATACTTTTTAATAAAGGAAAGTCGTCATTTTTATTTCATGTCCATTTTATTATAAAAAAAATTAAATCTATTTAATACAAACCATTAATTTAAAAATATAGTGAAAAACGTGAATTATTAATAATATATATTTTTGAAATGGGAACCATATATGTTAGGGTGTTTTTTTTTCGCAGCTTTTTTTTTCAGTCCCACCTCGAAATTTTGTGGCAAATACCTAAATCAAAAACCCCCTGAAAATTGGAGCCCTTAATATTAATATTAAGTACTAGACCAAGGCGTATAAAGATTTCCCATATAAAATACACGTCAACTTTGATTATTTTTCTTCAAAACTCTACAGCTCAGAGGCATTTTACGGTATAGTCTTGGTCAATGGTAGGGTTTCTTCAGAATAGAATGTTCTACAAAAGTGTCCATTGCGGTGTAACCCTAACTCCCACCAGCGAGGTAGTACGGGTCATTAACCTCAATTTTTCTATGAAATTCTCGCTTTTTGCTCCTATCTCGTAAATAACAAGAGGTATAGAAAAAGTGAATATGACAAACTTGTAGGAAATTCAATTTTCTATAAAAAAGTTGTGAACATCAAATCGCTAACATCGATATTTCTTGAGATATTGGGCTTTGAAGTTGAGGTAGCGTGGAATTTTCATGTATTATTGTGCTAAATTGTAGAAACACTACCTCAATTTCAAAGCCCAATATCTCAATAAGTATCCATGTTACCGATTTGGTGTTTAGAACTTTTTTGTAGGAAATTGTTTTTCCGACAAGTTTGCCATATTCACTTATACCTAATATAAAATGGAAAACATAAATTAAAAAACACTGAAAATATAAACGTTGGCAATATATACAATACTTAGTTCGTCCCCAAAAGGCAAAAACTCCCAAGTATATACTAGTTTTCATGAAAATAACAAATCTCGTTTAATTAATTTAATTTAAATTCGATAGAAGTGTGGTGGCTGTCCTCACTTCAGTTAAACTTTGTGAATCTTTCGTTTTTGCTATCGTGAATCCATGGGCCAGAAAGTCGAGAATACTCAACTAGTCAGCAATTTCCTCTACTTACTTACTCTAGAAATCGGTAATCCATAAGGAACATGTGATATGTGATTCAACGTAATATGTGATTTGTCACAAAACATATGTGACATGTAAATATCTGCTTCGTTTATTTACAATTCTTATATTCACTGTATGTTACATGACATGTCATATGGGAAATGTTATGTGCGTTTCCCGAATTCATTATATGTGGCATATGTTATGCGTCTCATTACCTATTACAAATAACATAAATGTATGTGCAAACATGTTATATGTGATCTGTTATATGTGCTTTGTCACATATAACATACAGTTATGCCACATATCACATGAATAATGCGATACGGGATTCGTAACATATCATACAGATACAGCACACAAAAATGGGTAGTTTCAAATTTCAAATAAATAAATTACCGAAAATTAGTGTAATCAAAACTTTGCCGATTGTTAGAGTAATCAGAAATTTGTGACTGAAAATTACCGACTAGTTAAGTATTCTCTAATTTCTTACCGATGAATTAGCGATTGCTTAGATAATGGAAAATACATTTTGGCTTATTACCAAATTTATTAATAATTGGAAATTTATTTACTAAAATTGTAATTTTTATAGTATTTGTTATTATCATCGAAAATATTGACAAAAAAAAATATTTTTGCCGATCTCTGGTTGAGATCTAGTTTTCTTACTTATATTTTTCGTAGTAGATTGGTGTAGGTTTTATTTAGAAAATTTAGTACGGCTGTTTTCGAATTCATATGCACTTGCACTTAAATCTATTTTTCCCCACTAAGTTTTCTCCGACAAGCTCCGGATAGTGCGCAGGCAGTGGCGTGCGCACAGTGGGTGCCGTGGGCAAAGAGTATCTATAACAAGAGGGGACACTCGAGCGGTTATTCCTTATCTTTTTTCGACTTTGGTACTGTTACAGGAATGAAATGGGAATTTCTGCTAGATATAGTTAGTAATAAAGAAAGCATAAGTGAGAGAAAGACAAAAATTTGGGGCGAAAAGTGGAACACTCCTGCAGGGTGCACCTCACAAAAATCTTTTATCACAAAACTTTTCTACGAACACATTACGCGCTGCCTTTACCACAGCCACACACCAAACACATTATATTATGCTTGCCCATCATTTATCTAAAGCATATTTTATTTTATTTAATTAATTGCTTCTAAGAAAGCACTTTTTTACTCAAAAACTTTTAAGCTTCTTCACATTTCCAAACAAATCAAGACCACCCGGTACTTTTTGTAAGCGAGCAGCACACAAAAAAAATTCCGCTCCAGGGCGCCTTTAAAAATGCACAATGAAAAAATGTAAACAATCTCGTCCGTATTCATGCTCGGTGTCTGCCTCTTCTCCCTTCTCCGATTCGGTATTTCGCTATAACTTAACATTGCGAGGGGAGGTAAACTTGAGCGACCTAGTACTAGTGCACCGCTCCAGGGCGCCTTTGGGACTTTGAGAGCATATTGAGAGTGTCCCTTCTTGTTGAATTCGATATTCTTTGCCGTGGGTGTTGTGGCACCCACAAAAAACTTTGGCTAGGCGCGAGAATTCAGATATAATTAAAATTTGAAGGTAAATAAATCTTATTGAAAAAATTTCAAAAAAAAACAAACAGGAAAATTTCCAAAGATCAGTGATTTGAAATCGGTATTTTTTTCCACAAAAATTCTTAATTTAATTTAAGGCGTAACCTTCAATTCTGAGTGGAGTGCTTCTAAGCCTACATGATTTTCATTTATAAGTTTTTATGATATTTAAAAAATATATTAACGTAACCAAAAGGACCAAGCGAATAAAAAGAAAGTGTAAGAATTGACAAGAAAAATTAAATTAAAAAAAAAAGTACTCACCTCACGTATAACGCCTTTAATACATTTCGCGTTGCATAAAATCGCGTTATGGGAAATCGTATAATATAAAAAACATGTTGGGGATGAATATTGCCATATTCAATTTTATTTCCTATACTTTACCTATGTAGGTATTTTAAGTCCAACCCTTTCGATACGGCTGCCCTTCTCTGGTATTCTTCCGCTTTATCCCGTATTTTGTTATATTACGCGTTATATAAAAAAATGATTCCCCTATTTTTTTTAAATTATTATTTTTAACGTGTTGGAACTCTCGTTGTATGAGTTTACCGTATACTGTTTCACGCCATTTCGATAAAAAGAAAGAGCACAAGAAAACTATATATAGTGGTTCCACCTTTATAAAAAAATACTAATCACTAATTTAATGAAAAGTTAATGACAAGTTTGCCACCACCAATGAAAACTGGTGAAAACTAATTAAAAACTAATAAGTTCATCTATGTTTTCACGAGTTCATTATTGTTTTTCTGTGAACGCAAAATTCTGCAAATAAGTCCTGAAAGTTGACTTTAATTTGGCTGAGCGATCGATAGTCCACGTGGGGCATAAATGGTTAGACACAATAGAAAGCGTAAAAGCTTTCATCTAAAAACCAAGTTCCACGACTTATGTATTCTCCAGGATATCACAATTAATATGAAACGAAAAGCAAAAAACTAAAACATTGTCAAATGAAATATAAGAAAAATATTGTTATTATTATTTTATGTATTGAGTATTAATTATATTTTTCCGTAGCGCCCACAACCAATCTAGTAAGTAATGCTGCTTATATGGCGATATTACACCGCAAAGGTTTATTTATTTATTTAAACATGACCTATGGATCTAATATGCCCTTTAATGCTTTAAGGGTTTGAAAATGACTTTTTAAGCAAATTTTTGTGAATTTTTTTTTTTGGAAGTATGGCTACATTATTTTATTTTTTAATTAAATAGGCTTTTTAAGTATAATTCAAAGAATAATTATATGAATTTTCAAGTCAAAATATTAAGAATTGTAGCAATGGTAGCCATTTTTCGCAGACAAATCCAAAAAAAAAAAATGAATTTGCGGTGGACATCAGAACTCGTCACTGGATCATCTGAAACAAAAAATTCAAAAAGATTATGTTAGTTTATGAGTTTCTCGATGGAGTGACGTTGAGCTTTTCAATTTTTATCGAAACTTGAAAAAAATCACGAATTCATTTGGATCGATGGCGAGAAGTCATATCCAAATACTTGTGAAGAAACAATATTATTATCTGAAGCTGCAAAAAAGAATATACAGGCGTGCGAGCCTTTCCAATTGTTTGAAACCTTTTTTTCCGCCGAAATGAAACAATATATAATTGATGCGTCTAAAGAGAATAATTATGATCTGAAATTACAAGATCTTGACACTTTTATAGGTATAGTTATTTTCAGTTCATTCAATAAAAGAAAGTCTCAGAGAGATTATTGGTCATCTGATCCATTTTTATCTAGTGAAATTGTTTCTTCTGCAATGACTCGTGATAAGTTTCAAGAAATCAAGTCTAAAATAAAATATTCAAAAGCTAAAGACAAGGATCCAAACGATAAAGGGTGGCGGATTCGTTCGATGTTGAAACTTTTCCAAAAGAAACTCCTAAAGTTCGGAATATGGAAAACTTCTACATATATCTATTGATGAAATGATGGCCAAGTCTTACAATTTATTCGAGGGAAACCAATAAGGTTTGGTTTGAAATTTTGGGGTTTATGCACTTCAGACGGCTATCTACTGAATTTAGATCTATATTGCGGTAAAAATTCCCAAACCGGAAACAAATTAGCAAAATGTGCTTTAGGTACTCGTGTAGTATTGCATTTATTAGAACCTTTTTTTCGGCTAATAAATTATAATAAAACCCCTGCATTTCATTTGTACTTTGATAATTTTTTTACAAATATGGATTTGATTTTACACTTGCAAAAATTACGTTTGAAATGCACTGGCACTATAAGAGACAATCGAGTCAAAGAAAAGAATATACTTGAAAAGAAAGCTCCACGAGGTACTTATATTGTAAAACATGATCAAAATAGTGGCATAAATTTCATCACTATTATGGATTCGAAGCCCGTTTCAATAGCTTCAACTGCTGCAGGTGTAAGTCCACTATCAACTTCGAGAAGATATAGTTCAGAGGCTCGATCCAAAACTGATATACCTTTGCCGCAAGCTTTTCATTTGTACAACAAATTTGTGGGCGGTGTTGACGTGCATGATGGACACTGCAATAATGAACTTCCAAGTGTACGTTCCAAAAAATGGACATGGGTCGTTTTTATAAGATTTATACAGGCATCCATTACAAATGCCCTCGTAATGTTCAATGCTACACGTGATGGAAAGAAAAAAGTTGGAATAAAAGAGTTAACTATTTCGATTGCTAAATATTATATTCAAAAAGGTCAAACAAGTAAAACAGTTCATACACGATCTAATAGGGACAAATTAAAAAATTGTTCAACTGAAAAATGTCCAATAAGAACAAGGATTGTGAAAAATGCAATCTATATGTATGCAGTAATTGTTGGGCAAAAAAGCACTGATAAAAGAAATGTTAAAGTGAGAGGCAAGGGGACTCACGAAAAAAAGCACCCCGAAACGTGAGAGGCAAGGGGACTCACGAAAAAAAAGCACCTCGAAACGTGAGAGGCAAGGGGACTCACGAAAAAAAAGCGCCCCAAAGGAGACAAAATCTACCACGTCCACGCCGTTGTCTCTGGGTAATGCTAAGAGTAGAAAAAAACAATGTATATGCACAGAATCAGCAAAGAAGTAGTCAAAGAACACTCTCAAATTTTTTCAAAAAGTTTTCAGGTATTTTTAAAAATTGGATTTTTTGAAATTTTCGAAAATCAAAAATTGTCTCCAAAAATTCTGAAAAAATTGAGAGTGTTCTTTGACTAATTTAAAGATATTTTTCTTCTTAAAAATTTTTTTCTAAAGTTTATAGTTTTTAAGAAAACGATAGATTAAGATTTTTATAAAAATTTTTAATTCTCGCCGCTATTTTGGAAAAACGCATCGATGAAATTTTCTGAAAAAAATTCCTCTTAATGTTCGAGTGCCATGATCACCTCTGATCATAGTAAAAAGTTCATACCTTTGCGGTATCATTGTGAAAAAAAATGCGAACAAATTTTATTTCGAAAATTTTCACGTTTTTCACGTTTCAATCGACCATATTTTTTTTTTCTCGGTGTCTAATCGAAATTTTGAGCTCAGATTCTGAAAGAGCATCAAATTTCGCTTAGGAATAGAGGTATTGCATTATTTTTTTGGTCCGATAACATAATAAATAAACACGTTGAAAAGTTAGTAAAAATTCTGATCACCTCGGCATTAATGGGTTAATAAAATTAAATTAACTACAAAATGTAATATAAAACTCGGTATCGGCAAACAGCGCTAACATTTAAAATTTTTAACAAACTTTATAAAATTAATAAAACCCTATATTTTTTTATTTAAAAATTTGTAAGTTTTTGACTGGGTTCTCTTTTTAACTGTTACTTTAATTGAAATATTATTTTAATAGATTTTTATGTTAAAAGAGAGTTTTACACAAATACTTGCTTAATCCATTAATGAGCAAAACGAGAATTTTGTGCAAGCAAGTTCAATTGTATGATTCGAATAGAAAATTGGGACGTCCAAAATCGTATATAGGGGTTTTTGGGGATGCTCTTTCAGAATCTGGTATTTGTTTTGCATAAAAGCTTCAAAAACCCTATTATTTTGTGGGGATTTTAAGAAACCTGCTAATTTTGTTTTTTTTTTCTTTTTTCTTTTCAAAGTCGTTTATTTTGACATTGCTACTATTGAATGATCATATAACCTCCAGAAATCGCGGTCCAAATGTCTAAACTTTCTCAAATCATGGTTTGGAAAGCTTGTTTTTGCTTTAGTTCTTGTAAAATGGCCATTTTGTACAGCAATATAATAAGAAAATTCGCGTTTTTTTTTACACGAAAAGGATCAATTTACGAACAAATTTTACAGAATAGAAAATCCTAAAAATTAGTCAAAAAACAAAAAAGTTACAGATTTATGACACGAAAAACGCCCGCTCGGCCCACTGTGAGACGGTCGACCACAAAGAACTCTTTTATTAAAATTTGCCAGTATAATCTCCAGATGAAAATATTTTTTAAATTTTTAATACTCTTAAAAAGACAAAAATATATATAAATTAGTAAATCCTACAAAATCCCAGCTAGTAACAATTGCTCTGTTCTACTTATAATGTTTACCTACTAATCTTTTCAGTTGCTTGGATTTGGTTTCTATTTCTGATCCGTAGAAGCACGCTGGAGAATAATTTTCTTTTAACTCCTTGGAGACCGGAATACAAAAAACGAACACTGACTCCTGCCGGTTAACAAGCAGACCCACCATTGAAATAATTTAAGGCACGTCCTTTCTGTTAATAAATTTTTAGTATTCCCATCTCGTCGCCATCAGCCTCATCATCTGTATGCCTCCGGGCCGAGATCATTCAGCCGACCGGCTGGGCTTGTCTGCGCCTAGGAATCTCTTAAAATTTCAGACCAGGCCGGGCAGGTTGCGGAACTGTCGCGCACTCGAAATGCCTTGGCCAAATAGAGGGCTGTCGTTGTCGGCCGATGATGGCATTCTTTATGCGGAGCACAATCCTTCCGCAAAAAGAGCAAATGCCCAGGAATTGACAGTGCCTCTGCCCGGCGTTGCACATTTGATTTGGAGCCCCACTGCACTCTGCCTCGGCCGCTGCAGAAGCAATTCTGGAGCCCCGTGCGAGGGGAGCTGTAACGAGGAGTGGCTTTTGGTGGTGGCGGTGAATGGGCTATCCTGCGGGAAGCAGATAGACCCCAATCCCTCTGCTAGTCCGTACTGCAAACAGCGACAGTCAAAACAATTTCGCATGCTTTTTGAATTCATAATTTGCATAAATGAACATGCTGGCGAACATTTCCGCCGCCACCACCCCACTTTCTCAGCGAATTGGGAGCAACCAGGAAAATTTAGGGAGTCCCCTGGGGTCTGCAGCACCGCCACGGCCAGGCTGTCCTCTCATTTTGGTCGTCCGGTTCGCGTTAATAGGACTGCGGCCTGAAAGGAGTTTGCAGCGACTATCTCCTGCAGGAAATATACTTGGAAATTTACGAGGAGTGCACACAAAAGGGAACAATCCTGGGACATGTTCTCCGAATAATTGTTCAGTTGAAAGTGTGAACGAGGATATTTTTCTGGGTCTCCATTGTTCGGTGCGCTCGGATACTCGTGCTACCCCGGAGGTATTTTATCGAAATTTATGAAATTGCTTTTTTGGGAATTTGTGGAATTTTAAATGTGCGTTCAAAATCCTTGTCTCTAACCTAAAGTGATGAACTACTACCGAAATTGTGCGCGGCTTTTCCCGGAAGTAAAGCCCAACTAACGATTTCACATAAAAACACAAGGGCAACATGGGCAAGGCAAAGAAAAATACGATTGTCTTAATAAAAAATTGAATGTACAGCGCATTAGTGTGTATGTCACGAATAAATAACGCTTGATTTCATATTCAAGGATGTTTCGTTATTTTAATTTTGCGAATTTCAAGCTCCTGCAAACTCTTTACAAAAGAGATAAAATCGTATCTACAAACAAGTTTTTTAAACTAATTGCAAAGTCGTAGCAGCGATTTTTTGAAAACGTGCTAATTTTCAAGACTTTTACACGGAAAAAAATGAGATGCTTTAATTAAATGAAATACTGTACCGATGACTCCTAGCAACAACGACGCATCTGCACAGACGCGTTACAACAACGTCGTATCTGCAGAGACATTTTCCAGAAACATCGTATCTGCACAGACGCGTTTTAACAACATCGCATCTGCACAGGCGCATTACATAAACGTCGTATCTGCAAATCCTCCGTTCCGAGCTAGCTGAAGCTATAATAAAAAAATCTCTATACTAAGAACCCGGCTCAAAAGACGCATAAAAAGTATATCAGCGTGCTCTTAACAAGCCAGGCTAACATCCTAGCGCATTATATTTGATCAAGGATGCAACCTCCAATTGTCCAGAGGCTGCAAAGTTTCAGCTTCAGCTAGCTCGGAACGGAGGATTTGCAGATACGTGTAAAATACATGTAAACTTTGATTTCTTTTCTTCAAAACTCTACAGCTCAGAGGAATTTTATGGTCTAATCTTGGTCAATGATAGGGTTTCTTCAGAATTGAACGCTCTACAAAATTGTCGATTGGAGCGTAACCCTAACTCCCACCAGCGAGGTAGTAGGGGTCACTAAACCCAATATTTTCATAAAATTCTCTTTTTCTTGCCCCTATCTCGTAAATAACACGAGCTACAGAAAAAATTGTCGTTTACAACTTGTAGGAAATTCAATTTACTACAAAAAAGTGTGAGAACACCAAATCGCTAACATCGATGTTTCTTGAGATATTGGGCTTTGAAGTTGAGGTAGTGTGGAATTTTCATGCATTATTGAGCTAAATTGTAGAAACACTACCTCAACTTCAAAGCCCAATATCTCAAGAAATATCGATGTTAGGGATTTGGTGTTCCGGACTTTTTTTGTAGAAAATTGAATTTCCTACAAGTTTGTCATATTCACTTTTTCTATAGCTCTTGTTATTCACGAGATAAGGGTAAAAAACGAGAATTTCATGGAAAAATTGGATTTAGTGACCCGTACTACCTCGCTGGTGGGAGTTAGGGTTACACCGCAATAGACACTTTTGTAGAGCATTAAATTCTAAAGAAATCCTACCACTGACCAAGATTATACCATAAAATGCCTCTGAGCTGTAGAGTTTTGAAGAAAAATAGTCAAAGTTTACGTGTATTTTATATGGGAAATCCTTATACGCCTTGGTCTAGTACTTAATATTAATATTAAGGGCTCCAATTTGCAAGGAATTTTTGCTTAGGTATTTCCCACAAAATTTCGAGATGGGACTGAAAAAAAAAAAAAAAAAATCGTCGCGAAGAAAAAAGCACCCTAATAATATATAGATATGTGGTATGTTCGAGAATACTTTTTTTAACAAGAATATTTAGGTCTTCAGGTACAAATAAACCAAATGTTAATTATCTAACTTTATTTCTGCACATAAATTTACATAATTTAGTCCTTTAACCGAAACCTTATACATAAAATAATAATAAAAAGCAAGTAAAATGCAACCCCAAGATACAAGTTTTTATTAATTAACCTTCCATTAAGGACATTCGTACACAGAGCTACTTAAGAAAACTGTAAAATGATGCAAATGTATTTAAAATTAAAAATTAATAAGTTGCATACCATCGGCTTTGCATTTCATGATACAACTCTGCGCTAATCGGCTTTCAACTAGAAACACCATGTGTGAATTTGCATATAAAAACGTAAGCGGTAACACGCAATTTACTAATTAGTGGCTTTACATTATAATAGTTTGCATAAATATAGAACCTGATTTAAGTAGCTCCATATACATATGAATGGCCTAACCCAAGAAAAAATTAAGTGCGTAGTTAGTTACTTTAATGAACTAATTTATTTAAAAGAAGAGAGTAGTCTTATCAATCAATATGTTAATTAAAATGAAGAACAATTTTATTGATTAAGAGTAGGTACTTTCACATCAAAATTTTTTAAAAATTACATATTTTTTTTTTTCATATTTTCATTTTATATTATTTCAAGAATGTTGTGTAAAAAATTCCAATTTTCAATAGTTTAGATACTACAGGTCGGCAAAATAGGCTGAAAACATGATTTTTTATTAATACTACTGTGATCAAAAAGTAAAGCCAATTTTCAATTTAAATTCATTTGTGTGGTTAGTTTTATTGTGTTTTCTGAGCAACTAAAATTGAATTTTTCTATTTTTACAATGTGTGATTTTATTGAGCAAAGAAGTTGCATTAAATTTTGTTTGCGGAATAAAATTTCTGCTGCAGAAACGTTTAGAATATTGCAGAAGGCCTTCAGGCTTCGACGATCAGGTTTTGTCTGAAAGAAATGTTTACAAGTGGTATAAACAGTTCACAGAAGGTTCAAAAAGCGTTGAAGACAAAGACCGTCCCGGACGACCATCAACATCAATCAATGAACAACATGTCAATGAAATCAAAGATTTGGTGCTCAAAAATCGTCGGTTGACAATTAGAGACCTTGTTGATACTATAAATATTTCATTTGAGAAGAGTCACATCTCGATTGGTTCCAAAAACACTCAATTTCTTGCACTTCACTGCATTGGTTGGTATTTTATCAGCCGGGGAATACTTTGAAGGGGATAATATAGATTTGGAAAAATAAATAAAAATGTTCGAAGTTATAAACAAATTGGCTTTACTTTTTGATCACAGTAGTATAATACATATTTAGACGCTTTTTTTCTCGAAACGAGGTTTTTCCTCATAGGCGACACGATAAAAAGTTCAATTTTTAAGATGAAATACTTGTCAATTATTATAAATTTTGGTTTTTTACTAACATTCCCCCCGATTCTACATAAAAATTAAGAGCTCCTAACCTCTTAATTGTCTTAAAAAATCACTTTAATTCAGAAGACGGGGCTCTGTTTACAGAAGAATTCACAAATTATAAGAAAACAGCGTATTTCTAACATTTCTTAAATGATACGGTAGCATATTAATTCTTTTAAACTGATTTTTGATAGCAGTTATGAGGTTAAGAGCTCTTAACTTTTATCGGAGGGATTGTTTAATAACTGAACCATTTATAATTGTGGATAAGGCCATAATGATCTAAAAGGCAAGTTTATATACTTAAATTACTGTATGTTTATAAACTTTCCTTGGCTGGCACCGACTTCCAAAAATATCTGATTAGATACTGTAAATATTTAAGTATAAATAATTTTGCATATTGCATTTTAAAGCAATAAAAAATATTATTTTTAACTTTTTAGTTTAAGTTTGTACATATAGGCAAAGTTTTGAAGTTGGCTAATGTTGTTTTGTAAAAATTTACTTTTTCTAGGAACTTTTTCACTCAGTGTAGGTGTATTTAGCTTTTTAATATATATTTTATCTCCCAAATAAGGCTTCCCAATTTTATTATTTTTTATCCTCCACATATAATTCATTGCAAGTCAAAGGACAGGCTTCCATGAATAGTAAAATTATCATCCAATTGTAGCATTTTAGTTCATTAAAGATTTGTCGTGTTTTTTATCCTTGGCTAAAGTGATTTTTAAGCATTCCTAATTCTATAATTGTGCTACAAATCACCTACTTTGGATGTTTTGAGCATACATCCATTCGTCATCAGAGAAAGACACATCTAATGACTGAGTCCGTGCAATTAAGAAAATTTATAGCCCAATAAATAAACTCGCGGCTGGGTATCAGAGGTGCTTAACGACACATTCCTCATAATTCTGGGGATTTTATCTGGGCCGGGCGCAGTATACAGGTGCTTCGCGATGAGCCTGTTACTCTGGCCCCAAATCAATTAACTCCGTCTAATGTGTGTTCAGCGGCCCTAAAACATCGACAATTGTCGATTTCTTTTGATTTGTAAGGCTTCTCCAAATTAAGCCCATAACCGACAACGGAACAAGGTCTAATTATAGCCGAAGCCCAGTGCGCCACCAAGGAGCCTCCAGGCAATTTTCCCCTCAGATGCGCAACGTCTTACCCGCGTAATTTCATTAATTAGCATATGTGATTGATGTGGCTCTGCCTTAATGGCAGCTCCTCATTTATTCATGAACAAGTGTCTCTGCTTAGTGCTGAGTCTCCGAGACGCTGTGTTGGAGCGACTACGACAGTGGCTTTGGTTGGAATAAATGGGTACATTACTTTCACATTTTTAGCCCCCGTGGAGGGCGCAAATCTTCCTCGTGGTGGGTGGTGACCGCGCTAGGAAGGGTGCGAATTGCTTTCGCGCTGCGTAATTATGTTCGCATTTTCGCCTCCCCGGTGCGAGGTTCATCATAGACCCGTCTAATGTCTGCGAATTAAAAAAAAAAAAAAAAAATGTTTCTCGCTCAGTCGGTGGAAATTTCCCTATTCAAGTCGATGGAAGCTATGTAAATTTCTCAAATGAATTGCTCACAACCCCGTCTCTTCCTAGACAATCTGCGATAAATAAGGACTTAAGCGAGCTGTGCAAATTTGCTCCTTCGCCGAAATACTGCCGATGCCGTAGAAGGCATTTATACAAACATTTTTCCACTCAACAGGGCGAAATTGAAGCTTCGTAAGTCTTCCATAATCTGATCGCCCGTTCCATGTTCAGCTCATGCCCCAGCACCAAAAGCGGGGTCTCTTCGTCGGGAGGAAGCAGCAGGAGATAATTTTCTTTTTTTCAATTCATCTGCGAGATATTTATCTTTCCGCTCCAGCCGCAAATAGGCCAAGCAAAGTCCTTAAGTTTCCGCGTAATTCTTGGTTGAAGGTTTGGGCTGGGTAAATGTCACCCATATCGCCCAGAACCCACACACGAGATTTGCCTTCTTGAAACAATGCCAGTGCACAGAAAATTGAGGATTTATTTGTGAATTATCTTGGTTTTCGGGTCGCAGGACTTAAGCAGGAAATGCAAGCTACTCGTAAATACTCGTATATGCACGTACTGTGTGGGTTAAATAGATAGGGTTGTTTCTACTTAAGGTGAAAGTAAAGCATGCAATGTAATCATGAAAACTTTCGAAATCGCAATTTTATTCGATATGCGTGTCTTAAGGCTGAAACAGATAAAAAGTTCAACAGCGCTTGTTACCACTTTTCACCACTTGTAAAAGTAACTCAACAGATAAGATGCTAAAAAATGTCAAAAGTCTATTCCAGTGATTCTCTACTCCACCCTTTTTTTTTGTCGCGGCACACTTTTAACGATTTCAAAATTTGACGGCACACAAAGAGAAAGATAAGTTTAAAAATTGTTTACTTACCTATAATATACTGTGTAAAATAGTTTATGATAATAATTTTAAATGTAAAATAATGTAATATGTACTACAAAAACAACAATACGTTTATTAAGGGATTAATCACAAGTTAATAATAAGAATACTTTTAATGAGAAACTTGAGCTTGATGTTTTTAAATAATTTCATTTATAATTCGTAGTAAAAATGACAATGCTACTCTCATATCGTCTTCTACATTTAACAGTCTCGACCTTTTTTCGTTTTTATGTTGGTTAATACTGAAAATCAGAATTCCCGAAACTCAAAAAACCGGTCCGAGGACATCGGTTTTACTCGGTTGAAGAGATATAAGTCGTAGTAAAAAAGGTTTTGAAGGTCATTCGAGAAATCGGCTTTAAAAACTGTTTCAAAGAATAGAAAAGAACTTGATATAAGTGCATTGTATCCGGAGGGGATTACTTTGCAGGGGATAAAATTCATTTTGAAGAATATATAAAGATTCTTCATTTTATAAACAAATTTACCTTATTTTTTTATCACAGTAGTATATATATTTTTTTAACACTATTATTCCTTTTTTTAACCTATTTTCACTTTTTTTGTTGCAGTTTGTTAATTTCTCTTCGAAGGATGTTCTCTTCTGTCTTCTTCGAAACTCTCAATAACTTTTCTAAACTTTCGCGCCTCTTGGCTTACTAATCATATTTTGTTAAATTTTCTACCCCAGTTCTCCAAACGAATTTTTTAAAAAAAAATCCGTTTTCCTAACACCCAATCCACAAAGACCAAGAAGAAGAACGAGAACAAGAACAAGGACAAGAACAAGGACAAGAACAAGACGAAGACCAAGACCACTAGTATCGGGTTGGCTAATAAGTAATGAGCGTTTCAGTTTTTATTTTCTGGAAATTTCGGGTAAGGTCGAGAACGTTCTGTTGCAGGGGGTGTCGAGCGAGTCGTGAGCATGCCGACAGTAATGTTTCGGTTGTCATTGCGTAAAGAACCACGAAAAAAATGAGTGGTATTAAAACGCATATTCGGCACTGTTTATTATATGAGTACCAATCTGGGCATTCGGCTGCAGAAGCTGCACGTAATAAATGCCAGAGGCTACAGCAAAGCGGTGGTTCCAAAAATTCCGCAAGGGTAATTATTCCTTGATCGATCAACCAAGGTCTGGGCGTTCGGTAGAAATAGATATAAATAAACTGAAGGCATTAATTGAAGAAGATCCTCGAAGCACTACGCGCAATTTGGCTCTTAAGCTCGGTTGCTCTTATGGCACGGTGGAAAAGTATCTGCACGGTTTGGGGAAGACGTACAAATATGTTGTTTAGGTACCCCACCAGTTGAACAAAGATCAACTGACTTACCGTGCAGATATCTTTTATCGTTCCGTCGCACTTTTAGCTGGCTAGACCATCTCGTTACTGGAGACGAAAAGTGGGTTATCTATATCAACCACACACGCAAGCGCCAGTGGCTGGGCCGCAACGAACCAGGTAAACCTACGCCAAAAAAAGATCCTCATACTCGGAAAGTGATGCTCTCGGTCTGGTGGGACATACATGGAGTAATATATTGGGAAATTCTTCCTACTAATACCACGATGACGGCAATAGTATACTGTAATCAACTTGAAAATCTAAAACTTGAACTCCGTCGTAAACGTCCACAACATGACAAAATATTTTTCCTTCACGACAATGCCCGGCCGCACATCGCTAAGAGTACCCGACTAAAGCTACTGGAGCTCAACTGGGAAATAGTGCCACACCCTCCATATTCGCCGGACTTAGCCCCAACGGATTTCAGTTTATTCCGGTCTCTCAGTAATCATTTACAAGGAAAAAGCTTCGATGATGAACATCAGTTGCAACAATACATAGATGAATTCTTTAAAGCAAAACCGGCGAAGTTTTACAGGGATGTCATCCACTCTTTGCCGAATCGTTGGCGGATGGTAGTAGATAACGACGGTGATTATATTGTTAACGATTAATAGTAAATTATTAAATAAATAAATACAAACATAAAGTCATGTATGTCGCTCATTATTTATTAGCCAACCCGATATAAGATTTATATTGGGTTGGCACGAAAGTAATGAGACACTCTAGAAAACTCTACTCATGTTGTTTTTCTAATCAATTGTTTTCGACCATATTCTAGTATGTTATAGAACTTTCTAGGTGCTTCAGTCCTAGGGGTATATAAAAGCGCACGCACGATTAATTCAGTCAGTTTGAAGAAAAATGGATGAGCGACAAGTTCGAACTCTATACCTTTACGAGTATTTGTTAGGCCGAGTTAGTGCGCGAGCTGCGGCAGACAACATCAACACTGCATTTGGCTCAGATACTACAAGTCACGCAACAGTGTCTCGTTGGTTCAAACGCTTCAGCACAGGAGACCGAAGTCTCGAAAGTCAGCCTCGCTCAGGACGACCACCAGCTTTCGACAATGATGATTTTCGCCGTGAACTGCAACAGAAGCCGATGCAAGCACTCGTGAATTAGCGACAAAACTCCATTGCAGCCATCACGCTATAGAACATCACCTGCACGAGCTCGGATATAGGAGAGTTTTATCCCGATGGACACCTCATGCCCTCACAGACGCTACTCGTGCTACTCGGGTCGCCGTCTGCCAATCGCTACTACTTCGACCGCGCCGGAAAGAGTTTTTGGAGGATTTGGTCACAGGGGACGAGTCGTGGGTTCTCTACGAAAACAATACGCGCGTGCCTTCTGGCTGCCACGAAAGGAAGACCCACCAACTCAACCAAAGCAATATCAAGTGTGCTGCTTTTGGGATTCTCAGGGCATGCTGTTTTATGAATTATTACATAATGAAACAGTTAATGCTAACACATATGCGGCGCAGCTCGATAAACTAGCCACAGCTATCAAAGAAAAAAGACGAAGAAGAGCCAATGTCACTTTACTTCATGACAACGCTCGCCCGCACACTGCATCCACCACCCGCCAACAACTGCAGGACTTAGGCTGGGAGAAGGTACCTCATCCACCATATTCCCCAGACATTGCCCCTTCAGACTATCATTTATTCAGAGCCATGAAAAATGATTTGCGTGATAAACGCTTTAACACTTTTAATGAAGTTGAAACCTACGTAGCCACCTTCTTCAACTCACGGCCCGCTGAGTTCTGGGCAACAGGCATCTAGTCCTTGCCTATACGTTGGCAAGAAGTCATAGATGCTCACGGCGAGTATTTGATTGACTAAATGTATAGTAAAATAAAAATGTTAGAATTTAAAATGTAAAAACAAACTGTCTCATTTCTTTCGTGCCAACCCGATAGTTGAAAGTTATTTGAATAATGAGGTAGAAATCATTGGGCAAAATGTTTAAAAACTATTAAAAATCTTTTTAACGTATATTTAACTCCATTCCAAAGCGCATTATTACTGAGAAATTGCAAAATATGAGGAATATGTATACTGATATAGATATGTACATAGGATATACATACAGTGTTGTGCAAAAACCTAAGCAACTTTTGCAATATATTTATTCAAAGTTATATAATTTTACTTTTACAGCATTTAAGAAAAATCAATATGTTTTTATTCATACTAGATTGTTCACACTATATGAATATAAACCTTAATATTAAATAAAATTTAATCAACAATAACAAAAATAACAAAAACAATAAAAATATTCCCACAATTTTACTGTGCAAAACCTAAGCAACTTTCTTAATATTTGTTATAATACCCCTTATTTTTTATCGCTTCAGCACATCTGCTTGATTCAATAAGATTATTAATGGTGTTCATTGGGATTTTTTCCCAATTCATACTTTAAGGAATCCACGAGGTCCTTCTTGTTCATGAATTCTTGTTCCTACTTTGCGTTTTAAATTTGCAAATTGGTTTTCGATGGGATTCAAGTCGGGTGATTGTGCCAGCCAATCAAGGACTTGGATCCTATTTGCTATAAACCAGTCCTTTACCAATTTTACTGTGTGTTTTGGGTCGTTATCGTGTTGAAACACCCATCTAATTAGCAAATCCCACTCGGTGTAAGGAAGTATTACTGTTTTTAATATTTTTTTATAGACGAAACGGTCTATTGTTACGTCTATTTGATGGAAAGAACCAACACCATGACTACACAAACACATCCAAATCATTACACTTCCACCTCCATGCTTAATCGTGCCCCTACAATAGGCGGGATTTAGTCGTTCTCCTGTTTGTCTTCTTAAATGACACTTGCCATCCGAATTGGAAAGATTAAATTTACTTTCATTGCTAAACAAAACAATCTTCCATTTACTAATGGACCAGTTGACATGAGCTTGAGCGAAATTCAATCTAATAATTAAAAGAAAATTGAATTGAAATAATAAATATTATATTAGTATGAAAAAACCTTTTCAAGTGGCGAATAGTTTTTTAAATAATTTTCTATAGCACGTCTTCGTACTGTGCTGCGATCTATCCTTAAATTTAACGTTTCTACAATTTCTTCCGAGGATATGAACGGATTTTTTTAATTAAATTGTATATTTGCCTATCCGTTCGAACCGATGTTTTACGACGTCGTCCACCCACGTTGAAGTTGTCAATAGTTCCATTTAGTTTATACTTTTGTATTAATTGCGAAATTATTGATTTATTAATTTTGTTCACCGTTATTGTGATCCGCTATTATCCTTAATTTATAATTACTAAAAAATTGTGTACTAACAACTCTTTCGAACTGACACATTTCAAATGAATCGCATTAATTCTCAGAAAACGAATAAATCGTACATCAAGTTAGAAAAGTTACTTATGTTTTGCATGGTAAAATTGTGGGAATATTTTTGTTTTGTTATTTTTTTTATTGTTAATGAAATTTTATTTCATATTAAAGTTTAAATTCATATTGTTCACGCTATCTAGTATGAATAAATATACATATTTTGATTTTTCTTAAATGCTGTGAAAGTAAAAGTACATAACTCTGAATAACTATTGCAAAAGTTGCTTAGGTTTTGCACAAATCTGTATTCCGTACTCCGATTTGAATCACTCTGGATATATGCAACACCAGATTAAAGTTCGCAAATGGGGCGCAGACGTTAGGAAAATAAAGGCCTTTAGCTGTGTCTACAATTTCATTTTATAGCCGATTGTCTGCATGCATATTCTTATCGGTTACTAAATTTTTCCACCAAACGATTGCATAAATGTGCCTTCAAAAAATAATTGTTCACCCATTCCTATGGGTGCGAGTAGCGTTACGTTTTCATTTCACGTCCGCGATCAAGCATTCCACATGAATACGCGAGAATTCGCCACAAAGCGGTGTTCGTACACACCTTTGTAATATAGGCCCTCAGACAGAGACCACTTGCAATCCCTTGCTGCCCGCAGCACATAGAATGCAGAAAAGAAGTGCCATAAAATCTCCCCTTGTCCACACCCTGATGAAACCCATGTCCGTGTGGAATTAGCCGTGATTGTCAGAAACAAAGCCAACCCATCCCTTGGGTGACTCGGTCGAATCGGATTGGAGTATGTGTGCTTCTGTGGCCTCTGTCCGAAACACTCGCGGGCCAGATGGAATCCGATAAAATAGGCGCAATTTATATCGCAGCCGAGGGCAGTTCCGCCATATCGGACGGTCAATATCGAAAGGCGACTCGAAAAAGGGCAACTGAACCGCTGCGCGTTTGAGTCTTCCATTTGACTTCTAGGTCCAGTGTGACACCGAACCCGACCACCGGGTGAATCCCTTCCGGGAGCCATGAATAGCATGGCCGCCAAATAAAGAACCCTAGCCACCCTGGACAAAGTTACTTTGGTTTCAGCTCCATGGGCTGCCATCGCCAGGATTTCGGGAATCAAAATGTAGCCGATTCCGGAACCCGGAACCCTGTCCGCTCTCTCCACCCTGTCTACCCTGGTTCGATGAGTGATTTGGCCAGTTGCTGGCGATCAAATCGATTGCTCTTAGGGCTCCGTTTTATGTCCCACTGATTGAGTGCGTTTATTGGCAGGCAATAAAAGTTTATCACAGTCGAGCTTGTTGCCGGGGTTGGGTAGCGGGGGAGGAGGTGCTCACCAACTTTTATTAGAGTTGCCCCGGAAGGAAGTTGCTGCTGTTCAGTTCGGCAAGAGGAAAACTCTTGCGGAAGTTTGTTTGTCCCAGCGAGCGGGCTCACATTTGGGGCCCTTCCTGGTGCACAGCCACTGAACAGTCACCGCACTGTGATAATTTTCAAGTTAATTTCCAGAAAATGTTGAATGGTTAATCAAACAGCCGAACCACCTCGACATTGCTTGCAACTAGGACAGCGCAGCGGAGGAGCGGGGCATTTGGCTGGTTTCTTCCTTCCGCCAAGGCATCGAGCGACTAAAGACGCACATCGCGACGAAGACAAATATTTACCCAAACTCCAAATTGGATTAAAGCGTCTTAAAACGGTGCAAACATAAATTACATCGATGAGTGGGATTTAGACCGGGTGTCAATCATATCTCACTAGAGGGCACACATCTACAGCGGCTTAGAGCAGCTCGAGAGACTTCGGGTTATTCTAATTGCTCCACTTCTTAGAGCTTAATTCAATTTCGGGAACTCTGGAGGGAGTTCCTTGACACCGCACCGGATGTACTCTTATCAGCGGGCTAAGGGCACCATTGTTAAGGTAGGTAAGCAAAGGGCTTACTGAACATGCCGTGATAGAGAATTTTGGGCCTTATATGAACCTATATAGGTTTTTAAAATTAGGGAAGCTCAAAATATTGACTCTTCCGCCGTTATGGACTGATACGGGCGATTTGTGAGTTCCGGTATTAAGGCGCCCTTCCTTTCCTGAATTTATGAACACATTTTGTTGGAATTATATATTTTCTTCTTCTCATTGAAAAGTATGAGTAAATTATATTTGGCGTCTTTCAGCCTGCAGTGTAAAAGTTGTATTTTTTTGAACACATAAATGCTGATTTGCAAACCTTGTAATCAAGTGTGTATAGTAGATCATACCACTAAGCATTAGTAGATTATGGTGTGTGATTGTGCTAGTCATACCCAATGGGAAATCGAGTCAGCTATTCTTAAGGAACTCATTCAGAAATAAATCCTAAAATCACTCAATGAAGGAATATATTCGATGCATTCCTTGTTACTGATTAAGACGCTAGGAGGAAGGAATACACTTGTGAACCGCGTGCGCATCTGTTAAGGGAGTTCCACGATTTCCCTTTTATAATCGGTTTTTGTCTTATCTCTCCCTTGCCTGTGTATTTTTAATATGACGCGCCCTGAAAAGCTCTGACGGTTACGTAATTCTCTTCCAGTTGTTCTAGCGGCGCACTAAAGTGAGTTTTGTTTTTTAAGTGTTTTTGAAGTGAGTTTTATATTGTGTGTAATTTATGTTTCATTTGTTAAATTTTGAAATTTTATTTTTATTGTATTAAATAAATGAAATAATAAAAATTAAAACAATGACTTAAAAGTTTTGAACTTTTCATTTATTATTCCTATATTTCTATGTGATTTTTCAAAGCTATCGTCGTTTTCAGCAATTAAGAAGATGTCAACCTGAGTGAAAAACGAAGATGTAAAAAGTATAACCACCTCCAAAAACTCCAAAATATTAATATTAATATTTTGGAGTTTTTGAAGGTGGTTATACTTTTACATCTTCGTTTTTCACTCAGGTTGACATCTTCTGAATTGCTGGAAACGGAGTTCAAGAGAAGCGATATCAAAAAGCCTTTATTGCTTCCTTTTGGACTGAATATGATGCCTTCTTAATTGCTTCTAGGTAGTACGAAGAGGAAGGGAATATAAAAGCTTTTGTTCTCCTTCGTTCCGCGGACATGCCTATGTTAAAAAGATATAGAAGAGGATACGGAGGGTGATGCATTCTCTGCTTCCAGAGAAAGCTTCGGTACGCATGGTTGGATGCTTCCATTTCCCATTGGGTATAAATAGTAATAGTTTTTGATAAATGCAAATACACACAGCTGTTTCGGTAATGCTTAAAATAAAATCATTATATTGTAATTTGTTTGGGTGGTATAAGTAGTCTTTGTTTTAGTTGAACTAAAAGTCTAGTATATCAACAATAAAGAAAGCCAGGAGCATGTTGGACACGCATACATATGGGACTTCTGTAGTGGTATCAAGGCAGGCGGCTGGTGGTGTCCTCGACAGAGGAAATAGGGCATTCCTTTTCTGAAACCCTTAATTTTTTTGAAAGCGTAAACGCTTTTTCAACACAACCTGATGTAACAAAAATCATTCAAACATTTTATAATTCTGATAATTTTACTAGCAGATATTGCAAATGATTTTGAAAACCTATTTGATAATAGGACTTATGTAACTTAAAAATATTATCTGCGCATTTTAATGTATATAATAATTAAATAGCTTTGAATGAAACACCTCTATTATTGTTAGGTGTGAAATTTATAAAATTTAACCCTTTAACTGTTTAATTTTGTTTTTAAGAACTTTTTCTGCCCGCAAACTAACGAATATTCTAAATATAATTTTTTTAAATTTCTCTATTTGCCCTTTTTCAGAAATAAAAATTATTGTCGTTTCGTTGATTGACAATACAAATGCTCTTTTTATCATTGTGGCGAATACAATCGACATTATGCGAAAAATCGTGGTTTGTTCATGACGAGTATACTGGACATAAACAGTTAAAGGGTTAAAAACTGCTCACAGGGCAACTCGCCGTTCGTTGTGGAGCATTATTTCACATTGTTATCTTTAAAGCCATAATATCCTATCAACGGAGGCTTGCCTCCGCTCACACGAGATCCCTTGTCCCTTGCACCCCTTACCATAGAAATTCTGATTAGAAGTTTGCTAATAAACCGATCGCAGCCTAGCCTCATATGTATATAGAATAAAATTCTAATGTCTCAAAGAAATAT
Source organism: Dysmachus trigonus (assembly GCA_949715965.1). Classification (NCBI taxonomy): domain Eukaryota; kingdom Metazoa; phylum Arthropoda; class Insecta; order Diptera; family Asilidae; genus Dysmachus; species Dysmachus trigonus. The sequence continues at coordinate 76,944,426 of OX454319.1, forward strand.
TTTGTACCACTGGCATGACTCATGAGTGAGAGCCACCTTTTTTAGAGTAGTTTTCTTTCGCTCTACCCTACGTACGTCCGTACTCCCCTTTCCGTGTTTCATCATCTTACATTACGTATGCTTTGCCAGAATATCAGGGAGGCTAGCCTCCTCTGTCTGTGTTGGTTTATTGTACTTCTAATCATAAAATCGTTGGAGGCTAGCCTCCTCTGTCACGTTCACACAGAATTCTTTGCCCACAGTTTCTTTTCTTTTCTTCTGCTCAGAGAGAGGCAATTTTTACCAGAAATTGAGGTATTGCCGTTACATTAAAAATTAGGTTAGTATATTGCCTCTGACGAGCCGCCACTGTATCAAGATAAATACTTATATAATTATTATTAACATTCAATTTATTATAAATTACGAAAACTATGTTAGACTCAATAACATTCACTTTCAACTTGCCATATGTTGATATGATGAGTATGATTTTTATCGTTTAAGGGGTTAGGGGTAGTCAGCGACGTAAAAAATGAGTATTTTAAATAATTGTGTTTTTGCAGCAGTTTAATTTATTTTATAAAACAAATAATACAAAGTTATTATGTATTGATTTAATTTTATTTTACAAAAATTTTACAACAAAATATTTATTGTAGACTAAGTTATTGCCATATTTGTTGGATCCCGTCCCACAAGTCGGTGACCATCACACCATTTTACTGGTTCATCTAAAATCAATCAATCAAAAAAAAAAAAAAATCATTAGTTTAGTAGTTAATCTAGTGCCTGATCGAAGCTTTTGTTTTCATTATTAAAGCTTATATTTTTTATAAAAAATAAACTAGTGATTTTTTCTTTGAAAATCCACGAGTAAATTACCACAAAAAAAAAAAACAAAAAGCTTCGATCACGCACTAGATTAACTATTAAACTAATGATTATTGTTTGTTTAATATATTTTAGATGAACCAGTAAAACGAAATGATGGTAACCGCAAAGCGCAACTTATATGGGACTTAGACCCCGTCAAGACTTACAAGGAGAAGGCACCTGGTCGTCATCACCGATTTCGCTCAAATTTATAGCACATGTAGGGCAAATGAAAGTACCCGAAGTGGGAACTACAGATGGCCACGAGTTTACAAAATAATATTATACAAAAATTTTCACGCGGCTCTAAATCCCATTCATTCTAATATAGCACATTCCCAAAGCGGCGGCTGGTGCAGTGGTGAATACTTGGGCTTGGGATTCAGAGGTCACGGGTTCGAATCCCAGCGTGGGATTGTTTTTTTTTTGATTTTTCGCAATTTTTATAAGATTCGAGTCTGCAATTAAGTGATAAAATTTATATTTTATTTATTTATTTATACGCAAAAGGCATAAATAAAGAAAAAAATTGGGATTGCGGATTTTTCATCAAAGGATTGTAATTAAAGCGAATACCAAAAGACTTTTTACATTCAAATTCAAACTTTTATTATTTTGCATCATGAATTACATTTGGCGGGGTGATATTCCTTATAAAAACAGGGGAAACAGTAATTATTTCTGCATCTAGCACAGGTTACAAACGCTGCATTTTTACAATCATAACGTAATCTGGATTTTCAACTTTGTCGCTATGGCGACAGTTGACAGTTTAAACTAACTTTTTCTAATTCATTAATTTATCTCACATATACTTGCAGGAATTCTTGTATATTACTACGTTAACTAAGACCTTACAATTACTGTTATACAGTCAAGTCTCCTATAACGCTATAACGCGGTGTTTTTATAGCGCGATTCCCATATAACGCGGTGTGAAAAGTACGACAAGTTCTCCTATAACGCGGTCTCTTTATTCTTGTATCAAGAACATTCCAACAACTCAAATGATGTTTTTATTTTAAAATGTCATTATTTTTTAATCAGATCACCCGAAAAAAGCCAGAAAATCATGATAGTAGACAAATATTAGTGTTATTTTGTAATTTTTGTTGTAAATTGTTCGAAGGATCTCCTTTTGTATTCCTTTTTTAGGCTAAGCATGATTCGGATTATACTATAATGTAGTCTCTTTTCAATATATTTGCTTTTCGGAAATATACTTTTCAACTGTTGCGACATTAACACACGTTTCTGCTTAAAAGTAGCTTGCGATATAAATCTTCAGTTATGAATCGGGCCCTTAAGAAAACAAACGGCGCGTTGCACTTAAACATGACAAATTGACTCCAATCTTCGCATTAAGTCGAAATTGCGCCAACGCTCCCGGCTTGCAATAAATTCTTTGATTGAATGCAAGGTCAGCCAGGGATGCGACCTATTCGTGTTATCTGCCAATTGCGTAAAAAATAGATTTAAAAACATCCACCAGTTGCTACACAGATTGTGGGCGACTCAATTGATTGGGAATCGATGTAGATCGATATTTAATAGGCGAAGGAGACAACAGATGTTACTTCTCCATAAATTGCGATCAAATCGAATAGCCTGCAGCTGATCGACGTGTTGTTTGCCGACCAGATAAATAATTGCGGCTGACGGATGCATTTGCAGCTGGTAAACAGCTCGACTTATATCTTGATGCAATTATGCGGCCTTCTGAAGTACTGTTTTGACGGCTGACAGAGATTTATTCGAACTCCCATCAGGACCCATGGGAAGCAAATTATTTTTTATGAGGCTATGGACCTATTAAAAAAAGTAAAAAAAAATTTGTTAACCAAGCTTTTATACATATATAATATATATGTATATATTAGGGTGATTCAAATTTTTTTTCGTTTTCTTCAAACAGGTTCAATCGTTGCTAGGACAGGAAAGAAAAGTCCTGGCCCAATCCCAGCTCATAATATCTATATTTACTGGTGGCTCATCGAACTTATTTGTTTTCCATAAGAATAACATAGGAAAGAATGCATCACTAGACGTTTTTATCTGTATCTCGTGAAAAAATGATCATACATGAATGGGACCAATTTCATTAGAAAGAGTATATAATTTTCTACGAAAAAGTATTCTTGCATTTTTTTCGTAAAGTTAACACAATATTAGTTTATTAGCAGTCAAACTCGAGGCATAAATTCAAGACTGAGGAAAAAAACGATTTTGTGAATTCTTCAATGAAACTATGAATATTATTGATTAACCTATTGAAGCTATGCTCTTTCTAATAAAATTAGTCCCATTCGTGTATAATCATTTTTTCACGAGATACAGACAAAAACGTCTAGTGATGCATTCTTTCCATGTAATTCTTATGGAAAACAAATAAGTTCGATGAGCCACCAGTAAATATAGATATTATGAGCTGGGATTGGGCCAGGACTTTTCTTTCCTGTCCTAGCAACGATTGAACCTGTTTGAAAAAGAAAAAAAAGAAATTTTTTTTTTTTTAATCACCCTAGTATACAGGGTGACCGGAAATTCGACGTTTTCCTTTTAAGGGGAGAAACTATGGCTCATTTGCAATAAAAAAGGTCTAATAAACTAGGGGTCAAAAATGAACGGTTTTGGAGTTACAGCCATTTTAATTTTATTTGGACTTTTTCCGACTTTCGAAGAAAATTAATGAATAAAAAAATAAAATAAAAATTTTATGTATGTTTTTTTCCTTCAGTTGAAAGCTAGTAAACTGGCAATTTATTTAAAATAATTACTTCGTACAAATTACCCTAAACTTTTAAGAAGCAAGCCTAAACTTAATGTCGCTTTGTAAAAATACGTAGTTTTTACCTTACTCGTAAACCATTTCTGTAAAAAAAATTTATGGACGTTAGCGTAAAAAATATTTTTATTACTTCCTTGTCTTATTAGCTATCTAACGAAATACAAATCTTAACTAGTTAAGGGCATTTTATGTAGATAATAATAATGATCGCGGAATTGGGATTTTTCCGTGTTGGCTAAGATTTAATTTAATTTAATCTAGGTGAATGTTGAAACAAAAAACATCTTAAAACTTACTAGAACTCTTTATTGCTTTGAATCATATCAGTAAAATTTAAATTTACAGATCTTGCTCAAACTGTGATCCTCTCCGTCTGACGCATGCTCTAAGTCTCCTTCTTAGCTCCGTTTTTGTTATTCTTGATGATAGAGTTGATTTTATTTGTTCAGCAGCGTTTAAAATCCTTTCCCTTAGTTCTCCTTCGGAATTTATGGGGGTTGTGTAGACTAAGTCTTTCATGTGCCCCCATAAATAATAGTCGCAAGGTGTTAGATCCGGGCACCTCGCTGGCCATCGGTCCACAGTAATTTAGACAAGAAGTTTTCATTCTCCATGTCGGCATTGATGATGAACCGGCAAAATTCCATTCTTCTTACCGGGTCTCCTTCCTCCACGGCGTGGACTGGTGTGTAATGATACGAATGCATTTGAGCCGTATGCATTGTAAACCACACCTTCCATTGGCTGATCCCAAGACGTCTGGCCACAATCCTATTAGATGTAGTAGGATCTTCATGAAAACACTGCAAGATTTCCTCCTCGTCCTCAGCTGGGTAAACTGGAGGTCTACCAGCATCGCTTTGTCGGCGTTGCGTGCTTCCTGATTCCCTTAGACGCCGATATATGTTTTCAAATACGGTCACGTGTGGAACACGGCGATTTGGGAAACGACGCCGGTATTCCCTTCGTGCTGCAGCTCGATCACCGTTGCAGAAACCATACACGAACAGAATATCCGCATATTCTTCAGGTCCGAATTGAGCCATTGAGAAACAAACACAGTGTAACTTTAGTTAGGAGTAACAACGTCCGTGCACGTAGAGGATTGACAACTAACTGAACGAACTGAACTGATAAACAAAACAATCAAGTTTTGTTAGTGCTGACGACTAACTAAGGATCCCAATACCCAAACGGCCCTGTGAGGGTTAACTACCTGCGTTATTATTATTTTTAGGTAGCCGGTTCCCAGAAGTGCACTTTTTGGTCTACAGTTTATTATGTTATTTTTGTAAAATGCGACCAAATTTCTCAGATTTTTGTAACGTGTTGAATTGCTAACGATACAAGGAAGTAGTTAAAATAATTTTTCCGCGAACTTCCATACATATTTTTTACAGTAATGGTTCATAAAATAGTAAAAGGCTACCTTTTTTTACAAAGTGACATTAAGTTGAGGCTTGCTTCTCAAAAGTTAAGGGTTACTTGTACAATGTAATAATTTTGAATAAACTTTTAGTTCACTATCTTTCAAATAAAGTAAAAAAATTACATTAAAAAATAAAGTTTAATTTTTTATTTATTTATTTTCTTCGAAAGTCGGAAAAAGTCCAAATAAAATTAAAATGGCTGTAACTCCAAAACCGTTCATTTTTGACCCCTAGTTTATTAGACCTTTTTTATTGCAAATGAGCCATAGTTTCTCCCCTTAAAAGGAAAACGTCGAATTTCCGGTCACCCTGTATATACCTATAATACATATACTATATATGTATAATGTATAATATGTATAATTTATATAATAAACTGCCCTCCAAAAGTTAGTTGAAATTAACATATAAATATGTATTACACATATAATATTACTTTTCATAATACTTCTTTTATCGACATCTAAAACTTCGTTTTGATTTCTGATTGTTAGCTTTATTATATATAGTATAGAAAAAAGGGCAAGAATTGTATTTGAGTATGAAAGGCCTAAAAATTATGAGGCGACAAGGAGTATAAGGAGTGAGAAAAATAATTGTTTTTTTGTTGTTTTCAATAATATTTTTATTTCTATCTTTTCAGTTCATTTATTAAGTAAGTTTGAAAATTTTAATATTACAATTTTTCACGGAGTCGGGTTTTTTTTTATTTTTTACAATAATATTTTTATTTTAGCATTTCTCATTCCATGTAAACACACAAGTTGTATATATTTTTGCAAGCTATTTATGAAACCCTTTATTTTGATACCCCACTCGATAGGTTTTGAGAAAAACAATTTTTTTCCCCAAACTAATATACAATAAGAAGACGGATCAATAATGCAAAACTTACGGGACACGTAGGATGAAAAAAATCTTTGTTGACTCATAAAAAGAAAAGACTTAAATTCGCAATAAAGTATAAAAACAATCCTGTAGAATTTTCGAAGAAAGTAATTTTCAGCGATGACTCTAAATTTGGAATGTTTTGAAATCACTGGCAGCAAAAAGTTTAGAGATATATCCATGATAATTCTGGTAGTGGTAGAGTAATGGTGTGGGGATGTTTTTGTTAGTTCGGTGTAAAATTTGGATGTGATTGAGGGCAAAATGACTGAACACAGATATTGTGATATTTTACGTGAATATTACAACAAAATCTGCTAGTTATGGGATTAACCAGTTAACTGTGGCGCCCTCATTTAAAAGTGCGCACAGTTTTGTGTCGTCAGAATCGAGCCATGACGAGTATATTCGTCAATCACAGAATAAGTTGCGCTGGTAAGATATTGGATCGTGATAATTCTATGAATTTTTGAATGAATCGTGGGATAGGCAGTATCGTTTGCTAATTTTTGGTAAACAAATTGATTGAATTCTTGGAACACTAAACCGAGGGAGACAATTTCCAAGAAAATTTTGTGCCTCTCAGTTCATGTGCTTTGTATTTGGAATGGTTTTTTGTTGACATTAATGCAATTAGCCCCTTTCTCTGCCCGACAGCTTCCAATTCTTTTATAAAATCTAAATTATTTTCCATTAAAATAAATGCCACCAAAACTCAAGCAATATATTTTACGAAAAGAAGAAACTCGTGCTATCTGCCTGACAGAGATCTCTACGTAAATAGCAGCCGCGTCGAATGGGATAATAGTGCAAAATATCTAGGTCTACACCTAGATAAACATCTAACCTTTAGTATCCATATAAAAGAAACTGTCAAGAAAATAGACAAAATGATCAAAGCATTATATCCACTTATAAATAGGAAATCATTCTTGAATAATGATAACAAACTACTGATTTTTAGACAAATTTTTCAACCAATATTACTATATGCAGCACCGGTATGGTTTACATGTGCAAACACGCACCTTAATAAACTTCAAATTAGCCAAAATAAAACTTTAAAGCTTTTACTGAATTTACCGAGATACTACTCAACCGCCGCACTTCATCACGAATTCAATATCGACCTTGTAATAATAAAAATCTTAAGATTATCGCATTCGTTTTATGAGGCTTGCCAAAACTCTGAAATTTTATATATAAGACAACTTCACATAAATTAATTCGTAGAAAGTAAGTAAATAAGTAGGATATACTAGGTTAAGGATTCTTGGAGGTTTTTTTCCAATAGCTATTTTTCCTCAACTAACACATCAAACCAAATAAACTTTCAGCTAGCTAACTTAATCATCATAGTTGTATAGGAAAGTATCCTGAACTCTAAAATATGCCTTCTACTATATGTAATGGATTAATTGAGCTAATAAAACAATTGAATTGAATTGAATAAATTATTTTCAGACTGATAAGAGTTCTTGTAGTTTCATATTTTTTGGTTAACATCTAAAAAAACGTTATCATCGCACAAAAATAAATTCATTATGCGAACTGGTAAACTTTTTCAACCAGTGCATACTGGGACGCATGAGATCATCTCAAACTGTTTATATTTTCTACTTGTTTGTTTTATTCCGGCATAGCCTCAAAATATTCTAAACATCTTTAAATTTGAGAATATGTTTTGTTTTTCTCAAAAATTGCAATTTAAATAGCCAATGGTCACTGATTTATACGCATGACGAGAATACTCGTCAATACACAAAATGTTGCCACTTCTCCATGACGAGTATACTCGTCAATCACAGTTAACTGGTTAAACACTTATGGGATGAGATGGATCGTAGAATTCCTATAATCTCGAGACGCAACGCTTTCAACGACTTCGCAGAATCTGATGGAATTCATGCCACGAATACTGAGAGAATAAAAGTGTCCATACGAACTATTTAATTTTTTTTCGAAAAATATTTATAAACTTCAACTAACTTTTGGCGTCACAATTTAGAAGAAATGATTGCATAAATTACAGGTTAAAGTTATTTGATCATTGAAATATTAGTCTTTTCAATACAATGCATGTATTCGCCCAAATCGACATGTGTTTATTTTTCGTAGTCATTTCATTATTCACAAAGTAGTTTCAACTAACTTTTGGAGGGCAGTGCATATATTTATAATTTTTAAATCTTGCGGCGTTACCACTTCTTTTCATTTCACAGCTATTGTAGGTACAGCTTGTCATTAATTTGCCCATCCTCAAACGCCTCAAGCTATTATAAATTATATCGTAAATAATAAAAACTTTAAGATTTTACTTTGTAGTATTTGTAATTGAAAGTCTCAAAACTTTTCTTCTTTTGGGGTCCGTAACTAACATAGCTATACTTATACTCGTAGTTTGGCCATCTATGTCTGTGGGACGCAGCTCTATTACTCTCTCAATATTTAACCTTTTGAGATGAGATTTGGTGTAAAGGTATATGACCACAACTGACAAAAATTTTCATACAATGAGTTCACAAGAAACTTTTTGACATGAAGACGTCTATAGGTTTACGTCGGTACTTCAGAATTATTGATATAACATTTTTAGGGGGTTGCAAAACCCCTGAACCTGAACTTGAATAACGCTTAAACTATAAGTCCCACTGCATTGTTTATAGTTCAGTTTCTGATAAAATAGGAGTCACCGTTGCGCATGCGCTGTACCCGACAGGAGATGGGCTCGAAGCAAAACGAGAATTTCGGCGCCTGTAAAAGATTCAAATCGGTACAGAAAACTCTAGGTAGATACGATGCTGCTTTTAGTGTTAAACGTTAGATGTTTAATATATTTAATAGACTAGATATATAATTAATACCTAAGAGGGTCAGGAAGCACAAGGCGTGCGCCAATAAAACGAAGCAGCAAATAGTTTCATCAAATTTATATGCTTCATTTGCATATTGTTCAATATTAGGGTTATATTTCTATAGATTAAGTTTACGGTATTGACCTTATGTTCATTTGACAAACATGTGAAAAATGTTTCGGTGTAACAAAAAATGTAATAATCTATCAGACTGACATGTATGGAGATGGATTGGAAACGTATTGACGTATATCCCTCGACTGTGCATCCCGAACAGCCAAACCCACTTTTTTCACTAGCCCTATCGAATGGGGTATTGTTTTATACCTATTGATTCTATAAATGATGCTCATGACCTTTAGGTCGATCTTTTTATTTTTTCTGAGTGGTGCTCCAAGAATCGCATGATTTTGAATGTTGCCAAATGTAGTATAATTTCTTTTAATAGGGAATGTTCTTCCCTAAACTTTTCTTATAAAATTAATAACAAAACATTGACTCGCCGTGAAAGCATTAAAGACCTTGGAGTTACACTTGATGTTAAGTTCAGTTTTAGAGTTCATATTGATCAAATTATTAACCGGGCTTTATTAAACGCTGGTCCAAGGACCTAAGTGATCCGTTTGTTTTGAAAGTTTTGTTTTGTGCGTTTGTTCGTCCTATTTTGGAATATGCCTCTGTAGTGTGGACCCCCTTCTATAATATACACAAACAGCGAATTCAGTCTGTGCAGAAACGTTTTCTCTGTTTCGCTCTTCGCCATCTCCCATGGACGGATCCCTTAAATCTTCCACCGTACGAAGAGAGATTGAATCTCTTGGATATGAAATCCCTTTCCAAACGCAGAGAGGTTGCGGGTGTGATTTTCATGCATGACCTCTTGACTGGTGATATAGACTCTACCTACCTTCTTAAATTAATTAAAATTAATTCTTGTCCGCGAATGACCAGAGGACGATCCTTCCTCTACTCTTCCTCTCACCGTACGAATTACGGTTCTTTTGAACCTTTGTCGGCCATGTCAAAGAGTTATAATGCCTTTCTTCTCTTCTTGATTTTCACTGTATTATGTAGATCAGCATTAAAAAAGTTATTACTTACAAGGAAACGTTCTCAGGTGTGTCTCACTGATTTTGATGAAATTGAAATAAGTTATAGAGTGTCGAAAAATACGAGACACATATTTTTTTTTATCTGCGGATACGCACATTTAGGAGGGTGAAAACCACCCCTAAAGTTTACCCCCAAAAACAGTTTTTCCAAAATATTTCAAGTTCTAATGTATTTTTTAGAATGAAACAAAATAGAAATGATGTCTTATAAATATACTAACCTTTTGTAAGTAATCCGGTTCCCGGGGGTGGCAACCCTTAATTTTTATTGTAGAAAAACGATTCTTTTTTTTAGATCTTTGCGTCACAAAAATAACAGTTTTAGTTAAAAATCATTGAAAAATATTTTTTACATACGATTTTAAAAAATAAAGTACACATGTTTTTGGGTTTTCGTAAAAAAAAGCTCCTCAAGGGGATAAACAACCCCTCGCACTAATACGTAAATGATGTATATTCTTTCAAACATCAGTTTTTTCGTGAAAACCAGTATTTAGGGGTTTTTGGAGTCGCTGATTACGAATCTGATGTTAAACTTAAAAAATTCAAAATGGCGGATCCAACATGGCGGACAAACTTTTGAAAAATACACCAATTTTCATTTAAAAAAACAGTAAATGAAAGTACCCCCTAAATGTACGTATCCGCAAATAAAAAAAATACGTGTCTATTATTTTTCGATACTCTATAACATATTTCAATTTCATCAAAATCGGTGAGACACACCTGAGAACGTTTCCTTGTTAGTTATTAATTTAATATATGTGGAGCACTTTGTTTTCATCAGACTTTGCTCTTAATTTATTCACTCTTTTTCCTATTGATACTTGTGTATTGTATTGTGTTAGATGGTCTACTGTACCTGTTGATTAAATAAATAAATTATACTTTTACGAGTAGTGTGTACTGTGGTGTCCGCTAGGGTGTGCGGCTCTGGGCTTGTAGCCTTTCAAGTCGCCTTCTGAAAATATTGGATAGCTCCATAGAGCAACTATCCCATTGGGTGTATTGAGGCAGCTCTCTTTGAGCAGGAACCTCAAGGGTGTGGCGGTAGGCGAAGAAAAAAAATAAAAATCAGAAGAAGGCTTAGAAAAACAATAAGATTGATTCGGGAGAAAATATTAGAAAGACAGGAAGTAAAATTTTAAAAATTAGCTTTTACATTTAAAAATTAGTAATTAAAATCTTGTAAACAATAAATATATTAAAAATCTTATAAATAAAATAAATATATTAAAAACCGAATAATAAAAATATTAAAAAGTGCTGTATTAAATAATAATAAAAATATTAAAAGTGCTGTATTAAATAATAATAAAAATATTAAAAAGTGCTGTATTAAATAATAATAAAAATATTAAAAAGTGCTGTATTAAATAAATAATTATATTAAAACCTTATAAACAATAAATATATTAAAATTTATATATAGCCTATGACGCTATATAAATTGGTGACCCCGACTTTGAACAACAGCACCCGACTTTGAACAACAGCACCCGACTTTGAACATATATAAATAATGAATAATTCGAGTGGTGACTTGCCGATAGTCTCCGTGATTCCCGGGAATCCAAGTCAAAATCGCGAAAGTCAAAATTTAAATAATAATTCGAACAATCCGCTTCCATCACCACGCAATACACCCTCTATTGCAACGTTTTCGGTTAGTGCACCCTCATTTTGGAAAAATGCACCTAAATTCTGGTTTCAGCGACTGGAAGCACAATTCGAGCTGGCCAGAATCTCAACAGAAATTGCAAAATTTAATCACGTTCTCTCTGTGTTAGATGAGAATTTAGTTTCAATTTTAAGTGATATCTTAGAAGAACCAGACCCGCGACATCCGTATACTCAGCTGAAAGATGCATTAATTTCCCGTCTTTCGGCTAGTGAAACAACAAAATTAAACAAATTACTTAGTGACATTGTTATGGGTGATCGTTCTCCATCACAATTCCTCCGGGAAATGAAAAATTTATCAAACGGGAATTTAAGTGACGATATTTTGAAAACGTTGTGGATGCAGAGACTTCCAGAAAATATGCGAGCAATTTTGTCTTGCAATTCCGGTCCACTTTCGGAATTAGCTAATTGCGCAGACAAAATTTTTGAAATGAATAATAAATCTTCCGTATTTACTTGCTCTTCAATACACTCTGATACTAATATTTTATCTGACCTAACTTCACAAATTTTACGTTTAACCAAACAGGTCCAAGAGATGTCCTTGGAGATTAAATCTTTAAAAAATCAAACTCGTTCTTCAAGCAATTCTTCCCGTCATTCAAGATATTCATCAAGTCGTTCACCAAATCGACTTAATACTAAATTTATACAACGGAATAATTCACAAACTCGAGATAATCCAGATTGGTGCTGGTACCACTCAAAATTCCAAAACAATGCAAATAAATGCATTCCACCATGCTCTTTTAATAAAATTTCAGACTCATCAAAAAAATAAAGCGCTTATCATCTATGGCGACAGATGATAAAGGCGAATTTAACAGTCGCCTACACATCTTTGACAGGTCAACGAACAAATATTACTTAATTGACACTGGAGCAGATATTTCGGTTATTCCTCCACCACTAACAATGAAATTATCACCTACATCTTTACAATTATCTGCAGCAAATTCTTCAATAATTAATACCTACGGTAAAAGAATTCTTACTCTTGATCTAGGTTTACGAAGAAATTTTCAATGGGAATTCCTTTTAGCTGACGTTGAAAAACCCATTATAGGTGCAGATTTTTTATTCCATTTCAAATTAATAGTTGATTTATCTAAAAGAATTTTAATTGATCCTTTAACTAAATTAACTTCAAATGGAAATATTTTCAGAGGACCTGCAACTACTTTATCAATTTTGATCAAACCTTCAATTAAAGATAATATTCAAAAATTACTTCGTGAATTCAACAATATTACAATAGATTCCAGTTTTTCAAAACCAGTTAAACACACAATAACGCATCAAATCAAAACTATCGGTCAGCCTATATTTTCAAAAGTTCGACGTTTATCTCCAGAGAAACTTGCGGTTGCAAAGAAAGAATTTGAATTCTTACTCAACCAAGGAATTTGTAGACCTTCTAAAAGTTGCTGGTCATCACCATTACATATGGTTCCTAAACAGAATGGTGAATATAGACCCTGTGGGGATTACAGACGTTTAAATGCAGTAACAATTCCTGACCGATATCCAATTCCGTTAATACACGATTTCGCCTGCCAACTACAAAATTGTACAATATTTTCAACATTAGATCTAACTAAAGCATATCATCAAATTCCTGTAGAACCTGAAGATATTCCGAAAACTGCAATTTGTACACCTTTCGGACTTTTTGAATTTACTAGGATGACTTTCGGATTATGCAATGCTGCACAAACATTCCAAAGATTTATCCATGCGGTTCTCCAAGATTTATCATTTTGTTTTGTATATCTTGATGATATTTTAGTAGCTTCCAATTCAGAAACACAACATTTAGATCATTTAAAACAAATTTTTCAACGCTTCCAAGACAACGGCCTAATAATAAATGTCGAGAAATGTAACTTTTTACAATCGGAAGTAAAATTTCTCGGTCATTTCATAAATTCTAAAGGCATCAAACCATCACCAGAGAAAGTTGAAGCAATTACTAAATTTAAACAACCTTCAACCGTCAAAGAACTCAGACGTTTTCTTGGAATGGTAAATTTTTATCGACGTTTTCTGCCACATGCAGCTGCACATCAGTTGTTATTGAATAAATACCTCACTGGTAATAAAAAAGATGGTTCAAAACAAATTATTTGGACACCTGAAACAATTAAGGCATTCGAAAACATTAAATCACAATTAGCAAAAATTACTCTTTTGGCTTTTCCAAATAATAATTCACAACTAGCTTTATTTGTAGATGCTTCAGACTCTGCAATCGGCGCTTCTTTAAATCAGTATGTTGATAACACTTGGCAACCTCTTGGTTTCTTTTCAACAAAATTAAGTTCAGCACAAATCAAATACAGCGCCTATGATCGGGAATTATTAGCAGCTTATAAAGGAATAAAGTATTTTCGATACCATTTGGAAGGAAGAAATTTTACTTTATTCACAGATCATAAACCTTTAATTTTTGCATTTAAACAAAATCCCGAAAAAGCTTCTCCAAGACAAGCTAGACACTTAGATTTCATCGGTCAATTTACTACCGATATTAAACATATTCCAGGAACGGAAAACATAGTAGCAGACACTCTTTCACGGGTCGAGGAATTACATTTACCATCCTCTATAAATTTTGAAGCTATAGCTATCGCACAAGAGACCGATAGCCAGTTAAAAGATTTTTTGGAAAATTCTTCATATAAATTTTCCAAATTACCCGTGATTGGGAGTGACAAACTAATTTACTGTGAAAATTCCAACTCTAACATTAGACCTTACATTCCGGAACCTTTCCGACTACAAGTTTTTAATTCAATTCATAATTTATCTCATCCTAGCATACGAGCAACAAACAAGATGATAACATCAAAATATTTTTGGCCATCTATTAACAAAGATGTCAACAATTGGTCTAGAAGTTGTTTAGCATGTCAGAAAAATAAAATTACTCGTCATGTTAAAAATACTTTTGGCTCATTTCCAACAATTTCAAGTAGGTTCGACACAATTCATATGGACATCATAGGTCCACTTCCTCCTTCACACGGCTTCAGATATTGTCTCACGATAATCGATCGTTTCACTCGATGGCCTGAGGCAATACCTTTGACTGATATTACAGCCGAAACCTGTGCAGAAGCCCTTTATCACAATTGGATTTCTCGTTTCGGTGTTCCCAAAATTATAGTCACCGATCAAGGAAGACAATTTGAATCTACACTCTTTAAAGAACTTTCAAAATTTTTAGGATTCAAACATAATCGAACTACCTCATACCACCCACAATCAAACGGTTTTTTAGAACGTTGGCACAGAACACTTAAAACAGCTATCAAAGCTTATGAAACAAATTCTTGGTCTGAAGTTTTACCTTCAATTTTACTTGGTCTTCGAACAACATTTCGAGAAGAATTCGTCGCGACACCAGCGGAATTGCTCTATGGTCAATCCTTAAGACTACCTGGTGATTTTATTGAACAAAATTCAGAAATTCTACACCAAAGTCTTTTCGTCAATCGCTTACGAAATTTATTTAATAACTTACGACCAATTCCAGCTTCAAACCATTCCAAAGCAAAATTTTTCAAATTCAAGGAATTAGAAAATTGCTCACATGTTTTAATTAGAAGTCAACCATCTAAAAATAATTTACAAAATTGTTATAATGGACCATTTCCAGTTATAACAAGAAATAAAAATTATTATACAGTGCAAATTAAAAATAAAAATATTAACATTTCCTTAGACCGTTTGAAACCATATTTCGTTTCCTCCATTGATAAAATCAATTTACAAAATAATTTTTCTGATCCAACTAAGAGAGACAATTCCAATTTAACACAATCTAGCTCGAATCATTTAAAGGAACAGCCAGTGCCTGTTCACACCACAAAAAGTTTTCCTTTTCGACCAGAGTCGTTAAGAAATAATCAAAATTTAAATTATACAGTTACTCCGGCATCAGAAATTAAATATCATAACATTAAACCTTCAAAAAAAGTTACATTTTCAGCAAAATTAGTAAGTTGCTGAAATCAGAATATCGCTACACTGGTTTACGCTGGGAGGAGGGTGTTGTGGTGGTTGTCTGAGATTTTGAAAAGCTCAATTTAAAATTCAATAATCTCCACATGAAAAACTTTATTTTTAATTGTCATGTGGTGATTGTTTTCTTCGATATAAAAAGTTTTAATAAATTCGGTTTGTATATTTAATATTAAGTTTAAATAAAGGATGGAAATATGAGGTAAATGTAAAAGTAGATAAACTTTGAAAATTGTAACTGTAGTGAATTTAATTTAAAGAAATCTAGTTAGTGTAGTTGAAGTAGCTTTTGTAATTTTTTAATAATTTTTGTTTGTACAAAAATATTTAAGTTCTTCACTGACATTAAATGAATTAAGTTCATTTTTATAAATATTAAATATTTATATAAAATATTGGAAAATATTCATTATTAAAATAAAGCTAATAATTAACAGTGTTATTTAATTCAATTCGCTGTTATTTAAATAATAAAGTAACAAAGATTTTTTTAAAAAAGGAAGAATTTCTCAATATAAAAAAAATAAAAAATAGAAAAGGTGAATTCTATTATATAGGAGAAAGCTCTCTCCTATAAGGGAATTGAACGGGCAGCAAGAATGCACGGTCCCGAAGTGAAAGCCTTTAGGTCTTCTTTACAATTCCCTCTTTATTCCAAATTTACCAGTCTATTTATGTTAAACAAATCTTACAACTAACTACATATAGATAATCCATATTCTTATTACTAAAGACCGATATTGGTCAAATATTGCTAATTCGGCAATTTACACCCTTAGCGCATAGCCCCGGGCAAAACAGCGCAATCGGCACGATACACCGGCTCATAGTTCAACTGCCTTCGCGCCCGCGAGCCGGCGTAACCCGAAACTCACGTGAGAGTTAATTGGGTCACTTTAAATGCTTGTGCGTGCCTTGCACTCTTGTGCCTTGCACTCTTGTGCCTGGTGCTATGCATCACAGTACAGACATGGAGCTTTATCAGAACCTATCTCGCTATGCTCATATGGTCTTTTTATTTAAATGAAGTAAACTTGCATTTATGATAATGTTAAATGAAATGTAAATTCTATGAATACGGATATATCGTAGCATGAGCCGCTCGCAAATGTTGTCGAAAATTGCACAATTTCGCGCAGATATCGAAACGATTGAAAAATTTCACTGCGAAAGTGCCCCTCGCGACGATGGCTTGCAAGAAACGGCACATTACAGCGAAAGGTCCTGAACTTAATATTGCCGAGACCTTCAAGCGCAGAGTGTCTGCACCCGTCGATAAAAGGAATGCGCAATGCACCATAAAAGTATGCAATAATAACCCAATGATCTTGGGTCGGTCCTCCGCACCACCCGCGGCATATGCAGGCGACGACGACGACATTTGTGCAGCCGGGCGTAGTCCAGAGCGGAGGGATTTTATCGCAATGAAGACATCATTTGCCCCTTGGATTGCTCCTTGAGGCGCTGGGAATCCATCCGACTCGTCCATGTCCTGGATCCTGTGCAAGCAGGATCAAGTGCGAAAGTTTTCTTATATCTGAGCATCCAATTGAAAAGGGTTGAAAAGGGCTCCCCAGCTGACAAACCCCAATTTCGTATCCATTTGGCGAGGGTGAGCGACGACAGCGGTGGCGAGCACAAACAATGCGCGATTGCATCCAGGGATAAAGGGGATCCTGTGCCGAACGGCATTCCTCTTCCGCACGGCGAGAGATGAATATAAAAGGCCGGGAATCGAGCACTTGTTACTAATGCATTTTTTATGTGCCTGGGAAAACGCTCAAGAACCCGCCAGTTGCAGCGGCCCCGATCCTGCAGGACTACACAGCTGCAGGGGCACCACCTAGCAGCAGCCGTGTGTGTCCCTCAAATTGGAAAATCGGAAAACACTTTGTTGCGATTTATGCACGTTCTTGCGGCAGGAGCCGGCTAGTTTGCCCGGGACTAATCCCAGTCGGATCTTCGGCTGCGGCGGCAGGGATTCGGTCGGCTCTAATATCAAATTCATGACTCCCGTCCGCAAGCCTTGCTGGCACCCCCACCAAGGCGAGGGTGGAAGGCGCTGTGCTGGCTTTAATTAATAAATCAAATCGAGGCGGTCCTGTTATTAGACGCCATTGTAATTAAACTGGTGTCCCTGCCCACTCTTCTGCTCGGTCGATGCAGTCATCCGTGCGGGCGCATGGGCCTCTGAATAGGCGCCACCGGCCTTCCCAGGACTCTCACGTCTCATGGAATCATTCAAAATCGAATTTGGACTTGTCTCATTTGCATTTAAATACGTTCCCCGCGGTGTGTTGGTGCGGACTCGCTGCTACCGGGCGACCACACACAATGCGCTCGCTTGTCAGATCGTATTACGCTCATTTTTCGAACATTTTTAATTACGTGTCAAAACAGGGAGTCGGTCGTAATTAGATCTGACGTGATGATTACGACGGGAATGCGTGTTTTTTCGGATATAGTTACAACGGTCTTACATATATACACAACGCTTCCACTTTTGTATGAATAAATTAAACTTAGACATGTTCGTTATTTCAGCGAATCTTAAGCCCGCATCGCCAGTAGCGACCTATCGTTCCTATCCCGAATAGGGCAGATTAGTCGAACATGTGGCTGAAAAAACATTTATTGTAGACATTTTAATTTCTACTTTCCGTCAGAGGAAGTTTACTTTTATTTATACGATAATGTATTTGCGCATTATGTATCTATGTTTTTACTGTAGCTCATTACAGTAGTGTTAGTAGTTGAAATCAACCAAAAGGACAAATGCTTGTAAATGATTTCAATAAAAGGTAAAAAGTTTCGATCCTTGTTCAATACCACAATGCAAAAGAGAGCACGTAGTGTATTACAAGTATATGGTGAAATACTCATACAAAATTTCCTGACTTTTTTGCTACTAAACAATAATGGATTCAGAAACATAAACGATAATTTATTATGTTCAATGGTTCGATACCATTACCATGTTTGTAACATTAATAATTAATCACAAAATGATATAATTTATGTTACAGATACAGAAGCTGATCTAACATATTTTTAGATGAAGATAGTGGTTCAAATGATGACAATTCCGAATCTGAAAAAAGCGACAGTGATGAATAATAAATGAGCTGTTGTTTTTGAAAGTGGTATAAGTCCATTTTTGGAAAAAATGAGTTTATGATAGTTTTAGTCAGATGTAGTTATCCTCTTTTTATATTTATAGTCACAAAGTCAGTGGTGTAAAATATCTTCACAAAGTAATTAAAAGAAGTTGAACTGAATAGTAAAATTTTACAAATCTATAGTTTTAAACACGTTATCCAAATGGTATAACTTTTGTCGATATTTTTAATTTGATTCAAATACAAAATCTTAAATATCTCAATATAGAAATAAATGGACTTATACCACTTTGAAGAACAACGACTCAAAATTTTGCATAATTCGTTGTTATTGAAAGTGGTATAAGTCCATTAGTAGGTAGAAAAATCGTTTGTTTTCTTAAACAATTTTATTAATTATTTTTGCACAATAAAATTTAACACGTTTAAAGTCTTAAAAACATTACCCGAACAGATTAATTTTTACCATTATTTTTTAGTTGATTCAAGTGCAAACCCTTAAATATTTCACTTCATGAAAAATTGACTTATACCACTCTCAAAAACAACAGCTCAAATATTAATTCTCATGATAAAATATTATATTAGTTATATTTTCTTTCCTAATAAATAATAATAATAATTTAGACAATAATAATGCTAATAATAATAAAAATAATATTTAGTATTATAAATGCATGCATTTTTTGCCTTCCTTATAGTATTCACTAGCTGGGTTACCTGGTTTCACCCGACATTGGGTAAATATTTAATACTTAAATACTTCTCAAATGTTCTAGTTTTTTATATCCTGGAAATTGTATCAAACTCAAAACCGCTGGATACGTCATTTTGAATATCCAAATCTTAATAATATTCAAAATTAGTGGCCTCAAAATAATCTTTGTACCAATTTTCATTAAAATCCGTTGAAATTGAAAAACATATGTCGCCATATTGGGTCCGCTATCTTGGATTTGTAAATTTTGATAATATTCAAAATCAGTAACCTCAAACCATCTTTGTATTCATTTTTATTAAAATCCGTTGAAATCGAGAAATCTTGGTCGCCATATTGGATCCGTCATCTTGAATTTCTAAATTCGGACAGCGGATTTGAAATCAGCATTTCGCAAAAACCCCTAAATATAAATGTCCATGAAAATCGCTTCAAATTTAAAATGTTCAACCGCCATCTTGGATCCGCCATTTTGAAACCCTATATGTTATCGGAAAAACAATTAGCCTAAATGTTAAGTTGGAATATGTACTACCTTTGGACAAAAACTGAAAAATATCAATGCAAACGATTAGGCGTGATTGAGCAACAAACAAACAAACTTTCATTTTTATATATGTATAGGGATTACATCATTTATATTTATTTTTTATCACACAATTTTTATACTGTTTATCACCCTGAGTAGAAAGAAAGTTAATGCATGCTAATGAGAATGCCTACAGATACTATACGCTCTCTCTCTGGCTTGCTCGTCCGCATCTACATCTCCTTGTTGCACTTACGCAAAACACTTTTTGATGACTTTCACTTTAAATCGCCTGGCTTGCAATATATGTATGTATATATTTTTTAGAGTATTTTGAATGTATAGTATAAGTTACAAGCGGTATAAAATACTTTAATTCCTATATATGGTAGTAAATAAAAGCAAGTTTATAACCGCTCGGCAATGACTAAAACATAAACAAGATACCTGTCAATTTTTCTTTATATTTCAATAGGCTTCTAAATCAGTCGGTCAAAATTTCAAGCGGTATACTTCAATTTAATTGAACTATTTGTTACAATTGTTCACCAGCTCTCAATATAAGATAATTCCTGATAAATATCTTAACGCATCAATAATATAAAATAAAATAAAACAATATTGTTCTTTTGATAATGATAGTACTAAAATCAAAATGGTTAATTTTCTTGATGCCACTGGGTGCACAAAAATTACAAAACTCATTTATGTGTAACAACATGTTATGGTTGGCATAAATTTGGTTTTTAGTAGATTTTTAGGTTAGGTGTTTTTTTTTGTAGGTGTACGCGGAAAAGAATTATTTTCTAATGAGCAGGAAAAATAAAAACAAGAAAAGTATTCTCAATATATACCAGAACTTATATGATTTTAACAGACCTCTGCTTCAAAAAAAAGACATAGATTTAAGCAAAATGTTCTTAATTCAAGCAATGTATTCCCCATTTTAACATCATTCTCTTAATTTAGAAAAGGCTTAAAACCTAACGGATCTAAGTTCGTTTCCCTAAACCTTAATGAAAATTATAAAAGTGAATACTGTTAAAGGAGTCAAAAAGTAAAAAAGCGAAAAAATATAGCGAGAAAGTAAAATCGCCTTGATTGGCTGTGGTCAAAATCGTGTTCGAACTCAAAATTTCTGCTCTTCAAAATCCAGAGTAACATTGCAGATTCCCTTTTAAAAAATCATCTTGACCTTGATATGACCTACGAGGCCAAGGGCTTGTGGTCAAGGTCACATTCGGACGCAAAATTTCTGCTCTTTCCAAATCCACAGTAACAATGTAGGTTATGTAGGTTCCCCTTTAAAAAACCATCTTGACCTATATATGACCTACGAGGTCATGGTCAAGATCACAGTCGGACGTAAAATTTTCCGCTCTTTCCATTTTCGTGGTCAAAAATATGGGTTTCCATTTAAAAAAGTTACCTTGATCTTGACATGACCTTCAAGGTCATGGTTAAGGCCAAATATACGATCACCATTGAATAGCCAGGGGAAAATCCTAAAACTTTTGTCTAAAACCTTTTTCCCCAAAATTTAATCCTTTATTCCCAAGCCCTTATTCACGAACGTTCTAAATATTATATAAATCTTTACACTAATTTACTTCGAAGGCAGGTATTAGACAAATAAAAGCGAACAAAAATACTTTTTGGATCCATATGTTTCTTTTTGACATTAAATATATGTTTTGAAAGGAATGTGGTGGCGGAAAAAAACTGTCTCGTGGGTTGAACGTCCTATGCTCAATTTTATTTGAAGAAAAACGTGCCACTGAGAACTAGAATAAAAAATCTTCTTCATCGGTGCATTATAACTTCCTTAAGATAAATATAGCTCTCCCGGTAGCATTTATCTTCACATAAAAGTAATATAAAATCTGAACGCCTTATTCCCATTGATTATGTATACATGCCTCTCCAATTAATCAGATATTTTTAGCCGAAAATTGATAACGAGCTGGGAAAATAAATTCATAATCATCGTGGTGCCATTAGTCGCTAAGACGCTCGTTTAGGGACAATACACGAAAGACAAATATCAATTTCTCGCCTTAGTGGCCTCTCTAAATCACACTGTCAATAATTGCGCTCTTCATGGCCTCCTATTTTACCTTTAGGATGCCATTAATCACACGCTTCCCAGCCAACGAGAGTCCTCAATTAATCAAATCCTTGTTCCCGCAGCAGCTAGACAAACACTTTTCTGTCTCCGAACCGGAGGACCTTGTACATGTCTAGCAAGGTCTCAATGGAGCCCGTGTGTTTGCCCGGAATTTTCTTAAAACAAAGTGGGCAAACACTCTCAGGACTCTAGTGAAATGTTTACCCACTCAGCCCGAGGTAGGCTGGCTGCCGTGTTGACCGTGTTCCACCTTTGTGACACGGCTTGTCTCGCACCGGAGCAGTACAAAAGGACTGTAAGTCATTAGTGAAACAATTTGGACAGGCACGTTTTGGATATTTTCCTGGTGGGCATTTTCCTTCACTCGTAAGCAACTGAGTGACTCGCTAATGTTGTGTGTGTGTCGTTATGAGGGCCCTGTCACATTAGTTTATGACAAACTGCTTGAGTCATTGCTGCAGGGCACTTCTCGTTCTGGCACTGGGCCAGCAATAAGACACTCCATCAGTTTCAGATCAGCCTTAAAATCACCTTGCGGGCCAGGCCCACCCAAAGCAATTGAAGTATCTTAGACTTCAGAGGACTAAGAATGCGCTCTGGGACACATGCCAAATTGCAGTCGCCATTCAGTCATTACGATGACGAACAGGTCTGGACCCGGTTTCTTCGGATGGAAAGTGGAAACCTGCTGCAGTCATGCAGTACCGAAGCAATTAATGTTTGTGTCAATCTGAAAAGATGTTGTTGCATTTGCGTGCCTTGAGATGGTTTAGACTACTGATCGTGCATTGAGGGCTCTATTAACCAAGTGCGTAAAATTCACGAAGGACAGCGCATGTGTAACCTTCAAAGCTATGGTCAAGGTCAAATCCAAGGTCACCGTTGAATAGCCAAAGAAAATTCCTAAAACTTTGTTCTCCAAAATGCATTACTCGAAAGTTATTTAGCAGTTTCCATACTTTTGGATCACTCTGTATATAAATTGTTAACAACTTAAGGGGACTTTTCATTTCATTTTTGACCAAAAAAACGATTTTTTTTGTTTTACATAAAAGTGTTCTTTTACATTACAGAAATATACAACAAAAACTTTAAACGTGTTTTTCTCGAAACTACATTGGTTATTTTGCCCGCATCTGTAACTCGAAAACTACTGAACAGATTTGAATAATTCAAAATACATTCGATTCGTTATGAAAAATACTACTAACTAAACCTTTAAAAATATTATGTTACATACCCCTATTTTTTTTTTACAGGGGTAGTTAACCCCTAAACAAATATATTTTTTTTTTTGATTTTTCAGAAATTTTTTTATAAAATAATAAAACATTAACAAATAAAGTGTTTTTTTGGTTTAGTTTCTACTATTTAGTTTTATGAATAAAATCACGTTGGAATTTTTACTCTATGTGTTATAGAGAAATGCGGGCGTTTTAAAAGTGACTTTTGGACTGCCCTCTGCGGTGAAAAAGATATACTAAAAATTCAACAACAAAGTTTTTTTTTTTATATTCTCCATATGTTCTACTTTAATATTTAAATGGTATTATAGTTTGATAAATATAAAAGAATATTAAGAATTGTGGCAACGGTAGTCATTTTTCGCAGACACGTAGAAAAAAAAAAATGAATTTGCGGTGGACATCAGAACTCGTCACTGGATCATCTGAAACAAAAAGTTCAAAAAGATTATGTTAGTTTATGAGTTTCTCGAGGGAGTGACGTCGAACTTTTCAATTTTTATCGATTTTTGAGTTTTTGGGATCACCTAGAAGTCAAAAAAACGAAATTTTTTGTAAAAAAAGCGCGAAAATCAACATATTTATTATTGTTTATAAAATTGCCACAATTCTTAATATTTTTACTTGAAAATTCATATAATTATTCTTTGAATTATACTTAAAAAGCCTATTTAATTAAAAAATAAAATAATGTAGCCAAACTTCAAAAAAAAAAATCGCACAGAATTTCCGTTTTGTTATTTCTGGATTTTTGTTTTTTTGTTTTTTTTAATTATTTTCCATATACTGTACAAAAGTCGGCCGTACTACCACAGAAAAATAAGTACGATATGTTTCATATAGAATAAAAGAAGTGAGACGCAGTTTTGAAAACTCATTTCCGTACGATTCTTTCAAAATTAACAATTATTTGAAGTTGTATATTATAGGGCAGTTTAGGGCGAATCACTTTAATTGAAGTTCCCAGGATTTAGCCATTTCTTTGTGCTCTTTATAAAAAAAAACATTTTGCTTTTGTAAAATTTTTCTTCAACAAATTGAACTAGTATTTAAGTTGTGTGGTAAAGTTTGGGTTTGATTATATTGTAAATGAAGAAGGGTAGCATAAAATCCCCTTGCCATAATACATAGAGAACTAACCCTATAAGATATTAAAAAATTACATAAATCCATACATCCCCTTGTGACTGAATTTAATTTATGCAGTTGAGTTGCCGGAGCTATATATACAGTGGTGGCCAAAAAATAAAGAGTGAGTGCCTTCAATTTCAAAATTCATGAATCTTTTTCTTATAATGCATTCTTCTGTGGCATATGAAGTGTACAACTTTTATTTTTCTTTACTGTAAAACATTGTTTACTCCATTGGTAATTTCCCATGTGCATTGAGAAAACTAGAAGAAACGCGATTGATGCTTCAACTTCGAGATCGAGGCAAAACGTTTAAATTTATCACAGAGGGTCTTCATCGTTCTTAATGTATTATAGCGCGGATATTTAAAGAGCGAAATTTACCCGAAAAGCAAACAGAAACGAGAGGACGTCCAAAATACAACAAATTTACTTGACAAGGGGGGTGCTTAAAGATCCGTTTTCGATATCTATGTCGATTAAAAGCAATTCGCGTTAAGATATCAGCGCTCGAACAATACGCAGGCGTTTGCAGGACCACAATTTACATGGCAAAATTGCCCGAAAGGTTCCACTATTAAGCGCTAAAAACATAAAACAGCGAATTGAGTTTGCTACTTCAAACATAGCATTCGGCAATCCACGAAATTGGAAAAATTGTTTGTTCAGCGACGAAACAAAAATAAATTTGTTCGGATCCGATGGCAGAGTTTATGTTCGAAGAGGTAAAAATCAAAAATTGAATCCAAGGAACACAATAAAGACAGTAAAGCACGGTGGCGGAAATATAAAAATTTGGGGTTGTTTCTCATATGTTGGAGTTGGTCCTATATTTTAGATAAAAGACAAAATGGCCAAAGAATTGTACCTAAAAATATTAAGGACGGCAATTCTTCCTTATGCAAAGACAATATGCCCTTATTATGGACCTTCCAGCAGGATAATGACCCCAAGCACACTGCGAAGATTGTGACTAGGTGGTTCGAACGAAGAAATATTGCGGTTTTGCCTTGGCCCTTTCAATCGCCAGATTTAAATCCAATTGAAAATCTGTAGAAATTTTAAAAAATAAGGTTTCTGTTAAAAAAACAGCTGATGCGCAGGTTTTATGGAGGGAAATTGAGAGGGAATGGTATGCTATACCTGTCGAAATATGTTAAAAGCTCATCGACTCTATGCCAAGAAGGTTTGAAGTTAAAACACCTTAAATAAAGGACATACAATCAAATACTTAAGCTATCAGATAATTCCTGCTACCCTATTTTAAATATATACTTGACTTTTATTCTTCTTTGAATAAACTCATATTTTTTTGACCAGCAGAAAAAATGACTGATTACTTAATTATATGAATTTTTTATTTGTCTAATTAACTTTATGGAAATTATTTATGCTACATAAAAGGAATATTATTTATGTAAAGAAATAAAGTTTTTAAAGATTATTTATAAAAATATAGTTGCAATATTGAAATATTTCAGCAAAAGCATTTTATTCTTATATTTTTGGCCACAACTGTATATACGATATGTGTTTATACAGGGTGTCCCAGAACTCAACGTCAAGCCGAAATCGAGCATTAGGCCAAGTCGTAACAGTTATCAGAAAAATATGAAAAAAAATCTTGGTCATGTACTTTTCAAATTATAAGGATTCAAAAATAAACTGACACCCTGTGATGATCTTTCAAGTCCTGTGACTGCAAATATTAACTTTTCGTCATTTTTTTTTCTACCGTATAACTATGAATAACCCTTCTGTCAAACACAGTTAAAAGTTAGAATATAACTGCCTCAGTTTCAAATAAAAAGTTAGATTTTTACCCAACATTGAATTCAAAATAATTACATCACCCAACTTTAACTTTAACCGACTGTAATTATTTTGCATTCAATGTTGGGCAAAAATCTAACTTTTTATTTGAAACTGAGGCAGTTATATTCTAACTTTTAACTGTGTTTGACAGAAGGGTTATTCATAGTTATACGGTAGAAAAAAAAATGACGAAAAGTTAATATTTGCAGTCACAGGACTTGAAAGATCATCACAGGGTGTCAGTTTATTTTTGAATCCTTATAATTTGAAAAGTACATGACCAAGATTTTTTTTCATATTTTTCTGATAACTGTTACGACTTGGCCTAATGCTCGATTTCGGCTTGACGTTGAGTTCTGGGACACCCTGTATATGAGAAATATATGAATCCATTTAACTACTAAGTCAACAAAAGAGAAATTATTAACATACTGAAATAAGAATGAATAAAAATTATAGCATTTTTGTCGATGAGATCGCCCAACTCGCTGCCCCTTGAATCAATGAAGATAATCTGGTAATTGATGATGATTTTAAAATCGAGTTAGAAAAAATAAAATGTGTATAGAGAGGAGAATAGGTTTTCTTATAGGTATTATTATGAAACCGTGTAAAAAATGATTTGAGTGTATATTTATTTTAAAATGCCCTTAAATCCAATACAACAAATTTCTTACTTAAAACAGTTTGGTAGGTATCAAGCTGCTTTCAGCAGTCAAAAAATACCAAACGGCAGATTCTGTCCGATCTTCTCACGCCACAAAGGTGTCAAAATTAATCCGCTCTTTGTTGTTCGGCAACAATGGCTGGCCGGACAAATTGACGTGACTTAATGGCTCTTAACGGCGTCTAAGTACTTCCGGTGTATTACGGCACATGCAGCCGGGCCAAAGTCGCATTTTACGGCCAGACTAATCCCAACCTTCATCAGAACCACACAAAGCAGCAGAACAGATGACGTTTCGTGTCAAAATTTTTCAACGGAGCATCCGCACAGCACCAGGGCAGCAGACCGACCGACCTGTCAGACTGCGACTGCGAGTTCCAAGATTTCGACACCTAAGCGGGTCTGCTGCGGGCTGGGGGCGAGAATGGGTATCGATTTTCGGCAGTCAGGTCCCCCTTTTTCGTCAGAGTGCGCCAGGGCTAATAACAATAATCCCGGAGAGTACAATAAATTTCGTTGAAAATAATATTAAAAACAAATCTCTCCCGGCCGGTCCTGGCGGCTCGGCGGCGGCGTCTCACCCATCAATTTTAATTTGCGTACAGCAAACCGAGCGTCAGCAGTTCTTTTACATGTAAACAGAATTTAATTAGAGTCGGTGCGGGGCCATAATTTCATCACGCTCTTATTAAAACATTTGCCATCCCCTTAGTGCCCTTATAATGCCGATGGAGCTGCAAGACCGGGCGGGGGCGAACGCCGCACCAAAACCGGGCCACAATACCGGGTGGCGGCACTGAGAGGTGCAGACCCGTCGAAAAGTGAACGAAGGACCAGCAGCTCCGCTCGAGGGGGCCAC
Source organism: Dysmachus trigonus (assembly GCA_949715965.1). NCBI lineage: Eukaryota > Metazoa > Arthropoda > Insecta > Diptera > Asilidae > Dysmachus > Dysmachus trigonus. The sequence continues at coordinate 76,972,276 of OX454319.1, forward strand.
TAAAGACGACGGAAATGTAATAACCTTCCCTTTTTAGCATCAACGGGTGTAATATCGCCTTGGGTGCCCTTCCCGGGTGTATTAAGTTTACTTTGCAGTTGTAAAACCTGCCTCCCCCGCACTAAAGTGATTCCCAGGCGGCCTCTGTTACCGACTATGTTTCCTTTGTGGGTGCTAATTGCACTTAGCGAGCTAAGAGCCTCCAGGAGATGGATCCCCCTCGTCTTGCGGCTGGGCTCCATCATCATCATCACTTTGTGCCCGCCAGCTGCGACGCTTTGACTTCTGCATCTTTGGGATGACTTCATGTCGCGACGCGGCAGACATCCGTTTGCTGACAGCCCAATTTTGCGGCTCCTCCGAGTGCACGGATTACTCCCGCGACCTGGCAGCAGGTTTACCTTCGAGCGTAATTAATTTATTTCAGTCAAACGCCAAAAGGATTTATGCTGGTAGGTGGTGGCGAGGCCCACGTGGATCCACTGTGATGCAAGATGCCCGCCAGCAGAACGTTCGCTTCACGAGTAAAAAGCGTTTAATTAAACTTCACGTCGACAGATGCATGCACACAGGTGAGAATTTTAGGGATCCTGGGCACATGTTATTCCGGAAATAATGAGGTGGTTTGCTGTACGGCGAGCCCTTCAAACTTCAAATTAGAATGTTAATAACTCATTCGTGCCGGACATATGTATATTTTTCTGGATATTATCGAAAGGGTACTTCATATGTTTAAAAAAAAAAATTACTTTTTTTTTTTATTAAATTCAAGTTTTTTGCTATCATTTCATAAAATAAGCATACATAAACTTAAGAACAGGAAACTCCAACAAATTGGAAGCTGCACTCCTGTAATCATATCAAGACCAGCTAGTTTCTGCTCGATCATGAAATCGTTTGAAAAATATGTGCATACTGCCCTCACTACATCTCAGCTTGATCTAATTAATTTCCAGACAACCAATATCGCTAAGAACCTGTTCAATTCTGATGACAAGTTAATGTTGATTTGTGATGTTACTTATGTTCGTTTTCAGAAGAGTAGTAACAACGAGTACCAACGGTCCTACTCGAGTCAGAAAAAGGTTCCATTATGCAAGCCTTCCACTATTTGTATTACTATTCTAATATAAATTAAAAATCTAATCAAAAATCTTCATATAATAAATAAAGGCGACATATTCATCCTCGATTGTGGTTTTCGAAATGCAAAACGTGAAATCAAAGGGCTTTACTGCAATTACATATATGACAACCTTAAAGGGTAAACGAAATCAGTTGCTAAGTAAAGAATCGAATCAGCCTCGTTTTGTAACAAAAGTTTGCCGAGCAGTGGAAGTTGTACATGCTATAATTAAAGAAAAATATCGGCTATTAGACAAAGTTAAATTGCTTCCTATTGCATAGAAAGATTTTAATATCTTTTTCCACGACGTAATTTATTAGTTTTTATTTATATTTTCAGAAGAAAATTATCTAGGGTAAAAAAAAGGTTTCTTCGAAGAAATATAAGTCATAAAGCCACAGTTCAAGGGGTCTAGATGAATGCTTCTTGTTTTTTAAGTTAATGCTTGCAGTTTTAGTAGGATTAGTATTGTGTTTATATTAGGTTGTAAAATAATAATCTGATAATTTTTTAAGAAACTTTATTTTGATATTTTTGTACAATTTAGCTTAACATTTTATTGAACATATATAAAAATCAAGGTTAGCCCAAAATCTGTTGCTATTCATAAAAATAATGACTTGTCATGACCACCATGACTACGCACTATTTAAAATCATTTATTAAAATGAAAAACAAATAAACATGGATTAATATTGTTAAAAACAACAAACAGTAAAAACCACAATAAACAAAATAAATAATCTTTATTTTGAAATTCATATTCTCATTTCTTCTTATTTACATTGTTGGACTATAATTATTTATGCTAATATATTAAAAAAGAGAGTTCATATGTAAGAGGTAATCTCAGAAAGAGAAACTTATTTCTTCCCTGTGAATATAGGCTATAAATGAACATGAATGAACACTTACACTAATTTACACTACAGAAAGTTATTTTTCTACATGATAACATAGCTTAATACATGACATGGTGCATAATAAGATATATCATATAACAAAATAGATAACGTGATACATGACACGACACATGAATGACACATGAGACTTGACATGATACAAGAAATGACATAGGAAATCTGTTATATCAAATTACATTTGTTATTTATGGAAGTAGTATATGGTAGTCCAATTTAAAAAAACCAAAACGCTTTGAGACTATTTTGTCAAATGTTGTGTTAAAATAATGTATTCCAAAATAATGGCTGAAATGTAAAGTAGAGAAATTGGACTTGATCTTTTGCCCTTGGTTTGAAGCATTTTTCAGGACAGTCCTTTCATTTCATTTGAATTTTCTGGTACTCTTTTACCCTCCCGGTTGGTTATGTTTTTATTTCACTTTTTGTACCAATTTTTAGAAGTCATACTTTTATAAAGTTATGATTTATTTAGATGAATGATTGCGCGTAAATAAATGTTATCAAATAAAATTTTTAAACATTCTACTATCCTTCTTGTTATTTATTTACAAATATTTTCATTGTATTTAACAGCTGTGATTAACACGTACGAAGAGGGTGCCTTCAACAATAAATCGCGTTTGTGAAAATAGTGTATTGAATATACACCCAAGCTTTTACAAGCTTTTGAAATACCTTGGTTCAGGAAAAAACCGTGTTTATATTTATAAAAGGTTTATTTCCTCCAACAAGATTTTAAATTAAAAAGCATATAGAAATATCCATTTCTTTTTTAAATTAAAACTGTGTAAAAGCGTTACTGTGCAAATCGAGCGATGGATGTATATTATCCCACATTTTCCAAGTGATGACTCAGAAGTCAGAAAAAAGAAAGTACTCCTAGTCAAAAAAAAATGGTATTCTTCAAAATATGAAAAAATGCTGCTTTTCACATTCTTAAAAGTTTAGCAAAAATTTTCTCCATCTGCTTATTCAACTGATTGATTGATTATAGTTCCAATTTTTTTTTTCACACTCTAAAGCAACCTATCCTAGCGAACTAGCGAGCATGTTTGTACAAATTCACATCTGCATTCCTGTGGATGGATACCTTGCAGTTTGCACAAGCACGTTCGCGTAGAAAGAAAAATATTTTGATATTTTTGGTGAACATGCTCACGTTCATGCTAAAATAACAAATGGATACCTCCGTGAGTTTAATAAAAACAAGTGTGATTTTAAAAAATAGTGCGAATTAGTTGGAAAACTCAAAAGAATTGATGCTGAAGTCAAAATTAATAGTTTGGAATGTGTAAAAGATAGCCAGGAATCTGGGGCAGGTGCAGAAGATGTACTTACTTCATCTTTGTAGTTTCACGACCACCTTTTCTTCCTGGAGAACCAAGAAAATACATCAGTGGAAAATCGACAATGTAATCTAGTGATGACCATCAGGGTTCGAGAGATGAAACCATTTAAGAGCTTGTTTAATTCTTGTATTTTTATTATTCAATTTTATACAGTCCTGAGTAGTTACGTTTTTTTCGCGAAATAACATCATTTCTCCACGGCACAGAGCCAAAAGTATTAAAATATATATACAAAACTAATATTTAACGTTTTTTGCTATATTAAGTGGGTTTCATCATATAGTCTTTTGTAATGATATTAAATGTTGCCTGCTTTCTTTATCGAAACTAAGCATCTATTTCCTTTTGTCTTGCAAAATTAGTGGCAACAAATCATGATTATCGTGGTCGCTTTTTCTATACCTACATTTACTTTATTTAATAAAATTCCCAAGCGAAAAGACAATTATCTTCAAAAGGTTTTCAATTACACGACGGACAAATCTGTTAGGTGTTGATAATCCAGTGAATGCGTATGGCTTCATAAGGTGTTGATATAATGCAAATGTATCGTCCCCAAAAAACTAAAGGTAGTTCTTTATCAATGTTTGGTAGTCCTAGCAGTTCAGGTAGATCCAAATTTCACCTTCTAGACACTGAACAAATTTGTTGCTTGCCAATATATCAGCATTAGACCGGCAATTTATTCCCGCGGTAACCATTATATTTTCGTAATTTGCGTTTTCTACACACACCTCTCCTCAACCAAATTTTAGTTTGACAAAAATGGTTCGCAAAACTAAACAAAGTCGGTTGTTCGGAATTTACGAATTTACGAATTTACGGAGTTTACGAATCAAAAAAACATTGGCACAAAATCGAATCTGCTCATCTGGCGAAGATATGGCAATTTAAAAAAAAAAAAATTTATTTTCAAAAATAATTAAATTCAGTTGCGAATTTAATTTTTAAAATCAAAATTTAATTTAATTTTGATATTATATATGTGGAGTTGCCAAATCATCGACGGTTATTTAATTTAAAAAGCGCGCCTCCACCTGCTGATCTAAAAGGCTATAGGCATAGGAGGACAAGAAGAGTTTTGGTTTATAAAGGAGTCAGTTGTTTTTTATTTGATGGCGAGGAGAGTTGTTCTTTTGATACGAGAGAGAAATAAAGGATAGTTTCTATATAAATTGTGTATTACTAATTGGTGATCCTACAACTTTGGGGGCTCAACCGGGATTACCAAGAGAACGAGCGCGTGGAAAATAAAAACGCGCTGGATTACGCCGTTTCTGAAATCCAAGTTGATTCAAGTGCCCGCATTGCGGAAAAAAGGCAGCGATGCTCGACGTGAAGGAGTGCTGTCGGCTTTGCATCAAACCAAAGCAGCAGTCGATGAAGGATTGCGCCGACGACCCGATCGCTGTAACTGTTCGAGATTGCTTCGGAATTGAGTTGGTCGTCAATGGACCGTTATCCACAAAAATTTGCAGGGATTGTATATTTAAAGTATTAGATTATAATCTCTATAAAACTACGGTAATAAACAATCAGGCGTCTCTAGAACAATACCGAGTACTGCAAGAATCACTGCGATTAAGGGGCCTATTATGTTAGTCGAGTCGACCAGAATTTCATCAAAGTCACTTGTTTTCGTATTATAAATGACGACCTAATTGCCTAGCAGGCGACCTTCTTGACTGGTCGACTAAATGTAGCATTACGAATATCGAGTATCTGTCTTAGAGAGTGACTGAACTATCAAAATCAGTCGAGAAGTGTTTTGTGGTCGAGTCGAAGTGAGAAAGCGCAAGAAAATGCAAGAGAAGAGGAAGTAAGTACTTTTCGTCCAACCAATGTACGAAATATTTCAAGAAGTGTTTTATAGGATAAAAATTACAAACCAAAGTCAATTCGAGAGGTTGGTGAAAGCCATGAACGAGAATCCAAGAATAGCAGCAGGTTTCCCTGACGCCGGAAGTACAAAAGCAGAAGTTAAGGCGAAATGGAATAAATTTTCCGTTGAACTTAATTCTCTAGGTCCACCGTTAAGATCGGGTAAAGAATGGCAAAAGGTTTGTGCGCGTTTTATGTATTTTTTGATGCATCATATTTGTGGTATACTCTGTAATTCTTCTTGTATGTTACAATATTCACTATTATTATTTAGGTCTGGATCGATTTTAAGGCCAAAGTAAAGAAAATAGTGGCCACAAACAAGCGAGAATTAAAAGCAACGGGTGGTGGGCCATATAACCAAATAAGCCTCACTCCACTTCAGAAGGAAGTAGACAAACTTTTACATTTCAGTGATGTAATGAATCCCAAAGGTCGGTGCTTTGGAAGTATTAATGATGAAGAAGCTTGTTCGAGGTCATCGTTCAACATAGCGAATGATTCTCAACCTTCAGAGGAGCGTGCTCCCTTTTCTGCAGACAGCGAGTGTATTGTCGGGGAATCTCAAAGTGATGTACTTAGGACTCCAAATGCCAGAGAAACTCAGATGTCCCACAATATAACACCTCGTCCCAAGAGCGGTCTTCGAAACGAAAGAACTACACTCCTCCAAGACCAATTATCTACCCAAAAAGAGATTTTAACCGCTTACAATCAAATAGAGAAGAATACATACTCTTTACAAAAAAGCTTGAAAAGGCTATGTGAATATAAAAAAGAAGAAATCAAAGTAATGAAAGAGAACTTGAAACAACAGACCATGAACTCGATAGAAGAAAGAAAATTAAAGCTACAAGAATTAGAATTAAAGAAAAAAGAATTAGAAATAAAAGAACGTAAGTTAGCATTGAAAGAAAAATATTGCGATTTATAAAAAAGTGGAGAAAATATCCCACTCATTGCTTGTTTTATCTTCAGTGCAATATTTATTATTATTATTATGATGATATATTGACCACCAATACTTTATAATGAATTAAGAGGATGAAGTAAGAATAAGTGTATATTTCTTCAGATTTACAAGGAATCCCTAATTCTATCTCTAATGGATGCAGCAGTTTGACTTTCTTCTTCAGAATAATTTTCTTGATTATCTTGTCCTTCTAATATTTCTTCCTCGAGTGTATATTGCACATTATAAAATAAAGAGATATTGTGTAAGGCGCAGCACACGTTGGTTATTTGTGTTGCCTTCTCAGGAGTGTAATGAAGTTCACGAGCACCAAGGAGACATCGGAATTTATTCTTTAAAAGCCCAATTACTCTCTCGACTCGATTTCTTGCCAAACTGTGCTTTTTGTTATTTTTGCTTTCCCTACTTCCTTCCAATGCCGACCTGTAGGGTGTCATTAAAATATGTTCCTGTGGAAATCCGGCGTCACCTATAAAGTGATTTTTAAATGTAGCAATACATGTGTTTTAAAGATGTAACTGGTTTACCTAAGTACCACATGTTCTTTTCACCATTCTCATAATATTCGTAAAGTTTTTTCCGTAGATCGCTCAGGCTCCATATAAGAGAATCATGATAAGAACCAGGATACCCTGCGTCAACAAATCTAATGTACATTTTATGATCACAACCCTATGAAAAACATTATACTTGCTTACAGACAGTTAATGAAATACACATTATTCACTACTTACGATAAGCACATTTAAACTATAAAATCCTTTTCTGTTGTAGTATCTAGGCATGTCTTCCGCTTTGGGTCCAACTATTTTTATATGCGTGCCATCAACGCAACCTATAACTCCTGGAAACCCACTTTCTTCAAAAAATGTTGTTTTAGCTTCCAGTTTTTCTTCTTCATTCATGTGAATTTTTATCCACTTTCCGCATTCATTTACTTCCATTATATTTAAAAATTCGGTAAGAATAACCGAAACGGCAGGTTGGCTTAGTCCGAGATGAAAGTCGTTGCCTACACATTGCTGGTAGCTTCCTGTGGCAAAAAATCTTAAGCATGTACATATTTTCAATAGTGGCGGAACCGCTGAACTTTTTGAATTTCTCTTTAACTTATCTTTTATATTGTCCAAAATATAACAAACACTTTGCTTATTAAGCCGAAACAATTTTACAAACCTAAAAAAGTTTTATATTTATAATGAGTTTGTATTATTGTAATATGATCTTACTCATGGTCTGAAATCTCTAAAGGATTAGAATTATCTCTTATAAATTTTCTTCTCAAGGAATCTTCATAAGTCTCTTCATCTTCAAAGAATAACTCCGCACTTGTCCACATTTTACTTATAGTATGTAATACTTTTTTCAAAATTATAACTGGAGCTTCCTTTTTTTAACTAAATACAAACGTCAAACTCATGTGAAGTTAGGTGCACAATAGATTTTGTAAGGTTAACACTTTTTTTGCCCAACATTTGTAAGGCCTAAATATGGTTTGCTTCCCTTTTTATTGGGTAGTACTAAAATCTCACGTCGAGTGAAATTCGTAGACTCTGATAATAGTATTTAGCAAGTAACTCGACTATGAAATTCGACTTGTCGAGCTAGTCGACTCGACTAACATAATAGGCCCCTAAGTCCATCACAAGTTAAACAAGAAGATGATGACGATGTTATCCTCGTTAGATACGATGCACCAACAAGTAGCACAAACAATAGCACACATGATCTATCCGAAGACAATACAATTCCGTCGTCCGAACCTATAGAAACAGTAGAACCAGTAGAAACAGTAGAAAGAATAGAAACAGTAGAAACAGAAGAAACAGCAGAAAGAGTAGAAACAGTGAAAAGAGTTGAAAAAGTTGCCGAAAAGAGACCTCCGACTACTGTACCGCGACTATCCAATAAGAGAAATATCTCAACCCCAATTCTGAAACCAATATCAAAAAGCGATTACATGCATATAGCATCACAGAATAAAAATCAACCGAAATCTGGAAATCAATCGAAATCTGCAAATCAATCGAAATCTACAAATGAACCGGAATCTGCAAATCAACCAAAACTTATAAATCAAACAAAACCAGTAAATCAACCGAAACCTGCGACTCAACCGAATAATAGAGATGAAACGATTTAATTTATACTTTTTTAATTTTTTTATTTTATTTAAATAAAAACCTTCTCTTCTTTTTCAAGAAAATGTCGATTCACTAATATTTTATTTTTAACCGGCTACTTCTCAAAAATTTTTATTTTCAACGCCTACCTCCAGAACACCCTCCTCATAGTGTGAACGAGAGAAATTGACGCTTATGTGTTCGATGGGCCTTGGTGATGATGAAGGGCTCGATGGGCCTTGGTGATTCTTGTTGCCATGGGGAAGGAGGTGGTATTTCTTCATGCCATGAGGGAGGAGGTGGTGCTGTTGGTGAAGGAGGTGGCGCCGTCGGGGAAGTTATGGAAAACTTCCCTCGTCCGACGTACCTATATTGTCCTTTCCGCCGATGGCTCCGAAACAATTAGAGAAATACTTCTTCTTCCATCCCTATGGCGACCTAGCTTTAAAAATAATAGTAGTGCTTTTTTTTGCATTTCGTGTTCAACGTTTCTACTTACTGATTGGACTATGAACGTAAAATTAGTTTTAAAATATTGTTTATTTTGTAGTAGCTCTGAAGTGGAACTACACACCGTCAACATCACAACTTAAGCAGATTAAAAAATCTTTAATATTTTATTTTGATTTCATTCCTTCCCTTTTAATTTATAAAATTTTGAAACGTCCTCTTCGGAATGACGATAAGATAAATATATGCTTTTTATTGTTTTTACACCGGTTACCTCCCAGGATTACAAAATTGCCTAAAACACAACGCCTGCCCCCACAGTACCCCCTTCCATATAACCGCATGTTAGCATGTTATTGGTGGTATTGAGGAAGTTGGACTGGGTTGTAGTTGAAAAAGTTGTTGTTGATTGTAAATTGATTGAAGTTGATTAAAGGTGCTGGAATTTATTGTTCGCTTGTGGTTAATAGTGCTGAAATTGATGCCATTGTTGGGGCTGTTGTTTAATGCTTTAAGGCTGTTGCTGAGTCCATTATTGATGTGAAAGCTGAACTGAATTTTTCTTCCAAACTTGTGACTTGGGACTGCCATAAATCAGGGACATGAGCCCAGGATGAAGTAGATTTTTAGGAATAAATGAAAAGATGTGGTGTAAAAGTGTTAATATAGTTCATTGGGGAGATTTGTTCCTTATTTCTGGAATTGGGTGGCAGGATGATTAGGGGGCCGGATGATTGGAGTGGTTAAATAGCCCGTTTTTGAGCACAAATTTACTTCCTTTTTATAAATATATTCCGGGTTGGCCTGTTCCGATAGCCAAGCCCTAATAGCTGCCGATCTAGTTGTCCTTTTCCTCTTGTTATCTACTTGCTTCGATTCCATCGGGATAACCAGTTATTAACTTCGGACAGATCCCCTCCAATGGCGACTTCAGCAATGTAGAAAATCTTTCTTTTTTCTTGTGGTGCGTTTAGGTTGTTGGGGTCACCAGTTGTAGTAGAATGGAGATACTTTCGAAAGTTAATTCTTGAAACTGTTGGTGTTCTTAAATGGATTTGATATTTTTTTAATATTTATTTATATTCCTTATATTTCAAAACATTATTTCTTTTTGATAAAAATTACAACTTCATATATCGGCTTGATAGGAAGAAATCATTTATTTCTTATTTTTTTAAAGCAGAACTCGCTTTCTTTAAATTAAAAAAGGTGCAACGCCAACTTCCCTAAAAGAGAAAATCGGCCGCCATGCCACCACATCATCTTTCCCCCAGTGTAACGAAATGAAGATAGGATGAAGCGTTAATGATGATAAACATAAGATAATGCATTAATGATGATGAAGAGTAGTAGTGAAGTAATGCGAGTGGGTATAAAGTCGATCTGTGACTATTTAAATATTTGACCCGATTTGCGGGTGGATGGAGAAGGGCTGTGGGACGATGCTGGTTCTTCGGGTTGAAAGACGTTATTGTTTCATCGAGTTTTTGGATGCTGTTGTGAACATTATGACGCTATTAGGATAGCAGCCAAGCTCTAATCACCATCGACTTTGTACTTTTCTTCATGCCTGTTCTTCCCGGCCGAATTTCGGGGTTACCAGTTGTAGTTGCTCTGAAGTGGAACTGCACGCCTTCAATATCACAACTTAAACAGATTTAAAATTCTTTAATTTATTATTATTTGTTTTTTTTTCCTTTCCTTTTAATTAATAAAATTTTGAAATGTCCTCTTCGGAATAACGATAAGACAAAGATATGCTTTTGATTGTTTTTACACCGCCTACCTCCCAGGATTACAAAATTGCCTAAAACGCAACGCCTACCTCCACAATTTGTTTACTTCTTTTCTTTTTATAGATGTTATTCAAAGGTAAAATAATTTTCTGGTAAAAAATAACTTTTACAAATGGCATGTGATAATTTAAAGCAAGCAAAGAAGAGATCAGAAACTTTTTGCGGGAAAAGGAATTGATGATATTATCTTATTTGAAGCACAACTCGGACCATTGCACTGAAACTGCGTTATTTAATAAATGAACTTCGACCAATACAATCTCCAGCATCTTGCTATTCATATATTTCCACTCCATCATGAAGTATTCTATCATAAAATCCAATATTATTATAGAGGACAAATCATATGACTCTGTACAAGAACTATACCATGTCTACAGCTGTGAATTTTACAACAGTCCCTGTAGGGGGAAGTTATTGGAAAAAAGTTATCATACATCTAATACATTAATATTAGTCTTGCAAATTTGACACATCCACGATACAGTAAAACCTGCTTAAATGCACATCCAGTTTGTCAGAAAATTTCGTGCATTTAAACGGTTTGTGCATTTAAACGTTTTTAAGATAAATGCACATGTTGTGCATATAAGAGAGTTCGGATTACTTTTTTTGGATTACATGTACAAATTATTCAAATGTCCAAAAATAAAGAAAACTAAAAATGTGCGTATATTATCCACATTTATTCAACCGACATAAGAAATTTAAATCAACAAAAAAATAAAATTCTTTCTTTAATAAAACAAAAATAAATCCAGTCTTTATGTACGTATTAAATAAAGTAAGTATGTATGCACACATATAGGAACAAGTTCAAATTTTTGGTTTTCTGAATATAATTTCTTCCTGTTTGATGGAAGAATGTTTCTTCAATAGAATCCAGTACCGTAAAGTCTATGTTCGCCGCGTCCATGTATGCTCTCAGCATAAAAAGCGAAGAAAAGGCTTGTTGATAAGTAATTGGTACCGATTCGATGTTTTGAATTCTTCAGAATCTACGGGATCTTTCCGATTTGCTCTAAAGTTTTCCGTAATGATGTCTTCCTCACTCATTTCTCCATAACAATCCACATCATTGTCACAATTAATGAAATCATTGAATTCGGTTTCTGGGAGTAAAATTTCTAAAATTTCATTGCACTCATCACCTGCTCTATTCAACTCATTTTCTATAATAAATCCGTCTTTTTTAAAGCAATTCGGTACTGTTGTAGGTGTTACTAACCACCACGATCTTTTTATCATTCTTAGTGCATCTAACAGATTAATCGTCTTTGCAAATTCTTTTAATGATAAACCACTTTCAACAGCTGATCGAGGGGTTGAATAATAGCAGTAGTGTTTGTCTGTAAAAATTGTATTTTAACATTCCTTACTATGTATAACACCATCTTCTAATTTATGGCACGAAGCATTGTCGACCAACCACATGAACATTTTTTTCCGACCCGTCCATATTAGTAATAAAGAGCAAAGTCAAACGTTCTTTTTGTAATTGTCCTCCATGAACAATGTAAAAGTACTACACTTCTATAGAAAATGAAGTTTTGACATTACATATCTGTTCATGTAAAATATGTACATTGCATTTATCCGGTTATTTTTTAATTTAAATAGAAAAAATTAAATGCCTGAAATTAATGTGCAAATAAGAGGTTTGTGTATTTAAAAAGTGTGCAATAATGCGATCTTTGTTTCTACACATTAATAAGGTAAAAAATTCGGTACATTCGCATCGTGTGCAATAAAAGGGATTGTGCAGTAAAGCGGGTTGCATTTAAGCGGGTTTTACTGTATAGTGATTTGGTGATGTAGTGATTATTCAATGTCTGCTGTTTCTACGAAGATACTGAAGTGATATAGTATGTGTTGCTAAGGTGATTATCATTTTTGTTTGCTCGAGTGACCTGCGTGTCGAAATTATTATAACAAATCAATTGATGTGCAAATGTTTAGATTGTGAAGTTTTATTGTGGTTTCTATTATTTAATTAAACTTAAATGTCTATAATTTAATTAAACAACTATGGAAAGCTATAAATAATTCAATAAAATGAAATATTAATGCTACATTAGTAATTATTAATGCAATAATGCCTTTGTACAACAATCTAGCAACATATTATTTTAAATACTTTCCTCTACGTATTATAGTAGAAAGTATGTGAGCAGCTATAGATTTTCAGTTTCGTGTGTAGTAAATAAAAATTTTTGTTATTATATTTAGTTAAAACATACATTTTTAAAAGGTGTTCTCAGTTATCCTTTATATTTAAAAGGTATTGAAGGTGCTCTCAGTTGTCCTTTATACTTAAAAAAACGAATTTTGTACTTTACTTTTCACAATTTTGACATTAAAATCTGTCCAGCTTTTAGAGTTATTGGGGAGTTCCCGACGAGCCTTTTGTTATTATCCTGCGATGTCCTTGACAGGACGTATGGTGCTTCAAGTAACTGGACCTCCCTTTAAAAGACCAAACCTTCATTGATATTCTCTATTAATTGTCGCATCATACATTGACATTTTTAGAAATCACAGCGTTTTAATCTTCAAGATGACAACTAGATCAACTGATCCCTAAGTTACCCTAAGTACCCGTGATTAAAAAATATGTAATCTTATCATGAAACTTATTTTGACCTTAAAATGCTCTCGTCACTGGCAAGGTCCCATTTAACTACCTACAACTTAATTATTCAGAGTTTTTAGCGAAAGGTCTTACTTTTCAAGTTAATATGATGCCTTGATATTCAGAAAACGGTATACTTTCAGTCCTTATGAACTTAATATCTCAAAAACTGTTTATTTTTAGACTTTGTGTCTATGGAAACTTTTGATCAGGACGTCATGAAATGTAAAATATCACAAGTGTAGACAATTTGAGCGGGACCAAAAACTAGTTTGTGCGGAGTGCTTTAGGTGAAGACGTTTACCCAATTAAATACATTTGAAAAAATATGTACAAAGTTAACTTCATAAAGACACATAAAAGTTTTTGCTTATCAAAGAGGAAGTAAAAAGCAATAAAATATTCTGAATACTTTTAAAAATGTGCTGTGTTGACCTATATAATCCTCTTTCCTGCTTCATTTGACGTAATGAATTAAGCAGCAAATTTTACCCAAACTAATTAATAAAGTTTTCAGAACACACAAAAATCCTCCGCATTGCAAAACTGCTGAAAGTTCCCACTAAAATTAGTTCACCGCAAAAATCTGTTCGGAGAGAGGAAAGTGCTCCCAGATGGTCGCAACTCATAAAAAACTACTACAAGACCCCAATTACTTTAGACAGCTCCACAGAGGCTAGTTGACGGTAGCCGTTCTACTTGTGGGCTACCATCAGCTACCACTTCGAGGCAGAAGGACCAGGAGCCGCAGAATGCTCCTCGGGGCCCGACCTAATTCAATGAAAAAATTAGTCCTGTCAGTGGCATGAGAGCCGTCGCTTCCGTCCTTATTCATAATTTTTAATTGACTCCATTATCAGGTAACTCGCTCTTAAAGTCGTAGCAAATTCAATTTTGTGGCAACGTCTCTCATGTGAACGTCTTCATATTTCCGCAAGAACCACTTAAACCAAACCATCACGCACTTAGCAGGGCAATGAAAAAGTCGGGGGTTCTCTGCCCTCCTCGGATCGAAGCGGGTACGACAGGACAGGCGTACCTATTGTTGCGGGGATGGGAGCCTGACAGGAAAAGTTCCTTACTAAAGAAGACGTAGCGAAGGAAAAGGTGCTGCTGGCTGACTCGGCAAGGTGGGCGCTGGCAGGGCGCATTTTGCTATGTTGGTAATGAGAACTAAGTGCAGGAAACGACCATAGCCAGCTCCGCCATTAACCATATTTCCTTCAGCGTATCAGTCCCCCTGGCAGCCTAGACGACAAGGAGAACCACAATAAAAAGGTTTACGGCCTCCTTGGGAATTGCAACGTTGTTGGGTGGCGAAGGGTGGAGAATGTCGGGTTGATATGGCGGCGCGTTTTTATTAGGAATTAATTAATTTATGGTTGGATAAGCCATTAGCCATATTGCCCCCAAGTTTCCAGCTCTCAGGCCCTCTTGCAGGTTATCAAATAGTAAATACGTTCCATACGCCATGCGGCTTTTTCTTCAACTGAAGAAAATGAAAATGTGACCGTACAAGCGAATAAAGGAAGCTAGACAGGCAGTTGGGATGGTCTGTCACGAGTCCAGAAGACGAAACAGAGAATTAAATTGATGATTTGCCTCAACGAGTTTTTCTATAACAATGTAGGAGATTTTGGAGTTGCTAATTTCATAAATGTTGTGAATTGTAAACTTAAACCCCTATCTTTATATCGACCATCGTGAATTTAAATTTGGCTATTTTATTCGAAATTGGCGACCCCAAGAGTATCAAACAATTTCGAATACAGATTACTTTAATGTTGAAACTATAAGTTCAAAATTAATTTCTAATTTTTTGAGGAGAATACATCTATGTTTACTTCAGTACTGTGGCACTCTTCAGAATTATTGGTGTAACGTTATAAATTTCGGCGCCTGCAAAAGTTTCAATTCGGTACAAATGAAGACTGCTTATTTCTTTGATGATTTGTCGGATCTGAGTTCAAAGAACATCAGAGACATTGAACACTTCATCAAAGGCACGAAGTGGTTCAAAGGTTAGCTAGTTTTTATGGGAAAAGCCCCCGTGTGGTATCACAATGGGCCCTTGTGGTCTAAGTGCGCCGCCAGGCAGCCACGGCAACCTAACCTAACCTAAGACTGCAACTAGCTACAACGGTTTTAGTATCAAACGATAGATTATGATCAGAACAATGCAATACAATAACAATCTAACACATTTAACAGGTTAGTAGTTAAAAATAAAAAATTGTATACACAATATTAGCGGAAACTCGCACAAAAGGCGAAACGTAGTAGTTGTATAGCATTGGAAAGAGCATCTCAGCAGCTATCAAATGGTATACATAGTACCTGAGAGGGTATGCAAAAATTAATGTCGAAGTCCAGTTGTTCATAAGTTTCTTTTCATACCACCGACCACAATAAAATTATACTTAATATGTGAAGCGTCAATAAAACGAAGCAGCAACATGATTCAACAAACTTATATACTCAATTTTTAATACAGTATATTGTACAATACTAGGTGTATATTTCTTTAAATTAAGTTTACGGCAACGCTTTATGTTCATTTTTCAAATATGTAAACAATCTTTCTGCGTAATAATAAATGTATTAATCTATGAGTCTTACATTTATTTAACATTGCTGTTACAAATGAAGTCGATTTAGAACGTCACAACACAGTCACACCTATTTTATTTAAGCAATCTTTGAGATAGTTGTTATATTGTAAAAGTTAAAGATAGAAACGTTTTTTTGTATTATATTAATTTTATACCGCTTGAAATTTAGTGAAAATATATTACTTTTATACCTGATAAAAGTCTTGAACAGCTCGCTGAACAACTTCGAGCCTAAGATTTTTTTATTAATACGCTTCTTGGTATAGGGCACCCACAAAAAATAATTTTCTTATAAAGCCATCCAAGAGTTGTATGAAAACTAAAATAATAACTTCGACAAATTATTCCTTAAGAGTTCTTGAAGAGCATTACCAACGCATTCTCTGGTTTTTTCGAATAATATATTCTTCTTATAACTTTTAAAACACTTTTAGAAAATTGGACTGAAATTATGTTCGTCTTTTAATATAATGAATAAAATCATAAATTTTGGTAGGATTCTTATGCGATAGATAATGGCAATGTTATTGCGAAAGAAATTATACTAATGATATACGAGCACCTATTATTAAATTACTTACTGTACTCTACATTTTGCAAATTCCACGACATGAAATGATAGAAAAACGATTATTTTTAATTCAGTTCAATTCTTTAAAAAATGTAAAAATATATCTAAAATTACGTTCTTGACAAAACATAAGTGAAGTAAACATTAGATGGTTTGAAAAATAGTAACTATTGCGCTATTTATGTGCACTTTGGTAGCCCTAAAGTAACAGGCTGTGCTCCTAAAGAGTGACCGCAAAAATAGGCCAATTTCGTGGACATCGTATTTCAAACCAAAATGTATCCTAGTTGAAAGTTTATGATAAGCTAATATTCTCAGAAAAGTGTCAATACGAGTATCTGTTTCAATTTTGAGAAACAAATGATTAAAGTTGACGAAATTGAGTTGTATAATGTGTATCAGTTGAATAAAAGTTTTGACATTAACCCCTGGAGGGGACTCTGGGAACTAAGTTCCCAAACCAGAAAGAGAAAAAAATGAAATTTTTTACGATTTTTACTTTTCCAACTCAGCTTAGAATAAAGATAAATATGAAAAAACTATCTTCTTTAGAATCGTCTGAACTTTAATTTGAAAAATTGTCGACGATAATTAGAAACGAAGTTATAAGCGTTTGGAGGAATGGAGGGACATCTCGACAATAAAGGAAGATAATTAGATTTGGTTTAAAATACGAGTTCCACGAAATAGGGTAATTTTGCGGTCAATCTAACATAAACATAAACTCTGGTTAAAGTAGCAGAGCCGGCTACTTTAGTTTTCTTACTTCAGCTGATAATTTAAATGCAATGAATAAAATGCAAACAAGCTGTCAGTGTAGTCAGTTTGATAGAAGTACTTTGCATACAGAAAAACCAATGCTTTGGCAGAGTTACGTAGCAAGCACATAAACAGGCACGGTAGGTTTTAATAAATTTAAATTCGAATAGGTACCTACCACATAGGATTTTCTTGTTTTATATCATTACAGAATATTGATAGAGTAGACAAAATTAAATCCTGAAATCTGGGAAACCCCCATTTTTTGTTTTTCAATTTTTTTAATTCTTTAATATTTTTAGAAATTTCCTTAAAAAATGTTGAATGGTCAGTACTCTAATATAATTAAAATGCGCACTTTAACCCATTAATGCGCAAAACAAGTACTTTGTGCACACAAGTTCAATTGTAAGATTCGAATTGGCATTTTTTTGCATAAAAGCTTCAAAAACCCTATTATTTTTTGCGTTTTTTAAAAAAACGTGCTTTTTTTTTTGCCCCTTTTCTATTCAAAGTCGATTATCTTGACGTTGATGCTATTGAATGAAACTACCAGAAATCGCGGTCCGATTGTCTAAACTTTCTCTAACCATGGTTTTGAAAGTTTTTTTTGCTTTGATTTTTGCAAAATGGCCATTTTGTACAGCAATATAATAAAAAACTTTGCGATTTTTTTACACGAAAAGGATCAACTTTATAAAAAAAATGTATAGAACAGAAAATGCTTAAAATAAGAAGCCAAAGAACATGTGTGAATTTTTCGACTATTTTTGGTTTTTTGGATTTGACAAACAAAATCCAAAAATGTCCCAAAAAAATTCACACGTGTTCTTTGGTTAATTTTAAGCATTTTCTGTTCTATACAGTTTTTTTGTAAAGTTGATCCTTTTCGTGTAAAAAAATCGCAAAATTTCATCATAAAAAGAATGACTTGAAATTTCTTTGAAATTCTTTTTGAGTTTTTATCTATAATCAATATATAGTCAATTTCAACCAATATGAAACTTCCAAATACCCTCCTCCCTCTCTGCCAACCCCCCAAAGTCATGAAAAAGGAGCCATAAATAGCACTATTTTAATGCATTAACGCTCATCTCAGCTAAATCTTTTGTTTTACAATACAGAAAATGCATCTAGACAACCAATCAAACATAAATACCCTCCTCCCCCCCCCACCATACCCCTCCCCTACCAAAAATAATTCAAAGAAATTTCGAGACCTTCCTGCCAAAAAATGTAGGCCTAAAACCGGCCTTATTGAAAGAAAAAATATTACAGGTTCCGGCCCCAAAGGATATATAAGTCATTTTATAAAAATTTGAATTTGTTTTTAAAGAAACCTTATTTTATATCGATATTATGTTAACTATTATTACTACTACTATGTTAACTATATTAACATAGGTTGCATTTATGCTGCTTATTCTATATTACTACTATTGTCCCATATGTCAAGTGAAACAAAACTAAAAAGGTTTTTTAAATTTTTATAAAAAACACGAACATATTTAAATCTGTAGGGATGCTAGTTATTAAAAACAAAGGACGTTTTAAGAATACTTGTCGATTCTTCCATAATTACAGGAAGCTGGTATGTGACATGTAATTGGCACTACTAAATGGTTTAAGCCACAGTTTTCTGACAGTACTCAATTCTAGCATGCCATGAAGTCATAATCTCATAAAGTTTTTATAAAAGAGTTTTATTATTGTAGCTTTAATTCCTATAATGATCTTATCAAATCTTAGTCCCAGAATTCAGTCATTTGTTCTTAAAAAAATTCTGATCTTACTTTTCTTATAACACACTAACACAAAATTAAGACTGTAATCAATATAACATATTTTCTTAAAAGTCAATCTTATAAGAGCTCCTATCAAGAGTGAACATGCAGATCCTTCGAATTTTAGGAGTTATCATTTATTACTCGATAACTTATTTGTAATTTACTTCTTTAAGAATTTATTGTTATGTTACTTTTAATAAAATTCAGAATTTTATTAAAAGTAACATAACAACAAATTCTTAAAGAAGTAAATTACAAATAAGTTATCGAGTAATAAATGATAACTCCTAAAATTCGAAGGATCTGCATGGTTACCCACCTAAGTTATCAAGACTGTTCTTCCATAAAATGTCGGTATAAAATATGATACCTTTAGTAAAACGTTTATCAACTCTTTAGTAGCTATTATCAAAGTTCTTATTAATTAGGGAGACTCAAAGATTCAATTTACGAGAATACGAAGAACCATTTGCTAGATTTCAAATTAATCCAGGTAATAAGATTCGAAATGTAAAAGTTTATTTATTACGGAAACTAAGCAAATTATGTCAGGGAGATTTTATATCTTCATCACATTAATTTCGAGCCTTAACGAAAGAGAAATGTTAAAAGTGATTCCATTTTAACGATATATGGAAAGACAACCAGAGAAAATCTTAAAACTAACGAAAAACTAAGTAATCACAATTAATTACTTCCTTTTGTCTGCCCAGCGCCTAATTCCTTAATTAAAGTTATCTGCCGCCATTAAGGTAGAAGCAGAGCATAAGGATAAGGCTTCTGAGCAGGGAGAAGGAAGCAATTCTCAGCTATTCTCCGACACCTTTCTACGTATGGTAAGGTCTTATCAACGAAAAACATAACTGCGTTAATCGGATTTCGCCGTCTTAAGTCCTCGAAAAGTACAACATCTTAAGAAAGCGAGGGCAAGGCACGTTATCTTCAGGGGCTGCCCATATGGGCAGGCGTAATATCTTAATGTCCATAGAAACGCCGATAGTCTTCGAAAATAAGAGTGAAGAAATCTGAGACAAGAAAAGAGACAGACGTGGGCATTTACACATTCCTAAAGAATCAGGTCCCTGCTTTAATGTGTTGTGGAAAACATTAAATCGAGAAGGTGACTAAATCTAGTAAGCGCACATTTGAAACCGTTGATAAGTAGAAAACGCTCGATTTGGATATTTGAGACGGTGATAAGTAAGGCCCAGCTCAGCGTCGCTCATTATCAAGCGAGCTCCCAAATTGTCAGCACATCCCTCAGGGCCCTAATCCAGCAGCAGGCGGCCGAGCCCCCGCTTTAAATCAAAATCCCCGAAAGAATGTGTCAGGGTGCCGGGAAACCCAATCCATCACTGGGATCTTGTGGTCACTGTAATCGCCTTAACCGAGGTAATTAAAAGCCGTCCAGCCGACCACATAACGAAGACTTCATTTTAATAACCCTCGAAGGCTCGGGTGTCTGGCCGCGGAATTAAAGAGCAGAAAATCTCTGCAGCAGCATTGTTTAAACAGCTTTCCCACCTTCCGAAGATGATGCCTGCGGGATAAGTCAGTAGACGGGAAACCTCTGCGTCTCCTTTTCGGCAGCTCCGCTCAACGTTTTGCTCAGTTTTTGTTTTTCGGAACGGAGACGTGCTGTGGCTCGGCTAAAGCAGGGTAAGCGTTAAGAGCGTTTAGAGTAAGCTGAATGTGTCTGCACTTCAGGGAAAAAAATGGGAAAACTCCTTACGTCTGCACTCTGAAGGAAATAAACAGGAAGTCTAGCAGGTCCTGAATAGAGAGCATAAAATCACATGATCAGCAAGATTCGACCAGCTTTTGGATTATCTTATTTTCATATTATTTTTCCAATTGGATTCAACAGGGCATGGACTAGCACTTCAAATGATATATATGGTGGAAGATTATACTAATCTGCATAAGGATACATAATATTATGTACCCTCGTAAGTCGCATTTCGTATATTCCCTGAGTTTATTAGATTTAGAGAATACAATAAGATTATGTACATTTGTCACTCGAATTGGTTTTAAATATGTATATGTTATATCAGGGCCGTAGCCAGGATTTTTTTTCGGGGGGGGTTTTCAAAATAAAAAGTGGAAGAGGGCGGGGGGGGGGGGGGGGGGGGGGGTTGATAATTTACATTTTCGACCTCAATTCAAATTTTTTTTAAATAGCGTTAAAATATTAATTTAAAATAAAGTTTGGTTTTTACATCTTCAATATATATTTAATAAAATATTTTTAAAAATATTTATGCTATGTACTATGCTACTCTTATTAAGGTGTTACACCACTCTGACGCTCGAAAAAATAGGCATAAAAATAAACTTTTTTTGCCATTAAAAATATGAATTATTCTTTTTATTTTACGTATACATATAATAGATTTATAAACAATTTCCAATACTGAAAAAAAAAAAAACATTAAAAATGGTGCAGATATGAGTCGCTTAGTGGAACCTTCATTTTCAAATCCTTGCTGACGGTGTACATGATTTCTCCGTCCAACATTGTCCGAAAAAATTGCTTCTTCAGAAGTGTAATAGCTAAGGCGTGACGAAGGAAAAAAATTAAAAAATTTTTTTTGGAGAAATGGCAGCTTTTAGACAAAAACTCGAATTTCCATCAAAATTTTGAGTTTAAAAAATATATAACTTTTGAATACGGAACCCAATCGAAAAAATCCTTCGTCACGCTTTAGGTTATATTATAAAAAATAAGTGGTGGTAATTTCAGTCAAATCGGTGTAGTAGATTTTGAGATATCGTGTACACCAGTTTGAAACAGTAATTTAGAGAAAAACTTGAAAGAAAAAAAAGGTCGAAGTTAACGCCTTAAAAGTAAATTTTTTTTTAAAAATACTTTTAATCTGCGATTCCTGGACCGTACATAAGGTATTCTGCTGCTTTTGCGATGTCCTCCGTTACCTGAGTTAGTGTTAGTTTAATCTTTCCAAAGGAATTATAACTCTACCTGAGTTTTGCGTAGGTTCCCTGACGCGCTCATTTCTAATTGCTATAACTTCCGTAATAATTTGAATTTTGGAATATTTAAACGCTTAAATATTATTAAAAGTATAAACAATTTATTTAGTAAAAAAAAAACCATTTTTTTGCAAATTTCATGGTGTTGTAACTCCTTAAAAAATACAAAATAAAATCTCTAATTTTTTAAAACACTTAATTTTTCGAAAAAAATATCTCTCAAACGTAAAAAAAAAGGATTTTACAAAAGAAAATCTAGTTTGCGACTTTTCGCAGCGAAAGAAAGAGTAAGAAATATTTTAAAAAATATGTTTTTAACTTCTTCAGTTGTCAGTTACAACAAACTCAACTCAACTGAATGCAACTGAATATATCGAACACATATTTTCATTAAAATAAATTAATTAATTTTATTAAATTAAAAAATTGGAATAAAAAATGATTTGCCTAAGATACAAAATATGTCTTTAACATATTTTATCATTGTCAAAGAAAAAAGAAGAGCGGAAGTTTTACTCATCTGACTATTCAACCTTTGTTTTGTTCTTAAAAAATCATGTAAATTCTTAGATAAGTTTCAAAATTTCGGGGGGGGTTCTAACCCCCTGACCCCCCCCCCCCACCCCCCCCCCCCCCCCCCCCCCCTGGCTACGGCCCTGTGTTATATTAAGGTTTAGTCATACTATCTATCTAAATATTGCTGACTATAAAAACTGGTTCGTGACTCTCTCTGCGCGGCATTTCAAGCTAAAAGTATTTGTGTTTGTAATGAATTATGAAGTTCCTTTATAGGTTTCATAATATTTTACATACACGTCAAAATTATTGTATGTCCAGTACACATATTCTTCGGTATAAATGGAAACTTGTTTGCTTCAGTTTCAGGATTGCTGGCAAAATTTAGTTTTGAGTCAATATTCAAAATTTTGAATATATGTATTTGCAATGTACACGTAGATATGTCCATTCAAGAATTTTATATATAAAATTTTAAAAAGTAAAGATGCGATGTCTTGTCAAAAGAATATTATTCTACATAGATACATATAGATTCCTCGGTTTAGTTTAAGGTAAAAAACAATTTAAAATTTGATTTGGAAAAAGACAAATACCATTTAAATATTGAGATGACAAAATGATTGAGAAATTGCAATGGTCCCGGGAATATGGCTCAGGGGTTCAATTCTTGTTCAATTTTGATTTCTTATGATTCTTTTATTTTTTAATATTGATTCCTATGCCTAAGCTGACAATTATGCGTGGCCACCCTATCTAACTTCTTATTCAATATATTTAAATATAAGAAAATAGGCTTAGCTGTGAATCCTTGTTGGATGTTGATGATGTTGGATGTTGCTTGCTGCTCGGTGTTGAATGTATATATGTTGTATAACCCGGATGATTGCCTGAAATCTGTATGATTTGATGTGCTAGTGGGTTTGATGTCCTTATGTTATGTTGCCTATTTGTAGTGATGTGTGTGCGTTTGTAGTACTGAGTGCTGGTATGTTTGATGTATTTATGTTGTGGTGTCTATGATGTTTTTTGGATGATTATTGATCCCTATGTGGTGGTGTCTGTTAAGTTATGATGGGAACCGTGCGTGTTTGGTGTTCTTATGTTGTGTTGTTTGTGATGTGGTGTGAATGATTACTGCGTGCTGATATGTTGGATGATATTATGCTTTGATGTGTGTGTTGCTGTATGCGAGATTAATGCACGTGGCGTCTTTATGATATGTATCCGTGAGGTTATGTGTGAATCAATGCATGCCGATTGCATGCCTAGGTTTGTGATGTCTTTATGTTGTGATGTACGTGGTGTTGAGAGCATTCAAAAGAATCTCTATCAAGTTTCTGGAGGATCGTTCCGCATGAACGATAATCCCGTCCCTTTATTTCAGTTTATAAAATTTTCATATTAATTTTTATTTTTTTTTATTTTTAATATTCTTTAATTTCAAAATATATTCATACCTTCCCTCATACAGTTGTTGACATGAGAAGCTTCTGTACTCATCACTACTTCAGACTGGTCTAAACTTAATTGGAAAGCCCTAATATTTAGAATTTCTCCCCTCTGTAGTCGAACTTATAAATCTGAGCTTTGCGTTCGTTAAACTAATATAAGACTTCTTATCGTCGTCCAATACTCTGTCTGATGTACATTACAAAATAATTAACAAAGTCGAATGTCAAAGTAAAAAGTAGTAGATTAGTAGTATTAAGGAGGGGGGGTGGTCATTTACATTTTTGAGCTAAAATGACAATTTTTTAAATAGTGTTAAAATATTTATTAAAAATAAAGTTTAATTTTTACATCTTCAATATATACAGTGGTTCAAACGCAAAATGGGACAAGCACACAAACCAAATAAAAATCAATGAAAATAATAGAAGGAGTTGTTCGAATGGTATGAATGACACCTTGAATCTTTCGTTATTTTGTGTTATTCAAAAGGCAACTTTCAAAACTCAGGAAAAATTAACCGTTATATTTCAAATTAACAAAAAACTAGAAAATTATCAGTTTTTCATTTCAAACGGAAATGGGACAACATTAAAAACACAACAAAATTACTTAAAACTAGCAGTAATGATTGTGAATTTTATTATTCTTCAATATTTTGTGCTTTATCCTTTTGATTGGATGACGGCGTTTAGACGATTTGGTATTGCATTCACCAAATTTCGGCAAACTTCTGGTTGAAAATGCTCCCACTCGTACTGTAAAGCTGTTTTTAGCTCCGATGTTGACTTGAATGTTCTTTTGTAAACTCGTCGTGCAAGTTTCTCCTATAGATATCCTACGACATTCAAATAAGGTGATTGTGGAGGTGGTTGTAGTAGTTTGGGGCAATTATGAATCAACCAAAGTCTTGCACCTTCCGATGTATGTTTCAGATCGTTGTCCTGATAAAATTCAAAATTGTTCAAAATGGTCAGTTTTGTTATAGAATGTTAAGGTAAACAAACTTGTCCATTTTACCATTAATAATATTTAGATTGCCTACCCCTGAACTAGACAAACAGCCCCAAACCATCACAGATCCACCCCTATGTTTCACTGTCCCACGTACATTTTTCGGGTGAAATTCTGAGTTCTTTTGTCGCCAAATGTACTGCCGCCCATCCTAACAATGGAGGTTGCTATCATCCGTGAATAATACGTATAGATTTTCATTAGAATTAATAAAAATAACTTTTTTGCAACAGGAACAAAATTTTACTGTATCCCAAAATTTGCTACTTTTAAGTACATATTCTCTCGCGAATTTCAGTCGGAGTTTTTTTATTTGTTGGACTTATAAACGGCTTCTTGCGTATACTTTTTCATTGAGGGCCGTGCCTAATCAACACATTCCGAATTTTCTAGTCACAAACTGTCTTCCCACTTTTTTCATCACCAATGGCATTCAACCATCTAGCCCTTTTGAAAGGATCTTTTTTTATTTCTTGAAGTATTAAACGTGTTGTTCGCCATCATTCAGTATTTTTCCCTGTTCTTCCTTGGTTTTATTTGTGATTCTGTTTTCATCGCGTTACCTTTTTATAATGTTGTGAACTGTCGAGGAACTTCTATCAACAAGAGCTCCAACTTCCCACACGGTTTTCCCTTCTCCAAAATACTTTATCACCAACTGTCTGATTTCGAAGGAGCTTTGCTTTCCTCGCGGTTTCAATTTCACTATTCAACTGTCTCAACAAACTAATTACTAAATTTTAACTGTAATGCAAGTGCTGCAAGTTATCAGGAATACCAATTTATTATGAATTCGTAATCAGTATCGCTAGTTTTTAGTAATTTTGTTGTGTTTTAATTTTGTCCCATTTTTCGTTTGAACTGAAAAACTGATATTTTTCTAGTTTTTTTGTTAACCGAAATATAATGGTTAATTTTTCCTGAGTTTTGAAAGTTGCCTTTTGAATAACACAAAATAACGAAAGATTCAAGGTGTCATTCATACCATTCGAACAATTCCTTCTATTACTTTCATTGATTTTTATTTGGTTTGTGTGCTTGTCCCATTTTGCGTTTGAAGCACTGTATACGAAATAAAAGCTCTAATTTTTTAAAACACTTAATTTTTTGAAAAATATGTCTTTAAAATAAAAAACAATTTCACAAAACAAAATCTAGTTTTCGTGTTTTGCCAACGAAAGAAAGAGTAAGAAATATTTTAAAAAATATGTTTGAACTTCTTCAGTTTTCAGTTACAATCTGAGTAAATAAATAAGTGCTAAAGGTGTTTGTTGATCGCATCTTTAAAAATGTAAATAATACTCAACTCAACTGAATGCAACTGTTCGATATATCAGTTGCACATATTTTCATAAAAATGAATTAATGAATTTTATTACATCAAAAAATTGGAATAAAAAATGATTTGCCTAAGATACATGTCTTTAACATATTTCATCATTGTCAAAGAAAAACAAGAGCGGAAGTTTTACCCATCTGACATGCATTCTTTCTGTTCTTAAAAAATTATGTAAATTTTTAGGTAAGTTTTCAAAATTTCGAGGGAGGGAGGTTCTAACCCCCTGACCCTCCCCGCTGGCTACGGCCCGGCTAAGAATAAAATAAATGATATTCTAGAACTTCTAAAAATGGTGGGAAATAGAAACTATTACATAAGTCTTCCGTTTTTTTGTTTTTAAATCCTACCGCAAAAATTGTTATAGAGCAGTTTTACATTTTTATAGAGACAACAATATTTCCATGTACGTTTTAAGTGTATGCATGATCTTTCACTTCAATGCATCATTTGAAAAGAAAACGGTTTTAAAATTCAAAGTTTGGAAAAGACTTGTTCACAATCACTATGCATGAATTTTCATCATATTTCCCATTCATCATGCTCCAAATCACCTGACGCTGGGAATTCGCTGCTCAAAGATAACATAATTTAAATTCGTCTCTTCATCCACTGCTAGCATAAATTAGCATATTTCGCCGTCAAGTCATATAAAGTCCATGCAATTCACAAATCAGAAACCAAAGAGCCAGTGACACAGAGGAGTTCGCCCTCTAGTGTTGGGTGAACGACGACGGACAACTGGCTACGTCCAGAGATTTATAATTACTTGGGGAGAATTTGTTGATTTTATGGAGATGGATCCTCCACCGTATTAATCCTGTAGCCTAGTCAGAATGAAAATTCATAATACAGCGACAGAGTCTTGGACTGCTGGCTCACACACACATTATGCCCCCCTATATGTGGTAAAATTATTACTTTGGCCAGCACGTTTGAGTCTCGAACAAGACACTCGACCCTTAAGCCGACTTAGCTTTGAAAGCGTTCTGAAAATATTTGTATGGTACTCTCATGGCTCCGGGCTCAAATGACCCGAATGAGCAGAGGCGCCTGGACAGGCTACGATGGAGGCCTTTAATGTGAAATTATGAACACATCCAGGGTGTCTGCAATCGCAATATGTTTAATGAAATCCCATTAAAGCACCCCTACATGCCGAATTGGTGGCAATGAGCACACTCTCCGATACAAATAGACAAAATCCATTAAATTGAAATTTTAAGGACTCCCCTCGAGGGTAAATAGTAAAAACAACAGCAGAATCGACTCCGTCCATGACGTGGGGCGGGCAGGCGAGCGGCGGCAGTGGCCGGGCACTGCCATGAATTTTAATGAAAGTATTTGTCAAGCCAGCCCCTTCCCGACACAAATCACATTTGACATCAGTGCCCACCCCTCAGACGGCGTGTAATAATTGTATCTATCCCATTTCCAGGTCCAGGCACCTCCAGTCTGCAGCCGCAGGGAGGTCACCCGATATTCGGTGCTAAACTAGTTTTGACGGTTGTCATATTGTTATTGCCTGCAACCGACAATTAAACGCAATTTGACCGGCCCCCTGGGACGATATTGAGCGCCCAACAGGCCACACACTCCTCTCAACCCACGGAAAGGGTTCATACACCCTGCTCCTACCCATAGATGCACCGAAGAAGACTGTCGCATTATTCCCTGGATTAAAGTGTTAAGGAAATGATTTGATTAAAACATCCCGAGGGTTGTTAGGCGCTGGGAAAGAGCAACCCGTGTCGAATTCGGACGACAGGGAGAACGTGTGCATTTTTACTAATTTTTTTTTCACAGCTCCCTGTTGTATTATTGTCGGGGCCGCGGGATATTTAATATGGCGCTAGCCAGGTAGATTTATGGCTAATACGAGCCCGATTTTTGGATTAAAGGATACAAGTAATATGGGGCCACACGAGCGTTGCAATGACGTCCATTCTGATGGACATCGCACTGTACGGATGTTGCAAAAATATGTACTAATATGTCGAAATGCCGATATTTTGGCCAATATTCCTACCGCGATTTATCATGATATTGGTATTAAAATTTAACCATCGGTAGTCGATATTTTTGGGCCTACATCAACTCTGGGAAAAATCACTTTTATAATTGAATATGCAATTTCGAAAAGGGCACATGTCTGAATATTTAAACTTTTCAGGAAATGAAAGAACCTAATTAACCTAATTATTTTCTAAAGAAGTATAATATTTAAAAAAAATCTTTTTGAGTTACATTTTGGGGCCAATTAACAATCGTTACAGAAATATTTTGATATTAACGTTATAATATATGTAATGTATATTTAGATACAGAGTGTCCAATAGGGAATTGTGAAAACTAATGGGTCACAATTTTTTAACAAATGGAGAGATCGGTAAAATGTAAATACTTTTTAATTATGTCCATTTTATTATAAAAAAATTAAATCTATTTAATACAAACCATTAATTTAAAAATATGAAAAACGTGAATTAATAATAATATATATTTTTGAAATGTGAACCATCTACACAAAAGGTATCTACCTGCATTTCTTTGAATCTTCTGTCACCGGAGAGAAGTACAAAGGTATGTTAGAGACCAAATCCTTTCTCATGCGAAAAAGAGGAGCCGCGTCAAATCTTTTTTTTTTTATTCAAGACGGAGCAGCGCCTCATCGCACACATTTTCGATAATATTAAGATCTGGGGACCTTGATGGCCATTGCAGAAGCTCTATGTCATTTTCTTGAAGATAGTCTTTCACTCTTCTGGCGGTATGAACTGCAGCATTATCCTGTTGGAAAATGAAGTTTTGTCCTGCTATCGAGTTTCTATGGCTCCTTATTTCTTCGTCGATTAGCTGTATATAAAAATTGCTGTTCATTTTTCCAGAAATGAATCGTAAATTCGTATTCCCTTTGTGTCCTTGAGTATGCTAGCCCTGTCTGGTCCCCTTTTTACGCTGTCCACATTGATCGTGTTGAGACCGTCCAGCGAAGATTTATACGCTTCGCTCTTCGAGGTCTTAACTGGATTGATCCTTTTGCCTTTCCGCCATACGCTGACAGGCTAAAGCTATTTCCTCTCCTTTCCCTCGAGGTTAGGCATGATGTCTGCAGAACTGTCTTGGCTTTTGACTGCATACAGGGCACAATAAATTCCCCTGAATTGCTTGATATGTTTAAGGTCTCTGTTCCTTCCCGCTCTTTGAAGAATCACAACTTCTTCCATGTACTACTTTTCTTCATAGCACGAATTACGGTATGCATGAACCGACTTCGTCAATGTCACGTCTCTTTAATCGGAACTATTCAAATATTGACTTTAATCTTTCTAAAAAACAAATAAGGAATCGGCTTAGTTGAGGTTACTTTCGCCTTTTATTCTGGATTGTAATCATATTTTGTAGTAATCAGTACTTAATGAAGTTGAATAAATAAATAAATAGTCTATTCTATCATTATTCCTTCTCCTCCCATTTGTCGCGCCTTCCGAAACAACTCCGATTTTCTTAAATCGTGGGAATTATACGACCACCCATAAATTAAACCTCTTTTCGTCGCTAAAAATTACTCTCCTCCATCTTTTCTTCCACCTGAGATGTTCACAAGCAAACTTTAAACGTTCCTCCTTATGAAAAGCGGCTTTCCTTTGAATTTTCTTCGTTGGATATTCTCACTTTTTTGCAAAATTCGCTGGACATTCCTTACGCTTGTTGAAACACCAGCTCTGGTTGCAATTTCTCTAGCTGTAAACGTACTGTTTGACGCCTCTCTCAGAATTGCTCGCTCCTCTCTAGAGGTTACAGCACGAGGACGACCGACTTTTCTTTGAACCGTAATTTTATCTATCGACGACTTCTCTTCAAAATTATCGCCATATGAGAAATACTTTGCTTTTCTTCTTTTAAATTTAAAATTATTTTTCTTTCCACTGCCCATTATTATTAATAATAGGTCTGTTCGTTGGCAATCCTGTGGCACCCCAGTGCGCCCTATCTGCACTGGTTTTTAAACGTCAAATGCCAGTTCTGTGTTTTTTGAGAAACCTGGGGCGCCCTGGTGCACCCTGGTTTTACCCCAGATAAAAACTCAGGGTAAATGACGGTTATCAGTTTAATTGTTAACAGATACGGTATTTAAAGTGGAATTAACTCTTGTTGCGGGCACATGAACTTAATTTGAGCATTTCGATGTCAACATTATGAAAAAGTAGTGGTTTTATTTCATAATTTTTGTGTAAAATGCCAGATGACAGTTCTCCTTTTTAATAAGCTGTTCGCTGGAGTGAAAAGCACTGGCATGCCCTGTGTTTTTTGACAGTTCTCAGGGCGCACCAGGGCGCCTTGGGGTGCCACAGGTTTTCAACCCAACGAACAAACCTAATGACGTACTGACTTTCAAAAACACACTGATAATTCATTTCACAACGAGTGCTCTATTTATATCATGAACTGTCCATTTTATTTACCGTTCTCCGAACATAACTGCTACCTGGGTTATCATTTTGACACACCATTTTTTTAAAAAAACACCGGATAATTACTCAAAATTAATTTCAAAGAAAAAATAATTATGCATACTAGCATTATTCAAAGATTGTCTTTACAACAGGCAATACAATTTGTGTCTGTAACTGCTCCTTTTCAAGAAACAGGTAAAATTTATGGGTGGGTCATCATTTTCTCGCGGAGTGTATACTCTTTAAAGTGAAACGTTTAATATGTTTTGATAAATGAATCGTTCATAAATGTTTAAAAATTGAGCATCATGATTTAAGCACGTAAACGTTTTAAAATTAAACAATTTAGCATTTTACAATAAAACACATGAATTTACAGTGAGTTTGTGGTAATGAACAGACAAATTCCAGTATATAACTTCTCTTTTTTAAAGTTACAGAAACGAGCTGCTACTGTAGACTATTACTTTAGTAAGCATTATTAAAATTGAATGTAAAATTTTTGGGCTTGTATGTGGCTTCCCAAACCTCTGGGGCATTGTCTTAGATGCCATTTTTTCCTCGACGGGTCTGTTGCTGAGGCTGGTTCTGCAATAAACAGGTCGAAACTTCTTTAATATGCACAACCATCAATAACAGAACTCTTTCGTGCGGACCGGGCGCTTGGGCTCCATCCACAGCAGATCTTCTCCGGTGGCGTGTATACGTACATGGCACCTTCGAAAGTTGCCAACTTGTGCAAGTTCCCTCTTCTATCAAAGTGCTTGGATAAAAATATATATCAGCGGACGATCATAAAAACGCGAGACCGTCTTCCCGTCGAAGTTGTCGAAGACAACCTGACACCCTTCAAGCGAAATCGAATTATTTAGTTGAGACTCGAATTACTTGTGCCGAGGAGCATCCCGCTCGAAGGGTGGAGGGGGCGCGGCACGGATGGGTGGAATCTCACACATTTTGGCACGACGATGCCGCGCCGCACCCAATGCGCCAGTGCTGTCAGGCCCATTTATATGCGACTGTCAGATGAAATAAATTTTATTTATCGAGTCGTAAATCATGAAATGACATCATCTGGGAGATAGTGTCGTGCTCGTATTTATACAAGTTCATAGAGCCCGAGGGTCGGCCGGGCTGTGTTTTCTCCCTGGCGAGATAAGTCCTTGATCGGTGCGAGCTGTCGCTGTTCCTGTGTGCGGGTATGTAAACTGAGTCTGTGGCGTATAATTCAGCCGCTCGCAGGACCCGACCGGTGTATAGGACCCACTTGTAGGGCAGCATACCCTTGTAGGGCAAAGGCTGCGGACCGGTCTATTTGTACCTCCATAATAAACACCAGGAATACAATTCTACCCGCCTGTGGGGGGATCTCTACGGCTGAGACTTGCTCAGACCCGCTCAAGAGTGGGGTATATTACACCCGGCAACCTTTTCACCTACTCTCCCAACCAGGGATGATTGAAATTGTGCCGGTGTTTCAACCCTTCTGTCCTCACGATGCATTCTTTTGTGCTGTTGCTAGCCCAACCAGATGGATGGATGGATGGTGGACAATCCACCGGCACAGTAACATATTTGTCTGATTTTTCATGTGGGACTCTCAAGGATCCAATTCAAGGCACTCGACCTGAACATATTGACAGCCGAATAAATTGAGGGCTTTACGGCCGATACGACAAAGAATTTTCACATTCGCAGGATGGAAATGAGGTTGCTTCCCTCAAGTGGACACTTGGGGGCAGTTGGTCCGATAAGGTGAGAAAATTAAATGTGAACATTTCGGGCGGCGCGTGTGAATTGAGGGTGCGATGGGACCCGATGTGGCATACGGATTTTTCATTTTGCAGATGAAATAACATTCGATTTGCATTAGGGTTGCTAGGCGGTGCTGGACTAAAAAGGGCTGATTTCTCAAATATGTATCATGTAGTAAGCAAATATACTAAAATCAAAAGGGATAAAAATTATATGGAAATATTGCTTTATCTCAATTTATTTAAAACGACAATGCCAAACGTGCGCAGGCAATGTAAAGAAAAAATTGTTCCTAAGAAAAGTTAGATATTAAAATCATAATTTAAAATATTTTCATAAAAGTGGTGACAGATTGCACACAGAGCCAAAAAGAAAAATATTTGATTTAAAAGCTTTTGACTTTTCATGTAAAATGACAATTGTAAGGAAATATTTTGAAGCAAATGCAAAATTTTTCACGTTAAAACTTCTCTTTTAATATAAAATTCAGCCAAACAAAAAATGAAATTCAGATCTTTTCTTGTAAATGTATAACATTATTTATTTTTCTGGATTGTTTGCATTGTATAGAGAGTATTAGAGCGATATCTCACCAGCGGTTTTTCTAATAATTTGCCCTGTTTTTCAACAAATTCTGGTTTATAGTAATGAAGTTATAAGAAATATTTCTGAAGACGAATTTTATAAATATTTATTACCTACATCTCTAATTGTAACGAAGATGACCGCTTTTCATGTATCAAGTTTCTATAATACTTTACTGAATACATATTTGTTGTTATATTTTTATTTTTAAATAAATTTCTCTATTACAATAAATATAAAAGGTGACTGTTTTATATTGTCTCAGAAATATCTTGATTAGATCTCATTATTAAGTTATTATTATTATAAAGTTTCAGGCAAAAGTTTCCTGTTGGGAAAAGTCTTTGACCTTAAACTAACATTGATTTGAAGATCAAGGTCAAAGCACGAAGTGAAGGTTAAATTTGTTCCCCTCTTCATTGCCGCGGTTTAAAATATGGTTAACCATTGGGAAAAAGGAATTAATGAAATGACCTTGACCTTTAACCTTGGGGTCAAGGCCATATTTGGTCGTAAAATTCCCCGCTCTTTCCATTTCCGGGATCAAAGGTGGGGGTTCCCATTTAAATTTCTGAAGTTACCGTGAAATAATCTTGAAGGTCGATGTCAAGGTCCAGTTCAAGGTAACCATTATTTGACCCAATTGAAACCTTGAAACTTTTGTCTGTAACTTTTTTCTCAAAACAAAAAGAGATTTTAAAATAAATATGGGTGGTTTTGTTCTAGAAATTGACTCATTTAATTGAAATATTTAAATCCAAATATTTGTAGTTTGCTTTAAGGGGTTATACAGGGTGGGCCATTTAAGATTTGGAATTCGAATCGGCTATAAAAAAAAAAATAAATGAATATTTTTTTCAAAGTTATGAGTTTATTAGAAAGATTGAAACTTTCCATTTTGGAATGGAAGACAACATCATTCAAATGACTGCGACGGCTAGCCTTACAATACCCCATTCGATCAGTCCTATTTTTTAGTACATTTTCGATTGTTTGGGCCTCTATTTCGTCAATGACAACTTCGATTTCACGTTTCAAGTCGTCAATCGTCTCTGGATGGTTAGCGTAACACTTGTCCTTAACGGCTCCCCACAAAAAAAAGTCTAACGGAGTCAAATCGCAGCTTCCAATTCACATCAGCATTTCGGCTGATTATGCGATTTCCGAAAACAGTGCGCAAAAGATCGATTGTTACGTTGGCTGTGTGGCACGTTGCGCCGTCCTGTTGAAACCAAATGTCGTCTATGTCATACTCTTCAATTTTGGGAAACAAAAAATCGCTTAGCATGGCGCGGTAGCGATCGCCATTCACTGTAACGGCGTTTCCTTGCTAATTTTCGAAGAAAAATGGCCCAATAATGCCGCCAGACCAAAATCCGCACCAGACAGGCACTCGTTGTGGATGCACTGGTTTCTCCACAATGACGTGTGAATTTTCTGAGCCCCAGATAAGACAATTTTGTTTATTGACATATCCTCCGAGGTGGAAATGAGCTTCATCTGAAAAGATGATTTTTCGGTAAAAATACCCATCTTCGATCAAGCGGTCTTCGGCCCATTGAGCAAACCGAAAACGCATCGGATGGTCATGCGGCTTCAGCTGTTGCACTAATTGAACTTTGTACGCATTCATACCGAGATCTTTATGCAAAATTCTTCAAGCGAAAAGCGACCCATTTCATAAATGTCAAACATAAAACTAACTTTCTGTCACATCGGAAATGTTATCAAACCTTCCAACCTCAAAATAACCTATAGTTCCAATTCCAAACGTTAGATGGCCCACCCAAGCAAAATAAAAAAATTTAACAAAATGGCGGCTTCTTAAAACAAACAAATCGATTTTTAACAAAAATTTTGACTGAAATGGGAAATATTTACCTTCGATTAGTTACTAAAAAATATACTTAAGAAGTTTGTGTTAAAATTTGAAACATATCTGTTCAGCGATTTCCGAGAAATCTTGTTCACCGACTTTAAGAACACAATTTTGAGAAAATCTCGTTTAAAATTTCAAACACACTTTACATATAGCAAAAAAAAACTCGGAGACGTCATTATCAATATTCGTGTAACTTCGTAACTTAAAAGTCGGTTTTTTGAAAATTCTAACTATATATAACCCCTTAAAAGTTCTCCATTTAATCCAAAATGAAATACCAATAACTTTCATTAAAAGCTAGTTATTTGGAATGAAAGAGTGCTTTTTTTAAAATACGGTTTTTGTTGTTGTTATTTTCCGGGCAAGATGTACGTTATTTAAAAGAAAAGATCTTTTGCTTTAATTCTATAGACGTTTTCTTTTAAATAACCTTTAGAATCTTTTCATTATACTGATATTTTTTCTGAGTTAACCCAAAAGATATCATTAAAATATTGTCAATCTGTTTTTTTATATTTTCCTTATCAATGTTATGTTTAAAAAAGAACGTATATTACTTATTATTATATTACAGGACCAACCCACAAACTTTTTAATTTCTCTTATTATTGCAAAATTTCATTATGGTTTGGTCACGCTATCCACATTTAGCCACCCCGTTGTTATATTTTGAACTAAACTCAGTTATTAAGGGGTTACATGGGTCTTAAAGGTATAAAAAAAACGACTTCTTTAAAAAATTTTATTTCAAAAACGAAAAATCGTTTTTATTTAAAATTTAAACATATGAAAGTAAAGTACTTAAAGTACGTGTAAAAAAATTTTCGGCCAAAAATATTGAAAATTTTCCATGTTCCAGCCGTTTTTCGCCGTCAACCTTTTTTTTGCGGTGGACACGATTTCTCGAAAATAAATTGACCGATTTGGTTGAAATTTTGCACAGTTATTCTTTATAGTATTGTTTCGTGATTGAATGAAGGAATTTTCATTCGGTCAAGTCGTTCTTGTTTTATACGAAAAAGACCTTTTAAAAATGATTAGAATCGGAAAAAATTTGAGACGAAAATTGATTCAAACTCATGTCAAAATGTCAAATTTCATTTTTTTTCAATTCCTTCGTTCAATCACGAGCCAAGGGCATAAACTACAAGAAAATTTTTGAATTTTTGATTTCAGATGAATCCACACCGAAATATCATGTCCACCGCAAAAAAAAAGGTTGACGGCGAAAAACGGCTGGAAAATGGAAAATTTTCAATATTTTTGGCAGAAAATTTTTTTACAAGTACTTAAGTACTTTACTTACATATGTTTAAATTTTAAATAAAAACGATTTGTCGTTTTTGAAATAAATTGTTTTAAAGAAGTCGTTTTTTTTATACCTTTAAGACCCATGTAACCCCTTAAGAGTAGTTCACGATAAATTCCTTGTGCTATTGCAACTGAAACATAGTGTGAAAAACTTCAATAAAATTAACTCTATTCAGTCTAACATATCTTTTAATTTACCCACCAAAAATCAAAATTACGTGGCTACAATTGTGATTAACAATATTTTAATATTATAATTGCCTGAAAAGGAAAAAGTATTTAACCGAAAATTATCCGCCTCATGACGAGTTGTTGAACATTATTTTGGGCATATAACGCATAATTACTGGACACGAGACGTGGATTTATGAGTATGACTAAAAAAATCCGCTCTAAGGAACGCGTTTTAACAGCCAAGAGAAGATAATAGAGAAATTGAAAACGGCTCTGATGGCCATACCGAAAAAGGAGTATTAAAAATGTTGTGAGGATTGGATAAAGCGCTGGCATAAGTGCGTTGCTGTTGATGGAGAGTACTTTGAAGGGGCCAATGTCTTTTTTAATGAATATAGTTGTATTTTTAATTTTCTGAATAAATTCCTGAAACTTGTTGATCAAGGTTCAACTCTGTCATTTGGAAATGTTCCTTTTTTAAGTTAAAAAAGTATAATACAGCATGTGAATTGAATGGCAAAACTTCAGTATAGAGTTGATTTCCTTTTACAATAAAAGAAATTTTCTTCTGAAGGCCAATGTGATGCTTGCATTATTTCCATAGTTTGTCAAAGCTACTGTTTCAGTTTAAAATTGCGGATTGCCTCAAAGCACCAGTTTCAAGTACAGCAGGAAAAAATGTCAATAGCAGCCATGACCTTCCATTATTGTATCTTGTTCCATTACTTCCTCGAAACGAAATGTAATTGCACGATGACCCCGTGGACATCTTTCTCACAATTACTCGGGCGGACATCCTTTTGTATAAACTGCTGTACCTGAACTTCACTAAAAATCCGACTTTTCCGGGGCAACGCTATTTCATTTGGCCACTGGAGGAAGCGTCGGGCCGGGCAAACAAAAGGGCATCTCTCTAGCCGCCGCCCCGCCACCTAATAACGTTCGCCCGGACTTGCCCGGAGAGTTGCTAGTCTCAAGTTTCATAAAATCGGAGTGTAAACATGTTTGTCCAGACCCACCGGACCGAGAGGACAAAGGCACGAGGATAACCATTAAAAGAGAAAGACGTGAGGGACGACGGTCAACCGAGCTGCACGCCCCGGGTCGAGGAGGCGATGCCCCAACCCGAGGGCAAAGGGTGAACTCACTGTTGTTTGCCCCCAGAGTATAGTGTTAAGCGTCCGGCGACGTCCGGCCGGCTACTTTCTCGCCCGAGGGCGAGGAGGGGTGCCAAGGTGAGGAAAATCGGTTTTCATTAAGTTTATCTCATTTCCCATTGTCATGTCCTTCGAAAACGAGGAGGGTTCATTCCTGAGATGATGTGTGCTTCTGGCCCGCCTGCGACCAAATAAACGGACAGTCCTGGATGCGATGTGGTCTAATTAAATCCAAGTCGAAAATGGGAGGCTCTGCATTGTTTGCGAGCAGAGATGATTGTTGAAAGTAGGACCCTCCTATGTCCGCAACGGAACTCCCCCTGGGGCTGCTTATTGCTTGTCGAAATAAACACGCCGCAAAATTAGTTCCGAGTTTTTCTATTAATTTCAATGGATCTTAGACTGCAAGATGGGCAAGTTTAACAGCTCTGTGGCTTAAGATCTTTTTTGCCAAGAACCCCACTTCTATTCTAAGAGAGGCAGCTGGAAGATATCTCACCCTTACAATTTGCGTAACTAGTTATATACATATAAGAGGTCCCTTAAATGCCGAAAGAAAGGTATCTGCAGAAATTAATTAGAAATTCTTCAGTTCTTCATGTAAGAAAAGGTAATTATTGTGATATGAATATACTGATTATTTTTTAAAACATGTTAAAGGCTGGCAGACCAAGGTATTCGTAAGTAGGTAGGATTATTCAGAGTCTGCATGTAGATTTCATTCATTTCATTTGATAAAAGGTAACCATTGTGTCAGTTCTGAACGGCATCCGTTTGGTTGCCCTGGTTCGCAAATTCAGCATTGCACCATGTGCCTCAACGCTCAAAAAAGTGAGTGGTTACTAAAACTATGTTCATGTTTATTACTATAAAATGAAAAGTATAGTTCTTTTCTTCTACAGAAATACTTCAGAATAGTTGGCTTTAGTGTGGACAAAAGTGAAATAATAAATAGTATATATTATTAACGTTCTTAGAGATACCTCTAACTATTTAAATTTAGTCACAAGAACTCATAGTCATAAGTAAAAATAACAAATAAATTTTATTCTTTTACTATTTTTCAAAGTTGACTTAACAATTATATAGAAGTAATTTTTAAATTTATCATAGTTAAAGTTACGAAATTCAATACAGTAAATATAGAACTGTACAAGATACAAGTCATATATATTATAATTTGTAAAATTGTATAATTAAGTTTTAAAATAATGACAGAATGGAAATTTACAGTCGACTCTCGATAATTTGAAACTCAACGGACTAGAAAAAAAGTTCAAATTACTGAGAGTTCAAAATAATAGGAGTTCAAATAAACAAGAGGGAGGGAGGGCAAAATTCAAATAAACAAGAGTCTGATTAAAATTCCTGATTTTTATTTCACAATATTTGTACAATTACACAAATGTTCATTTTGATTTTGATACTTAAAAATTAATAACATAAATCAACCTTAACATAACACACTTTAACGTTTGAAGGAAGACTCAAGACTGTGAACTAACTCATATCTCATTCATGTAAACAAACGACAGGCCTGTGCATGAAAACAATAATCACCGACTTCAAAAATTATAGAATGTCGGCGAGCAACAACTTCAAATTACCGAGCGGACCAAATCACATTTATTTTTTTCAATTTATCGAGTATTTTTCAAGGGACCGGGAAAAAAACTTCAAATTATCGCGAGATTCAAATTAAAGAGTGTCAAATTATCGAGAGCCGATTGTACTATATTTACAGTCCCTACTCTCCCTTGGACTTATTTTCGAAAACTATTTGAATACTATAAGTGATATAGTCGACTATACCAATGCGTACAATGTACATCTATGTTTAACGCCAAATTCAAACTGTTTTATGCAATTTCACGCTTAAGCATTTATGCACAGCAGTGGAAACATTGTAAGCCGTTGTTACTTCAAAGTTACAAATTGAATTAATTATAGTAAAGTTGTTTAAACTGTTAAATATGTTTTTACTTAGCATATATAGGTTAATAGGAATAGATTTTCCCCTGCATACATCCTTATATATATAAAAATGAAAGTTTGTTTGTTTGTTTGTTTGTTGCTCAGTCACGCCTAAACGCTTCCATCGATATTTTTCATATATTTTGAAACCCTATAAATCAAAATGGCGGATCCAAGATGGCGCTGAAAATTTTAAAGTAGAAGCAATTTTTATGAAAAAGGTTTTGCAGGCGGATTGAGTATGGCGACCAAGATATCTCGATTTCAATGAAAATAAGTACAATGATTGTTTTGAGGTCACCGATTTTGAATATTACCAAAATGTTCAAAACCAAGATGGCGGACCCAATATGGCGACCATGATTTCTCGATTTCAATGGATTTTAATGAAAATTAGTACAATGATTGTTTTGAGGTCACCGATTTTGAATATTATCAAAATTTACAAATCCAAAAGGCGGACCCAATATGGCGACCAAGATTTATCGATTTCAATGGATTTTAATGAAAATGAGTAGGGGAACTAGAGGCATGATGGTGACGCTAAGGGAAAACAACAAAAAAACACAGTAATAATCAACATAATGTTTTCATTTATTTATGGCACTTTTGTTTCTTAATCAACTACAAATTGGCATAATCTTTGGACGAACATGTTATCACAAATTTCTAATAATAATATTTTTTTAAGAACACTTGAAAAAACCATCTTTCCCCGTATGTGGGGTAAATGGCGCATGATGGGGTCTAGGGGCAAGATGGGATTCTTATTCATCTTCACAGAACATGCATATGAGTACTTCCTTTTAGTCTTCATCATCCACCCCAGCATATGCAGTATGCTCACAGAGTTGACATTTTACCCAGTTCTCTGTTGATTTTAGGTACGTGTGGTTTAAATCGTTACAATAAAAACAAACGCTATCTTCTTATCTTGAAGTTGATGGCTTAGTCTTCTTCTGCTGTTTAGTATTTCTGACAATGATAATGACTGTTTTGATTTTGAATATTATCGAAATTTACAAATCCAAGATGGCGACCAAGATTTCTCGTTTTCAACGGGTTTTAATAAAAATTGGTACAATGATTATTTTAAGGCCACTAATTTTGAATATTATTAAGATTTGGATATTCAAGATGGCAGATCCATAAAGGGGTTTTCGAGTTGAAACAAATTCTAGGATATAACAAACTACAACATTTGAGAAGTGTTTAATTAGTATTTACCCAACGCCGGGTGAAACGCGGTAACCCAGCTATTTTTTTTATATTTAAGAAAAAAATTCGGCCTATAGAGGGTTAAATAAAAACAGCATAAGCATTTTTTTTTACTTATTTTAGACATTAAACTTTGAAGTGTTTAATTATAAAACATTTGAAAGATTTTACTAGAAATATGTTTAAGGAGTTTTAATTAAATTAAACGTTTCTAACGTTTTATTTAAAATGGTTCATCAAATAAAACACTTGGATCTTTTAAAATAAAACACTAACATATTTTGAATTAAAACACTTGGATTTATAGTGAAGGGACAAATGTTACCTATTTGTGGAAATGTTGTTTAAACAAAAAAAATTTTGTACTGCCGATGCAAACTTTTATTTTTCAATACCGGCTTAGAATGGAACCTGGATGGGTAGAGAATAACATACTGAATATTCTAATACTATTCACACTCAACTTTATGCCGTAAATGTATAAGTATCAAAGCACTATTTAATTTTATTTATACTGAAGTAGAATTCACATTAAATTAAGTAGAATTCACATTAAATTTAATGCTGCAAATGCATAAAAGTAGAAGTTCAGATTATACTCAAAAATTTATCTGAAATGTGCTTTTTCAAAAACATAAGTTCTAACTTATCCAAACAATATATATCAAATTTAAATATTTGGGGAAACTTATAATTCAAGTATAAAAACGACTGGGCCATATATAGAGTGTAATCCCAATTTTATTAATAAATAATTAATGCCCAATTTCTGTGTTTGTGGATACAATTTAGAAAATTTCTTGGATTCCCTAACCACTTTAATCACTTATCAGATGACCATAGCTGCGAAAAGAAAATATAGTTAGGGATGGTAGGACCATAAAGGAATAGGCTCATTATTTTCTAATATTTTTTTCACGGTGGTAGACATTATTAGCCTACTGCAACTAACTCCATAATCAAGATTAATAGTTTAAACTTATTTAAGTTAATATCTTTGGGCGATAGACTTGTAAACGGTTAGAAAATAAGAGTGAAAGCCTTAAAGAATATTCAGACACTGTCGAACATACGAGTATGTCGAAATTCTTAATAACTCTGCAGTGAAGAAACCGATTGTTTTGTAGGTATAGGAGTCGAGGACCTAATCATACACCTCCTTCCCATTGTGTCTAGCCAAGATATCAAAGATTATTTGCTTAAAAGAAGTAGGTTTCCTACTTAGAGATTGTAACTTTTCTTAACCTCTAAACATGAACTATCCCGTCTTGCCCCATTTTGTTCTGTTTATTTTAACTTTCAATTAGTTTTCGAATTTTATTGTAAATTTTAGGAAGAATCTATCTAACATGTTTTTCTTCTTACTTCTTTTTTTATCAAACCACTTGAACGCGTTCACGTGTGTATGTGGCCTGCAACACAAACTTTCCGTATAAGCATACTTATTTTTGTTGTTACGAGAGGCATCACCTCTTTCATTATACTTCTAAACATTCTCCAATATATCGTAATAACGTCCCATACTTCGTAAAGAACACTTCACGTAGAATGTTTTATACTCGACCTGTTCCTTTATTGCTATATTTTCATCGGACGAAATTGCCCATTG
Organism: Dysmachus trigonus; assembly: GCA_949715965.1. Lineage (NCBI taxonomy): Eukaryota > Metazoa > Arthropoda > Insecta > Diptera > Asilidae > Dysmachus > Dysmachus trigonus. The sequence continues at coordinate 77,014,692 of OX454319.1, forward strand.
CCTGAGCTATGTGATGGCAAGCGGCACCATCTCAAGATAAAGAAACATAATCCTTCAATGGTTGGGCATATGTCCCCTGAAACCCCATTACGGACCCAAAAAAAAATGTCAATTTCTCTGAAATAGCATAGAAAAGTAAAGAACATGGCCCATCCCATCCCGCGACGATCGAACTTTGCCAGATAAATTTGCTTAAAACGCACTCGGCATAAACTTCCAAATTGTCTCGAATTTCTCAATAAACCCGGACAAGCAAGAGACTCAGAACGTCGTTCAGATCCTTCCAGACATTTTTTGTCGTCGTTCCTTTTCCGATTTTTTTTTTTTTGTGCTGGTGCTGCTGTTGCTGCTTCTGCCGCCGCCGTCGTACGTCGATGAAAGTTCCAAGTACACATCCCGAAGGAATCCCAATAACTCGTTCGTCGTTCTTGAGAGTTACCCTCATCCCGAGCAGTCATCTAAAGGAAATCATTGAAGTGAAAACTTTCCACTAATGCACATGACCATGGGGCAACTACCCGCTCCCGATGGAAGTGGTATGCTGTCAAACCCTCTTAAGTATGCACAGAGGACATATCCTTGCGGAGGGCGGCGGAGGGCGGCGGAGGCCGGCTGTAACCATGTGACATTCCACATAATCATAAAATCCAAGTCCAAACATGTGATTTGATGGTATTATATCCACTTGGCGTTCGAGCACGGAGTCAATGTAGCATGGCTTAATGCGCACCGACTCGAACCCACTACCCCCGGCTGCTCCAAGTCCCCTCCAGAGCCATCGGTCGTATCTTTTGATATTTTTTCACATGACATCGATATTTTTATAGTCCCCATTTTGAGGGGGGCTGAGGTAATTCTCGCAGCATCTCGGCGATGTGCATTTACTTGTATCGTGCGGCATTGGCGACGATGGCGCCCGGACCGACTCCGGCTCCTTCCAGTGCGGTCGTCGATTCGCTCCCAATGAAGGGCCCCATAAAACCCACTTCGAATGCGAAAAACGAGCAGACGAAGGGAGATCTATAGTGCAGAAAATAAAGGTTATTTACTATACCCTGCAGCGCAGCTAGTGTAAGTCCCGCTCGGAATTCCTGTACTCCCCGAAGTCCATTTAGGGACTTGATAGCTAACGACGGCAGGAAGCGGAGCAGATTTTCCCCCGAAAGAAAGGCACAAAATGTGAAAACATTCCTCTGAAAGGCTTTCGATTCAGGGTGTATTTATGTCCTGAAAATTCGTCCTTTATTAGACCAGGATGCGAAACACTGCTTCGGCCAGCCTTGTCTTGGATGAGACTCGCCTGGACGGGCCTTTTTTTCAGACGTTCTATTTTGTCTTTCCGTCTCGATCCACTTCCGAGTTCCGGTCAGGTTCTGTGAAAAGAATGACACTACCCAAAATGTTTCCGAATGAACCCTGTGGGAAGGATGTCGTTTCGACCAAATTTTCACCCTGATTGGCACTAAATCGAAAATATTCATTTATACTGCAGCGGCCGCTGCTGCTAACAGAGCTAGACAGCTGCGTCGCAATGAGGTGCCAACAAATTCAACAAGAAAAAATTTATTTTAACTTTATTTTAAAATAAACCTTAAATTTTGTACAAAGTACTCTATAGTGGCAAAATAATGTAAATATAGAAAAAAAAGAACTGATTATATAAGTTTTAAATTTTACAATGAAACAACAATTATACAGGGTGTCCCAAAAATACCAGGTCAGAGTGAAATGGAAGATAGGTTAGCCTTAGATCTGTCAGATAAAATAAACATGACCTTAGTAAAAGTTACTTAGTTTTCAAGATATTGTCACTTTTTTAATTTTGTTTTAAATCTCTACTTTTAGTTAGAATTTCAACCACCATTGCTTAAAATAACTTCAAGTTGTTTACTTTTTTATTTTTCAGGTATCTTGAATAGTTGTTTCAGACGTTAAAAGTAAAATTTTGCCGAAATTTAGTGTATCTCCCAAGAAAAATAACTCATTTGTGTTACCTTTTAACTCTGTTAAAATTGTAACTTTAACTTTGACAATAAGTCGTGGAAAAAAAGTGTACTAAAAGAAACTGACAAATTATCTTAAAAACTACTCAATTTAATGCAGATTCAGAAATGGTATGATACTTGGGGAATTATTTTACAAAAACTTAGAAATTGCTATTTTTATCATTAAGGGTTGTGCAAAAAGTCAATTGAAGTCTTGAGGATAGTGATGTAGGTTAGTGATGTAGGTTACATAAAATTACAATGAACTCCAGCTTAAAGTTAAAAATATACTGAGCAAAAAGTCGAAGCATTGTATAAATTAAATTCAATTGTTACTCATTTTTTGCTCTTTTACAGTCGATAGATAAATTACTCCAAAGTTCTACGGTTGACCCAAAATAAGAATGTAAGAGATTGTAATATCGCTAATTGACTTTATTTTCACTTACCGCAAATCGGTTTTTTTTCAACAATTAATCAACTGGAGTACGCAAGATATTGTTATCACTGAAGGGGGAGTAGTGTGGCGGCGTTGCTTCTCGCATATGTGGTGTTGAAAAAACGCGGCTAGTTTAGACTTTAGACATTCGTTTTTTTATTTTAAAACTTAATTTTTAAGAGCTTAACAGAAACCGAAAGAGGACATCACACAAAACATTTTGATGTACTTTAAACCGCCTGACGATTCGTCCAATTATCGCTAAGTATTGCAAAAAGTAATTAAAAAGAAAATATTAAATTATATGTATGTAACTGACGTCTTACCTAATCACCAGGTTGGTTTCAGATCTGAACATAATACTTCCCAATCAATTCTACTTTCACATAACACTAAATCGAATCTCGAGATACAAAAATTGACAGGACTCGTCCTCCTAGACGTACAAGTGGCTTTCGACTCTGTCTGGAACAATGCCCTAACTCAGTGGTCGGCAAACTTATTAGCCAAAGAGCCAAATATGAACATTACAACAATTTTAAAAAAAATTGGGAGCCAAATCTGCTTGTTTAGTAAACTTTTATTACACTAAATAAGTAGTACTGTAATAAAACTAAATTTTATACTTAATAAATATTTATTAATGCGAACAATGTGCTTGCATCTCCTTGGAAAGTTTGAGTAAGTCAGGTTTGTATGTTGTTGTTTTTAATTTTAGGCATGATTCTAAGTTCTCATCAATAAGACGATTTCTCAGTTTACTCTTAATAATGTTCATGCTTGAAAAAGATTGTTCGCATATATATGTAGAACCGAAAAGGGAAAGAACAGCAAACGCGAGCTTTTTCAGCTGATCGTAAGAGTCAGGTATACTCACTGACATATAAGAACTGGACTGCTGATCTCGTACAAAAACTCACATCAAAAGCAAGACCAAATTTTGACCGAATTCTAACTATCTCGCTCTTTCTTAAGCCCGCAGGCAGACAAATTTACAAAAAAAAATGGCCAATAGCCAAATGAAGGTGGCGCAATGTATGTGCACTTCTTTTGGTTTTTTCTAGTATCTTCGCGTGTGATACATCTTTTTGATACTCCCAATAGATAAATAAAAGTAAACACAAGCTTTTTGCACATCACTTTTACCCACGACAGCCTTTACAAGTTGCCCGCCAACTCATCATTTTCCGTTGCAATCAGCTGTTAGAATAGTTTAACGATGTCCAACAGATGGCTACTTCATTTTGTAATACAACTTTTAGCTTGGGTTGGTATAAACGAGAAATGTGAAGGTTAGACAAAGGCAGAAAAATAATTTGTATAGCTATCTTTGTCTTTCTTAACACCGCAGCTGATTGCCGCGAGGAACATTTTTGTGAAAAAACTTAAAATTAAGCGTGATATAAAAGAAATCGGTTCATGACAGCTTAATTATTTTTTATTTGCTTCATTTTAAACATAATTGTGCGGTATTTTAAGGAATTTTTAATAGCATGATTTGCGCCATGTGGTTTGAGCCTGCGCTAAAAATGGTCTCGTTTTTCAGACGGCGGTTAGCAGTCCAGTTCCTCTATGTCAGTGGGTATACTATTCCAAGCGTTGAAAATTATCATGTCTTCCTTCTCCAGCTCATTCAAAGCAGACCACTTGTGTTGTGAACTAAGATCACATTTTTTCTTCTCCAATATTTCCAATTCAACACAAAGACGTTCGAATTTAGAGCGCCATATCTCCTTGTTTTTTAAATCCAGCAATTGTATTTCAAAGCTACCAATGTCAATTTCAAAAGGAGAAAATTTCAACTCAGTTATCGTAGCATTAAGAGGATTTTTGACAAATGCTAAAGTTGGTCTGCTATTTTTAAATTCCTGAAACCTCCTGATAAATGCTTCCCTCATATTTAAAATTATTGTTTTAAAATGGTCTTTATCAATAGAGGAATTATTTTCTTGGCGATGCTTCATCAGGCTCGGAAAGTGAAGCAATGTTTCCCTTTCAAAATCCTGAGCAAAAATAGATAATTTGTTTTCAAATGTTATTACTTCTTCTAACATCGAAAAAATTAAGTTTCCTTTCCCTTGTAGTTTACGATTAAGCTGATTTAGATGAGACGTAACGTCTACCATGAAATAAAAGTTTTGGATCCACTTATCGTCTGTTAGTTCTGGATAGTGAACGCCCTTCTCAAGGAGAAATGCTTTAATTTCCGGAAAAAGGGACGCGAAACGTTTTAAAATGTTCCCTCTTGATAACCAACGTACCTTGTTATGAAGCAGAAGATCAGCGTACTCACTCTCCATTTCAAATAAAAAGTCTTTGAATTGGCGATGATTAAGAGCTTTAGCTAAAATGGAGTTGATAATGGTTATCACTAATTCCATAACTTTACAAATTTCATCCGGAAATGTTTGCGCACAAAGCGCTTCTTGGTGAATGATACAATGGTAAACAAGTATCTCGTGATTAATTTTTTCTTTCAAAATAGCAACAAACCCTTTTCTTATGCCGGTCATACTTTTGGCCCCATCTGTTGAAATCGACACAATTTTATCGAGGGGAATATGATGTTTATCCATACACTCAATTACAGCATTTGCGATATCTTCTCCACGCGTTTGACCTTTGAGTGGCAATAATCCTAAAAGTTCTTCTTTAGGGCCTGAATGAGACATAAATCTTACAAAAAGTGAAACTTGCGCTGTATCATTTATGTCACAAGACTCGTCAACTGCTATTGATAAAGCCGAAACCAATTTCAGATCTTCGATATGCTGGGTGGTTATATTCGAACACATTTTAATTGTTCTATCTTTAATGGTTTTGGCAGACAATGGTAACTCTTTAATTCTTTTCAGAATATCTGCTTTGTTTTTAAAATCCCGAAATAGCTCTTCGGATGCATTTATAAAACAATTTTTTATGTATTCGCCGTCTGTGTACGGTTTCCCTCTCTTAGCAATCTCTTGGCTAAAAACAAAACTTGCCATATTAATATTGTTGGAAGATTGCATCCAGTTATTAAACACAGAAGTTGACGATTCTTGACTCTTCTGAAGTTCCTCAACTGCTTTCTTCCTTGCATCACCGGTAGGATATTTAGTGCTAAATGACGCGTGCTTTCTTGTAAAGTGTCTCTCTAAATTTGACTTCTTGTTATGCGCGAATTTCTCCTTACAAATAAGACATGTCGGAAGTCCATTCAAGTTTTGAATAAACGCAAAATTCTCGGTCCACTCAACTTTAAATTCGCGGTTTTCATCTTCCGTTTTTCTTTGCTTTTTTTTGGTAGCCATGTTAATTGGGGTGCCTATAAAAATATTTCAAATATATTTTTTTCTAAAGCCACCAGTACAAAATTATTAGTATAAAAATACCTGTAAGATGTGCAGCTAGATTGAAAAATACAACAACTTTTTAATAAGACAGGACAATGGCAGACACGGTAGATAAGACAAAACTGTTCACACTACAACTGCTGGTCTGTTTGCGCGGCAAAATTTGAATAGCCTACTGGCGGCAAAATTTGAATAGCCTACTGGCGGCAAATGTGTAAATCCGCCACTGCTTGTACTCGCTTTAATAAAATTAAACTCGATGTTCGTTACGTATTTTTACAACAATATAAAATTTTAATTACCTATCTATCTTTTAACTTAAACAAAAAATTATACATGTTCTCGATTTATAGAAGAATTTTAATTTATCAAAATAAGATGTAATTATAAGTTTTGTTTTTTAATGAAAATATTATTGCGCCTTCCGTGTATATTTGTGCTAGAGCCGCACTTAAGGAGCTAAAGAGCCACATGCGGCTCTGGAGCCGCACTTTGCCGACCACTGCCCTAACTCATACAATGGTCACCCTTGGATTTCGTACTGTACTAACAGCTATGATCCATAGTTGCATAATGGTTCGTTTGAGGTATATTTCGGATCAGCTTGTTCCACAGAAAAAACTATTGTGGTTGGAGTTCCCTAATGCTCTGTCCTTGAGTCAAAACTCTAAAATATATATATAACAGACTTCAGCAAAACGAACTAGACATCATATAAGATTATTTCCATAAATGGATAATAAGAATTAACTTAACCCTTTGTACTCGAGGGCTCCGGAGCGGAGCCATTTAAAATTTGTCTTCAAACTCGAGGGCTCCGCTATGGAGACAATGCAAATAATTTCCAGTTCATAACATAAAGACAAAAACAAATCGAAATAACTTCACTCTTCTTTTAATGCGCATATCATTTACATATATGTGAATATGATTTCTCTAGCGAAATTGCTTCGAGTTGCTAGTAATATGAAAGAAAAAAAGCTTCGAGTGCAAAGGGTTAATTAATAAATCTCAAACCATGTTCTTTATGTGTAGACAGAAGATATGTTGCTGGCCTAACAATAATCTTAACCCTTTATAGCCCCATGTGACATTTCTGTAACAAACCTAAAAAATCCCGCCAGAATACGCACCAAATGTATTTAGTTTATTCAAATCGGCGCCACTTTGCTGTCACATATTATTGAACAACGTGGTATCCACGGAAATCATCATAGACAGCGTAAACTGTTAACAGTTAATCGATTAGAATTTCGCCCGTAATTGAAAGTGACAAGTTGAAAGTCGAGCAAATTTTAAATTTTACAAAAAAAATACAAAAATTGTGTAATATTGTGTTATTTTCTTGGAAACCTATAGATAAGTGAATGAATATGTTCCTTCCATACCAAATTAGTTTTTTTTGTTTACGTTTAACTCAATTTTACAGTAATGTTACACTCCCTTAAATGTGAAATAAATAATTAATAATACATATTTTTTTAATTTCTGAGAAATATGTATTTTTTATTTCCCTAAACCTGTCAATTTTTAACATAATTTTAATGTTTTATGATCTTGGGCTATAAAGGGTTAAACTTAACAGCTGCGATATCCCTTGGGAAAGTAAAATATCTAGGGATCACCTTAGATAAAACTCTCACCTTTACGAATCACATAATTTCAGTTCTTAACAAAACAAGCCTTCTAATTAAAACTATGTACCCATTAATCAACACTAAGCCTGCGAAATAAGCTCATTATATATAAAGCAGTATTTCGAGCTCTCATGCCCTATCGAGGTAAAATTTGGCTTCAATGTTCGCGCACACACATAAAACAAATTACAAATCTCCCAAAATAAAATAATTAAATTGATTATGAATTTACCATGGCATTTTCCCACCGCAGAACTTCACAGAAGGGTTAATATTAAACCCATAAGCGAGCGACTAAATACCACAGCAGTCAAATTCTTTGAAAAATGCTCGTATTCAGACAATCCTCTTATCAGGCAACTCAATTGCCATCAGCCGAAGAGTAGTCTAGTGTAATTATAGTATAAAATTAATTCGTTATGTAGAATCACTGAGCATATAACATATAGAGGACTCAGTATGAACAAAAATTTGTTAATGAAGTTTTTCTTCTTCTTTCCTTAATCGCGGATCCCACAAAGGTTAATTCTCTCAAAATAATGCAGAATGAATGATGAAAATTCAATCCCTTTAAAGTGGAATCTGCGACCCTACGATTGGCCGTTAGCAGTGGCTGATGAGTCAAGACGAAAAGTTCTGCGTCCTCCGTCTGCCCTTCAACTAAATCTACCCTCGTTGCTATGATTGTTTGATATGTAACTAACTTGTTTTATTCTTGGTATTGCTATTCATCGGTAATTAGAAATTCATCACAATAGAATTATCTCCTCAACACATTTCAGTGGAAATAAATAATTTCGATTATCTCGGCTTTCAAAGAAAAATAGAATTAAGGGGGCAATATACTTTTATTTTTTGAAAAAATCGATTTTTCAAAAACATCAAATTTATATACTATATACCTCCAAAAGTATTTTACAATATATAAAATCGATTGAAAAGGCCGAAAAATATACATATATCGCGATATAATAGATGGTGTCCAAAGGCGAATTGAATAAAAAAAAACTTTAAACGCGTTTTTCTCAAAACCACGTTTTTTGACCTGGCCGACATGATTTTGAAAAAACTATTGGTGTGATCGGGCTCAACTTTTTATGGGATACTCTATACATGTGTAGTTCTCACCCGAACTAGGATTTTGAAAATCGGTTAATGTTTATAGGTACGGACACACCAAAAGCGAAGCGAAGCGAATAATTTAAAATTTGGGAACATTCTGTCGCAGTAGACGCTTCGCTCATGTCGCGTTCTATTCGGACACTTCAATTAATTTGTACGGCACCCAAATTTTAAAATTGATCGGTTCGCTCGCTTCGCTTTTGGTGTGTCCGTACCTTAACCCTTTTTTTAAACAATTTTTTGCAAAAAAAAAAAAAAAAATGACCGAAAAATTAAAAAGTCCGCCATTTAGTTTTTTTTTTTACCAAAATTTTTTATCCTAGTTCGAGTGATAGCGACTGATCTATATTTTAATATGCACTTAGAATTTTTTGTTTCAGACGTTCCAGTGTCGAGATATCATGTCGGCCAGATTAAAAAGGGGTCACCTTCGGGCAGCCATATTAGGGCCCTATGTAGACAAAAAAAAATATTTTTTTATATTCTTGAATGTTAATTGTATCATATATAAAAAGTTTGCAAGATCAAAATAAAGTTAACTATAAAAAAAAAATTCTTTAAAAAAAGGCCTTAAGAAGTGTACTACCTTAAGAATTACGATGCACCCCATTACCGAAAAATTGTATTATCTACTAACATTTTTTTAAAAATTGTTTTTTTAAATTTGTAAAAACATTGGAGCTTACTGTTGAACAATTATAATTGACATGAGTCCCTCAGGTGATTTAAATTAAGATTCTAGAAAGACTCTAAAGAAACATGTAGCTATGTATGTTATTTGAAGCAATTAAATAATAAAAAATAAAAAAAATATCACGTTGCATAAAAGAAGGAAAAATAACAAATTTTACAACTTAACATTAAAATAATAATAATAATAGGTTTTATATCGCACTTCTCACTACATTGTTGGAAACTTTCACCTATTTCTGTGCTGCCTAGTGCCTAGGCATTCGAACTTAGGCTGTGCGAATCCATTTTCTGAAAATCTTAAAAGAAAAGCTAAATAACAAATTTTAAAAATAAAAGTTGATTCTATTTTGTGCTCCTCAGACAAAAGTATTTGGTATAAGGGGTCACACGTGAATATATAATATTATTAATTACTCTGCTTCAATGCTGCTTAATTTTTCGATTTAACGAAATTTTTAATAAAACTTTTAAACTGCACAATACTGCGAGGATTTCTTATTTTTTCTGACAAGCTATTATAATAATTACCTGCAGAGTAAATTGGATCATATTTTAGTCGGTTAGTCCTTGGTGCAGGTAGATTATAAGTTACCATCATTGCTTTCCTTGTATTATATCCGTGAGTTTCTCAAAACTAGGTTAATAGATGATTTTGCGTGTCTCTATGTAATTTTAGTTTCTATCTCTGTTAGTTGCTTCAGCTTAAAATTGTAGTAGCAGCATCCCGAGGAAAATTAAACACCGCTTTGATGGCCCTATTTAACAATATCGATATAAATTGTATGTTCTTTGCTAGGGTTTGATTCCATATTATGTATTTCGCCCTCAGATCTTAGAATTTAACATAATTTATACATAGCAATTTGAAAATGAAGAGTGAAATCAGAAAATTCATTCAGTATAGGCTTCTAAGAATTTAGAATATTTAATTAGGCTTGGGAGAAAGTTTTTCCAGAATATTTCAATTTTTCTGTTAGCCACAAACAATGTTTTCTTATCAGAACAAGAAGGAAACAATTTAATGCTGTATACTTAGTGGTAGAATGTAAGCGTTTTCTTTGCACATTGGGTTTTTGATTATAAAAAAAAATTTGCAATGTATATATTATTTTAAAATACAATTTGTTGGCTATGTCTACGTACACACATTGAAGTTGTATAAGTTATTTTAATTCCAGCACTTAAGCGTATATACCATATATATGCCATTGTATATTGTGTCCCCTTGGAATCTATAAAAACTCGCTTTTCTGCCCCACCTTGGTACGATAAAGAACTTCGATCTCTCCGTAACAAAAGAAACAAGCTATGGCATTCCTATCTCAGTTCTAGGTACGACCCAGACTACTTTTCTTATCTTGCCATCTCTGCTCTCTTTTCCAAACGTTATGAATCTCTTTACAATGAATACCTTGATCGCATGTAATTTAAATTAATCTCCAACCTTAAGTAATTCTACAATTTTATCAACTTAAAAAAATCCTTCGACCCTTAAACTTGGTCACTCCTCTTCATCCAACACGGCTATCATCGTCAATCTTTTCGCTGATTTCTTCAGTCAATCCTTCAACGATCAAGTTCCCGATCTTGATCTCATGTATTTTCGCTACATGCAAAACAGCCCTCAAACCTTCCTCACTTCCATTGACATCGATCCTTCTCTTGTTGCCGCCAAAATCAGCGCTCTCACCGATGATTACAATCCTGGCCCCGATTCCTGCCATTGTCCTAAAAAAAATGCTCTGCCTACTTGACCCTACCCCTTTCTAACCTCTTTTCGCTTTCCCTTTCTGAAGGTGTATTTCCCTGTTCTTGGAAAGTTTCATATATTGTCTCAATCCACAAAAAATGTTGTAAAAGCGATGTTGCAAATTACCGTCCCATAGCCAAACTTTCCTGCATTCCCAAACTTTTCGAAAGCCTTGTCTACGACGCCATGTTTTTCCATTGTAAGTCCCTTATTTTCCCTGTACAACACGATTTTCTTAAAAGGAGATCCACAACTACCAATCTGATAGTTTTTGTGTCACGAACGCTGCAAGCTATGGAAAGTGGTGACGAAGTTGACGTTATTGCCACCGCCTTTAGCTTTCGATAAAATCTCTCATCAAATCATTGTTTTTAAGCTCAGTATCCTTGGGTTTCCTCCTCGTTTTATCTCCTGGATCAAGTCCTACCTTGATAATCGCCAATACAGGGTTTGATTTGACTCAGCGGTTTCTAAACCCTTTACATCCCTCTCCGGTGTCCCCCAGGGCAGTCACCTGGGTCCATTAATCTTCATGTTATCCATAAATGACGTTGAGTTGGTAATCAAACATTCTGATATATTAATTTATGCTAATGATATGAAAATCTCCAAACGAATTTCCAACGCATCTCGACAATCTTGACTTGACTGAAAGATGACTTAAACAACTTTTCTATCTGGTGCCTAAAAAACTTCCTTGACCTGAATACCTACAAGTACCAATCTATCACTTATTCCTGCAAGCATCTCCCCGCTACTCCTCGGACCTATTTTCTTTCTGGCGAACCCATTCCATCAGTCAGCTCCCTCCGTGATCTGGGCATCATCTGTGATAGTGAACTCAATTTCCTTTCTCACATCGATCACATCATAATCAAAGCCACTTCAGCTTTGGGCTTTATTAAATGTTGGTCTAAGGAATTCTCCAACCCCTATGTTACTAAAGTTCTTTACATTTGCTTTGTCAGACCCCTACTTGAATACGCTTGTCAAGTTTAATCACCCTCCCAGCCAACAAATATCAATTGAATTGAATCCGTGCAACGCAGATTCCTCCGCTTTTAGTTACATGGCCTTCCCTGGGTTGATAACCCTAATCTTCCTCCTTATGAGGACCGTTTCAAACTGAATGACCTCCAACCTTGAGCAATGCGCTGTGACCTCGCTGATATAATCTTTATTCATCAGGTCCTAACAGGTTCCATTGATCGTCACGAAATATTGCATAACATTTCCATCAACACCAATCCTCGCAACGTACGATTCTTTCCACTCTTTTATCTGAACAATCACCATACCAACTACGGACACTTCGAACCTATCACTAGAATGTTACGCAAAATTAACAACTGTACCACCTTTTTATACTTTAAAAATGGAAAAATACTAGTTATTTGTTGGGTCTCTGGTTGAAACATTTTCATATACTATTTATAGTTTAATTTTTCAATGTTTTTCTCTTCATGCATTCTTTAGATATTTTATTTTAGCGTAAAGCCTTAAAAAGTGGTCTTAGCTCGTTTTCTTGCCATAATAATTCAAAAAGACCTAAAAACATGTCATGTCTACACTCAATTTAATTTTAAATCCATTTTTACATAATGTCGGTAATAACTTTCGCATGCCCCCAAAACGCAGAGGAAGCCTAACCCTTGGTAATATTTTTAGCCCGTGCAGGCAATAAATCAGCGGAAAATAATATTCCACTCAATTCCTGAAGTAGGCAAGTTCTCGGGATGTAAATTTCGCCGTGTGACACGCTGTAAATCCGCGCAGCATCCATCATTAACTGCTTTGATAACACGAAACCAATTAAAACGATGTTTTTTTGCGCCTGCTGCAGGTCCGACCCGACTCCTTCCGCTCATTCATAAATCGACGAATTAATGCAAGCAAGTGGCCTTTCCGCGCCATTCATCACCTGGAAACCAGTTGCAGCACATGTCCGTCGCGCGAGGAGCGTGTTTGTCACAATGCACGCCGGCGGATTTGTCTTTTTTTCCCGACGACAGTGCTGCAGACGGACGGGATCTCGGCGGATCTTGGCGCGCAAATCCCAAGACACTATTCAGGTTAATCCTCCCCGGTCAAGACGACGAGACGACGCGATGCTGCGATCGGACCCGGCCACTACTATAAATCATACCGGGGTCACACGGCAGGGGCAGTATTATCAAATCTCGGCAAATATTAACGCTCCCAAGCCCGTAAATCTGCCGGCGAGGAAAGTAGGACTGGCTCTGGCTTTCAGCAACGAAGCGACGACGACGACACAGGCGGCGGCGACAGTGACTGGGATATCTTCCATCGGCGGGGGATTCTTTTTTGTCCTGTTTCCCAGAGAATTCCGATCCGATCCATTCAATGAATGCGCAACGGTGCACTTTTTAGCCCCTTTATCCCCTAACGCTCCTGCGGAACGTGCAGAAGTGCGCGAGAGTCTTTTTAGTCGCACTGCGCCGCGCACATTTAATCTGCGGCAATTCACAGGCCCAAACGGCTTTCCGGTTTCTATTTTGGGTCCCTGGTGGCCAGAGGAACTGGCCGAGCACGGACACGGAATTATGTATTTTATGCACATCGGCGGCGCTCCTTCTGATGGCCAGAGGACCGAGATACGTCGGGGTGGACACATAAGCAGCTAATCGCATTAGGCCGCTAAGAAGGCTGACCACTGCAGAGGGCACGCATGCCGCGCTTAACGGGCTTATGGCATATTTCACTTTCAACAAATTCTAAGTGGTCACAAGCCCTGCTGCCCGACTGGAAAAAATTAGCGGAAAACGCGATCAAGTCGTAATCGTGTCACAGCCCTTTGCCAAGTGCTCCTCGCCTTTAACATGAGTTTTGTTCGGCACGCGTGAGTTATGGCGTGAACGGCTTAAAGACCGCTCTCAATAGCACTAATGGCAGGAAACATCTTCAGAGCTCGGCCGCAATTCGGTACGCCTTTAATCATTGAGAAACCTTACTCCTCGGAAGTATTAATTCCGTCTGCTGAAGCATTGCCACAAGCATGTAGATAGGGGCCAGAGTTGGGCCTCGCCTGGTCGCTCAAAAATGCGGATCATATTGCCTCTGGTATATTGACCTCCAAATGGATTAGAAGCGACAAAAATAATAACTTTCAATTAAGGGATCATTCCGATCAGAATTTAGAAAAAAAAAAATTGATTTTATTTTCCTCAAATTCCCCAAAATATAGACCTTCAAGAATATGCTGTTAATTACAAATTTCTGATAGATCTGCAAGTTATAACTTTTTGTAAGCGGAGCAGTGCAAGTGCCCTACTGTGTAGTCGGGAACTTTATTATTATTGTATAATTTCAGTATTGTAAGTCCAGAACATCCATATACAGGGTGTCCCAAAAGTAGTTGCTGAAACTAATCGACTGTCATTTTCTAGCGTTTGCAGTTTTTCAAAAAACATTAATAGTGTTTGAAAAAGAAAAGTAAGCATCACTATATACTTTTCCTCTTGAATAGAATCACTCGACAAGATTTTTCTTTTCGTCATAAGGTCACTGATCCTGACTCAAACGTTGTTGCTTCTAAGAAGGCTAGAATAAAACTGCAGGGTCTCAGGTATGCTAACGTCAGAAGTACAGGAGAGGAGAAGTTACGTGACAAACTACTAAAAGGATTCATAGAAATTGGTAGAATTTTCACAGTTTTTGGCATCATAAAATAGAAAATCAGCTGCCTTATATCAAGGAAGTCCAACGAAATCGAAGACATGATTATAAAAACTTTCAGAAATAAATGCCGCATCAATTAAAAATATGTACAAGACACCGAACTTGGACTTAGAAGATCTTAATGTCAAATGAAAGTGCAGAAACTTTATTAATGGTTTCATGCAAGTCGTTCAGAAATGGATATTTAGAAATTTGTAGAAAAATTTAGTGCCACTTGAGTGTAATTTGCATTTTATCTACAACGAGCTAGAGAAGCTTAAACAACAGCAATCTAACCTTAATAGCTATCCATCAAAAAAAGACTGCCGATTTAATGTCACATCCATTTCTGTGATTAATTTTGACGAGAAGTTGTTATTTGGAATACACTTTGGTGAATGGGTTCCCTGTAAATAAAACTAGGACATTTTTATTGCGTTCAGCAGCATAAGAAAGTGCACCACGTTTCCTCATAACACCGAAATGGTACCTGCCAAACGTCGAAGTCAACTCATCGGCGAGATGGTGAACCTCATTAAAATCCAAAACTGGGCAAATCTGCGGATCCGAAACGGATTTACAACGTTGTTTTCTGGCGGAGGGCATTCAAACTTAATGACAGATTCTAAAAGGTTTCGGTCGCCGAGTTGGGCCAACCACCTCAGAAGTTCCCTCGAATACTTTCAGTGGGGCTGACTTGACTGCGCCCCAAGAGCCCACCCAGCCCGTAAACCTCATCATATCTTCCTCCAGCCAGGTCATAACGAGCCCCGCCGCCCGATATTGGAATCGCGTTTAACGACCGACTTCGGCGTGTCTTTTCAATAACTCTGCAACTTTTACGGGCATATCAGCCATTAACATTTCATTTGAGCCGTGCCGAGATTTAACGGCCGCAACTTTATGTCGAACTCGTTGCGAGCGCCGATTGATTCGCCCCATCGATTGGAGTTGTCGAACTTTGATATTGCATTCGACCAACCGACTGGGCTGTAGATAAATAGACTCAGATTCGGGATTCGGCCGGGACGAGTGCTGAGCGGGGCTGGCGGGTTTACAGCGCGCCCGACAGGCGCGGGCTGTTGCAGTGCTGTTGAGGTTCGGAGGCCTTCTAGCGCAGCTAATAAAGTCGGTAAATCTCGGGATCAATATTTACGTTAAAGGTAGAATAACCTAGATTGGCGGCAAGACCCGCTCCACACGTGCTTGCTGTTCCAATTGCGATATTCGCGCCGCCGTTTTGCTCTTGTTTGCTACGTGAAAGGTGGCTGCCATAAATCTAGCACGTTGTGTAACTGGAGATTGTGAAAGTTTCAGGGGATGGAGCAAAGGGCGGCTGCACCTGGGTTAAAGCCAGCCGGCCGCCACCGCCGCCGTTGCTGTTGTAGCAGCATTGTAAGCTTTTTGGGCATCCTTCGGGAATTGGAGCTGCGAGCCCTGTAGGACGGGCCATTTAAGTCGCATCATTAATCACCCATTATGCAGCTGTCCACGAACCACAGGTGGGACTCGAGCGAAAAGAAGCTTTAAGATTAAATTAACCTAATCCTACTAGATCCTTCTGGATAAGCCTGCTGCAACAAACGCAAATTTATGCTACACAGGAGAAAGGCTTTTTAAAAACCTGCAATGCCAGAAAAGTGTAAGTCTTTTCAAATGACATTTAAGGGGGTAGTCCAGTGAAAACGACTGTTTTTTCAACGATTTTTTTTTCATATTAGAAGTCAATTTGTATTCAAAAATTTTTTGACATATGATAGTACAACTATTAAAATACACAAATAAAATTTTTTTTTTTGTTTTCGATGAGTCATCTCGACAAAATGGCCGCTCCAAAAAAAAAAAAATTTTGTTGGCGGACGTCGAATCTCTGCAACGGTTCATTTGAAACAAAAAATTCAAACGAGGTTTTAATCTGTAGAACATTGGCTATCGTCGGAACTAGAATTATTAATTTTCAATCAAAAATAACAAAATGGCAGCATTTCGAATTTTTCGGGTGTTTTTCGGGTGCTTAATTTGTTTATAACTTTGTAAATAAAAAATGGATTTTAATAATTCTAGTTCCGACGATAGACACACAATCAAGAAATATACAGCTAAATTTTTAGATCAATCGGAGCAAAAGACTCTGAGATCTGACGTCCGCCGAGTCAAAACATGCTGTTTTCAGAAAAACGCGTTTAAAGTTTTTTATGCGGGAAAAAGCTAAAAAAATTAATTTTACCTTAGTCAGCGATGCCTGCTCCATACATAACGCGATGCCTCCTAAATACATAACTAACCTTAAATATAAAGCAGAAGGACCTAGACCGTTATAAACCGAAAAAAAATGGGCGAAGCAAACAGAAATACAAGAGTCCTCCTTGCTCCGAAACACGCCAGGGGACCTTCGAGCGCTCGGCTTACACGTCTCTCGAAAACTCTCTGTATCTTTAAAACTATTCAATATTTTGCTTAGATATTTTAAGGGAGTATTTTCTAGGTGTAGTAGAGTAGATTTAAGCAAAAAACAAAAAAAACGAAAATTTTTTTTTTTTCACTGGACTACCCCCTTAAATCAAATTCACGAAATTTGTTAAAAGGTAAAAAGAAGTTATTGAAATAATGTGTAAATAAATAAAAAAAAAAATTTCAAAATCTTCGAAAATATTAAATAAATCCATAAATTTTCCCTCTGATATCTTGATCATGTTTAACAATTTACAAGTAAGAAGGTATACTCAATTTTTACTTCAAGTCGTCTGGTAACTTTTGATGTTTATCCCCACTACCAAATGAAACTTTTTACCAGTTTTTACTCAAGAAAATTTTACCCAAAAGTTACCAGACAGACCTATTCTTTTGACCGTTAAAATAAAGCAAAACTGAATTAAATCAATGATATTTAAAGTAATAATACAATACCAAGCAAAATAATATTGTACTTGTTCGGATCAAATAATAGCTTGTTCATATTCAAATTTAAGTTATTTAAAATTTATTGCTTAATTTTCATTTTTTTGTTCAATCAAGTAATAAATATCTAAAATTTCCGTAGAATCATGTGTTCAAATTAAATAAAGTTAACTCCAAGCAACAGATAGAAAACGATAAGCGATGGAAAAACACTAAGAAAGTTTGTCTACTTCTGACAAGGAAAATGCTGAATGCTATTCATCTTCAAATGAAAACGAGCAACATGTTGAAATATCCGTATTATGAGTGTGCCCTGATTTCTTTTTTTTACTAAAAAATCAATGATTTTTGAATTTTTTTAAATTCGGGAACAAACAAAGATACATGTAATAATCCAAAATTGAAAATAAAAAATATATAAAAAAAAAAAATTACATCAAAATTCAATTAAAACATGACCGTCTCAACCGCTGTGACTCCTTACCGAATTCGGGATACCCCTCACTCTAGAACGTTCAAAAAATGCATTTTTTTTTTTTTAGTTTTGAAAAATTCTGTGTTCTTTCCTGAATCGGTTAAGCTATCTCTTGCTTGAAATTTGAAAAGCTCGCGCCGCTACAGGCGATTCCGTGCGCAGCTGCGCGCTCTCCACCACTCTTAACTTTAACTTAAGGGGGTATTCTAGTGTAGAAATCGAAATTTATAAAGTTTAAATATTCAAGATTATGCCTTCAAAGGGATTTTTCAAAATTTCAATTATTTACCGAGTTATAGCGATTTTGGTGAAGCGACAACCAAACTGGTCCGACCGGAATGAATTGAACAATAGACGGTAGGCGCGACCCGAGTACCTGCGGATAAATTCCCCCATGAAACTTCTTTTGTATTTTATACCTATATATTGAAGATTTTGAACGGGAGGAAGGTCCCTTGTATGGAGCAGGGATCGCCGATTAAAAATATGTAAGTATACCGTACGATTGTATGAGCGCAACTGCTTGAAACTTTACTCTAAACTTTAAACGCGTTTTTCTCGAAACTACTTTTTTCAAGTTGGCGGGTAGGATATCTCGAGATCTACTAAACCGATTTACTTGAAATTTGGTGTGAACGTTCTCCATCGTAACAACCTCAAAAAAGTTGATTTTTAATATTTTTTAAAAAAATTTAATCCTGTTGAAAAAATCGGAAAAAAAAATTTTTTTTTTTCAACCGGCCGCCATTTTGTGAAAATTTTTATTTTTTTTACTTTTTTGAGGTTGATTCCATAGCGACAACATTACTAATTAAGAAGCCGTTGGATTTTTTTGGTTCAGGTGACTAGAACGGTTGTAATTTTGACCGCCCCTTTTTTTTTGGATCCCCCACTCTGCCAGCCGATAACTTATGGAATTATTGGTTTTTTTTTTTACTTTAATTTTTATGTATTCTTAAAATATCAACAAACAAATAAGAAAAAAATGGATACTAAAAATATTTGTTGTTCTTTTATTACGAAACTTGAAAAAACGGCCGAAATTCGTGCCTCTACACTAGAATACCCCCTTAAATGCCGTTGTTCTCAAAACACCGTCTTGATGAATGGTGTGCAGCATTCTGAGAAAACCATTCATCCGAAAAATTTCAGATTTTGGTACAAGCTGTGTTAGCTTTGTCTCTATAACCTAAGTGGAACAAATCAGGCATTTTTATATTTACATAGCTTGTATCCCATATTTTAACAGTAAAAAATCAACTAAAAAATAAAACTTATAGTAAAAAAATTAAAAAAATGAATAAACATTTTTTTTTCCAAATGTGCCACACTCATGCCATAGCCACATATATAAAGAGTACTAATGTGTAATCTCATAATTTTCAGATTATTTGTTTGGATGTTATCGTGCACACCGTTCCTAAGGTATGAGTCCCAGTAGCAGGCCTGCCCTGACCCAACAACTCAATAAAAATTTTTTTTTTCTCAAAATATTCATTAAAGATCATATAATAAGAGGATTATTATTTTTAACTCTAAATGTTTTGTATTTTCTTTTTCAACTCCCTGAAAAAAACGTTCAAATCAAGGGCCTCCAGAGTGGGATACCCCCTTAAGGGGAGGTTCTCATCTAGAACGTCAAAAAGTAGGTAAAGTTCGTGATTTTTTTGAAGGCAAATGACAAGACATAGGGAAATGATATTTGGCATTATCTTTTATTGTATATTTATCTGTACGAAAAAAATTTTTTATTTAAAAAAAAAACAAAATGGCGCCCGTTATTCAACTTCTCCGGAGGCATGTTTTTCGAAAATGGGCCAGCTGCGTACAATTTAGGGGTCGCAGATTGGTCTGAAATCAAATAATGATGACATTATTATAAACTAGAATAAATTTGTCTCAGAAAGAGCGGACGACTTTCAAAACAAATTTAAAATTGACGGAATGGCGCGATTTTAAAATTTTAAGGCCGTTTTCGGCCGTTTTTTTCATAGTTTATCACTTACAAAAAGGAGATAATGTTACAATTTTCAAAATGTGCTCCGCTCTTTCTATGAAGAAAATTGTTTACTTTAATATGCACGGAACTAGAAGTGGATCGGTTGAACCGTTTTTGAGTTATCTTGTACGCAAATTTGACAAATCTTGAAAAACAAAGTTCCGAGATAATCGTGATTGAACGGCACGGCACAGGCTGAGCGCCCCACTACGATCATGACACCGCCACAATCAATGGGCTGTAGAATCCGTTCCAGTGCTCGGATCAACTAAATATTTTAAAGCAACATTCTAGACATATTAAACTTTAATAATATGAAATAAAAAAAAAATCGAAAATTTCAAGATTCTAGATGAGAACCTCCCCTTAAGTTGTTTACGCCCTTTAGTTAAAAGCTGGGTACTAATTGCATTTTTGTCATGCGGGCCTAACTTTGGATCAGTATCAAGAAAAAAAAACTACCATTAATGACCAAAACGAGAATTTTGTGCACTCAAGTTGAATTGTACTATTCGAATAGGAAATTAGAGTGATTTTCTTCCAAAATCATATAATGGGGGTTTTTGGGGATGCTCTTTCAGAATCAGGTATTTGTTTTGCATAAAAGCTTCGAAAACCTTATTATTTTTTTGGGTTTTTAAAAAATAATGCTGATCTTTTTAAATCTTTTTTCTTTTAAAAGTCGATTATCTTGACGTTGCTACTATTAAATGATCATATAACCACCAGAAATCGCGGTCCGTCAAAACTTTCTCAAACCATGGTTTTGAACTTTTTTTTTTTGCTTTGGTTTTTGCAAAATGGCCATTTTGTAAAACAATGTAATAAAAACCTTTAGATTTTTTACACGAAAAGGATCAACTTTACGAAAAAAATTTATAGAACAGAAAATGCTAAAAATTATTTAGAGAACAAGTGTGAATTTTTTCGACTATTTTTGGTTTTTTGTATTTGGCCAATTTTAGAAAAATCCAAAAATGTCCCAAAATTCACACATGTTCTTTGGCCAATTTTAAGTATTTTCTGTTCTATAATTGGAAAGCCATACACATTGAGAAGTGCCCTAAATTAATAAATTTCATTCCAAGGAGAATTGTTGAGAATTGAATTGTTAACTAATGTAGGTGCTTCGGGCTATTGAATATTTATTTTTATTTAAAATATATTCATTTTTGTTTAAAATGTATTGTTTTTATACAAGTAGGCTCTAATTTATTATTATTATTATATATTTATTGTGAAAGAGAGTTTATTTTTGATATAATCAAATCACACCTATTATTTTGTCCAACATTAGAAAGGTTTTTTTGCTGTTACTTTTTAAATAAATGAACTGATTATAATTCTTATTCTAGCTCTCCTAATTATAAACTTAGCTAAATGGAAAACGATAAAATAATTTTTGAAGTAATTTTCATAACAAAAATCCCTTAAATTTAAAAATCATATGTAACACCTGCCAGCAGTGTACATGAACGTTTTTTTATTAAATCGAACATTTATTAAAGTTAAGTAGTTCTAAAAACAGGTGAATGTGAAAATCGATACTATGTATGTAGGCAGGAAGGTAAACTGTGCGATCAGCAGAATTACAATAAAATTGTAATTTAAGATTACCCCGATATGTGAAGTACATAGAGTTCTCGTAATTATATGATAGAATCACAAGGCTACCTTTTTACAGTCCGAGTATTCCACTGACAAATATCTTGCGCTGATCTCTCTCACGTTCAAGTTAAAATTATGAAACTCAAGAACCTTAGAAAATTCTTCGAAAGCGCAGTCTGCGAATTAACGGCAGCAAAAGCGATTTCTCACGTTTATTATGAATTTTCCCATGGATAACAAAACGCCAACCGTCGAGTGTTGCGCTCATGTCATGTGGGTAGGGGCCTCAGTACTAAGGCGGCTCCAGCACAGCATCCACTGAAGTTAGTTAATCAATGCTTGTGTAAGAGATTTCGTGTAGAAGGTAACTTCTGCGACGGGGGCTCCATCCAGTAGCGGACCCCTCGCCCTGATCCCGGCCAGCGCATAATCTTCCGAGTAATTAATGCTCTTTAGATAGACTAAACGAGAAAATTTGCACTTGGCTCGAGAGATTGCAGCGGCGGCAATTAATTTGCATACAGGAAGGCGAGTGCAAATGTGATAACAACCTGTTCCAGAATGCATCCACTGCGCGGCACGCTACTGGCAGATGCAGCTCCCGGAACGGAGGAACGGCGGCATGGGCTCGGCATGGAAAGCTGCCTCCGGAAAACCTAACTACATGCGAGCTGCTCCCTAACTGGGGGCTGGAGAAGTCTCATGTCTGTCGCCTGTCTTGTAATGCATCGCTCCTTCACGGCTGCCTGGTCGCGCTGAGATGACACCTTTCGTTAAATGCGAACGAGGCAAAAAAACTGGCAGACATCACGTCGCCGTTACGCTGCACCGAAGATGCTCGAAGATGGGATGCCAGACCATGTCAAGGTATGCACATTGCCCCACATCAGGCTTAATTCCGCATCCAGCTGGAACTGAAGCTGAATGAGCTGCTGTCGGAATCGGGAAGTATCTGAAACTGGATAGGCTTGCACGCCCGAGTGCCCTTGAATTGGAGCTGAGTGACAGAGGTGTCACCGCGTAGCCACTTTGACCACAGGCGAATTAGGACTGCTAGGAGAAGGGTATTTGAAGTTTAAATTTAACCCTTGCGCAGAACATTTGCCAATCACGCCAAAGCGCTTGCATCGATATTTTTCATTTTTTGTTCAAAGATAGTATATATTCCTTAACTTAACATGTAGGCTAATTTTTTTTGAATAATATATAGGGTTTCAAAATGGCAAATCCAAAATGGCTGTTGAACATTTTTAATTTGAAGCGATTTTCATGAAAATTGGTACTTAGGGGTTTTGCCAAATGCTGATTTCAAATCCGCGGTCCAAATTTAGAAATTCAAGATGGCCGCACCAATATGGTGACCAAGACTTCTCGATTTCAACGGATTTTAATGAAAATTAGTCAACGATTGTTTTAAGGACACTGATTTTGAATATTATCAAAATTTATAAACCCAAGATGGCGGACCCAATATGGCGACCAAAATTTCTCGATTTCAACGGGTTTTAATGAAAATTGCTAGAATTATTATTTTAAGGCCACTAATTTCGAATATTATTAAGATTTTGATATTCAAGATGTCGGATCCATAAAAGGATTTTCGGGTTGAAACAATTATTCTAGGGCTAGGATATTACAAACTAGAAAATTTGAGAAGTGTTTAATTAGTAAGTATTTACTCAATGCCGGGTGAAACCGGGTAACCAAGCTAGTTAAAAAATAACATTTTGGAAAGAAAACCGTCCAATAGATAACACTAGTCGATACCATTTTGGCCACAGAAAAAGTCTTATATAATTTCTGTAGGATTTTTCAATAGATCACAAAAAAGTTTTTGAAAAAATAGGTTTGAGAAGTACAAAACACCGTAGTTTGGCCATATTAGAAAATTAATTAAAAAATAACTCAGTATTATAGGAGCTTGTATAGTAGCTCAAATAAAAGTATGAATCTTTAGTTATTATATTAAACTATGAGAGGTTTTTTTTTTTTTAATGTGACGTGATAGGATATTTTTGTTTACAAATTCGTAATCTACGGCAGAAATCCTATAGAAATGATACACGACTTGTTCTGTAACAAATTAAATACTAAATTTTGTCGCACAGTTTAATAGACCGAGACAACCGCAAGAATTGCAACACACCAAATATTCTTAAAATTTAAGCACATACTCTCACAAACACCCTAAAATCGCCCACTTCCGTTTAGATTTTTTGAATTACAAAACCCATAAACACACCAAATTAAAATAACACCCAAGTATTGGGCTTAAAGAGTTATTTAACCCTAGATAACTAAACTTAAATCAATGTTAATCTGTAACTAATCATTCGCCTCATAGACTACGAATTTAAAATATTTTTATATTTCCCTCATTTTCTAAACAACCTAACAAAGTAACAAAGCAACCCACCAAAAAAAATTCGAAAAAATATGATATTGTAGCTTACAAAAAATCCTACAATCTGAGAAAAAAAGAAGTTTCTACGTCGTCAAGAAGCGGAGATATCGCTAAAAAACTAAAAGTCACGTTTTCATTCTTTTTTGAGGTTATGTGACGGTCTATGAGTCCGAAAATTTCAACAAAGATGTACTTTTTCTTGTACTGTATAAAGATATTTTTTGTTTTTCAAAACCGCTGGGGACACTTTTCACCTTCTTAACCAGCTAGACCCTTTGCCTAAGAATTGAGGCTTTCAAATTGTTAGTTGGGATATATCCCGAAAACTTTCACTGTAAATTTCGGCTGCCCACCTGCCTAAGTCGCTCAAAAGCGCAAGGTGCATGCAAACTTGCACTCAGGCTGAATAGAGCTGTTCTGCGACTAACGGATATTTTGTTTTTCTTAAAGCAAAATCTCCAAACGGATGCCATAACTCAAATGTTTGCCTATAAATTTCGCCAACAGCTCTCCCGCTTGGGTTGTTTCGTAAAAACACCAAATGCAAGTCCAAACTCGATTGCACCGACTCCCAGTAGAAGTAGCAGCGCAGCGCGGCCGGTGAACTCGTTCATAAATACTTGCAATACCACCGCTGTGTCGGGCGGCCGGTGGGGTGTTTTATCACCGTTTTATCATAAGTAGCTCCAGATAAAAAACTGCCTTAATTGGAATTCCCCCTGCACACCGCCGCCGTGGACACTCTATAGAGCCCCGCATCCGAGAGCCCCGGGATAGCGGTGGCGGTCGCAATAAACAACCACCGCAATAAAACGTCATGGCAAAATGCAATAACTGAAAAAATCCATTACTGGACGATTTGTTACCAGGAATGACCGAAAGCATGCCATTGAACCATTAGCACCGCCATTTGAAGCAATTTGTCCGGTCGTCTTGCCGCCGACCACCACCTTGGAATGCCTTCTCATGTGGCGGACGGGCCCGGGGCGGTCAGAGGAAGTTACACACCAAAACTTGGTCGAAATGGGCAAAATAAGGCAGACCCATAAATACTGACGTCAAGTGGCCAGCAAATTGATAACAGAAATCACCACGCCAACCGATCCCGTCTGTTTGCAGTTCGCCCGAATTCTGGAGATTCTGGAGCTCCAGCGAACTCCTCTAGGAGGCTGAGTGCTTCTTTAGCCCTGGCTGGATTCAGACACAGTTAATTCTGCTGCTGATTGGGACCAGTGCGGTCAGTTTCGTCCGGCTGTATGGGCTCCGGTCGCTATCTCCGATCAGAAGGCCCGCATTCGGGGAGCACACAACAATAAGGGCCTCACCACAGCTCGAACTGATTAGCCGTGTTTGGGGCTGCCCGTGGACCAGGAAGTCCTCGTTAAGCAGACGGGCAATGATGATTTATAGAATTCGGCGTATTTAGCTAGACAGGCATTGACCTAAATCGGCATGGTCACAACACAAATCGGCCCAATGTCTGCCAAGACGTTGTGACTTATCTAGCAGGTAAGCTCATGAAAACCGTATTCTGTATTCGTCTTCTATGTGTTATAGTGCAGACCTGAAAAAGAGCATCTTAAAAGTACAGAGGTCAGCAGAAGTTTAGCTTTGAACATGTTCACGTAAAATGCATATTAAGTTTTGGGTTTCTAGTTAGGTTTTAGTTGTTTGTGGAAATTTATTTAACACAAGTTCAGTTCAAAGATAAGTTTGATCGGGGAGGTAAGTTCAATATTTAAATCACTTTTTCTAATAAAATTAGTGTTTTTTGAGGTAGGATTAATTTAGGATTTCAACTTCAAGGTCAGGTAATACAAAATTTCTACTTCACTCATCTTAACTACAACTTTATAACTTTGCGTTTTCAGCTTAGCTACTATTTCACACTTTCAATTTAACTCTTGGCATGACTGCAGGTCGAGTGGACTACTGAATTACTAGCAACTAACTACAGGGTGAGTCAGATCAAGGTAGCGCGGGGTATACAACGTGATTCCCTGAGGTGAGCTGATAAAAAAATCGTTCCACATACCCCCCTAAAACCCTTCCCTAATGAGTTATAGCCCCTAAAAGATTTTTCGAATTTGGATGTTCCTTGATGTAAATTATTGCTCATACCTTGTGAATCACCCTATGGATTCTGGTTATTTGTGTTAAGTTGAAAGCTGTCATAAGTATCTTTCTTTTGGTACCTCACTTATTGCTATCGATGAACTATTCTTCAAGAATCTTAAAAATTTTCGATTTTTTACCTAGAATATTGAAACATAAATCCATTTATTTCCAAAATTTTTTCTACGGAGTGTATTCTTATTATTGTTTAAAAATGCCCCCGATGTCGTCTTTACGAGCAAAGTTAATTTATCTAAATGTTAACACTTTTGCATTATTACATAATAATTCAGTAAGAGATTTTTGTAGTTTTCACTATGTCATTTTCAAATGAAGAATATACGAATATGGAACCTTTTCATATACAGCCTTCTCCATTTCTTCTAGCTTCCCCAAAAATTAAACATAGGAAAAACAATAAAAACGGAAATCATGCAATTCGAATTCATTAAATCAAATTATGGAATTGGTTGACTTTTTTGACGTGCATTTATTTTGGACGCCATTGCACTCTGTAGAAAATATTTTACATTTTTTTTTAAAAAGTTCCAGTTTTTAGGACATAGGTGCACCATATACTATATACTGCTAACTTCCATCAAGACTGAAGATGTGATATTACACATTTGCATTTTTTTTTTGTTATTGATTTTGTAAATAAAAATTCTGAAAAGCTTTTCTTTATTATTTTGTTCTTTTTTAACGATAAAACATTTTAAGCGATGCCTTTGTTCGATGGGTATATTAGTAGAATTTTGTTCAATTTTTTTTTACTAATTTCTTTATATAATACCTCTGACAAACATGTCGTATCGATATTATAATATTCCAAATTATACGTTTATACCACATATCTGTCACCTAATACTAGCAATATACAAGGTATTGGGTGTGTGAATATGACTCCGCCCTTTCCCAACAGATGTCGTTTTTAGTATTCCTTACGTGTACTAATAACTAATACTACTTGTGTTCGATAGTACTTTATGTCAGCTGTCAATCGCACTACGCGACATTTAGTTGAAATATTAGCAAAAAGTGTTTTTACGTCCTTGAAAATATCGGTTTTCGTTCCAAGTAAACATCATTTGTGGGAAGTGCTATTACACTATTTTATTGCAAAGAAAAGTTCAGCGGAAACTCATCGTTTGCTAGTGCTAGCTTGGGTGAAACCAGGTGAAACCGGCCCATCACATCCAAAGAGAAATAATCACTGTGACAAGGTTATGCTCTGCATTTGGTGCGATCAGAGAGGTGTTGTTTATTATAACTTGCTCGAACCCTCTCAAACTATTAATGGAGAAGTTTACCGACGACAACGAACGAGTTTGAAGGGAGCCATAGAAGAAAACCAACCAGAATAGGCATAGTAATTTAATTCTTCAACAGGATAATGCCAAACCGCATACTGCACAAGTCGTGAAAAGATATTCTAGTGCTACTCCACCCGCCATATTCGTCAGATATAACTCCTTCGGATTATCACCTATTCCGAACAATACAGTCAGATCTTACGGGAGAACGGTTCACTTCATTAGAAAGTATCAACATTTGGATTAGTAATTGTATCAGCTCAAAAGACAAGGATTTCTTCATGCAAGGAATACGTAAATTAGTAGCTGTAGGCCTATGTCAAATGAAATACTTCATATATTACACGGTTAAAAATTTTGGAGTAAAATTTAATCTTTTGCTTGTATTGCAGCCATTCTTCAATCCACTTCGAATTAAAAGAAAACATTCATGGAATATTACTTAAAAATGCAATAATTTCTGCATTGAAAAGTAATCCAAAATATATGTTAAGATACGCTGTAATCTTTTTGGAGTAATTAATTTTCAATATTAATTGGATTAAAATTAGATTAAAAGGTAAGTAATATTTCATTCCAAGCAAACTGAATTTTAAGTTTTTTATGCCACAATGTTTCACTTTGGCCATGCTGCGTCGGTAACGCATTTCATTCATAGTCAAGATGCAGTGCGAGTGGAAAGTGAATTTTGTGCAGGCGAAGTTTGGGGACAGACGCATATTCGCCCCTATTAGGAAGGTGACCGATGGTTATATTATATCAAGTAAAGATATATTATTGTCGAATAAGTAGAGGGTGCGTTGTTTTGTTTTGTATGTTTTACTAAACATTTTTGAAGGTTTTAGAAGCACTCGATGGTGCTGAACACTAAGCAGAATTCATATTAAAGGATCAGTCGGGGACCGAGATTGTTTTAGAATATCTAAGAGATATTGTCGCTCAATATAGGAGTTGTTTCTCAATTAAGCTCATGCCTTACTGGGTAAGTTGATCATTTCCAGTTATTATTAGAATGTAATTTTTAGGCAAAACAACAAGTTCTAACAAGCATCTTTTCTCAATTTTTTTTTATTGCATTCAATGATATTAAAACTTCATACATTTTTGACTAAATTTTAATCAGTTTGGATTAAATATTAAACCAAAGTCAATCTCGTTAGATTAAATTGTTCAATCTAATTAGTTTATATTAAATCTTTATTGGATTTATTAAAGCACACAGATATACACATATTTCTTTTAACCAACCTTCAGAAACTACATCTGTTCAGAGGTGCAACGCCATAGGTGGTGCCGAGTTAGTAATCAATAGTGAGGTAAACGAAAATATTTGTTTTAATAGTTAGTTTAGTACAGAAATATTATCTTAAGCTTTAAAGCAATTTATAATTGAAAAGTCCGAAAGTGACATCTTTGGAGAGTACAAGCAGAAAGGTACAATTAAAGATTCATCGCACAGAGCCCTCATTAAAATAGCAGCGCAGTTTTTATGACAATTTTTCGGAAACTATACAAAAAGGAATGAAAAGGTTGCTACTGCAAAAGCCATTATAACGCTTTTTCCGTCTTTTAAAGTAAATTCTAGCAGTTTTGATGGTATTGTAAGTTTGAGCAATAAAGAAGGGAAAAATTAATTGTAAATTATTTTCTAATTCATTAGGACCTTTTTTTACAATCCTCTAAAAAACACGGGCTACTTAGCTTTTGCTCTGACAAATATTAACCACAAACGATTGATGATCAGTGGATAGAGTGGATTAAGGTCTAAAAAGGAAAAGCTCAACTGTGGGTCTGATAATAATGAAAATTAAAACAAAGAGATTAGTGCAGATGACATTGAGTTTTTTAAAAATTGTGAGGCTCTTGAACAGGAAGATTTAATATAATCTAGACTGGAGAAGACTTTCGGCTTTCGAAAACACATTCTGTCTTCAGCAATCAACGTATACGAGAGTTATCCATTATATTTCGTCAATCCCAGTTTGGTAAGATTAATACAAAACGAATATGAATCGCTAATCAGTATTTATTTTGTCGCTTTCAAAGTATTCCTCATTGAATGTAATACACATATGCAACCTTTTTTTTCCAATCTTCGAAACACTTTTTGTACGCACTTTCTGATATGGCCTGCAGCTCCTTCCTCGAATTTTGTTTCGGCTCGTTTTTCTCCTTCCATTCTGATGATTGTTGACTTATTTGCATGTCAAATTTATAGACCCATCTCTCATCACCAGTTATGATGCGTTCCATGAATGTGAGATCCGAATTCACACGATCAAGGATATCGAAATAGACTCTGTTCACGGTACTGTCTTTGAAGAACATTCAGCTCCTTTGGAATGAGTCGAGCAGCAACGAGTCTTATAAATTTTCCACCAAAATCAAAAGAACGGATTCACGAGAGGTGTCGAGCTCTCGTGCTACCTCCCTTACACTGACATGACGATTTTCGAGCACAATTTCCTAAATTTTTTTAATGTTACTGAGGATAACGAAGAGGTCGGGGGTCGTCCAGAACGAGGCAAATCTTCAACGATGTCACGAGTAGCCTGAAATCTTTGTACCAATCCTATGCTTGTGTATTGGATAAAACTGATTCACCATAAGCCTTCTCTAACATTCGCAACGATTCCGCACACGAAATTCCATTGGAAACACAAAACTTGAGACACACTCTTTGTTCAATATTTTTGTTCATTGTAAAAATCGTGACGCACTACTGAGGTAGACCGATTCAACCAGCTGCTGTTAACAAACTGGTTGACAGATCACGTTAATTCCTTGACATAGGAATTAAGGACGGCCCTGCCAACTTACTAAAAAAAAAATTGAAAAATATTTAGCGCGGGCAATTTAAATTAAAAATTCTGGGTACTTTTTTGTCACAATGTATAAAGTGATTTTCTAAAATTCGATGTTGATCGATGTAGCAGTTTTTGAGAAGAAATATATTTCTAACTACCCCATTGCCCCTTAATTAAAGAAAATCTGAATTTATTGGGTTGGCACGAAAGTAATGAGACACTCTAGAAAACTCTACTCATGTTGTTTTTCTAATCAATTGTTTTCGACCATATTCTAGTATGTTATAGAACATTCTAGGTGCTTCAGTCCTAGGGGTATATAAAAGCGCACGCACGATTAATTCAGTCAGTTTGAAGAAAAATGCATGAGTGAAAAGTTCGAACTCTATTCCTTTACGAGTATTTGTTAGGCCATAGTGCGCGAGCTGCGGCAGACAACATCAACGCTGCATTTGGCTCAGATACTACAAGTCACGCAACAGTGTCTCGTTGGTTCAAACGCTTTAGTACAGAAGACCGAAGCCTCGAAAGTCAGCCTCGCTCGGGACGACCACCAGCTTTCGACAATGATGATTTGCGCCGTGAACTGCAACAAAAGCCGGATGCAAGCACTAGTGAATTAGCGACAAAACTCCACTACAGCCATCACGCTATAGAACATCACCTGCACGAGCTCGGATATAGGAGAGTTTTATGCCGATGGACACCTCATGCCCTCACAGACGCCATTCGTGCTGCTCGGGTCGCCGTCTGGCAATCGCTACTACTTCGACCGCGCCGGAAGGAGTTTTTGGAGGATTTGGTCACAGGGGACGAGTCGTGGGTTCTCTACGAAAACAATAAGCGCGTGCCTTCTGGCTGCCACGAAAGGAAGACCCACCAACTCAACCAAAGCAATATCAAAACCGCGGCAAAAAAGTTCTAATGTGCTGCTTTTGGGATTCTCAGGGCATGCTGTTTTATGAATTATTACATAATGAAACAGTTAATGCTAACACATATGCGGCGCAGCTCGATAAACTAGCCACAGCTATCAAAGAAAAAAGACGAAGAAGAGCCAATGTCATTTTACTTCATGACAACGCTCGCCCGCACACTGCTTCCACCACCCGCCAACAACTGCAGGGCTTAGGCTGGGAGACGGTACCTCATCCACCATATTCCCCAGACATTGCCCCTTCAGATTATCATTTATTCAGAGCCATGAAAAATGATTTGCGTGATAAACGCTTTAACACTTTTAATGAAGTTGAAACCTACGTAGCCACCTTCTTCAACTCACGGCCCGCTGAGTTCTGGGCAACAAGCAAGAAGTCATAGATGCTCAGAGCGAGTATTTGATTGACTAAATGTATAGTAAAATAAAAATGTTAGAATTTAAAATGTAAAAACAAACTGTCTCATTTCTTTCGTGCCAACCCGATACATGTAAATATTCATCATCAAGCAGGTTAACTATTTTTCGTTGTTCAAATAACCCTACTTTATTGTTTAACGCATTTTTAACATTGGGGTATTTTTACCAATGTTTTTCTTTCAGTGTTGATTTAAAAATTGGCATTAACTATCTTTTGAAATGAAATAATTTTAAAGAATCCTTAAAGTTAATGGAATGAGTAAACATAACTGACCTCAAGTTTCTAGAAGTCCCTGTATTCCCCCCAGTAATATTCTTCACCACTTGAAAATCCAACCAAAAGCTATCAAACTCTGGAAAATTTAACCACCGAGCAAACAAACAATTGAAGAAAACCGTGTCATTGTTCGCGCCCTCTCCCACCCTATGCATCCTTTTCAGGGCGCAATGAACCGCGAAAATGTTTAAAAGTTATTCCATGTTGGAGCAACAACAGCATGTCGCGAGGCGCACTGATTCCCTGGGAAAATCTCCATGTGCTGCGTGCTACGAATGTTTTGAAAGATTCAGGACCGAAAGCCTCCCGAATTCCCTCAATTATGCGAGAGCTCAAACTAAGAGGATCCGGGACACAAAGGCCCCCGGTCTCAGGGCATTCCATTCACACTGAAGTCCCCGTGGGGGGTCGGTTGGGGCAAAGTAAGCCCATCATTGAATTCGTAAAATACGCGTCAGCGCTGGTTAATCCTTCGACACACAAAGGACGGCTCATGCCGTTCTGCGGACCGCCTTCGGGAGATCCTTCCTCCTTCTTGAATTAGCTAAAAACTTTTTAGCTTCTTGTCATCTTGGAACTGTAGAACTGTTTTCGGAAGACTTACGCGATGTCAGCGGCCCTCCCACCTTTTTCCGTTAGGGAACCCGTAGAGCCCGTGGAACCCGTGGACCCACCCAGGAAAGCCTGCTCATCTTAATTTCCAGAACGAGTTCGTGTCGTGCATAATCCGCCATGCGAGAATTCTAATTCATTCCGTGACACGCTGATGGGCTCTGGTGTACGACCTTATGGTGGTATCAAGATGGAAAGGTAACAGGCTAAATTTTCTCGGCCTTGTAAAAACGAAGGTAATCCAGCCGGCAGCAGGTGCTGTGCGTTTTTTGAAGGATTGCAAATTAAGTGAGGCTTTCGTCACTCGTCACAGTTGGAGGTGATCCTATTTGCGAAGCCCCCTGTGGACGCATTAAATTATTCCAACATGTAGCTTAGAGCAGGCTGTATCCCAGATCCGTATGCCTGCTCTGTCACCACACCAGCCCGGACGCCATGTCACCCAAATCACCCAAATCAAACGAAATGAGGCGTCGGTCGTGGTGATGATTTGGTCGCGTAGGTCCGTTCCTAGCTAAATATGGAGAACGACCTGCACTAAATGATTTCCTAGCAGCTTCTTGACGTCCCCGGTTCGTCCCAGGATCTCATTTGTCATTCCTCGAGCGGAGCGAGTGATGTACTGCTTTGAAACTGATGGCATGGACTTGGCCCCCGGACCCCCAGAGGAGCAGAGCACGGGTAAATTTATTAGCCCATGAGGCACCGTAGCGGTGGCTGTATAATTTAAAATTTCTTCAAATTGCGCCCTGAAGCGGATTCGGTCGGCCTACTAGGGAAAAAATTCATTCTGTGCCCCTCCCCCAGGGATATGGAAATGAAGCGGTTGCCGAACTTCTAATTCGGCGCGCATTAGGGCTGGAATTCAGCTAATTTGCTTCTAATTCCGGGATAAGACAAAAGGGCGCACGGCCTATAATTGGAGTAATTACAGGACGAGGGAAAAACCGTCCGCTGACGGCGTGATGACTGTTCTTGCAGCGAGACGTGGCTAGCAATCACCTGCCGACGTAACAGCGAAGCTGGCGCCGAAATCTCATTTTCACATGCCCTTTAATCTTTATTTTGCCAATAGCTACACAATATCATTAAGGGGCTATTCGTAAAACACGTCGCGTTTATTTATGTTATTACTATATTGATTCTGTCTCCTCACGTAATCGCATTTTTTTTCGAAGTCGGCTCAATTCAGAATTCTGATAGGCAAACCTTAACGTGCGTAGTAGAGATCACGTTAAACGCACGAATTTCGATGAAATTTTCTAGTAATATTCAGCCAGGATCAGATTTAAGGAGTACAATACAATTGTCGGTTAAATGCACTCCCGAAATATTTAACACTAGCTCTGAATTACCCGACGTTACCTGGCGCACTTGTTCTTTTCAAAAAAAACCAAAACTTAACTTAAACCTAATAAAGTGGTCGAAAACTCAAATGAAAGGAAAGTTTTGTCCTAAAACATGCTTCAAACCAACGCCCAAAATTCCAGTCCAATTTCCGTATCTTACAATTAAGCATGTCTTATGCCAAGTGTTATGTCATGTCATGTGTTACGTCTGTCATATAACATGTCATATGTTGTTTTTTGTGACATGCCACATGTCAAATATTGTTTAATTTAATGGGTGATATTAAACATAAAATATATGGGGTGGATTTATGAAAAAAGACGTGTCATTGATTTCATTGCATGTATTAAAAAATATTATTTTTACACGAATCTCCACAATTAACTTGAACCTAAGTACCGAAATCGATGGAAGGGTTAGCATAAAATGCATATTATTCAACCAAGAATGGCATTTAATACTCTCGTTCACTAACCCTTAGCGAGCACACGAGAAAATTACAATTGAGGGAAAAAGAAAATCTGCGATGTTAAAATTCTGTAAAGCCGAAAATCAAATTCCAAAAAGAAAAGAACCAAGTCCAAAATTCACAAAAATCCGAAGTCGAAAATGCGAAAAAAACCTAGTTCCTGTGGATCTTAGTAAATGTTATGTTCCACATATTTGGAAGCTCAGAAATGCCACACCCTTAAATTTATCTACATTTACCCTTTACAGCATTTAAACGCTTGCCTGACCTCCCTTGTAATATTTATCTATCTCCTTCGTACATGTTATGTGAGGTTATGTAGTGTTAATAATTTATTCGAATGTTATTTCAAATTTATTTCGCTATAAACGTAGTCGGAATGTGTCAAAACGCCGGTCTCACAACCGCTTGTTCACATTTACGTTTTTGACAGTTCGCGAGTGCCGGTGTTTTGGTTTTATATATTTTTCAGGAGTTTAAGAGCGAAAGGGGGACTTCCATGTAAGTTTGATCTTTATTCATTGCATGGGTAAATATTTCCGCGGTACCGATTGCTTTCCACGAAGATTTTTGGATCCTTGAAGCATATTCCTTATGCTCATATTATTTGGAAAATCGCCATTAAATCCCTAAGGATTTGCTAGTAGATGCAAATCTCTGTATTCTTGTCCACCTTTTAGTGTTTGTGCATGTCTACTTTCCTTTTCAGGGTCAACCTGATTAAATTTTATATTAATTGTTTTTCTACCTTTTTAGAGGCTGTCGTCGCTTCCCTTCACGTTTGGGTCAATTTTTCTCAGCATTATGCTAAAAAGTGTGCTTAAATCGGTTATCAGTACCTGTATGGGCAAACAGATATCTGAAAAGCGAAAGCTTAGGACATAAGAATGAGCATACTTCTATGCTCCAACGAGGTATCTTCATTAAGGCTTCTACACCCTGTTGCGGATCTCATTGAGGCAATACATAATCCGGTAATATCCTTACAGGATCTTTTACTGGTAAGTTCTTAAATTAATTTTCATTGTATTTCAATATTTCTTATTTATTGATTATTTCAATATTTCTTCTTCATTTATTTATTATTTCCACTTCAATCTCGTATTTTATACTTATTGTATAAGTCCTTTTAATGTAATTCGTTTACCTATTTTTTAGAGGCTAGAGCACGACGTTCAGCATCGAACGCTGAATATATATCGATTGTCACGTCATGTCATATGTCATGTGATTGTCATGTATTGTGTAATTTGTCACATCATGTGCTATGTTATGTGTCATGCCATGACAACATGTGTCGTGTAATTTTGTCATGTAGCATGTCAAAGTGCACAAAAGAACGCACCACACCACAGCAAAATATAAGTAATCTTTCAGTCATAAAAAGTAGTGTAAAAATATTCATTTTGTTAAAAAGCGTAAATATGTTGATTTGTGTTAATTTATAGCCTATATTTACCAGAAAAATATAATTATGCCAACGATGAAGAATTATTTTTAAAAAACTTACAAACTTAACATCTTCATTATATTGTAATATAGTTAACATTTACGAAAACTAGTCTAGTCAAATTAGCCCTTAAAATAGAAGTAAGGTTACAACAATTCCCATAGGTATTCCCAAATTGGTATGAATGTTCAGAATAATATTATAAATGAATTGTGAAAAGTCCCCATCAATCCCCCTTGTGCAAAAAATTTTATTGATGGTGAAAGTTTGCAAGAATAGTTTTTTCGCGTTTTTCAGCTAAACGGTGAGTTTTACAGCAAAAATAGTTCAGACAAAAATTGTAGATCATCCAATTCTCTACAAAAAATGTCTCTACACTTTTTTTCATAAGTATTCCCATTTCCGAGATATAGCGGTTCGAAAAATTGAAAAAATTATTTTATTCGTAATATGCACGTTAATGTACTTTTAAATAAATTTTTTAACCGTTATACGAGTAAAAATATGAGTCCATATGTCTTATACATACAAATTATAAAATTCTTGGAATATAAATGAACGTGAAAAACTCTGCCCCTATTTTTATTTAGTCGCATGGCCTTGAGTAAAGGCCCAACTATAATGTGCATACGGTTCCGTGTAGAAGCATATGCAAACTTGCGATAACACACAAAACCTATCTTCAAACCATAATGGGAATAGTCGTCCGTTTCGTCAAGTTTCGTTTTCCATATGCAAGGTACGATCTAGAGCGTGCTTTGCATATGCAAACTGACAACAACCGAAAATGAACGAGAAAGTGAGAATTATTTGAAAATTTAATTAATGGTGTGCAGAGTTTAAAATAAAATAAAATAAATAAATCTTTTAATTCACTTAATCCTTCCATTTTAAAACTCAAAAAAGCACAAAGAATTATTACACTGAATATCTGACAGCTGTCGAATATGCATAAGCTTCCGTTCGTTGACTTTTGATAGCTTTCCGTACTGAACGCTATGCACATTATAGTTGGGCCTTTTCATCTGTCTTCCATTCAATTGTCAGCGTGGCGATGCTCGTATACCTGCTCCGTTTCAAAGGTCTCATACTCAACAAAATACTGTTATGCCGGCTCACTCGGCGAGAGACCCCGAGACATGCCGAGAGCGAGTGTGTACAATAGAGCTCTCGTCTCGTCTCGCTCTCTCGCAGTTGGCCTCGTCGCTCTCGGTCGCCTGTCGGTTTTTTGTACCGAGTCAAAGGGTCTCGTTGGGTCTCGTGTGTTAAGTACAACTGATGTAACGAGTGTGTACAGGATGTGCCCTTCTCTCGATGCTCTCGGTCGGACACTCGCTCTCGGGTGTCTCGCCGAGTGTGTACAGCCGGCGTTAGTCGTAAGCATTCCTTCTATTCGTAGTGACAACTCGTGGCTATCGCTTATATTTTGTAACAAAGTTTGTGCATTTTACTGTTTTTAAATCAAAATGTCGCAATTCTGCTTTATTTGTAGTCAACCTTTGACTGAAAGTGGAGTTGTTACTGTTGATCGCGGCATGAAAACATTAATTGATACAAGTATTGAAAGAGGTGATGAGTTTTCGGAGTACCTGAAAGACCAGACATCTGTAAAAATTCATGTCCAGTGTCGAAAAAATTATACTCGGAAAAGTAGTATTGATGCCGTGAAAAGACAGCGCAAAGAAGAAGAAGCTGGTTCATCAAAAATAAGTCCTCCTCGTACTAGAGTACGAGTAAGTGAAACTACATTTCGTTTCAATCAGTGTTGTTTATTTTGCGGCAATGAATTAAATGAAGAGTTGGAGAAGAAAAAAGCACTGCAGTACCGACGTAAGATTTTTAAAGTGACTACACTTTCGTTGAAAGACAGTAATCTAAATATAGCTAAAACTCGTTGTGATGATGTAGCCAAAGCTACAATTATAATTATAATGCAATTATATCGGCAGACTCTTCAACACTGCATTCTGCCATTTTATCTTAATTTTTTCTATTAAACACCCGGTTTTATCGCTTGCTTCTTCAACTGTGGTCAATGTCCTTTCAAACTTACCCATTTTTATACCATAATTCATAGGAGGTACTAGAAACGGAGAGTCAGGATATTTAAGAGTCAATACTGGATATAATAAACTAATAACGCTATTTAACGAGATTACATTTATTATTTTATTACTGCTTTGCTGAAATAATAAAAATGTATTACCTCTGTTTCCTAAACAAACATTTCCGAACTTGCTGTCATAAAAATTGTTTACTTAAAGACTTTTTCCATTATGATGCAATAAAGTAATTAGGTACCTGTGAGGATGTTTTAATTTCAGGACTTTTGCAACCCCTTTCTACCTGGGCATGTTGCACCTTTTTGGAAAGGTAATTAGATAGGCAACTTAAAAAAAATAAAAAGTAGGTATGTTAATAACATGAATTTCGGAGAAAAGTGGGGCGAAAGGTGAAAAATCGTGAAATAAAAGTTAATTTTTTCAACTTCCAGGGGGGATTGGGGCCAAGGGGTTGGGGATAGGGGGGTGATGTAAACTTTTTTGGAAAGGGCTTCCAAATAGTGATTTTTTGAAATCAGTTTGGGGCCGCTGCGATGCGTAGAAAAAAAGATAAAAATACAAGAGCAGTATTGACCTCCCACCTCTGAACACCCTGTATATATTTTTGGCTATATAATAGAAGAAAAAACTAAATTAAGTGCACACTCAGCCACACGGTTGCGGTTTTTGTTATCGAACTTAAAACATTATAGTAAATTAATTTTGTTCTTAAATAATAAATTCTTACCGAACAAAAACTTGAAATCGAGCATTAACTTCATTTTAAAGTTTATCTGTTGCAAAAACCAGTCCCGGCGGTCTTTGACGTGTTTCCAATTCAATTTATCCCGCCTTCGCGTGCTTTTTCAATTCAAGCGTTTGATTATCGTCAATTCGACACGGTCGGCGCGGCACGGTTCACCAATCAGCGGAATTTCATCTAATCGCCCATCCCTCCGAATAGTCCAAAATGCCCCACAGAATCACCGCCGCTACTGTGGTATTCAAATTCAATTAAAAGTCGACACTTGCGGGTGGGGAGGTGATCGTCTCGTTCTAAGGGTTGGGGTCCTGTCGGCGCCGCCGGTTCCGCTTTTGAAGGAGCACAGTTGAATCGGAGGCGAACTGGTGATTGAGCTTGAGTGGTCGCGTGCTGTGACGAGTTGATAGTTGGGGCCTGGCAAACGGGCAAACTGCTTAATGATTGCTTTTGGAATTTGCACAAAACAATGAGTGGCTGAAGGCGGCGGGTGGAGTCCCCGCGTCCTCGGTGAGCTTGGAGCGGTTTACAAAAAATGCCGTGGGAAAATGGAATTTTTCAGGCAGAAAATTGCAGCGGAAAGCACAGAGATCTGCCAATGGTTGGATGCAGACTCCTAAATTGGTAGGTCTATTGACGGAAGCATTAGAATCTCTAAAACGATTGTTTTGCCAGAATAGTGGTGGAAAGAAAGGAACTCAATCTAGAATAGAACTAAAACTGGATATGCCCTGAATATGGAAAGTGCTAAACGTTTTTGCGGAAATTCGATTTATATGAGCTTGAATAGAAGATTTTTCAATAATAGTTTCTCTGCTTGGCTGCTTTTGCTATATATGAATGGCGGGTTCGTGATTTCCTCGACAGAGCTGGCAGAAAATTTAAAAATGTACGGTTTACGGTCCCAAGTCCACCAGAAACAATAACAAATAAGTACCTATGCTACCGTGGCTCCTCTATTTTTATTTTATATTTAAATTTTTGGTTAAAAGTAATTTAATTGTTTAATTTCATGCATTATCACATCCTTTCATAATTGCAAAGGAATTTTTAATACGTATTTGATAGTATTTTTCAAATTTCCAAAATTTTGTCTAACAGACTCAAGGAAATACATATAAAGCCACTACAAAAATATTGGCTTAGCCTGAATTGCTGTGTAAATTTTGAACATGCCTTCTCATTTTCTTTCTATGTCCCGGTCAATTTCTAATTTGTTACATCGATGGCTATAAATATTTTCAAAGAAAGGAAATAACTATAATGTCATAAGTAGTGTTTCAAACACAGTTATAATTTTTGGAATTTCTAGAAGCAATTTGAAAGAGAAATTTCACGCAGGAAAACATTATCAAATGAAGAAATTGGAAAAATTAAAGCATACAGAGAGTGCGGTTGGTCTATAAGTGCTATTGCAAAAAAACTGAAGAGATCACAATTTGGAGTTGCAAACGTGATAAAATTATAGCAAAATTATGGAAAAAAGTTAGATTACGACTACCTACAATTCTGACAATCTTATATGTAAAAAATTAAGAGAAAACGTTGAAGCAAAGACACAAAGACGTACGACTACAGTTTGCATTGTCAAACTTGTCTTGGGCTGTCCAATTGAGGAAAATTATTTTCAGTGATGAGAAAAAGTCCTGAGGGCTACCAATGATACTAGCGCGATAAGCGGAAGAATGAGGCTGTTAGTTTATACAAAAACTTTAAAGGAAGGGATCTTATGGTTTGGGCAGATGAATTTGATGAACCTGATGTTATTTTCCAGCAAAATAACGCGCCAAATCATAAATTTAGCTGAGAATCATCCTGTTCAAAGAAAAAACAATAGACGGCAGAATGGAAGCTTATCAAGACCTGAGCTTGAAAATGTAATTAATTCAAAGCATCAATGTATGAAAGAAGTTATAAGAAAACCATACTATTAATTCTGTTTTATACAGTTTTTACAAAGAATGTCCTTTATTTTTAATTGAAAAGTTAAATCGAATTATACGTATTTCTTTTCAGTTTACTTTCTTAATATATGAATTTACTTAAAAAATCATTTGAATTATTTTTATTATTTACGTTAAAAGTTAATTTTTAAAATAAAGAAATTTAAAAACAAATTTAAAAACTTTGTTTTTTCGTAGGGGCATTATATTTTTTTTCTTGAGTGTATATTTTTTAAAAACATTTTATAAAACAGAAGAATGCATTTTAAACAAAAAACCCAAAAATCGTCTAGAGATACAACCCTGCACTTTAAGAATGGCCTTTTAATATAGTAATAAACTTTCTTCGACAATCCCCGTAAAAAATACGAGCCCGAAAGTAGAGTACTTTATCAAATCCA
The DNA here is from genome assembly GCA_949715965.1 of Dysmachus trigonus. NCBI lineage: Eukaryota > Metazoa > Arthropoda > Insecta > Diptera > Asilidae > Dysmachus > Dysmachus trigonus. Next base: position 77,055,611 of record OX454319.1, read on the forward strand.
GAACATCTGGCGACTTGCACAGAGATAAAAACGCATAGTTAACGTCAAAGTAAACCACATGTTCGGAAAATTCATTCGATTTTCTTATGGATGCAAAACAAAAGGATATATTATTATAATTGGATTGCCCAAGTAATGCACTAATAAGATGTAGATGTAGATGTAGATTTCAGGAGGCGGGCGATGATACCCAGCACTTAGACCATGTGGTCCATTGTACATATCTCAGGAGAAGAAAGCCATCTGATTTAATCTTGTTACCCTTCAAGAGCCGTTAGTCGTTTGGTTCGTCTAACAAAGCTCATTATTTTGGTGTATCGGCTCTCGCTCTGAAGTAGAGGGGGCAGGAACTCAGGAAGTGGTCCATGGTTTCCTCCGCCAGCTCGCATTTACAAATTGGCGAGTCAAAAATCCGCAAAGTGTGAAGATGTTTGTTCAGCTTGCAGTGTCCCGTAATGACACTGATTGCCAAGCTGATGCTTCTTCTATTGCAGCTCACCAACCATTTAGTTAAGCCTTGATCGGCTTTTTTCAAAATAGTCTTAGACTGCCTGCAGTCCCCCCTAGCATACCATCGTTCATTGTGCTCTTTTAGGGCCCACTCATCGAAGATGTGTGTAATAAAGGATGTTGCTAGGCCTACACATGGCTCGGGGCCTGTCAATGGGGTATTGGAGCCCTTCCTGGCCAATGAGTCAGCAACATCGTTACCCTCGATGTTGCTGTGACCAGGGACCCATATGATCGCCACCTTGTTTATTCCGGCGATTGATTCAAGCGATTTTCTGCATTCACCTAATAGTTTCGAGGATATCACATCCGAATCTAGAGCCTTTAAGGCTGCTTGACTATCAGAGAAGATAAATATGTTCTTCCCACTGATGTTCATCTCTCGTATTGTAGTGGCACATGTGTTTATGCCTAGAATTTCTGTCTGGAAAATAGTGGAAAAACTGCCAACTGGTAGGGAGATGTACAGGCTCTCCGTTTGTCCATACACTCCAACACCCGCGTGTCCACCCGCCAGAGAGCCATCCGTAAACCACACGGAGCTACTCTCTGATGTATTGTTCCAGAGATAATTTTCTTCCCATTCTGTTCTAGAAGGGAAGTGTACTACATAACTCCTACTTGGACAGATTTGAGGAGTTGTGTGATCTGAGATCATGAGAACAGTTTTGTCCAAGTTAATCATCTTTTCCCAGATTTTTAGATGCCCTACCTGCTGAGTATTAATTTGCCACAAGTTGTTTAACTTCAGGCGGTAGGTAGTTTTCATAGCTTCTTTCTCTGCCAAGATATCAAGTGGAACGAGAGATAATGCCAGCTCCATGGTGGCAGTTGGAGTGGTTCTCATAGCTCCCGTGATTGCAAGGCAGGCCATTCTTTGGATTTTAGCTAAAAGTTTCCCGAATGTGCCTAGCTTTGTCTTATGCCACCAGACTACCGCGCCGTAGCAAAGACTGGGTCTTATTACTGCTGTGTAGATCCAATGAAGACATTTTGGACTTAATCCCCAGGTGGAACCGAAAGCTCTTCTGCACTGCCAGAAAGCTGAAGTGGCTTTTTGTACTTTGTTTTCCAAGTGCAGTTTCCAGTTTAGTTTGTCGTCGAGCGTGATCCCTAAATATTTCACACTCTTGGTATACTTAATCTCTTTGCCGAAAATGCGAAGAGATGTAATACCTTCAAGCTTGCGCCTGTTGGTGAAAATTATTGCGGAGGTTTTCTCCGCGTTGACAGACAGATGTCTGTCCTTACACCACTTTTCCGTCAGCAGGAGAGCTTGTTGTTCAATGTCACAGATTGTGTTTAGATAGTTACCTCTTGATAATATCACAATATCGTCTGCATAGGCGATTGCAAAGAAGCCTCTGCAGTTCAGTGTATTTATGAGGTCATCAACAACCATGCACCATAGTAGTGGGGAGAGTAAACCACCTTGTGGGCAGCCCCTACCGGCCCTACGTATGGCCTCGTGGTTACCAATCTTAGTCGATATAATTCTGCCTTGCAGCATACTATTTATCCACCTTATTATAGTTTGATTTATTTTGTGCTTCTGCATAGCCAATGCCATGGAGTTGAAGCTGGTGTTATCAAAAGCGCCCTCGATATCAATAAAGACCCCGAGGGCGAAGTTTTTTGCATTTATAGCCTTTTCTATGAATGCTACAGTGTGATGAAGGGCGGAGTCCGTGGATTTCCCCTTTTGATATGCATGTTGTTCTACATGCAGCGGGGACTCCTTCAGATGTTTCGATCTGATGAACTCGTCCAGCAACTTTTCCAATGTCTTCATTAGAAAGCTCGTTAGTGTAATAGGGCGAAAAGACTTCGCTAAATTGTAACTTGCCTTGCCAGGTTTCGGAATGAAAATCACCTTGGCTATTCTCCAGCTCTTTGGAACGTAGCCGAAAGCCAAGATTGATTTTAGTATCCTGGTTAAGGGGTCTAAAATTAGAAGTATCGCTTCTTGTAGCATGATAGGAGAGATTCCGTCTCTGCCAGAAACGATTCCGTCTCTGGCTGAAACGAAAATATCGCCCATCTGAGAAGATCTCGATGGATCACTGAGTTTGCGGTATTCCAGTCAGAATCACTTGGAATATATTGCTCATAACTCTCCATGCACTAATAAAGTTAGTGGACCAAATTTAGTAGCAAATATAATATTAATAAGAAAACTGCCCAGTCGATACCCAGAACACTTGGGAAGTATGCTTCAGTGGAGCAATGCCCGTAGCGGTACTGAACACCTGAAAACGAGTCAAGAAGTGATTTACAAGATTGCTACTGCTACTTTTATAGCAAAAGTTTTAGTAACAGAAATTTCATTCCCATGCTATTCCAATAACAACTCAATTCAAATTCAAATATAAACTCTGATTGCTACACAAATGTTTTGCTGATATGATACAAATATTTGACACACTATATACATTATAAAAATTAGAAAATTTAAATGTTAATTATACACAAATGTTGATTGCTGAATATAAATTTTTTTTAGCGTTACTACAGTCTTGGTTTTTTTTTTAATTGAATTTTCATAATTTTAATTTCCATATTTCCATATAATTGTGCACGAAATTCTAAAATTCGTTCATGGTCTGCCCAGGGACATAAAACACTTTCAGTCATTACATATAACAATTTCGGAAGTGCATAAACTTTAGTAAATTTTCCTAAACTAGTATTTAATGTGCGTACTGTCGTGGAATATCTATGTAAAATTGACGAAGATTTCTCTGATTCGCCTAATAATGTTCCAGCCATCGTCCTTCGTAAATAAGGTGAACCGCTTGTTGAACCCCTCACTTATTTGTGTAACTTATCGTTGCTATTATTATAGCGTTATTTTATGTTATTCCCACTTTCAAGGAGGGCAAAAAGGAGATAATTGAGAATTACAGATCTATCGCTAAACTCTCCACAACCCTTAAACTTTTCAAACTTGTAGCCGACTTTTTGGCTTTTCAATGTATGTCTTTTTTATCCACAAAGCAACATGGCATTGTGAAGGTTATATCGACAGTCACGAATCTAATCGAGTTCTATAGCTTTTGATTCGCAAGCTTGAAAAGCGCAAACAAGGCGACTGCATATATACCGATTTCAGCAATGCCTTTGATAAGCTCTCCCATAAATTAATAATTTTTAAATTACTCCGACTTGGCTTTTTCACAGATCTTGTTCAATGGATCAAGTCATATATTTCAAATCGTTCTTTTAAGGTTAAATTTTCTTCTGTGTTTTCTGACAACATTCCTGTTCTTTCAGGCGTTCCACAGGGAAGTCATCTCGGGCCCTTGTTTTTCAATCTTTTTATAACCGACTGATTTTTTTTTGCTTCGTAAGTCTCATATCATAGCTTACGCTGATGACTTGAAAATTTTCAAGCCTATTGAATCTTCAAGTGATGCTTTATGCTTCTAGCACGTTCTAAATACTTTTGCGGTATGGTATTCAAATAATTATTTAAGGTTAAATATTAGTAAGTGTAATTTTACTTGTTTCAGCAAGAAGTAAATTTTGACTGTTCCTACAAAATATATGATATCCCTTTAACTCGTTTAAATTGTGTTGTGGATCTTGGCGCATCTATTCACGCAAAATTTAATTTTGATGGGATCTAACTCTGCACTTGGGTTCGTTAAGCGTTGGTCTAAGGATCTTGCCGAACCTTAGAGTATGCGTCCGTAGTTTGGATGTCTCACTACGATGTATGTACATATAAATCGTATTGAGGCAGTGCAGAAATGTTTTCTGCGCTTTGCTCTCCGCAACTTACCGTGGAGTGATCCCTATAACCTCCCCCATATAAGGATAGGTTGGGGCTTTTAAATCTGTCTTCCCTCTCCAGACATAGGCAAGTGACAGGTGTCACGTTTATACATGACATCGTTACTGGCCATATAGACCCCTAACTTGCTGAGTCTCCTTAATTTTAATTCCCGACCGCGTGCAATTAGAGGACAGAATTTTTTTTATGTTGCTAGTCACCGAAGCAATTACGGCTCATATGAATCAATCTCAGCCGTGTCTAAACATTACAATTCTTCCCGTTTTTGACTTTAACTGTGATAGAAATACTTTGAGAAATCGTTTAATTACTTTTTAAGCTTTGTATTTTTCATTTAAGTTTTGCTATTTTATTTTATTCAGTTTTTATACACGATTGTTAAGATGTCAGATGGTTTATGTAACCTATTGATACGAAATATATAAATTCAAGAAATCACAAGTAATCTTTTAAAAGACTTAGTAGATTTTGTGTCGTTGCAAAATTTTCTAATTCAATAAAACAAAAAAATTAAAATTGCAACAGCTTCGCCTTCCGTGTAGCAAAGGCTTCGATTACTCCCCTGAAGCACTCTTGCCTCAGCACTTATCCAAGGTAAACAAAATCCGAGCCGTTCAACAACTGGTCGATCTGCTCGGCACGACATGTGCAAAACAGCGAGCGATTCGCGACTTAAGGTGAAGTCGGCGTCACGGCGCGACGTAACATCGGCGACAGTCAGATTGTTTGACTGCGACTCGACGCCTGTCGCTCGCCAGCCTCCCGGTCCATCAGCATCTGACTGGCCACCACCAGGGGCCTTGTCGGGCGTGTTTATCCTCAAAAATTCTAACGAGGCTCCGGGGCTCGCAGGCCGCTGCAGCCGGGTGTCAATAAACAGCACGGCAAGCGTAGGAGGACGGCCTGGAAAAAGAAGCCAACAACACATTAGAAATGTAAACACGGCCAGCACGAGGCCCAGGCCCAAAGTGTTTGCTCAGCTCGTTAGGCGGGAAGAAATTTCGTGTAAATAAATCGCAGCTCGTTAACGGGGCGCTTTGTTTGGGCCTGCTGCGATCACATCTCCTGGTCCGCATTATTCCCGCTCTTGTCTGAGGTCTGGACTCGGGAGTAATCCAATATAGCGCCAGACTGGGCCCCCGTCATCCAGATGGGATTCGATGGAAAATTCGATTTGAACGAATTAAGTCTGAGATGCCATCAGAAGTAATCCGACACGAGAGTGCATTTGGTGAGAGCTGCCGGCACGGCGGAAGTCAGGAAAAGTGTTGTCTTAGGACTGTGTCACGTTACGCGACTTACATCTTGATTTGCTTCTGCACGGAAAGCGCGGTATGAGTTCGTCTCGTCTAGACCAAAATCACTTAAGACGCTCAGGTGTCTTTAAATAATGACGAGTGGGTACTGTATATGTACGAACACACTTTTCTGGGGAATCCTAGTTTCTTAGGCATTTTTAACCTTTTAACCTCAAAATTAATTTTGTCAAAAACTATTGCACATACACTAATAAAACCAAAACTGCTTGTTAGACGAAAGATTGTTCTACATTATGTATTTTTTGTAGACTTTTTTTTTGCCTTATTTACTATTAAAAAAATTATATAAATATATTTTTTAAATATTTTATTCATAGTTCACACAGAGGTACTCTCACAGAAAAAATATATAATATAGCTCACTACGTCTAGTATTATCGCCAAAAAGTGCATCAATATAAAATGGGTACAACACTTCTAAAAAATTAAAACTTCCACCACTGACCATCCTTGCTAGTACCGAATTCACATTTGTCTTTTGAATAAACGTTCTTGTAAATATATACACTATTATAATATGTTCATTATTCAGTTTATTATTATTTAGTTAGTGGTCAAAAATTATAATATAATATTAATTTTACACATAGAGAGCCTTAAAATTAAAAGTCTATGTAGAAAACAAGACGTAACACGTCGCTTTCCTTATATTTGAGTATGTGTATTATGTAGTGTTTTGTTTATTTACCATTCCCATACTAACCAAAGAATATCGATAATAACAAGAAGGGACACTTAAACACGCTTTCAAAATACCAAGCCATATACAACTTCTAAAAAATGAACCCAACAAATTTCCCATTAGATAAATCAGGTCAGGTCCACTACATCTATAAATACTTAAAAGAAATGTAGAGAGCGAAATAGTCACCAAAAAATGCTCACACTGAACTATCAAATTTTTTTTATGATGAAATTTTGTTATATTTTCACTCAAAAAGGATCAATTCTACGAATAAATTTTAAAGGAAAATTAATTAGCCAAGGAACACGTGCACATTTCTTTTCAGAATTTTTGGGGACATTTTTGGATTTTTCAAAAATTGACAAATCCAAAAAACCAAAAATAGTCTAAAAAAATCTTAAAAAGTTCACACATTTGCTTTACCTAATTTAAAGGATTTTTTTGTGAAGTTGATCCTTTTCTTGTAAAAAGATCACGAAGTTTTATTATATTGCTGTACAAAATGGCCATTTTTCAAAACCCAAAGCAAAAAAAGACTTTCAAAACTATGGTTTGAGAAAGTTTTTATATTCGGACCGCGATTTCTGATGTTTATATGATCATTCAATAGTAGCAACGTCTAGATAATCGACTTTGAAAAGAAAAAATACAAAAATAAAAATAATAGGGTTTTTGAAGCTTTTATGCAAAATAAATGCCAGATTCTGAAAGAGCATCCCCAAAAATTCCCTATATACGATTTTGGAGGAAAATCGTCCCAATTTACTATTCGAATTGTACAATTGACCTTGAGTGCACCAAATTCTTGTTTTGCGCATTAATGGGTTAAACTGGATTTCTATCAAATATTAGATTGTAACATAATAATCTGATAATTTTTTAAGAAACTTTATTTTGATATTTTTGTACAATTTAACTTAACATTTTATTGAACATATAGTCCATCATTATCAATGATCTCCTGCCAATTGGGGAAGCGACATTATTCCATTCTCGTAAAACTTGGGCTCACAAGACTTAAAAAATTTCGACAACCACTGTTCCCATGCATCTCGGTCTTCAAAAGATTTTCCGCTAATGTGAGCCTGCACCGATCGGAACTAGTGGTAGTCAGAAGGAGACATATCCGGCGAGTATGCAGGATGGGCTAAGGAAATCCAGCCTAGCTCCATAATTTTTTTACATGTCATCGAAACGGTGTGAGGGCGGGCATTGTCGTGGAGGAGGTATACATTGCTTTGTTCTCCTTTAAGATTCACGGCTACCTTATCCAGCATATCACGGTAGCGTTCAATATTTATAGTCGTTCCTTGTGGTAATAGTTCCCAGTAGATAATGCCGTGCACATTCCACCAAACACTCAACATAACCTTGTGTATAGTAATTTTACATTTAACTGTCGGTACTCCTCTTTGACCCGCACTAAGCCATTGTCGCTTATTGCTATAGTTAACATAAAGCATCCACTTCTCATCCCCGGTAACCAAATTACGAAGCCAAGCAAAAGTACGATGTGAAGTGAGTAATTGCGTACAAACCGCCACTCGCATCATCCGTTGACCATCCGTCAATTCGTGGGGTACCGATTGACTGTGTGCCTGTACACTTTACCCATCACTTTCAAATATCGAGCGATAGTAGTATGGGAGCATCCGAGTTCTTCTTCAAGTTGACGATTAGTCCTCCTTGGATCTTCCTCGATGAGCTGCGCTAGTCGGTCGACATCAACCTCAAACGGCCGCCCTTCGTGAGGTTTATCCTCAAGGTTGTAGTCGCGATTCGAGAAACGTCGAAACCAATCTAATGCTGTATGATAAGAAACCGCATTTTCAACTATTATGAAATTATTTGTTCTAAAAATTCTAGTTTAAATCTAAATATTTTCATTTAAAGAATTCTTAACTTCTAAATACACTATAAACTCGAGAACTCCTAACGATTCTATCAAAGTAATAAATTGATATGTTATTTAAATCTACAGAAACTACTTCTACTATTACACCTACATATTCCACATTTAAAGAATTGTGAACTTCTAATTTAATACTTTTGCATTCTTCACAAGTGAAAATTTCATATTTTTAATATTTAACATATGTATATGTACTAACAAATGTCTACATATTTTACATATTAGAAGAAGGGAGAATAAATAGGACTTAATGAGTTTTTGCAATACGTTTGGGTTTAGAGAAGGCGTTAATTATAAATTTGTAAAGCCTAAAAAACTACTGAAGTGTCTATTTTTCCGGTAACCGACTATTCGATGTCTTATTAAGAGGTTATTTTCATATAGAAAATAAATGATATTTATGTCATTTAAATTCTAAAAATTTGAATCTGTAGGTTTTGGAAAGTAGCAAAAGTTCGACTCGGGGTCATTCACTGGAAGGAGATCAATGTGGGGATATTTCAATTTACCACAATTGTCTAACTTCTGGCTTAGATTGACCAACAATTTCAATAAAATTTTGTTTAACTAAAACTTGAATTTGTTTATAAAAATAAAATAAAGTGGTGGAATTCAGTAATTAATTTGTTTGGCCTTCTCTAACAAGTTGAATCACTTATTAGCTATTATTTGCTAAAACAAAGATTACTACAATCATATATTATTAAATCCTGCCAAAAATGTTATTCGCTAATCACCCCACTGCAAGTATCGTTGCTACTGTATGGGTACAGCCTGTTGTTGAATCCTGAAAGGGGCTCTGGACGATCCCTTGAATTGCTGAATGGGGAGCAATCAAAGCGGGAGAGAGACTTCTTTAAGACCTTAATCCGATTTCAAGATGAAATAAATGTCCACGTGCACCCTGCCCGTCTCAGGCGAGTTATGCCTGCTAAATATCTTAAGATAAAGAAGTTTTTCGTCCGGCGCGAGGCCCTCCGTTGTCCTCCTGTTCTCCTCCTTGTGTTTTTTATCCGCTCCACGGAGGTACCAGCAAAGAAGAAAACATTCGTTGTGTGCGGCTGCTAAGAGGATGTCGCGGAGGCCTTCCTTCTTAAGTTGAGCTGACTCAGGGTACAAATAATGGAGATCCGCCATCCAGTCGGCGCATTAAAAATTATTTATGCAAGCCGCCACCGCTCGGGGAGCAAGCTTATGCTCGCTATTTATGCTTATGAGGGGGGAAAGGAATGGACGGGACATTATGCAGAATGCATTCTCTATATTCCGCGGTAGTGGAATAGCAAAAAGGGGCTGACGAAAGTTTACCGTCGGTGGTCGTCGTCAAAAATGGGACGGAATTCATTTGTAATTAAAACTTTTGCACAAACTCAATTTTTGTGGACAGGAATAATTGAGAACCACTGTTCCCTCATCCAGATGGACGGGATCCCAGAGAAGTTTGCCGCAATCTTCGTGTTTATCGAAGAATTAGTACGGTTGTTCGGGAGGGGCAAACTTTCCCAATTTAATCAATTTCGAATTTTTCCAAAGAAGCACGTGATTGTGATCAATTGACAAGCATTTGGTTGGAAAAAGAGCGTAGGGATGCGGTGAATATAAAGCGAATCAAACTGAATTCTGTCGGGAATTCTTAGAAAAGTATGGTACACGTTGCAAAAAAAATACATCACCCTTATCACGTTCGTAAAGCGTCGTTTAATTAAAATGGTCTAAATATTTTGATTTTCTCAAGTGCAATTTATAAGAAGTGATTTCATAAAATTGATTTTAACTGAATAAATATACGCATTGTTTACAATCAGACATCATTAAACCTGTGTTTATTAAAAAATCATTCATGAATCGAATGAAAAAACAGACACCACAGAAAACACTGGTAAATATATAGTGTTTCTGGTTTGTTGGAATCATATCATTAGTTTTTTTAGGAAATTGCCGAAAATTATTACGAATAATAATAAATAACACAAATATGAAATAAACTCTCTATTATATTTCAATCTGCATTATTTAAGAACCAAATTATAGTAAAAAAACAAATGGGTTTACGAAAAACATATGAATAGGTTAAGCTTCATTACATGGGCGTAGCCAGGGGAATGATTTTGGGGGTTCATCCACTCCCCTAAAACAAAAATAATATTTAATATTATTTTGAGAAAAGCTTCTTTTAACATTATTTGGAGAAAAGCCACTTTTTTTCGGTTTTGGCAGCTTGCGCTAGTTACAAACCTCGCCCAAGGTACATAGTTTCCATTTCTTTCCCATTTCATAGTTCCCCGATTTACTCATAGTACCTGATGTAATTGTAATAACTGATATCATATGGGTAATTAGCAAGAATACTTCCAGATGTAGAGTACTACCATTTTAGATCTGACTTAAATTGTTACTGTCACTGGATACGTAGAGTGTGCCGGTGTAAAAATGTTATTCAATTGAATTTATTATTATAGATGCAGATACAATTTTAAGTTCTGATTATTTTTACTATAATATTTTTAACTTTTGGAAACTGATTGTGAGTATTAAAAAAACATTTAGGGGGTAAATACAATTACACGGGCAAAAATTACGCATTAAAAATCATTTTTTTTCACAAAGAAGGTTTAATGCAATCATTATAAAACTTTGTACACTTGTTAAGGTATAAATGAGGAATGTAAAAATTTTTTTTTTTAATTTTTGAAAACAAAGGGGCGGCTGTACACTGGCGTGAAGTTGACCTACAAAATAAACGGCAACCACTCTGGACGTCGTGTTATTGATCTGTAACAGCCCATAAAAAAAATTTGGCTTAAATATACATGTAATTTGTCGGTAAACCTCAAAAATTAAAAAAAAATCAATAAATCTGCGTTTGGTAGAATCTTTTGTAAAAAATCGATAATTTTCACTATATTGTCAGCAATTTTTGCATTAATAATTCAATTTTGCAACATAAAATTCCAAAACAATTAGGCTTACAGACAAGCCTAAGGTATAAAGAAACAACCCTAAAAATTGCAGCTAAATTGGAAAAGGAGTTTTCGAGTAATCATGGTTGCAAATTTTAAAAATGTTTTTTTTGAGAAAAACGCGTTTAAAGTTTTGAAAACCTGTTATGCGCTGAAAAAAGCGTTCTAGAAAAATGAAGAAAAAATATATAAGGAGTTCGATTTTCGACCTGAAACATTTTGGAGCGTATTCTACGGGAAATTTCCTAACTTTTTAGAGGAACAAAAAAAAATCGATTTTTTTGACCTTCTAATTGTATTTACCCCTTAAGAAATAACTTAGTTTTACCTTTTTTACAAGCTTTTAGTTAACTTGCAATGTATGTTTGTATGTTTAGGTCAAATCTTGCAACTGAATTTTGAACCATTTCCTCCCAACTGATTTTGCTGAAATTTTGCATACACCTTTAGTTTTGTTGACAATGCAATATACAATACTTACATATAATACAAGATGGCGGATGGTGTATATTTTGTCAACCCTGTTAATATGGGTTTCAAATGAAAGAGCTTGAAGAGTAGGAAACGATCAAATGAGTGACGTCATTTTAAAATGGCCGAGGCTAGAAGATGGCAGATTCAATTTTTTGTCAACCTCCTTAATATAGGTATCAAATTAATCCGGATATAAAATGAAAAGTAGAAACCAATAAAGTGACTGACATCACACTAAATTCAATATGTCCGCCGCTTCAAGATGGCGAACAACATTTTCTTATCTACCATCATGATATGGGTATCAAACGAATGGGTTTGCTGAGAAAAATACGATAAATAAAATAATGTCACTCTAAATTCAATATGGCGGACACCCCAAGATAGCAGACAAAATTTTCTGATCTAGCATGAAGGGTTTGCTGAGAAGAATACGAAAAATATGTCCAGCGAAAACTAAAACATAAGAAATAAATTATATCTAATAGTAAAAAAACTTTTTTTTTAAAAACAAGCTTTTATTTAAATGCTCTAAAAAGAAAAAAATAAACTTTAAATTAAATCAAATTCATCAATTTAGTACATTATACAACTTGATACAACAAATGATATAAAACCTTGTCGCGAGATTTACCTGTGTAAGTAAACAAAAATACGGGGGCCTCAATAGCCCAGTTGGTAACGCGACGTGTTCACTGCGAGTAATTCTAAGAAAATATGTATGTATTTCATAAAATAAATTTACGAATATAAGTTACTTCTTGTGTATACAAATTTTTGAAACAAACTGATGCAAACGTTTTCATGTGCAAACTTACCAATTTACTAGTTAGAAATCTATTGCAAAGTTGGATATTTAATATTGTGAAATTATTTGTTGCAATTCTTTTTTGTTGAAGGCTTTTACTAAAAATTTGATAAAAAATATAATATAAAAATATATATATAAATATAATAAAAAACAATAGTCTACCACTTTATTACCCAAACTGCAACAAAACAAAAACCTAAAAGGTCTGTTAAATTTGTATTACTTTGCAACCAATAACGCAGAAATATTTATAGTTTGAATTATTTTGTTAGCTTAAAACATTTGCAACTGAGAATAAACCACTGTGTTATCAGTTCAATAATCGTCATTAGAAGAAACATTTTCATATGAAATAGAGACTAGAATTCGCAAGGAGACATAAAGATTGAATTTTGCGAAAATGGCGAAGATGAATGCAAATTCATATAGGATTGGCTAGAGGGTAATAAGGTGAAAGTGTTAGAATGGTCAACTCAAACTCCAGTGACTCAAAAAATTGGAATATAAGTCTTTAAAAAGGAAGAAGATTTATTAAAATGCATCAAAAAGGTGTGGACTATTTTACAGTTTACAATCGTAAAACTAATTGAATCAGTGCCGAAGTTTTAAAAAATAAGGAGTATTCCATAAAATACTAAAACTGAAAAATGAATCATATTTTATTCTATTCTTGATATGAGTTTATGCAGTTGCAAATGATTTGAGCTACCAAAATTATATCCTTTGATAGTATTTTTTAGTTACTGTCCATATAGTGGTGAGAAAAAGACAACTTTTTGAATTTTAGTAATATAATATTACTGTTTTTTTATTAAATTGATATTTTATTATCGCTCCGAGTTGTTTATTATTGAAATAATGCAGCAATTTGTACACACTTAGTTCTAGTTGCAAATGTTTTGAGCGCCACTGTATGTAAATATTGTTTTGAATAAAGTTTCTTTAAAATAATAATATATATTATTTTTTTTTCAGTCAAATTGACTTATTTCTGGCAAAGGAGGAATATACCCAACATCCGGCAATCTAGTGTTAAAAGCTATAGGCAAAGTATCCTAAAATTGTAACTTTACATCGGTTTCGATAAAAGATTACCATTTAATGTAACCGTTTAAAGCAGACGAAAATAAGGTATTTAAGCCTTTGAAGCAACAAAACGAGCTAAAAGTAATAAATGTTTAGACCGTTATTCCGCTCCGAAACATGAATTTACCACCGTTTAACTAAAAATATCTCCACTCAAAAGCGTGCCGCCCTCACTCACGTGATCCATCTAAATCACGCAGAAATAAGGGGCCCTCTCGTTACGTTATGTTACCGAGCATCATTACAAAATCGCTCAGGTACGAGCGTAATAAAATCACGTTCATCTCTGCTCCGGGAGCAGTTTAAAACCATTCTAAATAACTTTGCTGCCGTCATAAATTTTTTGGTATTCGCCCAGAAGCTGGTAATCATCGATGGCACGTTTAGGAACGCGTGCAGCCCCACAAGAAATAGCCCGGGTGCATTCACATGCGTTCGGTTGCGCCAGATCCCCCCGTACCGCCGACGGCATGGCGGCACTCCACTCTTTAGACAGAAGTGCCACGTTCAAGCGTGGCAAAACACCCGGAGATGGTGTAATTAGTGAGCCACATAAAATGGGGCCCTCTCGTCGTAACTATCTTCGGTCGGCGCGGAGGTGCAAAAAGAACAAGACATAAAATGGAGAATAATAAGTCCAAAAAAGGGAGCACATGCAGTTGGCGGCAAATTCCACTAGTAATTGAGCTGAGCGATATCTCGGCCGCCCTACGCCCTCAATTGCGAGGCAGTTAACTGGGCTGGCTGGCGATGAATTTGTAACGTCCCAAGACGAAGACTCTGACAGGGAACATCTCAAACTATTCTTATTCGGATGCCCGCCACGTCATTGAGGCAGCAATCATGTTAATAATGGCTTAATAATGGGTAATTTACCCTTTCGATAAATTAATTTAAAAGTGTGTCTAGCCCGTAATTGCCAGGGCTCGGCGTAACCGAAATTGTTGCTGCACTTCCCCGGGAATGTTTCCATGTCAGAGCAACATATGGTCCCCAAAAGAAAACTTTCAAATTCCACTCAATCACCTTCATGTGCTGCTGGTGGGGCGTCGCCGGCATATCCCGCACGGATCGCATCTTATCGGACTTGACGGGCTCCGACAACTCCATCATCTTCATGCGCAACTTCTGGCGCAACAGTTTCCCCTTTCTCCCCCAGAACAAACAAACAACAAACAAATCCCCCAAAAAGGCGGGAAGGCGGAAAAACCGATGCGTTTCACCGCCCAGCCAATCAATCAGCCGCAGTCGATCAGCGAATGATTGATGGACCGTGCAGGTAATAATTCGTTAGGTCCCCTTTCCCCCATCGCAGGGTGTGACTGGGCCCGATTTGGCTATCTCGTCCGTGCCGTCACTGTCGCACGGTTTCATCTTGATAGCCTCCCAAGCGCGTTGTTTAGTGGCTTTACCCCGGGCTCGAAATTTGCATATCCATCGAGAGGTGGATTGGCAGAGGATTTACGTCACCTCTGAATTATAGAAAAGGACCCCAGCGCGTATACGTGGGCACCTGGCTGACGTGGTTTTCTGGCTCTAGTCGTGCCAGAGCCACATTTTTCCATCTCCTTGCGGCCTGTTTAGCATATCGGGGCAAGTGCATATTCCTTCGGGTTTGATGGTCTCGGATGAAATATGAGAAATAGGAAGCTCTTTGCTGGCTGGGGAGCGCAGGCATGGCTCTTCTTCGTGAAGCTAAAGCCTTGGCAAAATGCTAACAAAATGGGATGAAGTAGTTTCGTGCTTGATTTCAACTCCTTAAGATGCTCCTTGCGATCCCGGGCAGTGGTGGTATAGGTACCTGATGGAGGTCGACTACCCGCTTTTATGCTGATTCCACCCAAGTTAAGTTCTCATGCATGTTTCATGGATTTCCTAGCCGCCGGATGAGAGCTGGGGATATCCTTAGTTAGTTCTCTTCAAATATGGCGGGATTTACTGGCAGGTGTTTACATGGATATGATAATATCCTTCCCGCTCAGGATCTGTATCCTCCTCACTGCGGGGTCGAGTGGATGACGAACGCTTCACGTGCTCTTCCTAGCTTTTGATGGTTTAAGTGAGCTCGTGAAACTTTTATGAATTCTTCGTGGCACCAAAAGAATGACATTATTGTCTAAAACAATTTCATCCAATTTTGTCTAGCTATTTTCGTGTATTTTTATTTCATCTTTTTACGAAGGAAAACTCCCGAAACCTTTCTGGAAGGTTGAAATATTATTGTCTTAGCTCCTATAGAAACGAAGATACTCCTAAATGTTATATGTTTATTTCATTAATATTATTTTTAAAATTCTCTTTTTAGCGTTAACATTTCTCGTTAGCCGGGAACACATTTTTCTGAAATGTCTGGTCCTTTTGGTTCACGTGTCTTGATTTATTCACAACGTCTACATACTAATTAATTTTATTACATTTAAATGGCTTTACCATTAAAGTTAGTTATAGTAAACTAAAAGACCCCTAAAAGATATATAAGCATATTCTGGGTTGGAATTTCACCCATACGTGATTTATTTTGGTGGTGTGTTAACTCACTTTTTCTGCTCTGGACAAATCTTGCAGTCTAAATGCCGACTAGTTCTATTTAAGCTAGAGGTTTGAAATTTTATATACCTGCATAAATCCGGTGACAATGTAATATAGTATATCTAATATAGTTCTAAATCCAATTCGGCCAACACCCCGAGATTGCGAATTACCTTTTTCTTCACAACCCCCTTCACATGAGTATTAAATAAAAGGGTTTGACGAGTTAAATACAACAAGCGATGTGACCCCAAGTACCAAAGCGCGGACTATAACACTTGCTGCTACATTTTTCTTACAATAGTGAATTTGGTCATGAAATAAGTTTACGTGTTACACTAATCCGCTATGGTTGTAAATGATGGTTGCTACAACTTTACCACAATCTTTATTTGGTTCTGAACAAAACCAACATATTTGCTACCCTGCCGTCTACAAGGAGAGCTTTACCGTATACATTTTCCCTCCTCTCGTTGTGGCAGCTCGGTTGTTCAATTGGCGGACGGTTAGACAGAAGATTGAGGGGTCCATCTTTATTCTAAAACTTACTAAGTGTCAAACACAAACGAATGGTTATGATTTACAACGTCACAAATGTAAGCTATAAATTTATAGTTGTGAGCACCAACTAAATTGTTGTAGATGAGAACTAAGGTTGAAAGCCTGATTTTCCGTTTTGGAACACCATTTTACATTTAAAATTTTAATTAATTACTAATTTAAACTTATTTTTGCACCATAAAGAGACACTTTATGAATATTGAAACGTTTTTATCCATTAAAAAATTTTTAATCAGTAACTGAAATTATTTAATATAGGTTAATTAATATATTTCATAAATACTTAGTATTTATGCGATGCGTTGTTATTTTCCGAAGTATATAGCATGTAATTACATAAAAAATAATAGTATTGCTTATAAAATCTACTTTTTGGTGAAGCGAAACATCAAATATAATTAAGCGAATAACATTCCTCTTTTTATATGTGAGAAGATTTATAAGAGCGGAAAATATCTATTAATTTCGTTATGCTTGTCATTGTTTTGTTCGTATAAAAATGTGAATAACTTACATTCGTTCATTCCATACATTAAAATTTCATAAAGGTTTCGCTCTCGTATGACAAAAAGGTATAGGTAGTAGGCCACTTACAACCACATTGGTTATCACAACTATGTTTGAAACAGGATATTTCCGCCAATATGGTTGTGAAATTGTTATAAACGCGGTTGTCGTACCCATTTGCGAATGATTCGCAGCAACTAGAGAGTTCTTTGAAATATTTCTGCGAACCAATCTACAACCGTTCACTGCTACTTGAGATATCTTCGTAATAATCTATATATTATATTAGGGTGCTTTTTTTTCGCGACTATTTTTTTTTTCAGTCCCACCTCGAAATTTTGTGGCTAATACCTAAACATACATTCCTCGAAAATTGGAGCCCAAAAAAATAATATTTAGTACTAGACCAAGCCGCATAAAGATTTCCCATATAAAATACACGTGAACTTTGATTATTTTTCTTCAAATCTCTACAACTCAGAGGCATTTTATGGCACAATCTTGGGCAATGGTATCGTTTCTTCAGAATTGAATGCTCTACAAAAGTGTCCATTGCGATGTAACCCTAACTCCCACCAGCGAGGTAGTACGGGTCATTGACCCCAATTTTTCCACGAAATTCTCGCTTTTTGCCCCTATCTCGTAAACAACAAGAGGTACAAAAAAAGTGAATATAACAAACTTGTAGGAAATTTAATTTACTCCAAAAAGTTTTTGAACACCAAATCCCTAACATCGATATTTCTTGAGATATTGGGCTTTGAAGTTGAGGTAGTGTGGAAGTTTCATGGATTATTGAGCTAAATTGTAGAAACACTACCTCAACTTCAAAGCCCAATATCTCAAGAAATATCAATGGTAGCGATTTGGTGTTCAGAACTTTTTTGTAGGAAATTGAATTTGCTACAAGTTTGTAATATTCACTTT
The DNA here is from genome assembly GCA_949715965.1 of Dysmachus trigonus. Lineage (NCBI taxonomy): Eukaryota > Metazoa > Arthropoda > Insecta > Diptera > Asilidae > Dysmachus > Dysmachus trigonus. The sequence goes on from OX454319.1 coordinate 77,073,688, forward strand.
TTCTGTACCTCTTGTTGTTTACGAGATAGGGGCAAAAAGCGAGAATTTCGTGGAAAAATTGGGGTTAATGACCCGTACTACCTCGCTGGTAGGAGTTAGGGTTACATCGCAATGGACACTTTTGTAGAGCATTCAATTCTGAAGAAATCCTACCATTGACCAAGATTATACCATAAAATGCCTCTGAGCTGTAGAGTTTTGAAGAAAAATAATCAAAGTTTACGTGTATTTTATATGGGAAATTTTTATACGCCTTGGTCTAGTACTTATATTAATATTAAGGGCTCCAATTTTCAGGGAATGTATGTTTAGGTATTAGCCACAAAATTTCGAGGTGGGACTGAAAAAAAAAATAGTCGCGAAAAAAAAGCACCCTAGTATACATATAACATATAATAACAATGTTCATATTACCCAAGGACTATTGAAACAACCTCTAGAGCATCTTTTTTCGTTCAACGCTTTTAGTTTTAATATATGTATGTATAATTAAGCATAACTTGAATATGTAAGCACATATTTTTATTGAAAAATATTGAAATGCAATAAAACCATAGCACATGTTGGTGTATGATAAAAAATTCTCTCTGTATAGTGGCACTTGATATCTCAGTGACGGTTCATTTGAAAATAATAAAAAATAAAAGCCCTCTCTACATTTTACGTCACTGTCGCTATCGTCAAAAATAGCCTTGTTTTGATTTATAAAATTTTGAAAAATGGCGGATTTTTTAACAAAACTTTAAATTTTTGGAGAAATTTTTTTTCATTCAAGAGACCTTAAAATTAGTATAATATTTTAACTTAAAGCGGCAACGCTTAACGATAACCGCTGCGGTTGCGAATATTTTCGTAAAGAAAATTTGAAATTAGTTTGGATTGGAGTAAGCAAACTCGAAAATTTTGTTCGAAAAAAAACGCATTTAAAAATTCGAGTACAGCCAAAATTTTGTGGAGATATTTTTAAACACGCATACATCGTATATACCTGTCACAGTGGTATCCTCCTTAATTGAAATATATATAGCATTCAAATTCATACTACTGTGAAATCTATGTTTTAAAATCATCGTAGAGAGGAGGCTGGTTGGGTAAACTACCACAACATTTATCGAACCCCAAAATTGGGGAATTGGGATCCCTTTAAAATAAAAACGGTAGGCCGTTGACAAATTATTATAAAAAAATGAATAATTCGGATTATTACAGTCATTCCTTTTGTTACTCAAATTAGTGTACTGGTGGATTTTCAGAGTTTGTCTTGTCATAAAAATGTAAAATCAGTATGTAGTTTAATCGTGTATCTTGAATGAATCTTGTTCTTCGGTGCCAGATGAAATTCCCAATATAATTCTAAAACATTGTTTTTCTAGCCTCTCTGAGCCACTGCTTCTTTTATTTAACTTGTCCTTGTCATCAGGGGTATTCCCAGATGCTTGGAAATTATCCTACGTTATCCCAACTTTCAAAAAAGGGAACACAAATCGGGTTGATAATTATAGACCAATTGCTAAGCTTTCAGCAATACCTAAACTCTTTAAGTGTGCAGTTTGTGACCTCCTAACGTTTGATTGTAAGTCTTTGATTAGTTCTAAAAAGCATGGCTTCGTTAAGGGACGCTCTACTGTGACAAATCTTACTGTCTTGACATCCTTCATTTCAGACAATCTAGAAATGAGAGCCGAGACTTTTTAAATTTATCAAACCTGGCTTTCCTTTCCTATTAATTAAATGGATTTTATCCTATTTAAGTGATAGGAGCTTTAGAGTTATATTTCGAAATGCCATTTCAAATGTGTTTAATACACATTCTGGCGTTCCTCAGGGTAGCCATCTTGGTCCCTTACTATTTATTTTATTTGTTAATGATCTTGAATGTGTGATTAAACGTTCTGAACTTTTAATTTATGCTGAGGATTTTAAGATTTTTAGGCGGCTTAACAATTATGACGACTGCTCCCTTTTACAGAGTGACATTGATATTTTCAGTTTGTGGTGTACGAATAATAACTTATGTTTAAATATTAGTAAATGTAATTTAGTAGTCTATAGCCGTAAACTCTTTCCATTTATATTTCAATATTACATAAATAACACCCATCTGGATTCTATTGATCATATTAAAGACTTGGGTGTAATCTTCGACACTAAATTAACACACTGGACAAAGGAATATCGTCATCCTTATACCGTGAAAGCAATATAAGAATCACTTGTAAGATCTGTGTTAAAGTATGGTTGCCAAATTTGGAATCCCTACTATAGCGTTAACATTGATAGAATTCTTACATTTTGCTTTGCGTTGACTTACGTGGAGTGATCGACTTGTGCTTCGTTCTTATGTTGAACGGTTGAACTTGCTTGGCATGATTTCACTTTATAAAAGGCGCGAAATGCATTTATGTCTATTTCTTCATAAGGTTCTGGTTGGTTGATTGAATGCGCCGGACATCTCATCGTCTATCTCTTTTTATGCAGATAATAGATCTGGGCGCTCGCGAATTTTCCTTTACATTAAAAGTCATCGAACAAATTATGGATTTTTTGAACCAATGACTGACATATGTAGATGTTATAATAAATATTTCCAGTTGGTAGATTTTTATCTTGATATACATATATTAAATTAAACAAAAGCTTCTCTTCAGTAGCTAACAAGCTTAGGTAAGAATACTCATTTTGTTTAAAAATGCAGTTTTGTGGGATAGATTACAAAAAAAATAATTTGTTTGATTTCACTATAATTTATTCTAGAGTAAACTATTTCACAAATCCAAATATCCTAAACTAATTAAATAATTCTAAATTTCCTACACCAGAAGGTAGCATACAGAAGGAACATTCAACCTAACGGTCATAAATTCCTTCTCGTTCACTACCTTATCTTCTAAGCCCGTTCAAATTCCTTAAAAAATCCGCTCTTAAATGTCGCTGTTGGTCGTTGTTAATCGCTGTCCAGAATCTCGAGTTGTAAGGCCGAACTCAGCTCGCGCAGCTCCTTTTATGGGCAGTTTTTCCAGTAGTTGTTAAGGCTGCCACCCACTCATAAATTGTGGAACGTAGTTTTTATGTGCGTTCCACATCCTTCAACTTATTTTAAAGTTAGCTGCAAAATTCCGCAGCAATTTTCTCTTCATTTACTGCAGCAAGTCATAATGTAACTTTAATTCTATATTCTATACTTCGCCTCATTCATTAATTTTGTTAATTTCGACACTGCAAGTGTCGGAAAATTTCAAAATTCATAAATTCCATGAGGCAGTACCGCCTTGTGGAACTTGGAAATTTTCCAGTAATTTTTCCCTCTTTAATTTTATTTCCATCTCTTTCTTTTATGAAAATAGGTTTATGTTGAACTAACACTATTATTAACAAATAATTCACGCCTTATTTTCATTTAAATGAATTCAGCGCATTTGTTTAACCCTGTTCAGCATCCATTTGTCCTGCTGTTCATGTGGGTTGCCATAAAAAATGGCCGCGCCCGTTTGACAGTTCGCGATTCGCTTTTTTAGTGTAGTGTACCTCGGCGCCGCGGATTTACGGGGAAATGGTAAGTTTTACTTAATTTAGAGCATTTTATTTATCAAATTTCAATTTTATTTGTAATGCTAATCTTATTTCCAGCCTATTTTGTATTTAAGGCTCCTGTCTTGGGGAGTTCGGGACTCCTTAATTGTGTTTGTTAGTTCTTGTTTACTTTTTGTATTTCAATTTATTTATACTTCATTTATTATTTTAGGTCACCCGGATTGGGTATTTATCACCTGCATGGCAAAGCAGGTGATTTATATTAAACTCCTTCGAGGGATCCTCCACTGGGCACTCAACATGGGAATTCAACAGGTGCCCCAACGAGGGAATTCAACTGGAGGCGCCCCCCAACGAGGGAATTCAACTGGAGGCGCCCCCCAACGAGGGAATTCAACTGAAGGCGCCTCCCCAACGAGGGAATTCGACTGGAGGCGCCAACGAGGGACCTCATTTCAAATATAGTTTCGGTGATCTTTTTATTTCTTTTTTATTTTATTATGTATTTAAATTCATTTAGTGTTTAACTTTTCGTTCGCTAAACACATTTCGATGTACATATGTTGGCTTCTAAATAAATAACTAAAAAATAAAATGAGTGTGTATTTACAGAAATGGAAGTGTATGTAAAGTAAAGCAACAATATGAAACAAAACATTTAAATTCTCAATTTTAGAATAATTTTGTTTCAAATAAGAACATACATTTGTTTTCAATTCTCTTAGGATATAAACCCTTATAATTACATATTCCCCTCGGAGATACTTAACCCGTCAGTGGTGCCGTTCTTACAATGATGCCTTTGGCTTAAAGTGACCGACCTCAAAAACAGAAAGTTAAACATGTGCAATAGCTACACAATACATAAGATACTTATGCCAAGAAGTTAATATCTTTAGTTTATTCTTCGAAAACCTCCTACTCGAAGAAAACATTTCACCACATGCAGTGCCAAAAAAAAAATTGATTACAATAGAAACATCGAATGGGAATTCAAATACCAAGTAGGAGTATCTAGATCAGGCGATCTAGCGCACTAAAAGCACTCTTTATCTGCGTTTGGATCGGTTCGCGGCCAATAATTCACTCATCGCCAGCACAATCATCGCCGGAGCATCTTCGCTCAAGTGGTGTGGCGTGAAGCCGCCGGAATTTCATTGCTTAGCGATGAGGTCTGCATAACCCTGTGCCCCAAATAGAACTGGACTGGGTAAACAAACACCTTAAGATGTCTAAACAAACACCTCGGGGCCGTCACCACCGCGGATCGCGGGCTCTTATGAAATCCGCCTTTAAAGTCGCCGTGCAAAGGATGCGCAGATTCTGTGGACCAGCAGCAGCAGTTGCAACGTCAGAGAAGAATTTTTTTTGCGGCACCAGAGAGTTGGGCACATGCCATATCGAGCACCATAAATCATAATTCAAGCGGCTAAATTTAGACCTGCACCTAAAAAAGCCCATAAATTCCAGGCGATAATTAAAGCTGCCGGCCAGCGACAACTTCATTCGCGACGCTTTTTTGGCATCCTCCAATTTCAGAAAAATTTTTTTTTTTTATCTGTATGCAAATTTCCCAATAGCGTGCGAGTATAGTGATGCGATTGGAAGAACGCGAAGGGAATCAATCTGGAGCGTGACGCAATGAACCCATGTATTGGAGGCCGGCCGTCCGTGTACAGCTGGGGGCCTCGAGCCATAGAAATTCATTAGCGATTCCGGAGCCCCCAGACTTGTTGCAGTATTGCAGGCCTCTGGACTGTCCGTCGCCCCAAGTAAATAGTGTCCAACGCGCGAGTTATTTATGGCGGCACACTGCGGAGTGCATGGCTCACCATAGTGCCCCACTGCACATATATTCAGTCCCGGGGAGCCTAGCGTGTCCCAAGTCCATTATGCACCTACCGCGCACGCAGGAGGGTGCAACGATGAGGAGGAGGGCTGGGGGCTGCCTGAATAACTCGGGGATCAATTACTGTGCCGTGTGCAGTAGGCCTGGTCTACCCTAGACAAAGGCAGTAGGTCCCAAACCAGCTCCACCAGCAGCGTCCAGTCTGGAGTAATTCCAAGTAATCATCAAATGAAGAGTTCATTAAGTTTCGGCATAAATTGATGATTACGTGCAATTAAGTACCGTTACCAGGTGTTCCTATAATTTATTTTAATTTCCTCAAGTTTCTCAGCTGGATACCAGACGACCTGCCCGCAGTCGAACGCAGTCCTCGGTCTTCTGCAGTTTATGGGGGGACTCCTTTTGGCCTTCCTTTTGTTTTCTTTGAGCGCTAATTGGGCGGACAATGGCTGCATCCACGGCTAGAAAAGGTGATCGATCATAAACTTGGTCAGTGGACTTTTTCATTTGCTTTTTCTGCGTCACTTAAGAGCCGGGCTTCAGTAGGGCTAGTCTGTGGTGCAGTCATCCGGATACGTCTGGCGGTGAATGAACCGCGGATAGAGTGATTAGCCTAAAACCGCTCCACGCTAATTGAGACTGATTGCAGCGGCAGTTATGCCCATTTGCAGCATCAGCAATTTTCCAGAAATTCTTGGTGCGCTTCCTTATCATAATAAAGCTGCTACAATTTGTCTTGGCTTAAGTACTTTTTGTGAAAGCCCTTGTGTAAATTAAGACGTTATTGAAGATGATTTTTCGTTGGGGGTTTTTTTTTATGTTGGAGTATTAGATTAAATTTCCTTTACTACATATACGTATATATACATATACTATACCAACAAAAAATGTTGAATACTTTCCAAATATTAATTACATTATATGCAATTTCTCTTTCACTTAAATATAATGGACAAATATTAATTCTTGTTATTTTGCAATACCAAAGGAATTAAGGGGCACCACTAGTGTGAGATTTTGAACAAATCGATTTTGCATATATCGATAGTCTATACCAGTGATGGCCAACCTTTTTGAGAAGTGAGTCAAATTTTGTTCATTATTTTTTTTAGTACTAGCTCGTGGGTCACTAAGTCAGTGGCGTCACTTGGAAAGGGGGAGGGAAAAGAATGGTTAGAAAATAGTTTGTCTTGCTTCTGACTTTTAAAATCCTCTTTTAAAAGGTTACGTTTCCTACTTTTACTTTTGCAATTAGAGAGCAAAAAATAAAGATCGATGTCAAAAGATTTGTATATATGGGGTGATACCATAAATTACCGCACCAGGTGAATGAACAAGGAGTACAGAAAATATAGAAATGAGGTTGCCTATGTCCGTTTTAAATAATATAATATTTTGTGAATTTTTTTAAACAAATTTATTTACTTAATAACATACATGTGTTTAAATGGAATTCATGTGTTTAAATTAAAATATGTTTATTGAAATTATGTAATACCCACCATTTGGGTGCGACATGATTAAAACCAGAAAAGTTAGAAACATTTGACCACTTTTGCTCGACAGTGTATGTCACACACAGATTGGAAATACTTTTTTTATAAACCCTACATTAGATATATGTACAAGGAGTCCAATAATAATGTGTGAAAACTAATGAATCACTATTTTTTAACAAATGGAGATATTGGTAAAATGTAAATACTAAATAAAGGAAAATCGTTATATTAATTTTATGTCCATTTTATTATAAAAAAATTAAATCTATTCAATACGATTAATTTGAAAATATAGTTACTAATGATACATAATTTCAATATTTTAAGCATCTAAATTGGCACAAATATCCCAACACTTTCTAAAACTATTAAAGATGTTCTTACGTTTCATTTTAAATGCCATTGACGATCCTCCTGATGTCTTTAATAAAATCCTCTATTGTTTTTGGGCTATTTTCATACCGTTAATGTAGTCCCATAAAAATAAAGCACAGTAAGTGAGATCTGACGTGTAAGGTGGCTTTTCTATTCCCTTTTCTCTAGGAAAGCGTGGGTACCCTAGATCAATAACTCGATCGCGAAAAACTTTGTCAAGTACTTCTTGTGTGCGATGAGGTGCTGCTCCGTCTTGAATAAAACAAAAAGATTTAACAAGAACTGTCTTTTTTGCATGACGAAAGGATTTGGTCTCTAACGTCCCTTAGATTTAAATAAAAGCAGGTAGATGGTTCGCATTTCACAAATATATGAGCTGTTGTTTTTGAAAGTGGTATAAGTCCATTTTTGGAAAAAATGAGTTATTGGTAGTTTTAGTCAGATATTGATATCCTCTTTTTATATTTATAGTCACAAAGCCAGTGGAGTAAAATATCCTCACAAAATAATCAAAAGAAGTTGAACTGTATAGTAAAATTTTACAAGTCTATAGTTTTAAACACGTTATCCAAATTGTATTACTTTTGTCCTTATTTTTAAGTTGATTCAAATGCAAACTCTTAAATATCTCAATGTAGAAATAAATGGACTTATACCACTTTGAAAAACAACAGCTCAAAATTTTGCATAATTCGTTCTTATTGAAAGTGGTATAAGTCCATTGGTAGCTAGAAAAATCGTTTGTTTTCTTGAACAATTTTATTAATTATTTTTTAATAATAAAATTAAACATGTTTATAGTCTTAAAAACATTACCCGAACTGAATAACTTTTACCATAATTACTTGGTTGATTCAAATGCAAACCCTTAAATATCTCACTTCATGAAAAAATGGACTTAAACCACTCTCAAAAACAACAGCTCATATATCATTAATAATTCACGTTCTTCACTATATTTTTGAATTAATGCCATTTCGATCGAATAAAAAATATGATTTTGGCAGGCCAAAAAACATCAAATTTTCGCGCGAAATCTGATTGTTTTTATAAAAACTTCATCATTTTATTAAATTTCAATTATTTTTTTTTCGATCGAAAGTCATGGTACGGGAAAAACCTTCTAGTTTAATACACTTGTTGGTGTTTTTGACTTCACGCACTGTGCAGGTCGCTATCACTGTAGCAGTGCGGGAGACTTTTTTTTCTTGAGTCTTGGGAAATTGCAAATAACTCATTAAATTTCCAATTTTTTGGTCCAAAAATTTTAATCAAGTATTTACTATATAAAATAAATTTAGATTTGGAAATATTACGTCGTTCGGATCAAACCCGCCCGGTTTTGAAAATTCATTGCTCAATATTTAATTATTATTGCGTAATCTTATTTTGGCACTAAGTAGAGGAGCACTCAGTTGTTTTTCCTCCTTCACTGCGATCACTATATATATACATATATAATACAAATTTAGAAGTTCGTAACTCTATCGATGTTTCTTTACAGCGTCAAATAATCAAGTTTATGTATCCTGAAGTCCACCGAAGACTAGTCAACGTGATAAGGATCCAAAAAATGTGCGAGTGGAGTATGCAAAAGTAAATTTATGTGCATATAATCAGCAACAGAGCCGTCTAAAAAACTATATACAAAAATTTTAATTTTGTGGGCGGGTTTGACCCGAATAACCTAATAAAATAAATACACATTTTCATGAAATTGGCTTTACTTTTTTATCACAGTAGTATTCGAAGAGCTTGTTCAAAATTCGGGTTATTTTGGTAAAAAATATTACCTTATTTCAATTGTATTTTTACTTACATTATTTTTATTGTGAACGAAATTTAAAAATAGCAGTAGCACATAGTTAAAATTTTAAATTTTACTGATATTTCTTTTATAACCCTTATTTTAAAAATCATAAAAATAATAGAATTTACAGTGATAATAATACGATATTGTCAAATTTCAATAGTTAATTAAAAAGAGTTGAGTTCGAGTCCTGGGTTGATTGCCGACCGGATAAAGCCTCTATGGGAGAATCAAGTAAACTGTCACCAATTTATTAAAAAATTTAAATAAATATTTTAAACTGAACTGAACTGAATGAATACTAAAATATTTTCCCTTTGCCTGTTTTCTTCGTCTCAGGGATCTGGGATCTTATCAATAAAGTCCAGGTAATTCACTTTGTCGAATAGAGCTCCTTGTTACTTACGCAACTCTCAATCTCTATCTAGACTTTCCGCTTTGTCCCTTTATTTTATAGTACTCTATTTCAAGGGCAAGTGTATTGTTTTTTGGTGTCAAAACGCAAATGAACTCTAGCACTCTAGTTTCAAATGTGTGAAAGCCGTAATAGAAAATTTAAATCTTATTCAGGAATCCTAGCTACAATGTGATTCCGACACGATTTTCTAGAATAGTTCCATTTGCAAGTGTGCATTTATTTCAGATTTGATTTGCAATCTCATTACGGAATAGGATTTCAGATATTTTCGGGCGACATTTAATAGACTCGGCTTTAAATTTTTTTAAAAGCACACCTACTTTTTTGCAAACTCCAATCGTAACTCAAGCTGAAATCCCATCAATTTTTAGCATGTCGTGCATTTACTAAGCTAATTGCTCCTTAGTAATACGTCACTATACAGTGGCGTGTCCTCCAGGTAATCCGACAGCGGACCAAATACAAGGTGGGCAGTGCAAAGTCATGGAACACCGCAGGAGCTCCTGGAGGAGGGCATGTGTTTGATGATTATCTCACCTGTCCCGACCCAGACCATGTCATCTGCTCCTGCAGTGATACCGAAGGCTACTTTGCCCCACATTTCACAGGCGGCCGAGCAGAGCCCCTATTTACTTGGCGGAGGCACCTTGGGCAGCCGAGAGGTGGTCGTGTCATGATTGATGTCTCCACCGGATAACCTGGTAAGCCCATGATGAACTGCTGTAACTCGGGGAAGGCCTGCATAATAGATCGACGGGCACTCTATAATTTCGGGAATTTGCCTCCGTTTAGCACGAAAAGGAGCCTCAATGGGGCGGCCCCATGGCGGTAGTGACTCGGCAGGAAATCGGCCTAAGATTGAGAGGACGACGTAGCTAAGGTGACTTGTGGGAATTTAAATAGACCAGCGGCCAGTGGCACCCCGGACCTTGCTGCAGTGACTAGCGCAATTCGGTTGGAGTCCGCTGCGGTGGCCAGCTGAAATGTGTTCGTGTGCCCGCACAAAGGACATTCCTCCGGTAGCCGGCGCAAGTGACACACTGACCCCAATTAGCACCCATCGTGCGAGCCACGTAATAGGGCAATTGTTGGTGCTCTCATGCTCCGCGAATTTTTCTCCTCGCTCGCGCCGTTCTGCGACATTCTTCTTGCGTGGTTCGCCGGACTTCGACCAAATCGCCCTGCACAACTGCATCGGTTCCCATGGTAATCGACGCGGGGAGCTGATCGATACTCTTCGATTAGTTGATTAATTGCTTTCAAAGCCGCAGAGGTCTCAAGCCGGAAAGAGGCCGGGGCAGCAAATCGTGACCAAAGGAAATTTCAAATTGTTCGAAAGCAACAGTTCTGAAACTTGCAACGAACCTCAGAAGGTGCGGGGCGGGAAATGGGTCCCACATCGGAGGAGATGTGCTTGTTACAGTCGAGAGCAGAAGGCTGCTGAAGATTGCTCCGTGTGGCCCCGGGAGCAGAGTTCAAGGGTAGGACCGCTGGAAAAATTTCCCTTCACGGTTAATCGCTTCGCTTCGTGTTACAATTAACTGGCCGCGGAGCAGGAGCACGAAATTCATCGGCCGATTGTCACGTTTCCTCTGGAAAATTAGAGCCGAATTGTGTAAGCCGGCGGAGAGTTCCGACTCGAAGTCGGGCTTCTTTCGATGTTAATTGCTGGAGGTCGTCGTGGACCAGTGAACTCTTTAAATCTGGCATTGCCTGCAAGGGCCCCAATTATCCAGAGTGGCTAGTTATCTGCAGAATTCCATTCCACTCTGCAGCGAGTGCTGCGATCATTGGTTTGAGTTAGGGTTTCAGCGAACACCATTGGATTTAAATTTTTAAATTTTTTTTAAAGGACCCAATTTGCATTGCTGAACCACTCAAAAAGGTTTCTCATCATAATTAGAATGTTTAACTGCTTCAAAGATACAAAATCCTCCTCGTGGTGGGAATCGGACAAAATTATAGATGGCAAACGAACAGCAAAATTTTAAGAACTCATGAAATTTGAAAGCAATTGAGTATTTTACTAGTGCAGTGGCCATATTAGATCCGCCATCATGTAAAATGAAAATCTGATATAAAATTTTAAATCAGCGACCTCAAAAACAAAAGTAATGACTACTTGCATGCTCTGAATTTGCAAAGAAAAATTGTTTGTTGTAATGGCGGCCATATTGGATCCGCCATCTTGAAAATATTTGTTACTACCATTTGAATGTACTCTGTTATTGTTTTACATATACACAAAGATACAGTATGAGTAACTTTAACTTTTTAACTAGGAATAAATTAAGGCTAAGTTTATGAAGAATTGGACAGTCGATGCTTCAAATTTAGCCATCTTTGGGCCATATTTAATTGTCGTTTTACTTTAGAAAATTTTTTTCTCTAATAATATTTAGTTGGTGTTAGGCTTCTTATAGACGAAAACCAATCGACTCTGAAATGTCCGCTTCATCGTTAATGGCATATACCGAGATAGTGTCGCTGACAAATTGCTTGTTTGTGTTTTAAATATTTAAAAAAAAAAAAAATCCAATAAACACTAGTAAAATTTAACACTAAACGAATTTCTAGAGCTGAAATCATGAAGTCTGAGATATAAAATATTTCCATTATAGTAACGTATTTATATCGATACGTTGAACTATATTTTAACTTTTTTAAATTTCCTGTTGATTCAATATAATTAGTATTTTTAATCTTGTTTATTTAAGTAACCTTTTATTTTATAGTATTTAAATATTTTTTTAGTTTTAAATCTCCTTATTTTTATTAGAATAAATACTTTTACAATTTGTTCTTTTGAAAATAATAGAAAGACTAAATTTTTATTTTTTTTTTAAAGACAAAGCCAACTTTTTTATTAATTATTTAAAAAACAACGCCTGCTGCAACTGCATTAATTAATTATTTAAAAACAACGCCTGCTGCAACTGCATTAATAAGATGTGCCACCACCGCATTACTCTCCTCCCAGTGTAACACGACACAAAAAATCTTGTTGTTATTGTTGGATATTCGTTAATTGATGTATAAATCTCAATGAGCTAATCAAAGTTGTTGCTGAGGTGGGCACGATGGGCCGTGGATGATGTTGGCTCGATGGCCCAATTAATGTTGTTGCTGAAGGTTGGCACGATGGGCCGTATGGTGATAATGACGGCGCAATGGCCGTCTTGCTGATGATGAAGGTAAAGTAATGCGGGTATAGAGTCGATCTGCGACTACTTGAATATTTGACCCGATCTGCGGGTTGATGAAGTTGGAAATGCGCCGATCTGCGGCTGTTTAATAATTGATCCGATTTGCGGATAGATGGAGAAGGGCTGTGGGACGATGCTGGTTGTTCATTGTTGTCGTTAAAATTTTAATTGTTGATAGTTGTTGAAGGTGATGTTGTTGTTGAAATTTAATTGTTGATTGTTGTTGTTGAAGTGACAGTAGCAGTTGCTATTGTCGGCCTCTTCGGGGAGGGTTAATGTAGGTTTTGTAGTTTAAACCTACCCTCCCCTAAATTAACGTATACGAGGTCAGTCGACCGCGCGAAGAGCTTCGTCCTAATTCTGTCAGATCCTGAACTACGCTTCACTTCCTTCATTTCTTCTATTTTTTTGAGCCGTAAATCGATCACATCGGGGTCACCAATTTATAGTGAGAGAAAATGCCCTGACTATATAAATTTAAAATATTAAAAGAAAAGAATTAATTTAAAAATTAAAAATGCCAAATCAATTCTCTTTCTGTCTAAGATTCCGCAAGACTAATTTTATTTTTTATTTACAAAAAGCAATGCCAACTTCTTTATTAATTATTTAAAAAACAACGCCTGCTGCAACTGCATTAATTAAGTATTTAAAAACAACACCTGCTGCAACTGCATTAATAAGATGTGCCACCACCACACCATGTTATCAGCACTTGCTAATAACAGACAAATTAACCTAATCAGTACGAAACCGAAAACAAAAATCGTTCATATCACGTTTTAAGGAAAAAATTAAAAAATGCATACTTTATCATCACTTTGAAAATTTGTCAAAAAGTAAAAAAAAAAAGAAGAAAGATTCACAGAAAACTAGAATTAAATCTTGAACCTAAATTTTACAATCGGTATTTAATTTTCACGTTACTTTTCCGTTGTATTCACCGTTTCGTTTTATTCTTTCGTGTTATCATCACTTCTCTGCATTGTAATTTTACCATTTCATTGTTCATTACAAAGAAGAACTCCAGAACTTTTACAAAGAATGTCTTTTTAAGACACATTTAACCTCTCTACTGTGATTTTACAAAAATATAAAACAAATTTATTGCCATTCTAGATGTAAATGTAGATTGATGTGGCTGTCCAAAGACACAATTAGGGCCATTTTAGGTCCATTGTGATAGCAATTTTTGTAACCAGGGTTTCTGATGGTTCGCAACCAAAGCTTTGTTTTACCAACCGAGCTATTGAGACCCCAATTCCCATTCTAAGGTTGACCGGAATTTTGATTTGGATCAAAACAGACGTTTGTTCCAATGTATTCTTTGTAATGTCTGTATTTAACAGTGTTCATCTTTGTGGAAATGAAACATTTGGGCGATTTACCATAGAATCCAATGGCAGCGCAAACCATCAAAGATTCACCACCGAAATTCCTTGCCATTCTATCTTGTTTTTTTGCATGTTTGTCACGACAATATTTTTGGAGGCCGTCTGGACCATCAATATTAAATTTTTTCTCATCACTGAAAAGTATTTCGGCCCATTCCTTCTCCCAAAATTGATACTTTTCTGCAAACTTTAATCTTAGTAGTTTGTGGCGCACTGTTAATTTAGGTTTAGGGTCCCGTTTGACGTATTGCAACTTATTGTCAGCCTTTAAAATTTGCTGCACTCGTCTGAGACTTCCTTCAAGTCTTAAGGTGCTTCGGATTTCTGCTGGACTGTTGGATTTATTAGTGGCTAATCTTTTAATTTCTCTGACAGACACTACTGGCTTTCTCCCTGAACTTTGATTGTGCCATAGTTTTCTTTAAGTGGCAGGAAATTTATAATTACAGTCTTACTTCTATGGACCCGAACTGCTACCTGCCTAGTTGTAAGTCCACTATTTCGATAGGCCAGAATTTGGCCACGCTCTTTTTTAGACAATGCTTTCCTCGACCGTATGGTGTGGCGCGCTGCGATCAGTGTCATTTCCAGTTTTCCTAAAATACAAGCTTCTCTTCCGCACTTTCCGTCATTCTTCTTCCATGGACCATGCTTTTGACTTCTAGCAAAATCGTGCAGTTGGGAAGAATAACGCTACCAACGTCAAAGGACGATAACGAGTTAATTTCCGGAGCGAATAGCCTTTGTGCCACAAGTTCGATAATCTTTGCTTATAATATTTTTTTAATATTTAATATTTATATTCAATTCTGGGCTCATGAGCACAGCGACTGCCAGTTACGAAACGTATCCTATCAGTTCAATTTTTGACCAATTTTTCGAGCATTTACGACCGTATATCCACAATGACACGTCTTATGTTGACTTTCAATGCGTCATTCCAAACTATCTTTTCAAACTGCTAGACTTTACCAAATAAAAATCGCATTGACACTTACAACAAATGACAGCTCATTTGACATACCAGTCGCAAGTGTGTGATCTACACATACTACTGTGTGGGAAACACACTTTTCTCCCACGTCTCCTTTTCAATTGAGGCAAGCTGGTTTTTCTAAAATGCAATATAAAGCAATCCAAGAAAATCGTTTTAAAAATTATTAAGAGATTTTCTTTTAAAAATTAGTTTAGTTTTCCCGATATTGTCCTTAGCTTTGAATGAGAGGTATTTTTCAATTTATCAATAAAGTGGAAATACATGGCCACCTCGCTTTAACTGTAAATGAAATATTCTCCCAGTACACATAGTTCATATATACATTCAGGAAGAAATACACTTTTGAAAGTAACTATTTTCTCATTTGATGTTACAACATGTGAAAGTTCTTGAACCAAGAAATATAATTTTGATGAAGTTGTGGATTCTTAAAGTTTTTCGTAGTTAATTTAAGCATGCTACACTTGATTTGAGAACGTAAAAATTGTTGAGATATTAAGAAGAACTATTAATTTGCACTGGAAGTTGCGGGTTCGATTCCCACAAGAAACCCTGTGTTTTCTAACATCGCCACATCAATCTTAATCTCAAAAATACCCGTTGCTTTTCAAGAAGTTTTTCATTAACAATGTTTACATTGTTTAAAAAAAAAAGTGAAGTTCTTGAGTACGATCTAACCATTAAAAGTTCTTAAAATAGCAACTTTTTCCTTGAAACAACATTTTGCCTTATATAAATAACTGTAGACCCAAACGTGACAACTCTGAATCTACAATTGTATACTGGTATAATAATATATGTATATGGTATAAGTGTCGAATAAAGTTTTCTTGAATCTTGACAACTCATTTGACAATTATCCCTATCGGAAATCCGGCCCCTTTTAAAAAAACGCCTTTTATCTAGGCCTGCACGAACACCTTCGGCGCTAATTAAATTGTTTAGTGAATTCACTAAATCTTTGGACCAATTAGACTTGGCAGAAAAGACAGAGACGCCTCAACGCTGACAAAGGAGGAGTATTCCTTTGATTTCAGAAATCATAATTATGCCAAAGACCCAGCGAAAAGAAAAAAACTCCCGCGGAACGCAAAATGGCGCTTTCTTCTATTGCACGCTAGCAAACAATCTTTCATTCAGCTCCTCTGGGTCCGGCATAAGTTTCAGAGCAAATTAAAATTTCTAGAATTCTCTGTAAAATGCTGCTGCTGCTCCTGATGGTGGTACAATAGTATACTGCTCCTGCTGTTGGCCACACACCGCAGCAGTACCGCAAATGAATTGCTGTGAGCAGTCAGCGTGGGGCAAAGTTTTAATTTAATTCGTTGAAAATTGTTGAAAATCACCAGCAGATACAGAACCGCGCGGTCCAGCAGTGGCATGGCGGAACAGCGGGAAATTGGTCAGCGTGCGTTGACACTAAGAACATCCGACGTTCTGACTACCACGAACCGCCATTCCCTGTGATGTAAATTGAAAAACTCCACAAAAAACACATTACAAGACATCTATCCCTCGGGAGCCCCTTCCTGGTCGAAATGAAAAGCTCTTTTCACACCACTGAAAGTTATGTGTCATCATTTACTCACATATTCTATCCGGTCGCGGAAAAGCGGGGGGAGAAGGGCAGTGGTGATAGGGTCGTAAAGCAAACTTAGCTCTTCTAGCCTGTTTTAGGGCAGAGGGTCATGTAGGCGAAAGACGGAAAAATTCCAGAGGACTCCCCTTGACGAGCTCCCCGAGATGGATGGATGGATTGTTGGCGAGGGGAGAGCGTGTTCTATTTACACAATTCTCTGGTATTTTTTCCACGCCCTATGCACGGCAGCGGGAGGGCGGGAGGCAGCATCGAAAACACAGGGAGGCTGCAGGGTATGGGTAGCAGCGACAAAGCCAACAAAATCGATGTAATTGAAAATTCTTCGGGGAAAATGAGAAAAATAAGCTTCTGTCGCTGCCATCGAGGCGAAGGAGCCACCAAGCCTATAAAACATTTACGGCTGCCGCCTTCTCCCCGTTTAATGTGCGGGAGCTGCTCCCACAGGAAGCCATCCTGTCACGCTGGGTTTCGGCTCCCTTGACAGTCTACAGAACTTCCCGGTAAGGTGCCATAAATAGTTGAACGCTATGTAGCACCACATCATTACATGCATCGCTCGGTGGTCGAACGTGCGAAAGGGGAGCCTCGTGGCGTGGTAAGAGTTTCACGCCTAAACCCCAAAGAAGTGTCCTCGAGCCCCTCGCCGGGGAAGACAGCATAACTCGCTCAAGTGTCCAACTTCCCAGGCGGCAGACAAAGTGCTAGTAAGACGCCCTTATGAAACTCACCCCCATCCCACCCTCCGTGCACAAAATCAAAAGCTTGTAAACAAGCGGAAGTTTATTACGTCCCTCTTGAGTGCATCAGTATACTTCATGGAGCCAGTCGGGGCCTTCAACAGATGAGTTTTGCCTTACTGGCTGAGCCAAGATGCTCCACGTAATACGGGCAACAGTTTTTCAGCATTCTCCAGGAAAAGAAACTCTCAATTCAGTAGGGTAACTAGCACCCAGATTTCCCAGGAATGGATACCTGAATAGTTGTTGAACATTTTTAGAATGATTTTATCATTAAAAAAAAATATAATTACTAAGATGTTTTATAGAAAATGAGATAAATTAAACCATGAAAATTATAGACCTATCTCCTTAGTAAATTCAGTAGTGGAAATTGTTACCCTTCTAATTTTTATGAGTATAATAAATGGACAGAAAAAAAAGGCAAGTTTCCGGAGTAGCAAGCGGGCTACAGGGTCGAGAGATGTACAATTGTCCCCATTTAACATAAAGTGGCCTAGTTCCGATCACCAAACTCCTGTTATATCTATTTTCCCTAAACGAAGCGACTAATATATTAAAATCAATCAAAAATGTCAAATCTTGAAATTAAAGTGATGTAAGAATTTAAAAAAAATTGTGCTGTCTATTTGCAAAATGCATTAACCCTTTAACTGCTTATGTCGAATAATGTCGATTGTATTCGCCACAAAGATAAAAAGATAGCATTTGTATTATCAATCAACGAAACGACAATCATTTTTATTTCTGAAAAAGGGCAAATAAAGAAATTTAAAAAAAATTTACATTTTAGAATATTCGTTAGTTTGCGGGCAGAAAAAGTTCTGAAAAACAAAATTAAACAGTTAAAGGGTTAAAAGGTTAAAATAGCATTGGCGTGAAGCAAAGATTTCAGATGCGCCTATTTCCGACCACAAGAACTGTCGTTTTCTAATACCGACCACCGCTGAGCCTAATTCTGACCGCTTTAGAAATCAGACGTTTTCTCAAACAAATATAGTTAAAAATTTGAAAATTTGGATACAAATTAAGTGTAATTATATTTATATCAATAAAAAAACAAAAAAATTGGAATAAAAATACATAAAAAAATGTAAAGTAAAAGTAAACACATTTAAGTTTTTAAGCGTTTAGTTCGGTATATACTTAATATTTATATAGATATTCAATATATTACATTGTAGTATGTAGTTCATTTTGTGTGGAACTAATTTAAATAAAAATTTAATTTTTAAAATTTATTTCGTTTTAATGTCCTTAATTTTAGGCACATCATACGTTTCACAACTAATCATCATTGCTGGAGCTTCAATCTTAGTTTAAAATACGTCTCGATCTGGCCACTTCAAATAATGTCCACTCATTGTCATCGTTTTAATTTTTAGCGTTGTTTCGTTTTTTTCAATGACATTTCTGGGAAAATTATTCTCCTTCGTAATTTATTATAACGAAATAACAATTTCTATACGGTGTAGTAATTCCATTCTCTATATCTTCTCAACCGATGGATTCTGACTGACTTTCAAATTTTAATTTCTTACAGGCTTCTTTAATTTTTTTGTTATTCCGTTTTTAGCTTTTTTAGTTTTCTCTGCTTCTTCGTGAACTCCTCGCAGATTGCTTTATGTTCCTTGAAAGGTCACACGAAAACCATCAGTGGTTTTAACACTGTTACCTATCTTCAACCTATTTTGATTGGAAAAGTCGTCAATAGATGGGTTCTCATTGAACTTTGGACCAAATTTCAACATATTCCCATTATCCTAATAATTAGTTCAAAGTGTATTTCAATCGACCGCAAGGTGGCGCTTATCCTCCTACAGACCATTCCACTATAGGGATCTCGGTAGTCTCCTTCTGAGAATTATCAGTATATACTAGTAGTTTTTTATATGTGCTTAAAAAACTTTGTTTTAATATTTAGTGTATTATTTATTAATTGAGGTTTTTAAAAAATGCGCAGACTTAAATAGTTTTACTCGTTTGTACTAGGACCGCAATTGATTATTACTCATTGTAGAAGATGTGGCATGGAATTTATTAGTTTTTGAACTATATCCAGACTTATACTACTCTATTCAGTAGTAATAGTTGCTCTTACCTGCCGGTCGGAGTCATATGGGCGACCATTATGAAATATACGTTCAGATAATATTGCCCACATGTTTTCCATCGGGTTTAAGTCCGGGCTACTTGTGGACCACTCCGGTATTCCACGAGATTCCAGGAATTTGTTTGTATACTTTGCCGCAGTGCACGGCAGCATTATCCTGCTGAAATATCCATTCATTCCCATTGATATCTTCACCGAATTGGATGAGAACATCGTCCAGCGACTCCACGTATTTAACAGTGTTCATCTTTGTGGAAATGAAACATATGGGCGATTTACCATAGAATCCAATGGCAGCGCAAACCATCAAAGATTCACCACCGAAATTCCTTGCCATTCTGTCTTGGTTTTTTGCACGTTTGTCAAGCTAATATTTTTGGAGGTCGTCTGAACCATCAATATTAAATTGTTTTTCATCACTGAAAATTACTTTGGCCCACTCCTCCTCCCAAAATTGATACTTCTCTGCAAAATTTAATCTTAGTAGTTTGTGGCGCACTGTTAATTTAGGTTTAGGGTACCGTTTGACGTATTGCAACTTATTGTCAGCTTTTAAAATTTGTTGCACTCGTCTCACACTTCCTTCAAGTCTTAAGTCTTAAGGATTTCTGCTGGACTGTTGGATTTATTAGTGGCTAATCTTTTGATTTCTCTAATTTCTCGGGCAGACACT
This sequence comes from Dysmachus trigonus, assembly GCA_949715965.1. Lineage (NCBI taxonomy): Eukaryota > Metazoa > Arthropoda > Insecta > Diptera > Asilidae > Dysmachus > Dysmachus trigonus. Next base: position 77,093,890 of record OX454319.1, read on the forward strand.
ACTGGCTTTCTTCTTGAACTTTGTTTGTGCCATAGTTTTCTTTAAGTTGCAGTAAATTTATGATTACAGTCTTACTTCTATGGACCCGAGCTTCTATCTGCCTTATTGTAAGCCCACTATTTCGACAGGCCAGAATTTGGCCAAGCTCTTTTAGAGACAATTGCTTTCCTCGACCCATTTTTGCGTGAATTTCACAGCTACTAATATATAATTAAGTTTTTAAAGTAACCAAAAATACAACAGAACTTACCAAATCAAATTCAATAAAATATTTAAAGATTACTGGCTTAATTTTTGTAGAAAGTATCTTAAGAAGGTGTTGGTACACTTCTGGTGTTATCAATTTTTCATATTATAATGCTTTTGAATTGTGTCGCAAATGCACGTGTAGATGTTTTAGAAAAATTAAATACCACTTTCTATTACATAACGACTTCTATGATCAAATAGTAGAATGTATCAAGCCAATTGCATTTGGATTCATGACTTACTGCATTTATATATTTTGGTCCTATTATTATTTCGTGGGGTGTATTACGATTGGAATTTAACTACAAATTTGTTCAAACTGAAAATCTTCTGATCAAAACTACCGAAAATTTGCTAGTTATTAATAACTAATAAGAAATACTAGATTTATGGTATTATTAACTAATAAATAATCATTTTTAATTACTAGTATGAATTTTAAAAAGTAGTTAAAGTTGATTAGAAAAATAGTTGCTAATAATCGCTTTGTGGAGGACCTGAACAAAATAGTTGGGCTATTGCTTACTATTTATAAAACGTTAAATTTTGTCGCCATATCAAATTCCGATGCTTAATACTCCGTTGCCGGAACTTTCAAATCCTGTGCACGCGTTCCGGTGCAAAGGTCACCTCCTGTATTTTTCGTTGTTTCCGGAGCTCGGGAAATTTTAAATTCCGCTTCATGTTCAAATTCAATTGGGGAAGGCGTTCCGTGGGATGCCCGCCAAATCGCTAGCGAGCGCCTCAAAAATCATAACTCTCAGCGACGCATAAATTTTGCAGTGGAACACATTTAGATGTATGTAGCAGCTACCAAACCCAAAGAAGATATTTTTGTGTAGCATGAAACAGGACTGGTTGCTGGAGTTGTGGAGCTGTTAGGCACCCGGCACACGGTTGCATGAATTTTTGAACGAGATGAACGCAAACATTTTAAGAATTTAGAGCTTTCTGGAAGCCGGCATCAGAGATGAGTGAAATTTTTATTCGTTTCAGGTGGAGGCAAAACGGGGGAAATTGGGCCGCACGCCACTCTGATATATTGAAGGCACATCCAGTCAGTTCGGGGAGAATTTTTAAAAAAATTCAAATGTTTTAGGTACTCCACCAGGTGGCGTTAAAAGTATTGTTTAATTTTAAGCATGCCGCTGAAGCGGGCTCGGAAAGATGATTGATTAGTCCACATACAATTAAATACTAGCCTAATTCCAGGTTGAGAAAATGGCAGTTAAAATGCATTTTCCGGTTTCGAATCGTAAACTAAAGGTGCAGAAATAAATTTGGGAACAGTCACACTACCTGAAGTATTTTTTGTTGATTCAAAATGTTTTTTGTATTGGAAAAATACCATATAAATGTAAAGTTCAAAAAGCTGAGCACCATCTTTCATTTCAGTAAGTCTCAGCGAAATCATTACAAGAAGACAAAAATATAACTACATATCAACTAATAGTTTTATACGAGCATTGCATAAACACATGAGTAATCATATATACAGTGACTCAAAACACTGATCTAATAAATCTTAAATTTTCTTTTGCTGCTATTAATTCATACTTTAAAATGAAAGAATCTCAGGCCGTTTTCAAATTCACATGCACTTGCACTTTTCATTAGCTCTACTCTACTTTCTTTCGCGCTAGAAGGCTGTTCGAATTTAACTGCTCCACATTTTTTTCGGAAAGAATTTTTAGTGCCATTGCTGTCGTTTCTTCTATTTTATGTGTTTTCTGGTTCCTGAAAATGAGTGATAAAATTAAATGTAAGTACTGCGAATAATTCATATTGTTTTCCATAGTCAAGTGAAAACATATTTTCAACAAAGATTTGCATTCAATGAAGAGGAAACCTTCAAATTAATTGAATTGAGAACCGTGAAGTTTGATGGCCGGTTTACTGCCAAAAAAGTCGACAATAAAGCAGGATGGAAGTAATATTACGAGCTGTTGGTGTTTTAATATCTTCAAATACAAATTCTTACTTATAGAACTATAACCAGTGCTTTGGGCTACAAGGAAGATTTGTACAAAGTTATCAAATAGAATAGAACAGAAATAAAATCTCATAGAGACTTAGAACGTAAGTTACAGCTATACAACTGCTAAAACATATTATACTACTGCGATCAAAAAGTAAAGCCAATATGTTTATAACTTTGAAATTTTTTATTTATTCTTCCAAATCTATATCATCCCCTTCAAAGTAGTCCCCGCCCGATACACCTAACCCAGCGATTTTTTCGATCCTCGAAACACTTCTAAAACTCGATGATTGGAATGGTCTTCAGTTCCTTCTTCGATTTTTCCTTTATCTCATCAGTCGATTCAAAACGGTCTTTTGAGCTTAAAGAATAGCCAGAAGTCACATGGAGCTAAATTTGGTGAATACGGTGGTTGTGGAACGACATGCATCGAATTTTTGATGAAAAAGTCTCGAAGAACCAATGCAATGGTTTGGACTGATCCAAATGAAATGTTTACAGTATCAGCAAGATCTCTAGTTGTCAACCGACGATTTTTGAAGACCAAATCTTTGATTTCGTTGACATGCTGTTCATTGATTGATTTTGATGGTCGTCCGGTACGCTCTTTGTCTTCAACGCTTTCTCTACCTTCTTTGAACTGTTTATACCACTTGTAAATATTTCTTTCAGACAAAACCTGATCGCCGAAGGCCTCCTGCAACATTCCAAACGTTTCTGCAGTAGACATTTCATTCCGCAAACAAAATTGAATGCAACTTCTTTGCTTAATAAAATCACACATTGTAAAAATCGAAAAATTCACTTTTAGTTGCTCAGAAAACACAACAAAACTAACCAAACAAATGACGTACTGGCGTGAAATTTTACACAGATATGAGTGACAGTATTGCCAACGTAAAAACAAGAAGATTTGCTCGAATCGATATACCCGCGCAATTTAAATTAAAAATTGGCTTTACTTTTTGATCAGAGTAGTAAATTGATTGTAGATTCTACAGGCTTACGTTATAAAAGCTATAATTTTTCTTGTCAGTACAACAAACTGGCTCTGTGGATTCAACAGTACTTTCAGTAGAAATTCAATATGATGCTGTAAATTTTGCAGCAAAAGTTGTCAACAGGATGTAGATTCTACAAATTATAATTTTCTTTGTAAAGGTTACAAATTAAATTTGTGATTACAACAACTTTTGCATGCAAAAATCAAAATATAAAACTGTAATTGTCATAGTTAAGCTATCAAATTGATATCTAATGTAGTCAAACTTAAAACAAATTGTTTATTTTACAACCAACAAACTTTCATATTGACAACAGTGGAAGTAGGGTCGATTTTGACGGAGAATATAGATTAAATTTACAGTAAAACTGACATTTTTACAAGCTTTTTTCTTTGGGTGCAATACCTCTGCAACATGTAAAAAAGTAATATGCGTATAAATACGTTAGGTTGCCACATTTCGCAAATAGTTGTAGATAAACCTGCTGCGAGTAGCCACTAATATATGGTAAGACTTGCCCATGGTCCTTGATAACGAAGAACACTTGTAAGTCCTGGAAAAACTCATACTTTCTATCCTAAATAAAAAAATACATAGAACAATTGCTACTGAAAGGACAGAACACGTTCCACGTTCGGTTCTGAACTGAAAAAGGTTTTCACTTCCGACACATGTCCTACATTTCATCGTACAACGCCCGAGAAGGGCGGGCAAGGCTGTATCGAGAGCCTCCTTTAACTCGAATCAGTTAAGTTTGGTAGAAGGGCAATAACAAAGGGCGTAGGCAGGGCAATTCAGGGGAATCCCAGAATTGAAGTTGTCAGCAGTGACACAGTGGAGATTTCATAACGCAAACTTTCCTTTTGTGTCGCAATGCCACCCCACGTCCTAAATACCCTTGAGGGTAAAAGCCTCCCACTTAGAGCCTGTTCGCCCAGTAGGCCCCCACTCCCATGCGGATCACTGCTTCACTGCGGACTAAAAGGAATCCTCTGTGGGTTTATTTGAAAAAAAATTTTTCGTTCTGTCTTTTTTTTTTGAAAAACTCTATCATAGCTCGGAGGGCTCACGAAAAATTGATTCTTTTCCTGTGCAATTTTTACAGGGCTAGGCCAGAGAAAGGCGCAAAAAAAAATAAGGCAGCGGCGGGGGTGTGCAGGGACAAAAAGAAACTAAGTTGCCGCTTCCATTCGGCAGAACCTTATTGATGCGATTGCGATTTCATTGTGAAAAGTGCCCCGCGGGAACACTCCTTTGTGTGTGTCCCCGGCATGAATCGTCAACGGTGGTGATGGTGGTGGTATAGTGCTCCACCAATCTCGGAGGATTCATTGCGAAACAATTGGGGATCTAACCTTCGTGCGCCAAACGGAGCTCTTTCCGTTCGTTCGGCGGTATCGTCCCTTATTCTCGTCTCAAAGGAATCTTAGTGCCGCACCTCCGGCTCCTTTTAAGACATAGAGATTGCAGGAAAAAGGGAATTCGCTGGCACAATCGCGGCGGTAGCGGAGGCTGCAAAAGATTTACCCGCTCGTCACAAAGGAGCGACAGGATGCGCTCGGGGGCATCCTTCGATTTATCTCCTTTGCAGAGGCACTCAACCAAAACAGGCGAGAAGAAGGCGAATTACGAGACGAAGGAATTTTCGATTTTCTCTCGAATTAAATCGAGCAGAGAGCTGGCAGCCGAGTTTTTATCTGTTCGTGTCCGCGGGCCGAATCTAATTAAGCGGAAAAGGCCAGCCGTGCAGCAGCACCTCGCCGCACCGCGGAAATACAGTTCGCCAGTTTCAGGTTCTCATATCGCGGCTGGGCCTTCAAAGAAATTTATTTCCGAGATTTGTTTACGATTAATTCGCCTCCGTTGCAGCGATGATGAATTTCGTCAATTTGTTTCGTTTCGCGGTTCGCCTAAAGAGCGCCTAGTGTTTCTTTGCGCGTACCCACACACACCGCACTCACCGCACGCACCGCACAGTGCCCCTTTCCTGATGCTAGCAGGTGTGCAGGCCTAAGCGGATTTGGTGGCTTTCGAGCCCCAACTTTGAATCGCAGACAGTGGGGCGGTGGGTAAACGGGTTAGTACCCAGACGGGGCTAGGCCTAATGAATAGGCCTCTAATCGGCATGTTCCCAGCTATAAAACATTTCGGAGAGATAATGAAGGAGATTCTGCCCAGATTTGTCTTGTCGGTGGCGGACTTATCCCCGACAGCATCTACGACTCAGCTCCGGCTAAGTGCCGAAGCCCGGAGCCCCAAAGATGGGGTTGGGACAGCGCAAGGAGGTTTTTGTGATGGTAGGCGCGCAACGGCTGAGTGACTAATGATACTGAATGATTTGGGGCCATGTAATGTTGAGTTTATCTCCGTAGACTGGAATTTAATTGTTGCTGCGGGTTGCCCCATTAAAATTCTGGGGCGTAATGATTTCTTAAGGTTACATTTTCTGAGCAATAATGTTCATAGATATAAAGAAACTGACTCCAGCCTTGAGCTCAGAAACATTACTTATTATTTTTGTTATCCTTTGCTTTGTGATATATTCGAGTGTATTTATCAATTTATCAATTTGACCTTTAAACTTAAAAAATTAGGAAATCGCAATATGGAAACAAATTCTCTCTATGCGTAGGTACCCATAAAAATATCTTGTTCAAACAACAACAGTTTTGTGGTTCATTTGACTATTTTTGCTTTTAATATTCACCTAAAAAAATTCCCCGCAAATACAACCAGGGAAGTTTCTTTAAAAATTCTTAAAACATCTTGTTATTTTAACGACATATCCAGTTGAAACGACAGTTAACAAGGCCCATTGTACATCAAACAAGAAGACCAATCGATCAGAGTTTTGGTATTAAATATGTTTAAAGCAACCTAGATACCTAGTTGATTTAAAGGTATTTAATACCAAAATCACTTATTCTAAAATCAAGATAACAATTTAATAACTGAATGTAAACTTACACTGATCTTAAGAGCAATTTTACATTTTTTCTGTATACAATTTTATCAAGGTCGTAAAACTACACATTTGTGGTGTAATTAAGCCAAAAAGTGTAAAATTACACAATTTTAAAATTTTGGATGTGGTATTGTATTACATTGTGTCAACACCCTGAATTTTCAAAAAATATTTTATTGACATATTCTATGAACTACATATTTACTCTGAAAAAACCAGTAGGCTGAACCAGTTAAACTTTACTGATTGACTTTTAAAATTAGTAAATCCATGATGTCGATGACATTGCCACAAAATTTGCAAAATCAAAGCAGAAAAGACTGAATTTTGTTATATGAACTGTTATATTTTATAGGAGTAAGTCCACTTTTTCACATAACATTTTAACAACACCTTCACTTAATTCTTAACGCGTAGATAATCTTTATACGATTTCTTTCAAAAGGTGGGTTTATACCACTTAAACAAATAAAGGTTCATACGATTTTCTTAAAGCCAACTTTTAATGATCTTATTATATTAAATGCATATTAATATTATGCTTCTAACATTTTGTTTTGTTTTTTCTAATAAAGCATAAATTTTAATTTTAATTTTGTTTATTAATTTTTTCGAAATTCGTGGCTTCACAGTCTACAGAATGAAAGGAGTTTTTTTTCTATTACAAATTACTCATTGGATTTGAGTTTTCACATACTTATATGTATATAAATTAAATAAATTCAAATAACACAAAATTTGCGGCAGTCGACGAAGTGAAGGCGTCTGAAGGTGTGGTCTGTGCTACCAACAGCATGAAATATTCTATTGGCATTTATGTCACAATAACTCTCCTTCAAGAGTAGGTCTACCATGTCGGTGGGAACCAAGTGAACAAGCTTCTTTCATATTTGATGGGAACCGTTTTGCTTCTAGTTCACCAGAAATTTTCTGTTTAATAACTCACATTTCACATATATGCAAATAATGTGATACATCTGAAACCGGCTTTTGTAGTTTTTCGTGACATGATTCAAGGCCAAAGTGCAACTCTTTTCGTGAAATCTTATAATTTTATTTTTTATTGACGCTGACAGAATTTTAATCGAACTCGACTTCCAGCTTGTATTGATTTTTGAGAACATAATGCAAATTAACTGTATATTCTACACTCAGAAAAAAATTAACTAAAATCACGTAAAAAACGTAGTTTAAATTAAAGAAATATTTACTTCGATGCAAGCCAAAGGAAAATGTCTTTATTTTAAGTTTGCCGATGGAATAAATTTAATGGTTTCACATTTCTTTAAATCAAAGAACTAAGGCTGTAAAGAAAGATAATCTTTTCTTTAGGAGAAAAATATATTATACTAGAACCAAGAAAGTGTGTTACTCAAATGAAGTAAATGTTTTCTTAATTTAACAATAACTTATCTTTAAATCAATGGAGTGTTTGTTCTTTAATTTAAATATGCCTCAACTAACAAGAAGAAAGCAAAGTGTGTAAAGTATTTATATTTAAAACATTATTTCAAAGGTTATTAAGTTGAAAATATAAAAGAATTCGGTTATACATTTTTATTGAACTTTAAATTATAACAAAAAATTTATAAAAGTTTATTCCCAATAATAACATAATTTTTTATAGGGTTAAAAAGACTACTGATAAAAACCTTATTAGCATGATAACTTCCCCAAAAATGATCCAGTTTGCAAAAATAAAATAATCCTGTCGAAAATTTTTTTTTTCAAAAATCAAAAATTTAAGGTGTTCCAAGCAATTTTGCGGAAAAAAACGTTTGTGTTTAATTATTTATAAAAAAAATGTTCCAGCCAAAACACTAAAAAGAAAACTTTCGTCAGATTATAACTACTACATTTTACTGGATTATATTTTATTTTTTGCAGATTGGAACATTTTTGGTGAAGTTATCACGCTGTTATATATTTTTTGTTATAATTTAAAGCTTAATCAAAAATATATAATCGACATTCTCCTATTAGGCGAGGAGCCACCAATCCTGAAAGTTCCGTGACCGTGGATTTGAAAATTTTTGGTGGAAATGAAAAGTTTTCACTCAGACGAATAAGATGGGCTTGGTCGGCGTTGATTTAATTAGCCGAAAACATGTTTAATTAAATTTTGTATTATTCAATGGCCACAATATGTTTTATCGTCGACGCGGATTTTGATCAATCTTAAGTTAATTTGTGCGAATTTTTATACAGATTGAGAAAAAACCTGGCCGACCGATACTTTTTAGCCGGAAAGGTCCGGCATACCTATTTGAATGGTGTGATAAGGGATAAATTTTCTCTGTTATCACGGAAACATTTTGTTTTTTTTTTTTGTTTTACGCATTTTCATGCCAGATTCGAAAATATCTTGGTATGCGGGCTTAGAAAATGCGGGAAGTATCGCGCAAACCAATTCTTATTACATGGTTGAGATTTCTACTATTACACATTGTACTTCGTTGAAGAAATTTTTTTGAATGAATGAATTTAAAATCTACCTGTCTCAACAGTATGACATACACCTCGCAGAAAAGTTAGATTCATCAGTTTGTCGAGCTCTACAGGGCTTCCATGCCTTTACAGGTTGTGATTATACATCAGCTTTTGTTCGTAAAGGAAAAATTAAAGCCTACAACCTCCTATTACAAAATGAAGACTATCAAAATATGTTCGAGCATTTGACGGATCCAAAAGATATTAATAATAAAGAAAAAATAGATTTAATACAAAGATTTACGAATGAAATGTACAATGTAGAAAATAATGACGTTAGTGCTGCAAGGTTTGAGTTATTTTTGAAATTTTTTGCAAGTACGAGCGACAAAGAAAAATTTTACAGAGGTATGATAAATTTCAATTCTAGTATTATTATTTATTATTATTATGTTATTGGGTCGTCTAGGGCACTCCCAGTGCCTACCGAATAGCAAACGCGACCTATAAGATCTATTGTACTAGTCCCTTTTATTTAAACCCCTTCCATATCTAGGTCCTTGAAATAGGCTATGGTCTGCTGGGGAGTCGCATTCGCCACATCTTCCGGCGCTATAAGGGATGCTCCGAAGTGTGCCAGCCTTTGTCGACCTAAGGCTGGGCATTGGCAGAGTACGTGTTCCGCTGTTTCTTCTTCCTCAAGACAGAAGCGACATATATCATCGTCCTCCACACCTATCTTTTTAAGGTGGTATCTTAGGGCACAGTGCCCCGTTAAGAGGTCGGTAATGATTTTTAAGTCCGGCTTGCTGAGCATTAGAAGTTTCATCGACCTCTGCTTGGAGGGGTAGATGAAGCGTTTCGCCTGCCTTAGTCCGGTTTGGTTGATCCAGTGTGAGGCTGTACTATCTTCTTCCCATAGCCTAAGGTAGGATCTATAATAGCTCCTGGCCAAGCCACAGTAAGGCTCCGGTCCAATGAACGCGGACTTTGCGCTATTTCTGGCAAGTTCATCCGCCTTTTCATTTCCAATTATTCCTTCGTGGCCTGGTACCCAAGCTATAGTAAGCTTATTCATGCTAGCGAGTGTTTTTAACGTTGACAGGCAGCACCAGACCAGGTTCGACTCTATGGTGTAGCTAGAGAGCGCTCTAATCGCCGCTTGACTGTCCGTTAAGATCAATATTTTTACACCTCTCATTCCCTTTTCTATGATAGTTCGGGCGCAGGTATCTATAGCAATAATCTCAGCCTGAAATATCGTGGGAGTCCTCCCTAAGGCTATTGAGATCTGGCAGTTGGGCCCATAGATTCCCACACCGGAGAATCCGTCGCACCTAGACCCGTCCGTATACCATACAACAACCCCCAATCGGGCGAGGTTATCATTTTCCTTCCACCACTGTCGGTCTCTTATTACGGTTTTGAATGGTATCTCCAAGTTTGGTTTTTTTATTATAAGGTCCGACGGCCCCATAATCTTTAAGCGGGTCTTTTGAGAACACCCTCAGTATCTGTGGGTGCCCTCCGTCTTCAATTGCTTTGCAATGACCTGATATATGGAGTTTTAGAGTGCTGCTAGCCGCTTCCTTTTGTATGTATTCTAGTAATATTCCTCCATGTTCTAGTAATATTCCTCCATGTTGGAAGATTTTATCGCACAACATTTTACGCACCATATTTGTAAATACAATGTGGCAAAATGCTACTGAAGCTATTTGTATTTCATATGAACCAACGGAATGTGGATGGCAATTGAATGAATCCAGTAAACTTAAACCATTGTGGTACATTGGCCCATCTGCACCGTTGAAAGTTGCAGAAATTCTTAGTAATCAATAAAATGAGGAAGAAAGCGAAGAACCAGAAGAGGAAAGAAATTATAATTTTGATGGTAATGATTTGGATGATTATCAATAAATAATCTTGAATTAACCCTTTGCCTTAAAACAACGTGTGGGAGACGTGATCGTACTACTGTGCCTAAAATTGGGAATCACGTATCAGACACGTGAATCACCACGCATCAGAAAAGCTTTCATCAAAAGTGGCACACACAATCGTCGTTTGATTCATAAGGCAAGGGGTTAAATATAAAATTCTCTATCAACCTTAATTTATTGTACGATCAACTTCAATTAAAATTTTCCTATAATCCCTTTTTCCATACTAATCTGCATATAACTTAAAATCTAAGAAAGGAACCGGAGTTAGAGAAATTACATTTACTCCCAACCAATACCAAGATATTTTTGAATCTGGCATTAAAATGCATAAAACGAAAAAAAAAAACAATGTTTCCGTAATAACAGAGAAATTTTACCCTTTATTACACCATTCAAATAGGTATGCCGGACCTTTCCGGCTAAGAAGTATCGGTCGGCCAGGTTTTTTCTAAATCTGTATAAAATTTCGCACAAATTAACTTAAGTTTGATCAAAATCCATGATGACGGTAAAACATTGTGGCCATTGGATAATACAAAATTTAAATAAACATGTTTTCGGCTAATTAAATCAACGCCGACCAAGCCCATCTTATTCGTCATTTCATTCGTCTTTCATTTCCACCAAAAATTTTCAAATCCGCGATCACGGCACTTTCAGGATGGGTGGCTCCCGGACTATATATTTTTCACTTAAAATCCTTTAAAATATTTTTTTTTAAATATACATACTTCTCGCAACGTGCTCCTTAAATGAAATATTTAAGATTTTGTTTGAATTGATTTCTAATCAAAGAAAACTAAACGAATAACACACTTTAAATTCAACGATTACCCAACTGCTGATTAAGACAATTTGTTGCTACAAGGAAGGTTTTAGTGCGGTGTGGTGCCATCACTTAACTTGACTGGCTTGCGCTTGAGTAGAAGTTCAAATAGCGACGTAGCTTATAATGGCTGTGCGTGCATGTTTGTAATATCTAACATGCGCTGCTCTGTCATGCAAAACACGATATCCTTAAAACAAAGACAGTTTTTTCTTGTTTCAAAAAAGCAATGATTTGATTTGACACAATTGCCATACGCATTAAGCATGTGTGACTAGCTATTCTATTGGTACAGGGATGCAAGATGCATAATTTCGTAGCTGCTGAGCTGCTTCATTGTCTTACTTGATTTGAGGAAATCATTTCCTAAAGTGTAGTAACATTGTTTTTAATTTCATGCCAATCGAACTTATTTTAAAGACATTGGATTTTCTTATAATTAGTAAAATGATATCTTTGATTTAAGGATGCATTTCTAAATTCAGATTTTGTAAAGGTTTAGAAGTAAGTAAAATAGTCTTTAATTTTAAGAAATATTACTAGATTTAAGAAAATATTTCTTTAAAAATAGCAAATTTGACTTTTTCCCTTAGTTCCTTTTTTTAAGTAAATGATTAACTTAAATATAAGATGCTCATTTTTCTGAGTGTACGTAGAGTCTTATCCAGATCAAGATCTTGTTCAGAAATATACCCATAGATATCCCACGGAGCCCTTGTAATAACCACAATCGTATAAATCACAGCTAAAATTATACCATCAAAGAATGAAAAGACATATTCTTTCACCGGAGACAAGCTCGAATCACGAATTTTGAAAATTTTAAAGAGCCCGTGGTCAGGGATCATTGTTAAGTTTAAAATCTGTCGAGTATCTGACCAGTGATCCATTGAGAGATTCAAAGGGCCCCCGTAACTCATGTGTGCATCGTGATCGCGACAAATCCATCCAGAGGAGGAGGGCCCCGATGTCCCATTCAAAGACGTTTAAAGAACTCGTTCTCCATAATTAGGCCCATTAGAGCACCCAATTCACGGGCTCCATAAAAATTATTTAAATCACGGTCTGAATAGACGGGAACCATTGGGACCACTTTGTTTAGTTTGTTACAAAAATTAAACAGCGATTGACCCCCCGCCCCCGGCCACTGGAGCTCGAAGAATATAACCGTTCGAGCGGACGAGTCTCAATCTAATATAAAATCCCACAGCCAGCATAGTTTTCAAATAAAAATTGAATTTTCACGCAATAAATTCAAATCACGCGATTAATGATCGGCGCAAAGCGTCTGTCCCATAAATTGCCGTCATCGTCGTCGTCGTCGACGCCGCGCGCTCCACGAGCTTCCAATGCATTTCCCCGGGTGAATATTTTTCGAACAATTTACAGTGGGAGCCCATCAATTTTCGATCCGACTGGAGGGCTCACTCTGGCTTGGCCTGTCCAATGGGCCTCTCAGCGATCAATCTGTCTTTGGGTGCTCTCGCACGATTGACAGAACAATTGCCCCCGCGGGTCATAACTTTTTATTTATGATGAAGACGACATGGGATTGGAGTCTGGACAAAAACTGTGGCAGAATTCCAGCGGAATTGCCCGCCGCCAATGCTGAAGGAGGTATTCAAACAATTTTAAAGATGCGCAAAGAGCTCCCGAACGCTTTAAAGTCAGTGGTTCGATTGAACTGCTGCAAAACGTAAACATGATGCCCCTACACCCTCCCTAAATTCCTATGCCAACCCTTTCGGGCTGTTTTGTGTAACCACCAGGCATTCTGCCGGAGCGCTCCTCCGGAATAATGTTGTTCGCCCAGCTCCTGTTCTTGTCTTGTCTACATCCACTCCGACATCTTTTTCTGAGTCGAAGCTGCGGAAGTCGGTCGTCGGATTTTTCCTCTTTCAAGGAATTTCCACTGTTTGAAGTTGAAAGGCTGACTGGGGTCGTGCACGGTTCATGGTGGCATCCCCATGCAATGGAGGGACTTTCCGAGCACTACGGAATTGATAATGGGGCGCGCTACCCGCCACATCCCATCCGTCCGTTATTCTGCCCGCCCCACTCACATATACAGTACACGCTGCTATTAACGTAAAACTATTTCGCGTCCCAGAGGTGACATTGTTTAACCGGAGAGGTGCAAGACCTCCTGATTATGCGTCACACCGTTGCATATTTCATCAGCTCAATTGAACCATTTTGCCATGTTGCTGGTTGAACGGGTGACTCAGCTTGCTAGGGGTTATCCGGGCGTCTATAAGACTCTGTAATTTTGGTTTTCCAACTCCAAGTAACTCTGTCTGTCAATTGGGAAAAGTTTGCGTAATTGAAAATACACTGCGCTCAATGAGGTATACAACTCACTTACTTGAACATAAAGTTTCGCATAGTCTGGGTAAGGGAGAAACGAAGGATAGACTTTTTAGATATCGTCGCAAAGGGGTCAGAGAACCTTAAACTCTGGCCAAAAGCCCAGAAAATTTATAAAAATATTTGTTAATTATTGTTAATAAACTTCATCAACTTGGAATTCACTTGACCTTTTTACAATGTATTTAATCTTACCTGTCTAATAGAAAACAAAGTGTTAACGTTTATTAGTCTAGAATATTTAATGCCAATTCTGGTGTTCCACAAGGCAGCCACTTTGGTCACATTTTATTTATCTAATTCATAAATGATACCGTCAATTGCTTTTTATATTCTCGATGTTTAATTTATACGGATGATTTAAAAATTTGTATTAAAATAACTGACTAATAATAATAACTGTTTAATGTTACAGCAAGATCTAATCAATCAATGGTGTTCAACTAATTGCCTTCAACTTAATATTTCTAAATGCAAAGTTATATCATTTTGCAGAACAGATGTTTGTTACTCCAAGCTTTAGACCGTATTGAGGATATAGCCGATTTAGGTGTTATCCTGGACAAAAAGGTCTATTTTCTCTCCATATCGACCATATCATCTCTAAGGCTAATAGAATGCTTGGTTTCATTAAAAGGACTACTGATCCTTTCGTCATTAAAAATGTATATGTCTTCCTAAGATCGCTGCTTTTTAGAATTGTTTCTCCATCCTATAAGTCTCGGCGTCTGCTATTTGATTTGTCAACACTTGAATTTAGACGCGACTGTAGTTGTGTCATGTTTATCAAGGATTTGTTGTGCAATTACATAAAATACGCAGGGTTGCTTTCCCTGATAATGATCTATGCCCCTGAAGACCCTTCGTTCAAAAGACCTACTTGCTCCTTCTTATAGAACCAAGTATTGCTCTCAGGAAATTATTACCAGGTGCATTATTAAATTTAATTATTTCAATGATTTCGTTGACTTCTCTTTATGAAGATCAAGTTTTAAATCCCATATCATATACATTGTAAATACTTCGCTTAACCAATTATTCAATATGTCGATTAATTGATTTGTTGAATTTTATAATATTAGGACCTTGAATAAGTTCTCGCTGTTTTCTAACAGATAACATTACAAGGACTACGTGCATGTAATTCCAGATGGTAATGCATCTACGAGAAAGTGCTGCCGATAAGCTTGAACTTCAGTGTATGTTAATTCGTCACAGTGTAAACAAGGTTTTTTTTCCCCGAGTTCTGAAAATGTAGATTTTTGTACGGGGAATTTTATTACACTATTTTATTCAAAAGAAATCTGCAGCTGAAGCACACAAAATTCTTGTTGATACTTAAGATGAGTATGCTCTGTCGAAAACTGTTCAAAAATGATGGTTTTGACCTTGAAGATAAAAAATGCTCTGGCGCACAGAAAAAGTTTGAAGACAAAGAATTGGAGGAATTACTTAATGAAGACTCATGTCAGACGCTAACTGAACTTGCAAAAGTAGATGACACAACAGTTTCGAAACATTTGAAAACATTAGGAATGATCCATAAGCAAAGGTACTGGGTGCCGCATGAGTTAAAGCTGAGAGACGTCGAACGACGTTTTCTAAGGTGTGAACTGTTGCTTCAACGCCTAAGAAGGAAAGGGTTTTTGCATCGTATCTGACATCGTATAACTGGCGATGGAAAATGGATGCAGTATGATAACCCTAAGCGTAAAAAATTGTGGGGTAAGCCCGATGATGCTTCAACATCATCCGCAAAACCAAATATGCATGGTTCGAAGCTTCTTCTTCGCATTTGGTGGGATCAGAAGGGTATTATTCATTATGAACTGCTCAAACTGAATGAAACTATGACGGGAGAACGCTATCGACAACAATTAATGTGTCTGAGCCAAGCTCTAAAGGAAAAACGGCCGCTATACAAGCAGAGACACGACAAAGTAATTTTGTTACATGACAACGCACAGCCCCATGTTTCAAAAGTCTTTAAGGAAACTTTGGACACGTTGAAATGGGAAGTCCTATCCCACCCGCCGTATTCACCGGACATAGCCCCCTCCGACTATCATATACCATGTTTCCATGCACAGGGTTGAGTCGGAGTTGAGTTTTCGTTGAGTTAAGAAAATGTCCGCTAAACCTGAACTGTTTCCATGAGCAACTTGGAGTTGAGTTGACAAAATAAACTGGAATGACATTTGAAGCTAACCCCAACTCAACCCGACTAGTTTCGTGGAGTTAACTTGGATTTAACGAAACTCAACTCAACCTGAGTTTCCATGAACACTAACTCGAATTCAACTCGAGTTGAACCCTGCATGGAAACACGCTAATATATTCCGTTCGATGGCACATGGCCTGTCTGAGTAGCATTTCCATTCTTATGAAGATATCAAAAAATGGGTCGATTCTTTGATAGCTTCGAAAGACCTGTCGTTTTTCCGACGTGGAATTCAGATGCTGCCAGAAAGATGAGAGAAAGTAGTGGAAACTGATGGGCAATACTTTGAGTGAAATGTTCCTTACCACATACTTTAAATAAAACATTATTTTTACAAAAAAACAGCGAGAACTTATTCAAGGTCCTAATAATATATTCTAATCTGCAATGTTATGTTTTTGATTTGTAGACCGAATGAATACATAGATAAGGCGTAAGAACATTATACCACTGAAGTTTCCGACTTCCGTAACGCATATCTTGTAAATGATTTTCGAATGGTTTCAAGATGATTAAAATGTAAAGCCGTATAGGATTCCAGACAGGCGAAGCGTGCTCAAGAATAGAGCTGACTAGCGAAACATACCATACTCGTATAAAGATTTTAAGATGTAAGAGTCTGGAATTTCTACAGAAAGGGTTACATATTTTAGTTGATACTCTGTTGGTTAACCTAGACTAAAACGTTGTTAGGCTCATTTCCGTTACCAGATGAATCAGAAGTAGTCGAAATTTATTTTGAGTGTTCAAAAAAATACCAAATTAATTTTATTAATACTAAAGAATTGATAAAGTGTAGCGCTTAAATTTAAAAGGCAACGTGCAATTTTCAGTTAATTTTTATTTTTATTCCACAATTCACATATTTAACAAACAAAATGTCCTAAATCTTAAATGTGGTTCTGGAAGCTATAATTATAAATTTTTAATTTTTTATTGTCTTATCGACAACTAAAGATAAATTGAAGGATATTTATTTTTAATATTTTCACAAGTGACCTCTTCTAGTTTTGAAAGGAGAATGATAAATTTTATTTTGCGCAATGCCTGCCTCCAGGGAATTACAAATTAATTAAATCGCAATGACTGCCTCCACATTACCCTCTTCTAGATGACTGAGTGTCGCAGTTATTGTTGGAGTTGAGGGAGTGGAACTGATTGTGGTTGTTACGGTTGTTGTTAAATGATTGAGGTTGCTGGTGCTGAAATTGACTGTGGTTGTTGAGATTTTTGTTGTGTTCGTTGCCGTTGTTGAGGCTGTTGTTGTATCCATGTCTACCCCGTCCTAGGTGAACGTAATCGGGATTTGTAGCCTATGTCAAGAGCTTAACTCTAATGACCTCTGTTTTGGGAATTTTGTTCTGTATTTCGGTGATTTCTTGTAGTTTCGATGACGCGATCGGTTAAGTCGCCCGCTTC